>JAWMRA010000005.1:11223635-11298789 GCA_035584735.1 Pseudotriccus pelzelni
AACAGAGATTGGACGTGGCCCTTAGTGCCATGATATAGTAATTGGAGTTGGATCAGGGGTTGGACTCGATGATCTTGCAGGTCTTTTCCAACCCAATCTATTCTATGATTCTATGATCCTGAGTTGGAAGGGACCCACAAAGATCATCAAAATCCAGCTCCTGGCCTTGCACAGGACAGAACCAAGATGTGGGCAGACATTCCAGAGGTACTCACAGGGAAGCCCTGCCATGCTGCAAACCCAGCAAAGGGGATCTCCCACCTATGCTGGCACTCACACAGTATATATCTCAGTGAACACTAGCCTGACCAAGCACTGGAGCAGGGAACAGGATGCAGCAAATTGTCCCGGTCTTCCCTAGGGCAGGAGAGGCTGGGACAGGTCAAAATGCAGGAACGTGTTCTGGTCTCTGGGACGAACAGAGCAGACAAGCAGTGAGGTACCTCCACATCTGCTGGGGTCAGCTTGCAGTTCCGCACCAGCATCACAGTGATGATGTCCAGGGTGGCCTCATCCAGGCGCCTGCGCAGCACCTTCACCAGCTCATCTGTGATCTCGGGCCCTGACAGGTAAGCAGAGGTACAAGCAGCTTTTTCCACCCCATCCAGTAAGAATGGCCAGAGCCACCCCTCCCTGCCTATTCAGGATGTACCACCCTCACACTCACATCCCACTGGGAGCACGACTTTCCCCACCACCCGTTTTTTCAGACATCTTTTTCTATGGGTTCACAATCACGAAAGACTGCTGACGCAGTAGGCAAAGACAAATGCACTCCTGCATGGGGAAAGTTGGCACAAGCCACCTAGTCTGCAGGAGGGCTATGGATCCTTTCATTACATTTTCACCCACGCAGAACAGAGAGCAGCTCTGGGCTAAGGAAGAGCAGCTTGTTCAGGAGAGAGGTACTTCCTCTGTTCTTCAAGCAAAGAGGACAGGAAGCAGAGCTCTATTCCTCTGCTTTTTTACATCAGCACAGTTCATCTGCTGCCAGATTCTACTACACATACCTGCTGGGGCAACACCATGGACCATCAGCTGGATGTGCCTGTCTATCTGTCCCACAGGGCGGGCAGAGTCCACACTACGGCACAAGGCTGTGTCCAGAGAGGAACGAGAACCCTGGAGAACGAAAACCAGTTTCCACGTGAATTCTAGATCCATCACTGTTCCAGGCTGCCAGCAGGGTCAGGCAGAAGACACCCACTGCTGCCCCACTCAAAAAATCTACAATCCTGCATATAATCTGGGTTCCTGGAGCTGCTGAGTCCCCTCCCCTCCTGTGACCATGAGCACCCACATGCACTCGCAGAGAGCAGCAGACTCACCATTAGATCCTCAGTGTAAATGGGCTCCTGGCTGCGTGTCAGTGCCAGCGAGCGAGATGCTGGACTAAGGCTGCTCTCTACTTCCCACACCTTCCCACTGTAGGTGGTTTCAGTCAGCCTGAATACAGGAGAAGGGCATGTCAGCCTCCATTCCCAAGGACGACAGCATCATACATCTACAGAAAAACCACATCTTCCTTGCTCTCCCTGGTGCGCTTCCTGGGGACTAGTTCTTAGGATATGGAGTGGCAAAACTGCTCTCTGGCTCCCTCAAAAAAACCATCCTTTTCCCTTCAATGTAACGACTTAGCACAGGGAGAGCAAGGAGGGCCTGGCTTGATGTGACTCTGACTCATCAGAAATCAGATATTTGCTGCTTGGGTCACAAGGTCCCTGAGGCTGGGCAGACACTTTCTGCCCCAAGAAGCTCTCAGTCTGCAGTAACACACATAGCAGGACAGGGTCAGGCCAACAAGTGGCTTCTTACCGGAGGTAGAAAACAGATTTAGTGGCACGTTCCTGGTAGACAAACATATTCTTCCTGTTCACCACAGAGAAGGCGTTGAGCACCGAGCGAAGCGCCTGGATAGCTGTGGGCAACGTGGGACATTAGCTACCCCACATCCCCTTCTCTGCTGTACCAGTCCAGCCAGAAGCCAGACCCTTGACATGCAAACCAAGAGGGGACCTGGGCTGCACGTACCTCGCGAGACCCCCATGTTGGGGCCCATCTTGAGGCGCGAATGCACGTGGATGAGCGTGCTCCACACCACGTCGCAGGCAAAGTGCCCCGGCATGAACTGCATGGTGGCAGCCAGGTAGTCCCGGGGCTGGTAGCTCTCCTCTACAGAGTAATCTATAAAGAACATAGGACATAGCATGGGGCCACAGCATGGAAGCTGACATCTTCTTAGGCACCCAGGGGCAGGCAGTAGCACTGCCACTGAGACACGGCCAAGGGAATGTTCATACCATCTGTGGGCATGACGCGCTGCTTGTATGAAGTATAGGGTGTTTCACTCTTCCAGATGTCCTCCTCACTTTCTGCCACCAGTAATGAGTTGCATATGTGGCTGTCATGCAGGTCCTGCAGCAGCAAGCGCTGCGAAGGATGAGGAAAGATTGGTTCTGCTGTGTGCACAGCCACAGAAGACCGCAAGAAGGGCTTAGGGCCAGACTGAGTCCCTTTTGCTTTGACTCCCAACCTGGGGCTTCACCAGTTTGAACTGGCTCCCCAGGACCTTCTCAGAGTTGGGCCCAGACCAGACAACTTCCAGAGGTCCCTCCTCATCTAAGCCATCTCATAACTGGCAGCTCTGTCTGTGCCCTCTGCAGTTTTGTTACCTGATTGACAACCCTGCAGATTTCACTGATCTTCTTCACCACCACTTGGTTGAGACTCTGGCACTCCCCTGGCTGCTCCTCTTCTGTCTCTGCTGATGCTGCCTTCTCCACACTCAGGCTGCTTTATGAAGAAAGGGAGAATTGGGGTTAGCAGGGCACCTGGACAGTGCCTGTCCCTGTGTGGTGGGAGCAGGATCACAGTGGGCAAGAACAGCAGCTTTCCCCTTACAGAGTCTAGTCCTGCATCTTCCCCCTCACACTGGGCAGGGAGGAGATCCTGTCCAGAGATGAGTGAGTGGCAACAAGGTCACGGTACAGAGAGAGGACCCTCCTTACCGTGTGTGGTAGTAGACCTCCACTCGGTCCTGATGGATTTTTATGATGAGCCAGAAATCCGGCATAAGGGGACACCTGGGCTCCTGGTCGCTCATCAAAGCTTCCTCATACTCTGAGTCACTGCTTCCCCCGTCGTAACCTGCAATGTGTCCTCACTTCAGCCCCAGGCCTGGCAAGCCAGACTCCTCCTTGGGCACCACAGCCGCCCTACAAGCCCTGCCCTCGGGGCTCACCCCAGCCCAGGCACACAGTCCCCCTGCACCACCGTGTCACTACCAGTGTCTGGCTGCACACTGTTGGTCCCCCCCGGCCCAGCAGACTCACCCAGATGGTCGGAGTCCATGCTGCCCTGGCTCGACACGAGGCTCTGCACGCGGCTGGGACGCTGCTTGCTGGAGCCTGCAAAGGGAACAGGGGTTTGATCGTGGAAGTACTTGCTACGCCCCTTCACACGCCCCACGTGCTGGAGAAACATCGGACCACAGGACAATCAGGCAGTGCCAGCCATGGGGAGGCAGTGCTGGGGAATGGGGCTCTCACAGCCATTACTGAAGTCACCAGGAACTGCATGTCATTAGGGATATCAGTGCAGCAGCACAGCCTGGTACCCCAGGTACTGTTAAGCAGTGAATTGCCAGCATCCTGGCATGGAAGAGACCAACGGTCCTGGGTACCAATTCTGGTATTTAGGGACTGGAACAGGAGTAGGAGTCACATTACGTGTGCCACAGCCAGAACTGGGCTCTTCCTTTAAAAGTTTCTAAGGCTGAGGTATATCCTGCCCATGTTTGCAGCTCCTACCTTCCCTGCCCTGTGTCACAGACTCAGTCAGGCTTGCTGCAGATGGTGTCACCAATGGTGATTTCTCACTGTTGCCCTTTTCGGAGGATGAGGATGGCAACGACTGTATGGTTGTCTCTGGAGGTGCCTCTTCCAGGGAGTCATGGCCTGGTGCTCTGCTTTGTTCAAGTCTCAGCATGTCTCCTGGAACCTGCATAAAACGACCAGAAAAACAGGCACTGAAAAAAGTCTCATCATCGTCCTGCATCCTTCTGCCTTCTGTTACCAGTGTCCCACACCTTCCCACCTACAGACCACCCAGTGCTTCTCACCTCACTCCCTGTGTGGCTGCCTCCACCTGCAGGGTTTCCTGTGTCTGGCACAGTGCGTGTCTCACTCTCTGGCCACTCCCAGAGACCTCGGGCTTCTTCTGGGAGGACACAGCCCGTGTGGTGTAACAGCTCAGAGCCTTCTGCCTCCGTCTCACTGCTCCCCTCCTGGCCTGCCTGGCCCAGGGCTGTCCTGGGCTGTCCTTCAGCTGGCTGCTGCAAGCAGGGTGACCCTGGAGGGTCTGGAGCTGCCCGCCTGGAGTGCAGGCGGCTGATGGAGACGTAGTGGTAGTCATTGCCCTCTGCGTTAAGCATGTAGCCTGGTAGAGCCATTCTTCTGAACTCCTGCAATACAGGGGAGAATAAGCATCCTGCCAGCAAGGTGTATGATGCTGCCTGAGGGCTTTCTCTTTACCTCCTTGAACTTCTCCAGGGAGTGCTCAGGCCCAAAGACAAACTGGAGCAGCACCACCTCGCTGTGGCAGCTGGGCCGGCCCTTGGAGTTATAGATGTGGGTGGCCACCCGGTGCAGGATGGAGGTGCTGATGACCTGCGAGTGGCGCAGCGCTGACACGATCTCATCATCCAGGAGCCAGCGAATCTGAGCAGAGCAAGGACACAGAGGAAGACTTAAGTGACCTGCATTTGCAAGGCTGCCCCAATTCTCATACAAGCCCCAAAAGGATGAAGGCAGCCTCTCTCATCACCCATATCCCTCATCTCCTGCCTAAGAAAAGGCATTTAGAAGAGAGCTCTGCTTGTCCCACTCCAACTGCAGTAAGAGTTTCATCAGGGTAATCCCACGCTTTCAGGGTACACAAGGCTAACAGCCTGTGTGACACCACTAAGGCCTAATAGACAGTTCTGCTGACAGGCTGCAGCTTGGAGCAGGCTAGGGAGTGTGGAACAGCAGCTGTGTGCTATGGCCACATTGCTCCAGCTGGAAGCAAGAAGGAGGCAAGTCTGGCTTACCTCATTCATAGTGGCTTCAATAGCCTGTCTGTGCACTCCAGGGAGGTTGGAAAGGGCGGGGTGCCTACGAGAGAGGAGACGAAGAATCAACCAGTCACTCTCCTTCATGCAGGCACCACAGGCAGCAAAGGGAAGCTGTGAGGGCCTCACCACTCCTGCAACGCCATACCTCTCATCCCCGGTGGAGGGGAGCCGTTCCAAGTTGTGCATGATATCCTCATCTGAGCGGAAAGAGGATGGCTGCCCTGGAGAGCGTGTGAAGGACACGCTGCTCTCCGAGGTGCATCTGTCACAGGAAGAGAGAGCAGGCTGAGCATCAGCTTTTGAGCCAGAGAGGATAAAGAGACACAGAACTAGATAAACTGGCTCCAGAGAAGGAGAAAGTGATCTCTACAGAAGGTGAGCCTATCTTGAAGGAAGTTTAGTTTTCTTAAGGCTGTGGCAGGCTCTGTGAGGAGAATCATGAGCCTCAGCACAGGGACATTAGCCAAGAATGGCTTTCTGGGAAGGGAAGGCAGAGAGTGGGTGAGTGACTGGGCCTCTTTCCACCTACCTGTTGTGGAGAATGTCTGTGTTCACAACTTCTATCTCCAGGGGCAGTGTCAGCACAAAGATGTCCAGGGTCACACAGAGGTCACCCAGATCAATGGTGTTCAAGCCCTGGCAGCTTTCCAGGCAGCCCAGAACTTCCCCTGAGGAGAGATCACACACCAAGGCCCTCAAGCAACAAACACCTCTGCTTACCCACATACACAGCCTGGTGGCAAGCACAGAGACTGCAAGAGGTGGCTGTCCCACACACCTGGACAGGCTCAACAAGGCCACCATCCTCCGTGATCCTTTCAACCCTCCATCACCAATCCCACACAGCAAGTATGAGACCTGGTGGAAAAGCCCTTGTCTGACGCTGGCAGACCTTGGGGGCTCCATACAGGGAGGGCTGGTTCAGAGTGACTGCTGATTAGGACACAGCACGTTTGTTCCAGGGGCTGCTCACCCAGCAGGAACATGAAAGAAACCCTGATGCCATTTAACCTCACAGCAAGGACTGCTCTTACCTAGACAAGTTGGCAGGGACTGCACGGGCATGGAGCTGTGCTGGCTACGCAGCTTCACTGAGCAGGTAAGGTGCACAAAGAGAGGGGGCATCTCCTGCTCCAGGAACTCCTGCTCATTGAGCGAGTCCCCTCCCAGCACACTGAAGGAGTCATCGTCCTGGTTCACCGTGTTGGAGTCCGAGAGGGAATCTGTGTCTGGGAACTCGTGCTCCAGCTTCTCACGGTACTCCACCTCCAGCTCTGGGTCACTCTCTGTGGCAATGCAGCATCCAGACACAGTTCCTGTTGATACATGTTCCCTGTGAGCAAACCAGGGCCACACTTCCAAGACCCCAGCAGACACAGCCTAGCTCTGAAAGGCAACATCACAGCGAGACTACAGACATTTTCTTCTCCAAGGCAGAGCAAGCACATTTTACCTTCTTCAGCTGCCAGTTCTGCCTCTGATCCCTCCATGTCCTCACTGCCCTTCCTGTCTGCCTGATCCCGAGAAGCCTCTTCCTGAGACAGAGAGAAAGGGCAGGTGGTAGAACCATGCCAGGTAGCGAAGCAGGCTGTTGATGGGCACCCCACATGGATTAAGTCTACCCATGGGTCTGCCAGCCTCAAATCCAGAACTGACACCAAGCAAAGCTACTCCACAAGCACTAGGTGCCTGACAGGGCAGCACCATGCCTACCTCCTTCTTGGCCGATGGTGGGCAATAGAAGAAATAGTGAGGATTTGATGGCACCGGCTTGAAATGTAAACTTCCAATTTCCAGGAATTTTTCCTAAAAGAGAAATCCCAAGTGTGAAGCAGACATCCTACTCTACCCTCCTGTTGGAGCCAGGTCAAGCCTGCACGTTCCTCACCTGGATAATTTTATGCAAGTCTGGGTGTGCCTGGCAGGGCTGTCCAATTTCCAGCAGCGAGAGGGGAAACTCTGAACAGCAGCTGGTGCCCACACTGCTCTTTGGCTCCTCCGTGGGGCTTGCAATGTTATGGGAGTCCTGCTCACTGTAGTCCTCCATTTCCACACTGACAGGATTGTGGACAGGTGAGACAAGCAAACTGAGAAACCAGACTTGTTGTATGTGTTCTCTCTCCTGCAAGCATCCATCTCACAGACACCCAAAACCTCATCTGTGTTAACACCATGTGACTTACCACGCCAACCCCACGGCCCCAGGAAACCTGCCACCCAACTGGTCAAAGCACTCCCCAGGTACCCAAATTAGTGGTAAAGAAGGCAGATCTGGGTGCAACACATCACAAGCTGTACATCCTTCACTAAGATTTATATAACTTGCATTGGGACAGGTGATTTGTACACACACACACAAAAACAGTTCCCACAGTTTTTCTCAGGGGAAGTAGCACTTGAAGAAGTCATTTGACTTTTCAAACACTGACTCTTCTTCAAAACCATGTATAGTATAATAAGAAATAGGATTGGAGATTCCCAACAAATGCTGGTGAATGCACATAAAGGAACTGTGCAGAGGACTAAGGATCAAAGTGTTTCTTTGACAGACACTAAGGCATGGCACTGTTTTCCCCTCCTTAAGTTTCCAGAGGTGATACATACCTCATAAATATTGTAAGGAACAGAAAGGCAGAAGTTTATCATCAAGCATGTTTCAATTCTGCCTCAGTATTTCTCTTGTGCATTTTTTAATTAAAAGAAGTGACACTTTATTCATTAGGAAAAGATAACAAAGCTGTCATTTTCACCAGAGTCAACATTAAACTCAAATGAGTCAAGCAGTAGGAAATTCATAATTTCTCCAGAAACAAGTCTTGCAGACTTACTTGCAGACAAACTGCCCTCCAGCTCAGGCCAGATGGGACAGTAATGAGCCAGGACTAGAAGAGCAAGTGAAAGGACGGATGTCACCAGAGATTATAAAAAAATAGAAAGTTCTAGTGGACACCATCCCAGGTGGGTATCTCACTGGAAATATCTGCTCTTCCATGTGGCTCTGTTAGACTCTGCCCTACAGCATTCCTTCTAGCAGGCACTAAAAGATGCTTGAAGAAAGATCTGTCCTGGCCCAATGCTAAGAACAGAAGTGTGCCCTTACCTTGACTCAGAGACCAAGACCCCTCGCTCCCTAGAGCTCTGTTCCTCTTCTTGCTCTACGCTGCCCACTTGGAAGCTGGCTGTCTTGGAGTGCGCATGGAAATGCTGGTGGCTCTCTCGGAATGAGCGGACGTGGCTGCACACCGTCAGCAGGAAGTTGGTGATGTCAATCTCTTGGAGCAGCTCCTCACAGTAGTCCATGGCAGTCAGCAGATCCTGGGAGCTGATGCTGTGTGACTGCTGAAGGCTCTTGAACAGCCCTACAGATCAAACACAGTGCTTGATGTGAGGCAAAGGGAGTCAGGCAATAGCCACAGAGGGATCTTCACCAAGTCCCAGCACAGAGTGGAGCCAGTGCAGGCGCTGGGAGACAGGAGTCAGCCAGGGCACCTGATGCTACATGTTAGTCTGGGCTTAGGTGATTCCAGAGTGCCCAGGGGATCTGTCACCCTGAAGGTGAGAGGAAAGCACTCCACAGTTTTGGGAACAGCCTCTGCAAGGCCCATAGGGAATGCACAGAGGCATCCTTAAATCCTCCCTGGTGGGACATCAGTCCCACAACTCCTCCCTTTGATCGACCTAAGATCACAAGGAAAATGAGACATTGTTTTCTTAGAAGTTCCAGGCTCCAGCCCCAACCCCAGCCCTGCCTCAGGTCCTATTGCACCACTGCTCACCTTTCACGTAGCACTGGTGGGAGTGCTCCTGCAGCAGCGTGCAGTAACTCACCAACTCCTTGTGCTTGTGGTCCAGCCAAGCAGCAGCTGGAGGACGTTCCAGAGACTGGGACCTGGAAAAGACAAACCACAGCCCTTAGTGCCAACAAAGCACGTTTTAGACTACAAATAGCTCTAACGCCAGTAAAGGAAGGCCTGAGGGCACGCACAGGTAGTGGCTGCTACGAGGCAGAGAGGCCAAGCCAAGAGAACAAGGCAGAGCTAAAGCCAGCCTCTTGGCAAGGAAACTCCACTGTTTTTTGTCCAGGAATCAAGTACAGTTGGTATTACCTGAAAAAGATGTCCCGAGGAGGACGGTGTGCCCGGGGGCTGACAAGCTGCTCTCGTAGGAGCTCCAAAGAGCAGCTGTAGATGTAAATGGGGCAGCGAAACCGGCGGCACTCGCCCAGCTCAGACTGCGAGTTCTGCCGACAGAAGGAGATATGCACATCTCTCCGTGAGGGGCCACTCTGCTCTCCAGGCTCACGGCTCCCTTCTGCAAAAGATAAAGGTATTTGATGGGCTCCTTGATCCAGGTCTGAGGCATCACAGCCTTCACAGAAGCACCTACAGGAAGGTAATGGTTTTTCAAGCTTCTCGCCACTCAAACCTCAAGGGCCCTTCTCCTTCACCCAGCACCCAACCTCTCAGCCCAGTGCTTTGGCCACCTTGATCATCCCCTTCTTCACAGCCATGGCTGTTCACCATCACCACCACTGCCTCCTGCAGCAGCACAACCCTCTATCCCCATTGCAGGCCTGCTTGAATTGCACCAGGAGCTGTGCAGTCAAATCCCACATAAAACTCAGACTTGTGCCCTTCTCCCTCAGAGAACACGCTGCTGACAGTGCCAGTCTGGATCATGACATGAGAGTCACTGACTTTCCAGTGCAGCCCAGTCCTGCCATTCCTAGTAGCTTCTATCTTCCTGCAACCTCCTTGCCCACTGGGAACCAACCTCGAGCCATAGGCACTCAGTTCACATTACACTCATTCATCCCCCCATGAACATCACTGTGCCCCTTGGTCCTGACTCTGCTGACTGCCAGGCAGGAGCTGACAGGACAGGCAAGAGCCGACAGATTCCTCCTACCTCTATCTGCTCAACAGTATGGTCAAGAATAGCAAGGTTACTAATAGTTTAGCAAGGTGCTGTTGGTACCATGGGCTGGTGTTATGCTGAGGGTAGGTAACGGCACTGCAGCATCCCCGTCTTCAGCCCTGACTCGCTCTGCACAGACAGGTCCCACCGTATCCTCTCCAGACTGACTCTCATCTTTTGGAGGTTTGTCCAACCCACAAGCCATCAGCTTCTGTACATCTGGAAGAAAACAAAATAAGATCACCCTCTGCCCAGTGAGAACAGCTTAATCCCTCAACCTACATTTTCAAGACAGCAGACGTTCCCTGCTACCTCTCTGTGTGCAGAAGCAGCTTCACAGACTACTTCCACTAGAGTCTAGCAGCCTTCACCAGTGGCTCAGGGGAAGCCAGACCAGTGCAAACACCCAGAAGCAGGGACTCTCTCCCTGACCATGCCATTAGCAGTCCCCTTACTCCATTCATTAACAACCATGCTGGGAAAACAAGTCCAGTAGCTGCAGCTAGCAAACAACACCACATCCCCCACCCAAAAGCCCTATATGGGCAGCACCACGTCCAACGGGAGAAAAGAGCAGGACATCCAGCACTTGGCACTATTCTCTTCCTGGCCATACAGCGCAAAAAGACTGGGTCTGAACTTCGTTGTGCGGTTTTCTCTCCATCCTACAAAAGTTGATTCTGTTTTTGCTGTTTTCCTGAGGAGGTGCTCGGCGCTGCTGCCTCCTCTTGCTCCCCGTAACAGGCTGCCTCACCTGAGAAGGTGGCTGGCAGGAAGGTCAGGAACACGTGCTGTGGGTTGACCAGCTTGGCATAACATCGCCACTGAGGGGGAAAGGGCCCCGTCGTGTCACTCAGTGTCACGTCATCCTCAGGCAGCTCTGTGTTGCCAAGGCTCTGACAGAAGAGCAGAAGTTGGTTAAACTCAGCACACAGCAACCACACAGAGCAAGTTCTTCCACGAGTGCTGGCTGGCACAGTGCTGAAATCACCCTGGTCAGCCAGGAGCGGTCTGGCTCCAGGAAGAACAGCACAACACTTAAAATATCTCAGCCAGCCTTGCTGGGGCTGGTTCTGACCTCCAGGCAATGATTGCCCACAGTTTCTGAGCAATGTGTGGCACAGCATCAGTACCAGGCACAGCTGTAACAGGCTAGGCCCATGGTAAGTGCAACTATCCACACACCTTCCCGATTCCTGCTTGACTTCAGCCAGAGGCTACAGCTTAAACTGTTGCCAAATGTGAGGAAAAACAGCCACCTTTCAGTCTTTCTCAGCCCTTCTAACTCTCCTAAACAGCTGCTGCCTTGCATTCTGAGGGGGCTCAGGAGCAGGACAGCAGCACAGCAGTACCTGCAGAGTACTTGTGGAGCCAGTCATATCCCTGGTGCCATTGCTGCCAACAAGATGATAGGATGCAGAAGCATCCTGTTGCTCCAGGGTGCCAGAAGCTTTCAGGGTTTCTTCTGAAATGGAGCACAGAGAAATCAACCTGAGAAACCCCAGCTGAGGATGAGATTCGAAAGCAAGGCTCCTGAAACACCTCAGAGCTCCTGGTGTCACTGCTGTCACACTCCTGGTCCTTACCTCTGATCACAGGGAGCGTGAAGGGGGGTTGATGGCCATCACGATCCCGTTGCAGAACCTGCTCCATGAAAGCCACGTGATCAGCATCAGCCATGGGGATCTCCCGGTCACTGAGGTCATGCTGCAGGCAGCCATGGAAGAGGTTTAGTAGCATTTCATTGGGCACAAACGAAGAGTCCTTGGTCACCTCCTCATTCTCTGCTCCAAAACAGAACCACGGCAGCTTCAGAGACAGCATCTCCACAGGCGCCACCTGCCCAGGACCCCAGGAGACAGCCCTTTGCAAAGCAACACTTCCACACAGCCAGGAGTCTCCCCCAGCACCTCTGCAAGACTGACTTGGAGGGTGTTGAGGAGGCCCTGGAGTTTCGGCACCATTAGTTACCCTGCACTGATTCACCCTGCTACTATAAATATTCTGGAGATGCTGGGGGTACAGATGAGAAACCACCACCACAGAGCAACTGTCTAGGGTTGATGTTTTCAAAAGCAGCTCCTCCAAACTGTCATCCCAAGAAATACAGCAATACAGCTGGGCAGCCCTGGGGCTGCAGAGTCAGGAAGAACAGAACTGAGCTACTGAAAGAGCGATGGCAGTGCTCCCAGCTACTGCCCAGGGAAACAAGCACATGGAGCAGGGTGCCCATAGCCACAGAGGGAGGACAAGGGGATGCTGCAGGTGAAGAGGCACCTACCTTTTGTCAGCATTAGGAAGAACATTTCAACCTGCTGGCACCTGGGCAACAGCTTCATGAGGTTGAACTGGAATGGGATCTCATGCACTCGAAAACCAGGCCCCATGTCTGGATCTGCAACAAGAAGTGGGAATGTAACGTGTCTGTGGGCACAACATATCCCTGCCTCCCAGGGGAGGTCATCTGGACCAAGCTCTGCTCAAGCAGGGTCACCTCATCATCTCTCCAGCTTAGGCAGAAAGCCTCAGTGCTTCTTTGGCCTTCCCAGGATGAAGCCATTTCTCTGGCAGATTAGCACAAGCGCAAACAAGTGACCCACTGCCATCACAGTCCAAAAAGTTGTCAAAATACCTGTTCCACCTTCCAGAAACCTCTACGGGCCCTGAGACATTCAGGGCCTAGCAATCTTTGCTCCATCGACCTTGCTAGGACACAGATGCTGGACTCACCTTCAGCAGCTTTGGTGTCTGAAGGAGGGCAGACCCACTCCTTGTTCTGGCACAACTGGCTGATGTACTCGAAGGTCAGCATGGTGGCAATGCACGCAAGGTCCCGGGGATAGAGCTGCAACAAGCAGTCAAGGCTCAGCTGTATGCAGCAGAATTGTTACCCCCAAATGCAGGAGAAAACAGTCTAAAAACAAGGACAGGAAACACCCATAATCCTGTCCCCTGACTTGCCCTATTCTCACTCATTGCTCCCTCCTTCTCCACCAGACCTTTAGCCCGTGTTCACCTTGCTCAGGGGGAGTGTTAGCAGGACTGCCTGCAGTCCCTGCTCTGGTCCAGCTTGTTGCCCTCTTCACGAAATAATTTGTATTTTTCCACTGCATCCACTGCTTTGCAAAACAAACTTTCTTTGTCCAGTGGCTCGTTCCTCTTTTAGAAATGTCAAGCCATTCTGTGAACAGCACTCCCATCTCTTCTGGCCCTCAGTATTCACCTACAGTGTTGTGGTGCATTTCTCCCTCCACAAAAGAGCCCGTGCCCCTCCCCTCTCAGGGACTCACCGCTTTAGGTATTTTCTGGTAGGGCAAGCCATGGAGGTGCTTCCAGTTCTCAGCAGTACTGTGGACATGGCCACTCTGCGGCTCTACCCAGCACTCAGTGACCAGGTTCAGTTCTGTGTCCACCTCAATGGCCTCCACCTCCGTATCATTGTCATCATCTGTGGAAAAGCTGAAGGAAAGACAAAAGGCGAGTCCTGTGAGAGATGGCACAGAGCTAGCAATCCACTGCAGGTTTGCAGGCAAAGCCCCAGCTAACTGGTGATCAATCCATGACAACTAGTTGTCTGCATTAGGTAAAGGCAAGTCTGGAGCCGTGACTGCACTGTCAACCCTCCCTGGGAGCAGAACAACAGCCTCACCTGTCTTTGGTGGAGGTGGAGTGGGGCGGGAAGAGGATGTATTGGACGACACAGGTGTGCTTATCCCTGTCACTGCTGCTCTCACTGGAGCCATCAATCTGGAGGGGAGACACTGCATGAGCCTGGCCAGATCAACAGATCAATGTACCCCGTACCCCCTAACACAATACAGGCCCAGCACCCAGCTCCACCAGCAGTGGAGAGAGTGAGCCTGTCCCAGGCTCAAGAATTCCTCCAGCACAGCACATCCCTACCAGCAAGCAGCTCTTTAACTGCAGATGAAGACAGGAAAATGCCCAACCCACAGGCTGCTTTAGTTTCTCCCTACACATTTTACGGGTGTGTGCTAGAAGCAGATGATAAATCCTGTCACAGGCAGGTAAATCCAGCCCAGAACCAGCAGTGAAGGACTGCCCATAGTGCAGCACCCATGCTCACCTGTATGGGCAACTCCAGCACCATGTTGATAATTCCATCCCCGCTGGATGCAAAGTGGAAACCCTCTGACAGACGAACCCTTGGAACAGAGAGGCAGTCAGACCTGGAGGACTTTTCCACCCATACTACAAGCCTTAAACACGAGAATGACTGTACCCTTCACCCCACAACACCCTCCTTCCCAAGACAGGGAGCTACACACAGGGAATGAGGACATGAGACACTGCACAGGACAGCCTGTGTGAAGATTAGAAATATTCCAGGCACAGTAACCCTTCTTGCCCTTTTGCATGTCTTCCAGGACTTTTGTTTTCCTCAAGTGCAGCTGGGTAAAGCACTGACCCAAGCAGCTCTAGAAGACGTGTTCAGGACCAAACACTCTGCAAAGGGGGTCTCTATAATAAGGCCTCAGATCCACCCTGCTTTACCTGCATCCCCAGGACTAGCCGGAGAAAGGACTCCCGGTCAGGTGTGCAACTTACTCCGTGAGTGTGGAAAGCAGCTGGGCTACAGCGGTGATGGGCACGGCCGGTGCCAGCCCTGACTGGACACTCCAGATCCAGCGCTGGTGGTAGAAGTATCGGGACAGTGAGGCCAGGGTGGAAGAGGCAGTACGATTGGCCACCATAGTGAGCGGGCCAGACACCGGGGGGTGCTCCAGGGTGAGAATGAAGGGGGCTCGATAGTCAGAAGGCAGCTTCTCATACCTAGAGAGGGCAGAAGTGCGGTGTGCTGAGATGGAATAAATCCATACTTTTCTTCTACTCAGGGCCAGAGCTGTCTAGATCCACAGTCCACTTGCTGGGCCCAGGACAGAGCCCTCTAGCAGCAGAACACGGCTGGCCCAGCACAGGATCCTGCTCAGGCAGTAGTAACTAAATTTACTTCTACATCATATTTAATTAACAAATCTGTCAGTCCAGCAATAATCCCTGCTGCAAGTCACAGCCACACAACACAGACGCACCACAACAAGCACCAGCTTCACAGCACTCTCCCCCTAAAACTGGCAGCACCATCCACAGACCCTCCCCTCTCCCACTTCCCAGGGCAAGGAGGCTGTGCTGACGGCCTGGATCTCCATCACTACCTGATAAGCAGCTTCTCCAAGGGTTTGTGCAGCACAACAAGGCAGGGCCTGTCCGAGAGGGCTGACTGGGCCCCAGCCACAGGTGGAGACTTGGAGGGAGAACTACTGCCAAACATTTTCCTCTTTGCTTTTGGAGTTGCCTCCTTGCTCTGGACCCTGTGGGGAAAGCGCAGCTGCAAGATTCGGTCCCGTAACTCCTCCACTATCTGTCATGGCAAAAGCAAAAGGTAAATGTGACACCAACTTTGTCTGGAGACATAAGCTACTCAAAATAAGCATCCAGAACAAGAGCCTGATTAAAAAGAATAGAACAGTCCTCGAATGTACCGGAGAGCAGGAGTTAAAGGCCATTTTACTTCTGAGGCACTAGCAAGATCAAGATGACACAAGGCTTTTTCAGTCCATATTTTAACAACTACAAGTATTTTTAAAAGCAAAAGAAAGGTCAAAAAACCCCCAAAGATGATTTCAAGGCTGAAGAAATTGCCTTCCAAAACTCAGATGAAAAACAAATTCATTGCATGCCAGCTCCTCCACAGAAGCAGTCCGAGCACCCACTCTCATTCTTCTCTCTTCCTCAATGGCCCACAGTAAATGCAAACTAGCCTGTATCAGCTGTGGGAAACAGTCTGGCTCTGTCTTATGTATTCCTCCATGATCACATTCATGTGTCAAACCTCTGTGGTAAAAGGCTTCAGGAGCTTAGGTTATTTTTTAGGTTAATTTTTTCCAATATATTTTCACAAAGACCTCCTGATTACTCTTTTTAGCTTTTAGCAGCTCGGAAGATGGTTCTACCCACACCAGCATCTGATTCTCACAGTAGCCCAGTGTTTTCTTTGAAATTTCCATGGTTAGGTTTCTTTTCCCAATATTTGTTCAACTCGTTTCAACTTCTATTACCACTGTAGGCAAACAAAGAGCAGCAGCTCTTCATCTCCTTTCTCAGCACTAATTATTTTAGTAACTTTCCCCATCATTGCTCTGTCTTTTGCAGGGAAAGGAGTGTCCCCAAATCCAAATGTTGAACAGAGCTCTTTTCCGCACTATGCTGCCTCTTTTTCAACTTACTTGCTTTGTCGCCCGAGACACTTTTTGTTTCATGACACCTCATTCCTTCTACAGTTGTGCCCTATATGAAGTCTCATCAAAAGCTTTCTGGAAGTCAGATTGTACCAGGTGATTTCCTTCCCTTCAACACTGGAAACTTGAATAGCTCAGCACAAAAACTTGCTTTCCCTTAAACAATGCAGGCTAAGTTCTACTGCCATCCTCCACACTGGGTAGATAATCAGCCTTATGGCAGGCAAAGAAAAACCCAAAAAGGATTGTGTATGACACAATCTACGATTTGCATACACCTCCTGCTGCAATGATCTGGAGCTTGCCCACAGCTGCAGGGCATGGTGCCCATCTCACACCTTCTTCATGACAATATATTAACTTACACCTGCCAGAAGGAACCCCTTCAGAAAACCTGTCACTTGGCATTACCAGCCCACATGTCAACCCAGCAACCAGTGCCCAAAACCTGGATCCCCTCAAGACATGAAAGGGCAGATCCTCCAGAGCACCAGAACATTTGGTGTTATCTGGGTTCATTATCTCAGAAAGAGACGGTCCTTCCCATGTCTGTCACCTTCTCCTCAGACTGATCTCTAACACTAAAGCTAAGTTAGACAAACCAAAGATTTCTTTGATGAAGAGATAGTTTTAATGATAAACCTCTTGTTTATAACAAAAACTTCACATAGTTTAATAGCAGGACATCTTTCTCATACTTACGTTTTACTTAAGAATACTTAGACTTGTCTCAGCCTTTAGGCGTGGAGAAACAGTCCACACAATAACCCCACTTACTGCATCTGACTAGAGCAGACCATTTCTTTTGATACAAAAAGGTTATTAAAAGACTTTTACCTCCTGAAAACATTCCCTGGGTATTTTTTTTTTCCTCTCCCTGTATTGCTCATGTGGGGCATTGTTTGCATTTAAAGTCTTAACTCCTCCCTACCTAAGAGATTAAATATACATAAGCAATTCACCATTACTGGAACAGATTGTCCAAGGAACATGTAGTACATCCATCACAGAGGTCTTTACAGATGAGTCAGACAAGTTCTTGACAGATGCTATTGATTGTGCTTTGGTCACAAGGATGGACCAGATAACCTTTGAGTCATTTTGAGCCCCATGGTTGAAATAAGCAATGGGAAAAACATTCATGTGACCAGCTATTCTATTGATCTTCGAGTCCTTGGGTTTAGATATTCCACAGACTTAACACAGGAAGTTTGTCCAAACTGACCCTTTCTGTTACAGTAGGTTCAGACTCATCTACGCCTTAACATAGTGGTTACTTATTAGAGGGTAACTGCCCACAGTGTTGCCCGTGATCTACCCACGATTTCCACATCCAGAAGTTCTTGTGCTCTGCTCCCACCCCACGAAGCAGCCAGCCAGCTCTCACCTTGTTCCTGGCCTGTGCAGGTGTGCCAATGGGGAACCCCAGCCGGAGAACCATGCAGGGAGCTTTGGAGATGATCCGCACCACATAAAACGAGGAAGGTGTAAGATCCTCAGAGCTAGGGAGGAGGGATCAAGACAGAGCTGAAATAGCACGGATCTTGCTGCTCTGCCGTGCCAGACCAAGTGTGGGCCTGGTCCACAGAGCTCAACAGCCCACACAACTTCACCGTATCAGTTCTAGCAGGCAGAAACCCCCCCAGCTGGCTTCCCTCTCCCTCTGGGCTGTGCCTGGAACACAACAGCACCAGTCCAGAAATCGCAGGGTTTCATACCCGCTCGTCTAGCTCTTATCCCCTCCAGACATCTGCTTCAGGCCCATCGCCGCGCACCGGTCTAACCAGATCTTTGCTCTGGCCACATGGCACCGCCTCGGAGCCACTCACCCGTGGATCAGTTTGACGTAGGAATAGCCCTCCACCAGCACGAAGCTGCTCCAGTCCCGCAGCAAGGACGTGAGCGCCGAGTGGGAGATGCGGCACTGGATGGTGCTGTAGCGGCCGTTGTTGCCCGGCGTGTGCAGGTGCTTGGGCACGGGCCTGCGGGGTGGGGCAGAAGGTCACCTCAGGACTGCAGTTTCTCTTCTTGCCCCAGAACCCACGGAGGCTTTGCCACACTGTGCACGTGAGCTCAGCCCTGCCCGTTACGTACGTGTCATGCTCCAGGAGGACGACGATCCGATGCATGTGCAGCCACCTCTGCCAGAAGTTGGCATCCATGGAAAGGATGGGCTTCCAGTAGGAGGCAAACTGGGAATGGCTCGAGTCAGACCCACTGTGCTGCAGGGACAGCACCTGAGAAAGAGACAGGACAATATTCAGCAAGGAAGTGTCCGGTTCCACGCAGAGGGAGCAGGAATTTCTCTAGCAGCTGAGCTGTGGAGGCCTAGAAGGCCACATCCCTGGCTCTGGATGACTTCCTCTGAGCAGAATGAGTGTGTTCACATTGAAACAGGCAGTTCAGTGTAAGCAAAAATAAATTAGGCTCATGAAATGTCAAGTTAATTAGGAATTTGACTACTTGGCATCAAGTAAATCAACCATGAAAAAGATGGCATATGTAATGGTGTGCTTTCTGATTGAGAGGGGGATATATGGCTTGTGTCAGCAAAGCAATTAAACACTCAGATTACTCATCTGAGAGTACTCAGGCAAGTAAGGGTGCCAGAATGGGTGGCATTGGGCAACTCTAATGTGTTTGTACGGTAACACTGATTCCACCAACTACAGCAACTCTGCTGACACAGAAATAGTGGTGGTTAGCCATAAGATGGGAGGCTCCAGATATACTGCGGGAGACATAACCCTGCATAGGGAAAGTGCGTTAGGCAAACCTAAACAAGGGCTTAAACAATAAAATTAAAGGGATAGTTCTCTTAAATTAAAGCTCCCCTAGCTTTTGTATCTGCTAGTCCTCTTCTACCAATGCCAAGGACATGGCTAGCAGGGGACAGATAATATGCTGGCACTTCTGCTCAGTGAGCTTCAATGGATTTGAATTTTGCAGTGGAAACCATTAGCTCATATTTTGTTTAGTTTCTGCTGTGCAGATGACAAGTATCTCTCTTGCACCTTCCACATGAGTGCTCAGAGCAATGAGCCCATTAAACAACTATTGAGCACATCCTGTATCTTCATCTGACAGTACTGAGCTACATCACCAGCTGACAAGACTTCCAGTAGCAACTCCACACCTACAAGGAATCCACTGAAAAAGCACAGCAAAAGTAAGTGTGTCAGCTTCCCCATCAGTCTCACACCCTACATCACTACAGCAGAAGGCTTCACAGCACACTTGGGAGACTTGCTGTTGGGCTCAGAGGTGTAGCTGCAGCAACGAAGATGTAGGATGATGTCTCAGAGGGGAAAACGTACGGCACGGGATGTTCTCTGCACTACACCTGATCTGGGTTACTGAGCGGGACAAGATGAAGACAAGATGAGCAAGAGATGAAGCCTGAGTGCAAGACAGAACAGGCATGTGGGACAACGTACCCCACATTACACAGGAGAGAGAGGGAACATACCGGAGTGGTGGAGCCTGGGGGGATGTAGAAGAGGGGCACCCCATTCTTTGTGCTCTCAGGAATGGTGAAGTGTTCTGGGACTGTGTCAAAAGACTGCAGATGAACCAACATCTGATCTGTCTGGTTGATGCTGAAAAAGAAGAGGCAGTCAGCCCCAAAAGCCCATGCTTTCCCCCTTGCCAACCCAGGGCCTGCACACACAGCACCCACTATGATTGGGAGCCCATCTACAGCAACGGAGCTTTTTCGGGCAATGCAGAGATTCAATGCCATGAACATGTTAAAGGGGTTCCAGTGTAACAGCCTAATATATAAGGAGGATGACCAGAGCTGGAAATGAAGTGCCAGAAAAGGAATCTGCTGAATAGTAGGGAGTAATGGTCACCCTGGCCAGGAAATGGTTATAACCCAATGGCCCTTCAGCCCTAGAGATCTCTGCTGCTCCCAGTGTGACCACAGGGCACAGCTGCAGGGATGTGCTGTAAGAACTCATGACCTCCATGGGATGGCAGTCAGAGGTAAGATTTACGACACAGGATCCAGATTAGGGAGCAGCAATACTGTCACCACGAACCATTCTTACAAACTAGGTCACAGAACCAGTCCCACTCTTTTCTTTGGCTAGACAGCAAGCTTGTTGCCAGCCATGCCTCCTCCTCAGATCACATTCCTTTTGGACCTCGGGTTGGGATGGCCACCTGCATAACCCATATCTTAGCACGCAAAGGAAGGAATTACTTGGTGACACTGGACACTGCCGGGGATAGCGCAGCTCACCTCTGTAAGGTGTTCCAGAAGCGCCGGATGACTGTGGTGCGGTACAAGCTGGTGATGGGCTTCCTCATGGTGCAGCTGATGTCATGCAAAATGTCATAGCTTCCCTCCATCGTCACCTCCACCCACGTGCTGCGCTTCGATGGGTCCAGGGGCCAGGGGGTTACAGCCAAGTACTCAATCCTCATGTTATGCTTCCAGAGCAGCACCAGTTTGACCTCCAGCTGAGACCCGCCTGCAAAGGGAGCAGGGGAGTAAGTTCAGCTGCTTGTTGAATACCCATCTGAGCTTTACCTCTGACCAGGGATTCCTGAGTACCGTCAGATCATTTGATCACCATGAGGGGAACAAAGTAATCTAGCAACTGTTTGCTTTTGCTCAAGTCACTCTCTCCCCTCTGCAGTGGAGAGAGGCTTTGCTTGCACAGTCGTATTTGGTGAAGAGCTCTCAGTTCTTTAAATGTAGATCTACTATATCTACACTAGAGAAGGGAACAAACTCAGAGGAGGTGCTGACATTTGCAATGGGCTCTTCTTCACAGCTTCGTCTTTGTTTCCAAGGAACCTGTTGCTTTGCACAGATGAGCAGGGCTGTTAAGCTATCAATTTTCCCATCTGCATTGTGCAAAGTTAATCTATCCCCTTGCAGGAACACGGATATTTGGACATAACAGGCACAAATCATGAACAACCTGGAAGGTGAGGGTCAATGCTTGAAATTACCTCCCTTCATCCTGCATAGACCATATTTCATGCAATCTAGAACTTCAAGCATCACAGCTCCTCACCACGTTTACCTTCTCCTCCCAAAGTTAAGATGTTGAGAATGAATATTCACCTATTCTTTCAAACAGTACATTTTCACCCTTTCCTTTAAGCGGGCCATTGCATCTCTATCAAGATCAACACAAACACCTGACACACCAAGCCTTGCTGAGCCAAAAGAGCAGAGAACTGCCACACTCCTGCTGACTGTGCAGGTGTATTTGTCCTGAAACATCCCAGGCAAACACATGACCACGCTGCGATTTCGCCTGCTCAATCATCCATTCTGATGTCCAGCTTGCTCTGTAGTTTGCCAGACTTGCAGCATTTGTGTGATAAGTGACTGGATGTGCTGGAAACCATCCGAACAGATCATCAGCCTGGATGCTCTGTTTCCTGCAGAGTTGCATTTGCTGCTGTCGAAGGCACATCATGCCATCCCCTTCACAGGCTGATTGCACTCCGCTTCAAAGCCAGCTTTTTGTTCCCACGGTCCCTGCTGGGAGGCTCCCTCAGAGTACTCTTCCCCTGTCAACGTTTAGGAGAAACCTTCCAGAGTACATGCCAAATTCATGCTCGGTTGTTCTTTTGATTAAATTATCTTTCTCCTGAGAAGCTTCGTTTCCATAACATTGACAGGGAGCACGCACTAAGAAATCCTTACCCAGAGGGTCAACTGTTATGATGACAAAACATCCACTCCCCTTAACAGTCCCAGACCGTCCTGCACCTCAAGAATTTATCTTTCCTGAACAAAGATGATCAGAGGTCAATACTACATTTCACCTGTACTTCATCTGAGGGATTACTAAGTTTTTATTTAAGGTCACTAATATTTTCCACAATGGGTGCTTTGCATTGCTGTAAATGCATTTTCTGGGGTTGTACCACCTGTTGTTTCCTATGCAGAGTGTTTAGTTCATCAGATAGGCTAAACAAGAACTTACAAATTCATCTCCTTCCATTTCATACTGTCACCTCGCTTTTGTTGCTTTAGGGTTCATCCACTGCTCTCTGCACAATATTTTGGTTCTCATAACAAATCTTTTCCGCTTCATCAACAGCAAACGTGATAAGCAAATTCCTACATTTTTTGCTTAGATCATTAATGAAAATATTTCCAACTTTCACCTTTGTTTCCATTAGTCATCCTGGCTTCTCTCCTACAATACCACGCAAGCAAAACTAAAAACACAGGCAAAATATTTACTCAGTTTGAAGTAATACCCAGATGAATATTTAGCTTTTTTTTTTAACTGCAAAGCAATCTATTGGTTCTTGACTTTATTGTTAATAAAATTTTTTGTTACTTTAATTTCCTTCATAAAATCCAGCTCTGTTTTTTTTAGAAAGCTCACTTTGTTTTCCCTATTCCTGACACTGAGAACAGCCACTCTTCCTGGCCAGCTAGTTCCCAGCCACATTTGGGGCTGGACTGATTCACAGAGGAAGACGATGTTTTGAAAACTGTCCTCCAGGCTCTGCTCAACACACAGCAACTCAAAACAGTCAGTGAGAATTTTTTTCTCTTTCTGTTTAACAGGCAAATCCCCTGACATTGTCCCAGAAAGAAAAAGGAAGAGATCTGGGCTCCATTACACGCCATCTCCCCACAGCTTCCCTCCCCTTCCATATCTGCCAATCCTCCCCCTTTCACAGGCCTTTCTGCATTCCTAACTAACCATAGTTGCCTCCTAAACACCTAAATATCTAAAAATTAAACAGTGAGAGTAACCAGAGCACTTATAAATATCACAAACAACCTCTCCAGGCAACTCTGAGCACAAAGCTAGCTATTTATTCTATTTTGCCTTTGGTAAAAGTGAAGGAAAAAAGCAGCAGTGTCAAAGTCAACAACTACACTCTTTCCTCTTGCTTCACAGCCAGCTGGCTCCTTAACAACCCTCAGTTTGCAAGTTTTGGCAATCCAGGTTAATTAACTGTTTTTTGTTATACACTTCTGTGTAGAATGATCCAGAAAGCCCTGATTAACCATGTGCTTTTCCTTAGCAAAGGCAGTGCTTGATCATTTGTGAATTCTACCGCTCAACAATTTTTCTGATCGCAGCCAGCAACTCCCCAGAGCATTTAGCCTTTCCCAAGTATAAGTAACATTATCTGCTACTATTCTGAAGGCTGCATAGAAATACTCCCTGTATTTTTGATACCTCTGACATTTCATTTTTAAATTCCTCCTAAAAAATACACAGAAAGTATTTCTGGCTCAAGGAGCCCCTGAGCTACAAAGAGCTAGAGAGTGCTCAAAGGGAAAAAAAAAAAGGAAGGCAGAACAGAGATTGTCATGTATGTTTATCCTATTCTTACTCTTCCCTGTGCACCTGCCCATAGCTATTCACCACAGAAAGTAACTGATCCAGTGCAGCTGCTCTTCTGCCCTTGTGAAAACAGAAGACCAACCCATTTAGCATTCCAGGGGGTAAAAGACAGCAGGAAGACACCCAGAGGAAAGTGCAGGGGGCACGGTGAACATGTGCTGATTATTTCTGATACCTCTACAACACGGGAATTTGCTGCTTTACTATATCCTGAGCCAGAGGTTGTAGCTGCACCTTTGTGCAAAAGGATGCATGAATTTGGTCTGACTGCTTTTCGAATGGTCCACACCTGGTGAGTGCTCTTCCAGCGCTTCCACGTAGGACTACACAGTCACCAAGAGCACTTCACCACGGCTGCCAGATGAAAGGGAAAGGCTCTTTATCCGGTGCTGTTCCAGCTGTAAGTGAACTGGTGCACAGAAGGATAAAAGACACTGAGTGTGAACAGGAACTGACTTGTCACACTGTTTCATAGACATTCCTAGACAAGGAGAGTGCAATGGACCTCATCTGCCTGGATTTAAGGGAAGCATCTCTTGCCACACTTATGTTAGTGAAATCTGCAGACGTTACTAGAACTGTCTCACTGGGAAAACTTAGCAGGTATTTACTTCTAACAGAAAACTCCAGAAACAAGAAATTAGGGAGATTCCTGGAAGACCAACCGTAGAAATTATCCCACCTAATCTGATTGTTAGCAACCTTTCTCCCCCAAAAAAGAGGTGATTTAGATTCACTCAGTTTGTAAGACACATCAAGGCAAAAGAACTGCAATTCCCAGTCATCACAGAGGAACAGTGAGGGGCAGTGAGCGAGATGAACTTCAGAGTACTATCACCTGAAGGACAGCACTTTTAGGGACAATTAAAACAAAACAATCCCAAGGACTCATCAGCCGGGAGAAAAGGTGCATGAGAGATTCAAGGATTTCTGTGATAACAGTGCAATGCAATCATGGAGAAAGCCCATGTGATTCCCAGTCTATCACATCAGGTATTTTACTTCAGAAGCAGGGAATTATTAGCACTGCTGAACAAGGCACCAATAAAACCACGTTTACAACACTCTCATCAACTGTTTTGAGAAGTACGAGACCAAAGAAAAGAGAACAACTGAAGGGAAAAAAATGAGTGCTATTAACCTGAATAAACAAACAGAAAGCCTGCCCTTACGAAAGGAAGGTGAAACATGGGCTTGCTTAACCTGCCAAAAGGGAGGTTACATGGAGAAAGACATAGTTCTTAAATATGTTTGTGTAAGCCAGAGAAGGAGGATAAACTTAATTAAAAATAATAAACTCAC
Organism: Pseudotriccus pelzelni; assembly: GCA_035584735.1. Taxonomy (NCBI): domain Eukaryota; kingdom Metazoa; phylum Chordata; class Aves; order Passeriformes; family Tyrannidae; genus Pseudotriccus; species Pseudotriccus pelzelni. Next base: position 11,248,571 of record JAWMRA010000005.1, read on the forward strand.
ACAGGTCTAATTTGGTCTCAGGGAGTTCAGAAATGAAGCTAGAGAAAGAGCAACGAAGGCCTGGGACAATCTTCCAAGCAGAGCAGTGGCATAAGGTATTTACATGGTTTTAAGGCAGACCACAGTAAATTCATAGAAAACATCATATGGCAAGTTTGGAATTACTTTGGAGTTTTATCACAGACTTTGATTCTCTGATATAAGACATTCTCTAATGCTACCAATAAGCTTGCATTTGGATTTTTTCATCTCCCCTTCAGTGAAAGTACTACATCTAGTCACAGCTGGAGATGGAAAGTTAGGTAGGACGTACTGGCACTGCTTAGGATACTCAAACCTCTCAAGGTGTCTAGTCAGCTGCTAGTTCTCACACCACATAATCTCTAGTGAGTCAGATAAGAGAACAAGATCACTGGAAGTTTTTATGGTCTTCTTGAGTTGGTCATGGTTCTGTCTGGTCTGACATTTTCACCTAACAACATCCTTTGGAATTTCTTCCTTTGGAAGGCTGTAGTTTGGAGACATTAAGTTTGCTGTACCAAAGTGCACAACTTCATGTCAGTATTTTGGAGTGCATCTAGCAAAGGACTAGAAAGGGATGGAAAAAAGGAGAAATATAGATCAACTCCCAGAAAACCCTGCAAACCCAAGTTCTGTCATTAGTTTCTCTCCAACTGTGGGGAATCATTTCCAAGACACAGAGAGCATCACTGTCTGTCCCTCCCCAGGCACTGAGGACGAGCCCGGCAAGCGAACAACTGCACAACACCACCGGGCAGCCCAGCATCATGACAACAGAGTTTGGGGAAAACAGCTCCTTCCTCCACAGCATCAGCCACTCTGCTGAGGCAGCAGACCCTGTAGTGCCCTCTAAGCAGCTGAGAAGAGAGCCCTGCCCCGCAGCAGCAGTCACCTTTCGTGATGTTGACCTCACGGATGCTGTAGCCCTCGCGCAGCCGGACCGAAACAATGCTCACGAGGTCGGCGTGCACCTCCTTCTCCGTGTGCTTCTTCCTCCGCATGGCCAGCGCGGGGTTGCTGCTCGCAGACACCAGGTGCTCGTTGAACAGTCTGTGCTGGGACACTGCAAATGGCAGAGACGGGCTTTGTGAGGGAGCGGCTCCCCTCAGCCTCATCCTGCAGCAAGGGGCCTCTTAAAGCGCTTTATAAAACCTGCCGGGAACACTCGCCCTGCTGGCCTGAAGAACAGCACACCCTTCAGGCACCGCTTACACCCACTCCTGATGCTGCAACGCAGCAAACAGGTTCACGAGTGTGGCCAAGAGGCCTGGGAGAGGGGCAGGGTGGGGTGCCAGGCCCTGCTTCCTCTGGGACACCTTTCGTGACAGGGCACACCATTGGAGTTACACGTTTCACCTGGACAGGCACAAACTACACAGCTGTTGCAACAGTTGCACGGCAAGCTTTTGGGCTTTACCAACTTCCCTGGAAAACCTGAAATCCCAGGTGCTTTCTAAAAGGTACCAGGACGTGGAAGCCTTCAGCTTAAACCCTTAACAGCTGATCTTTTTAAGATTCAACATTTCCAAATCCCAGGCCAGCTCTCTTCAAACTTGCCACCGTGTGTGGCTTCTGCTGCCAAGTTCCAGAAGGCGCAGATGGCACCAGCACAGCGCCAGGGCACGAAAGGGCGTTCCCATGTTTTACTGGTAACTAAACTAATCTGTCCTGGCACACTCCCAGTCAGTAACAGTCACAAAATAAGAAAAAACCAAGACAGCCATTTGGGATGGTTCTCAGGGGCCTAGTTTTTCAATTCCAGATGATGTCTGCAAGCCCAGCTAGGACAAGCTCTCCAGAATGTCCCCACCTGAGAATGTGAGTGTTAAGGGAAGCTGAGAACCAGTGTTCAGGGAAGGGTGGGCGAGAGCTTCTGACCCCCTCCACGTTCCAACACAGTGAGCCTAACTGCAGATTGCTGAGCCAAGACCACAGAAAGGGGAACAGTGGTCCTCCCAGTCCCTGGAACCAGGAGGGGAGTCACAGATCAGGCTGTGTGACCAATTGCACCCAGAGCCTTCAGAAGGCACTGCCTAGAGGGGACAAGGGAGAGTATCAGCATAACCAAGCCTGGGGGAGTCACCCCAAAGAGAGGTGCTGTAAGACATCCAGCTGCTGGAAGGAGGACATGCACATTCCTCACCACAGTAATATTCTGGATTCAGAGACTCCCCAGTACGCAGAAAGGAGTAAAGCAGAAATGCCTTGTGATACACATTCAGATCCAGGCTCAGGGGATCCAGCTCAGGGCACGTGGAGAGGTAAGCACCAAAAGTGGCCATGGCGATGAATTTCATCAGTTCCACGTTGGGAACGTGGCCAAAGCTGCAATCATACGAGTACACACCGCCCACCTGCGGGACGGAAAAAAGAAAACACCTGAGAGAGTGCAGCAGTGCCGAGGACAAGGCAGAGGGCTGGTAAGGGACTCAAACAGGCAGAGAAGGCCGCTCTTCCCCTCTGGAAGGGAATGCCGCCACCAACCCACCTGCCTCCCTCTGCCCCACTCTGCCAGGTACCAGACTTACCTGCACAAAGGAACAGGCCACCGTGCCACTGCGCAGCTGGTTGAGTAAAGTCTCGCACACAGCCACGTCGGGCACACTGGTCACACCGTCCGTAATTATTATTATACCTGTAAACAAGGCAGCACTCAGTGCAACTTCCATCTCAGGCAGCTATCAGTCTCCCAGTATATCCACCAGAGAGAAAGTTTTAGGCAGAAAGCAGAGAAAGTAGAAGGGAAATCCCAAGTGTAGTTCAGAGTTTCCAAGGCATTATGGAGCTTGCAAACATCTTGACTAGGTACATCAAAGCACTCAGCTCTGCATATCCTGAGCAACAGTCACAGCTGTACTTCCTCACAAACTCCCCAGCACTGACACACAGCACATTGTTGTCCTCCTCATTCCCACCACCACAATTTGCCCACAGCGTGGAGAGTAAAAGCTAATGTTGAAATTTCCTCCCCAGCAGAAGGGTCCAGGCACCAGCCCTTATAAAATTAACCTCAGCCTAGGGCGGGAGGAACACAGCCCTTTGCAAACAACTGGGCAAACCTTAACCCCGAGGATGCAGCCAACCTGCACTGGAGTTGGAGGGCAGCAGCTGCAGTGCCAGGATCCCTTGGCGGACCATGCTGACCAGGCCAACATCAGCCGTGACAACAGACACGCTGGGCTTCCTCCCGGATGACTCCTGCACATCACCAGGGCTCTCTTGGCTCAGGGGTGACAAATCCACCTGGAAAAGATTAAAAAAAAAACCCAAAACACAAGGCCCCATGGGGCTGATTTCAGCCTAGCTCTAGTTCTTGCTCTTCCAAACACTCTTCTGTTTGGCAGTCCCGTGGTACCACAACCCTGGAGCACCTCAACAGACTCCACTGGTAGCTTTAACTTCCAGGTGCCTCTCAAAGTTCTGGTCATTTGGGCCTGTTAGAACAGCAGGGCAAGGCTGCTTGGGGGTAGAGGAAGGGGACAGAAGAGGAAATATGACTTTGGAGGCACTTACACTCTTTTGTAGAGCAAAGCAAATAAAAGAGATGGTGAATACCAATTTTTTCCCCTTGTCATTTTAGTAGAAGCTGCAGCTATTCAGCACCTACTTCATCTGCTCTTTTCAGCCCAGAAAGGCTGGAGAAGCAGAGACAGCTGTGTCTCACTTGTGAAGCACTGCAGCAGAGGGAGCAAGGAGCCTTGTAAGAACAAAGTCTAGTGCCTATGCATTTATCTCTGCTCAAACAGCACTTGTTATGCAGTGCTGATACAAACAAATGCAGGTAGGCTTCTCCTCCATCTTTTATGAAAAATATCCCCCAGGCAAAGCCTGAAATTTGTATAATTACACCAGTGAGAAACCTGTGTTCATAGTCCCCTCATCCCCAGAAGGCTCTGGCGCTTCAAACCTGTAATAAAATACTGCTTTATTTTTACTGCTAAGACAGAGAATGGGTGAGACCCTCCACTGCAAAGCTACAGGTGAGTGGAGCTGGGGAAAGAAAACTGGGACCAAGGAAACTTTTGTTATGCACAAATGGGAACAGTCTGTGGCTGTGAGAGGAAAAAAAAAAAAATCTATCCATCACTTTAATTTGCCAGATGCCTTAAATTCAGACATTCCTTAACAATGATACAGCTAATACAACTTCAAAAGTTAAAAAAGTTTCAGTCCCTGCCCTTCCCCTGGGGCCTCCCACCTCCACCCCACAGCCTGTGGCAGGACTCGCCAGTCCCTCTGGCCTGCAAGAGCGTCTCTCTCCCCCATTTGCATGGAAGAAGTTATAGGGTAGTTTACCACGAGAGAAATGCTGCATCAAGCAGGAATGCATACAAAGCACTGCAAAAACACCATCTGGACTCCCTAGTCCAGGTATTTACTTCCTGCAATCTTCTTTCTGTTCCATGACTGACAGTCTTAGTAATCGCACATACAAATTTCAGCTGGAATACGAGATATGGAGCACTCCAGATATGGAACTGCAACACATCACCAGTAGCCTCTTGCTCATCTGATTTTGAGACTTTTTTTTCCCTTTTTGCTCAAACTCTAATAACTTATGCTAAATGAGGACTAAATCACCTCAGACAGGCCAATAATGACTTAGACTGCAAGAAGACCAAAAGCAGCGTGGCCAGCAGGTCAAGGGACATGACCTTTAAAGGTCCCTTCCAACCAAAACTTTCTATGATGCTTCCATTACTTTGCTGATACACATATCCACGGTTACTACACAGCATCTGCCGCAGACTTCAAGGAGTATTAGAAACTGCACCAGCTGTTTATGCAGTTTCATGGCCAGTTTTCATCATAACAAGGAAGTATTTCCATTCATGAAATGCAACAAGGGTTAAGGGCATATTCGCAGCTATTTTTAGATTAATAATATGGGCACAATCACCTCTCCCACAATCTTCTTCAGAGAGAAAGCACATCCTACCATTTGTCCCACGATGTCAGACAAGTCAGGCTGTTTTACTGCACAATAATCTTAGGGAAAGTAATAATTCTCCTCAGCCCTTCTAAACACTTACTGGCGTTGCCTTCCTCAGTGTTCAGGTCTCACCAGTGCATCCCACAACATTATCTTACCAACTCCTCAGCTGTTCCTTCTGCAGACCTACCCTGCTGTTCCTCTTGCCACCTCACCTCAGAGGGGCCTCAGAGCGCAGGTCTCAAGGGAGCCAAGAGACCCCAAGCACCTCTGCCCTCCTTACCTGAGGTTTGGGTTCATACTGTTGCTGGAGCATCTCTGCCACTTTGTTCTCAAAGGCACACAGCTGGGTGTAAACCTGGTGCAGAAAGGCCTCGCGCTTCGTCTCATCCAGCTGACAGCCCTGGAACAGCACCTGGCCCGAGGACACGCACGTCAGTCATCGAGTTAGGCTTTTATAGCACCAGCCCACAAATTGGAACACAGGAACACGGCTCTGTATGAAGTTCAGACACATCCCTGACAAAGAACAGGTACAACGCAGGCCACTTGTCTCTGCTCCTGCAGAGAGTGGTGTCTCGTGGCATCTGCAATTCACTCCGCAGCAGATGCTCACATCGCACTTTGGGAAATCTCCTTCTTGGGCAAGAAATTTCTACTTCATTTGCTTTCTTCCAAGACAAGCAGTTGTCAGGAGAAAGCGATGCAGGATCCTTGCTAGAAGCCATTAACTCTGGTCTGATGTTTCTAAGGAAGGCCAGTTTGTTCTAATCCAACTCATCCATAGACTGATTCTTATCTTCCAAAAGGAACAGCAAATTGAAATAAAGAAAATTAAAACTTAGACTGGACATTACAAAAGAGGCTGAGTGATGTGACAGAGTGAGCCTGCAACCACAGAAACTCCCCAGGCTGATAGGCATGACATCTTTGTTTACAGATGCCACCACTGTACAGGCCATCTCTGTCCACAACCAGGAGGCAAAGAAGATACAACGTGTAGACAGAGAACTCAGCAGGTGGGGGAACACTGCATGTTATCCACACTCCCTCAACCTCAGATGGGCAAGTCCTCTTAGTGACATAAGAAAAGTAAATAATTACCACATATGCCTTTTCCTCCATACAAGGAACATAATTATCCAGTTGTACCCAGAGATAACAGTTTGTGGCCTCATACAAAAAAAAGGAAGGAATTCAGAGAGATCCAAAGAAGAAAAACGTAGCCCAATACAGTGTAAATAGGGGAGATGCCGAGGCACACCATGATGGTGTCTGCGAGACTGCTGGAGAAGATGACACACAAAATACCACTGGCAAATGGAGAAGTTCCTGCTACGCTTACTCTGGTGGTGCCTAAGAATGGACCAAAGTGATGGCCACGCTCGTCAGGCCCTACACAGACCCTGGCAGAAGGTTTGGGCAGGGCAGGCTGGGGAGGGAGAGGGATGGAACAAACATAGACTAACAGGCTCCTCCTGTTACCACCCACTTTCCCTGGTATTTGCAAAAGAATGAAACATAACATCAGAAATGTGGAAGTAAGGTGGAAGAGATCAAGGATGAACTTCAAAAAAATCACACTGGCACCATAAACCAGACTTGTATTTGTTAAATAGGCCTGTCCTGACACAAGTAAAATCTTGCTGATAATCTCAATACTGAGGCTGGCTGCTCCCTCCAGCACGATACCAGTGCAAAGAGAACAAGGTTTTCAGGAAGGGGCAATTATTTTTGAATTAACCGCTGCTACACAGCTGGAGCAGGCAGACAAGCTTTTAGGCACATGGGCCCTGCTGGGATGTTTCAAGCTAATTATAACAGGCAAGAAGAATTAATCAAGAGAAATTAAAAACAACAACAACAACAAAAAAACCCCAACATCAACAAGCACACTTTTGACATGAGGCAAATATCCCCTGTGGCCCAATTCTAAGGCCATGCCTGTGGGCTCTCTGCTTTCTGCTCAGAAAAGAGAAGTTGCTCACACACACTTCTGCACCACACCAGGCCATGTTCTAGTGAGACAGGGCTGCAGCATCACAGACCACAGAGCCCAGCTGCCACACAGCCCTGCTTTCCTCTGCCCTCACAGGACCCCGGTACAGCGAGCTGAGCCAAGCCCAGGGACAGGCTGAACCTCACCTGGTGGGACTGCAGGCCAATGATGGAGGAATACGCCTGGATGGTGACAAAGATCTCCGGCTGGTAGATAATGTCTGAACCGGGGATACGAAAGGGTCTTAACAATCCCACCAAGCATCGCGAAAGGGCGTGAAACACTTCATCAAAAATTATCTCCCCCGTTGAGTCATCCTGCAGAAACAGAGAAAGGGAAGGGGTTTTTCATTGTCTAGGACCTTCAGTCTCATTGCTGGTTGTCCCACCCCACAGAGCCAACAGCAAATATCCTTCTGCAATGGCAGATAGATTAAAGCAACAGCTCCCATAAACAAAAAACACAAGCTGAGCATCCAGTGGAGAAACAGGACCTGCCATTAAGCTGCTCAGCCAGGAGCACAGCTTTCCCAGCTCCCTCCTGGGAAAAGCAAGACTTCTGCAAAAGTTAAGACTGACCCTGAGAGCAACAAGCCTTCTCAGCAAATAGAAATGGGTCCAGTCTCTTAATGCAGAACACCCCAGAGAGGCAGTTTCTGCACTTACCACAATGCCCGTGGAAGGGCTCAGATCAAGCTCAATCACAAATCGGTACTGGCGGGCCAGGAAGGTGACCCGTGTGGAGGGCACGAGGAGATAGGGCCTGGGCTGGACGGGCTCGTCCGGCTGCCACCCGTTAGGGAGGATGCTGAGCACATCAAGCTCGTTTTCCGACTTCACCTGCCGGAACAAGCAAACGGAAACGCGAGAGGACATCACGCCACGCCAAAGGAAGGCTCAGGGGAAGGAGCCGGGTCCGGATGCTCTGCAGGGTCCCGGCGCTGCCGGGCGGAGCAGCACCAGCCGCGGCGACACCTCCAGCCCCGGGCACCGACTCACCAGCTCGGGCTCGGGCACGGCCCGGATGACCTGGTGCAGGCGGCTGAGCACCCAGGCGAGGCGCACGTTGCGGGAGATGCGGTAGTCCTTCTTCATCAGCAGGAACACGTGTCCCGCCTCCTCCACCTGCGGCGGGACCAACAGGTCACCCCCGCGGCAGCCCCGGCCAGCCCGGCTCACCCCGCACCGGGGCGGCCCCGCCGCGGCCCCGCGCCGCCCCCGGCCCTCGCCGAGCCCCTGCTCCCCGGCCCGCTCCCGGCCCCGCCGCCCCGCTCCCCGCCGAGCCCAGCCCAGCCCAGCCCAGCCCAGCCCAGCCCGGCCCGGCCCGGCCCGCTCCGCTCCCACCTCCCCGTCGGGCCGCTCGGCCCCCGCCATGTCGGCGCGGCGCCGCCCCCGGAAGCGCCGCTCTGAGGGGACACCGGGGCGGTGCCACGGAGGCCATCGCCGCCGCCAGCGCCGCCATGCAGGTGAGGGCCGGGGGCTCCGCGGGGACTCCGCGGGGACTCCGTGGGGACCGGGGGCAGCCCGGGCGGGAGGCCGAGCTCGCGGTGCTGCCCCGCTCAGCGGCCTCTTGCCGGGTGGGCGGCGGCGGGCGCGGCCGTCTGAGCGCACCGGCCCCTCTCGGCCCCTGCTGCGGCCCTGGGTGGGAGCCCTCAGACCAAAGGGCTCCCCCCCCCTGCCCCAGCAGCCTGGCTTTGCCGCCAGCCGAGAGCTCGGAGCCCAGAAGAAGTCGTGAGGGCAAAACGCGCTGACTGTTGCTGGCGCATCCCTTGGGTTTAATAGCCCGGAATGAAATTTCATGAATGGGAGAAGGACCTGCTTACTTATTTGGGTTTTTTTTTTTTTTTTTTGAAGTGCTGCGAGTTGGTAGCATCCGCAATGTGCAAGGAAAAGAGTTGCGGAGGTTAATGAAGGTTAACAGGCTGTAAAGATCTGCCTCCTTTGGTTTGAAACTGCTGCCTGCTGGCTTCGTGCAAGTCTCCTGGTTGTCTTAGTGGAAAAGAAAGTTAAAATGGATTGTCCCGCAATTCCTTATCTATAGGGGTTTTTACATTGTCTCTCCTTGTGTGTACCGGTCTATTTACTGTTTTTAAATGATGCATTTATGGAACTGTGAATAGTCTTGATCGTGCTTGTTGCCTTTATTGGTACATATTCCTACATTATCCCTTTTCAGCTGGAGGGACAAGAGTGACTCGTAATGTTCGAGATGCAAATGAGGCATGCGTTTTCCTCCTGAATGTTCCAGGAGGAAATAGTGACTTACTGAGCCACCTGGATCCACACAAGTCCATGGGACCAGATGGGATCCACACAAGTCCATGGGACCAGATGGGATCCATCCTAGGGTGATGAGGGAGCTGGCAGAAGAGCTTGCCAAGGTGCTGTCCATCATTTACCAACGGTCCTGGCTCTCTGGGGAGGTCCCAGATGACTGGAAGTTGGCGAATGTCACGCCAATCTACAAAAAGGGCTGCAAGGAGGACCCGGGCAGCTACAGGCCTGTCAGCCTGACCTCAGTGCCTGGCAGGGTTCTGGAGCAGATCGTCCTGAGTGCAATCACACAGCACCTACAGGATGGACAAGGGATCAGACCCAGCCAGCACAGGTTTGGGAAGGGCAGGTCCTGTCTGACCAACCTGGTCTCCTTTTATGATCAGGTGACGCACCTGGTAGATGAGAGGAAGGCTGTGGATGTGTCTATCTGGATTTCAGCACAGCCTTTGACACTGTCTCCCATAATATACTCCTGGAAAAGCTGGCAGCCATGACTTGGACAGGGGCACCCTGTGCTGGGTTAAAAACTGGCTGGATGGCCAGGCCCAGAGAGTGCTGGTGAACGGGGCTGCATCCTGTTGGGATCCAGTCACCAGTGGTGTCCCCCAGGGATCAGTGCTGGGACCAGTCCTGTTTAACATCTTTATCAATGATTTAGATGAGGGGATTGAGTCCATCATTAGCAAATTCGCAGATGACACCAAGTTGGGAGAGAGTGTCAACCTACCAGAAGGCAGGAGGGCTCTGCAGAGAGACCTGGATAGGCTGGAGAGCTGAGCTGATTGCAATGGGATGAGGTTCAACAAGGCCAAGTGCCGGGTCCTGCATTTCGGCCACAACAACCCCCTGCAGCGCTACAGGCTGGGCACAGAGTGGCTGGAGAGCAGCCAGGCAGGAAGGGACCTGGGGGTGCTGATCGACAGGAGGCTGAACATGAGCCAGCAGTGTGCCCAGGTGGCCAAGAAGGCCAATGGCATCCTGGCCTGGATCAGGAACAGTGTGGCCAGCAGGAGCAGGGAAGTGATCCTTCCCCTGTACTTGGTGCTGTGTCCAGTTCTGGGCCCCTCAGCTCAGGAAGGATATTGAGGTGCTGGAGCAGGTCCAGAGAAGAGCAATCAGGCTGGTGAAGGGATTTCAGCACAAGTCCTGTGAGGAGAGGCTGAGGGAGCTAGGGTTGTTCAGTCTGGAGAAGAGGAGGCTCAAGGGAGACCTCATCACTGTCTACCTGAAAGGAGGTTGTAGCCAGGTGGGTGTCAGTCTCTTCTCCCAGGCAATCAGCAGTAGGACAAGAAGGCATAGTCTTGAGCTCTGCCAGGGGAGGTTTAGGTTCGATATTAGGAAGAAATTTTTTACAGAGAGAGTCACCAGACATTGGAATGGGCTGCCCAGGCAGGTGGTAGATTCACTGTCCCTGGAGGTGTTTAAGATGAGACTGGATGTGGCACTTAGTGCCATGGTCTAGTAACCATGGTGGTGTTGGATCAAGAGTTAGACTTGATGATCTTGGAGGTCTTTTCCAATCTGGTTGGTTCCATGAAAAAGGTTTTCTTTCCAAAAATTACTACAAAGATTCTGAAAGTTATAAAAAGTATTCTGTTCCTGCCCAACAAAACAACCAAAACCAAAACAAGCACAGGCTAGTAATTTCAAGCCTGGAAATGCTGAATAAGGAAGGGTAGCTTTCATCAAGAGGTAAAGAACAAAAAACTATGTGCAACTACCAGTTGAACTACAGTTCAGAAACAATTGTACATTGCAGCTGGCTATAGATACATGTATATATACAAGATCCATGCTTATAACAGTAACCCCTGTAAATATAATGCATATTATTTTGTGTCAATCTGGCATATGTCATTGTACATGACTGTCTACAAAAATCAAGCACAAAGCAAAGGAGAAAAACCTGTTATGGTAAGAATATTACTTCAACATGCCAAAATCAGACTGCCAGAGCATCCCTAATTCTGCAGGTTTGGCTCTATGCATTACCATCCCTTGCTACTTGATTAACCCAGATGATAGATGGGAAAAATCAGTAATACTGAAAAATCAGTTGCATACATAGTTCCTCTATCCATTGTCTTTCTATGGCAGTGTGATTTAGGCCAGTTCTTTACAGTTACCTCAAAGCAATAACTTTTTTTCCTATTGACTTTCAGACAACACTGGGATCAGAAAATAATGCACTTTAAACAGTACCAGAAAGAAAACTAGAAACCAAATAGGGAAAGCCTATCAAATTCTTTAACAATATAACTAAAATTTGGGTCAGGAAACTAGGAACTCTGCATGGAAAAAAATTATTTGTTCCCATATTTTGAATGCATCTCAGCCCCAAGATCTTGTCTGCATATAATTACAAACAAGCAGAAGATTCTAAAGGAACTGAGATGAAGAGGTGACTTAGTCATTACTTAGTGTCTTCAGCTGTGGGAATTGTGCCACTGAATCAGGATTAAAGGAGACAGGACCAAGCTCTAAATAATAAGCATAATCTTTGATACCTTATGTTGAGGCACTCCACTTACTTTCTCATATGAGGCTTAGACATGTCATGTAAATTAAGAAAAGGTCCATTATTTAAAATGAGGTTAAACATTTCATTTTTTGATATTCCACTTCATCTTTCTTCATTTGTGAACAGCTTGATCACAAACACAAGCTGTAAAAGAGACTGGTTGACTGAATCAACACAAATGACTGGCTATCCCTTTCCATGTGGTGTGGCTCTTCCCTGAATGATTGGCTGGATAACGGCATTTCCAATCCACCTCCCCACAAAGCCACAATAATGTCAGATGTCATACCTTATTTCTACATGTTTATTACTACTATACCTTACAAGAGCCCCCTTCAAGAACAACATATCTAGTGCAGGTAAAAAGGAAACAACTGATACATCTCACAGCTTAGCAAACAATATTTGCTTGGACTATTTACCAGCTGAATGAATCTATCACATTAAAAGGTTAGGATACCTATACAAACACACACACACTCACACGTTGTCCCAGTCAGTCTCAGAACTCGTGCTTAGAGTCACTACCCACTCTGAAGACTTGGACTGAGACCTAAGAATAGCAGCAATTTCTTTCAGTCTGTTTTAAGAAGATGTTATTGATGGTTAAGAGCAACAGTGAAGACAGTTACTCCAGTTTGGTCTATATTGCACACCAAGTGATGTCAAATCACCTCGCCGTTATGAGATGCTCCAGCTCTTGTCTATGGGTCTATTTTAACCCCTTTTTAGACCAAAGGTGCTCTGCTATTTACCCAGGCAACCAGATGAGGTCCACATGCCCAGAACATGTGATTGCTACCTCTACATCGTATTCTCAGAAACAAACATCACCTGGTGTCTCTATTTTCGCTGAAGCAGGATGACAAATGTCACCAGAGTAAACATGCTAAGAAAAGTACATAAACCTGGGATCTCAAACAGAGAAGGATATGATGGACAGGCAGATATTATTATTTCATCATTGCTTTTTTGCCCACATCTGCCTTATCCTGATCTTGGCTCCAGCCATACTTGCAAAAGTAGCAGCAAAACATTTGGATTCAGGCTCTCATTCATGCCCTTTAAAGCCATTTTTTAAAAAATGTTTATGCAGCAGAGGCATTTCTCCTACACGTAAAAATTGTTGAAAAACAGGAAAAGGAAATTAATGCTTCCTTCAAAATTAACCACTGTTGGCACAGTCTTGAGTCTGTTACTGTGATACTCTATGGTGCTTTTACCTTTGTCCAAATTTACAAAACCCTTTATTTTGGAGTTAAGATTTGAATATTTTTACTAATGTCAAACATTTTCAAAATAGTTTTTAAACTATCATCAAATTAAACAGAATATTAAAAACAAATGTAGTCACCAGTATTGTATGTTCAGAATTTAATCCAGAATTTTAAGAAATCTGCAGTGTCTCACCAAGGTCCTAGGATGGCAAAGCCAGGCATCACTTCAACGCAGACCAGTCAGCAAAATTTCTCCTAGTCTGGCAGTGATTTTATTCTCCAGCAATTATGCATAATATGCTGTCACCTTGCTGTATTATGGGAAAAATGACTCCCTACACCTTAAGTGTCCTCCACTACACCTGTGAAGTACCAGAAATCATATGCCCTCCATACCTTCATTGGTGGAATTAAATAGCGCCTGTTTTGATGAAAACAGGCTGAACAGACTAAAACTTTAATCTTGGGCAGATTTCCCACAGAAGTGCAAGTGGGCACTTCAAAACCATTCAGGCCCCAACACAGCAAAGCTCTTCAAAACTTCCTTAAATCCTGCTGATAGCAATGAGTGTGTACATATCCAAATATCGTAGCCTGCACAGATAGATTAGAAGCCACCACACAAATTTTGAAGGCAACTTTACCCAGGGAAAACACAGCAATGATATTGACATTTCACGACACACTGCAGTCCAAAGAAGCACGTCTACTTCTGTGATTAAAGTGCTGGTATTTTTACAAGAGTAAAAGGCTCAATCTGGATTAGCAACAGCAGTGAAAGACTTTTAGAAGACTTCTAGACTGTTCTGAAGGGAACGACCCTTGTTGGCAGTGGGAACACAAAGGATTGTAGAAATAACACTCAAGCTGTAATAGCTTAAGTGGTTATCTAACAAGATAAGACTAACCGAGGAAAGTTCTCCCTGCTCTTCCCCATACAGACCAGCAGAAGAATATCTGTAGCACACATTCTCACCACACAACTGTTATATCAACCATTACCAATCTTAATTGCTCTCAGAGACTTTAACCAAAAGATTTGATCCAGCACTGGCTATATTTTAACAGTGGCTACGTGTCTGCTGAAGTCACCCTTTGGCAAGGAGCTATGCAAGACTTCTCCTGAAAAAGGTCAAGACAAATTCAGTCTTTGTGCAGCTTCACTGATGACACTGTCCCCAGGTAACCACATCCTATATGTTTATTTCATGGAGGGGAGCCCATAAGCAGCAAGTGAATGGACACAGCTCTTTGTTTACATTATATTTTTCAATACTGAGAGCTTAGTTGTATTTTCACGTTAGAAGACACTTGAATAGGAGATCCCTTTGGCAATAAATTATTCTTCCAGTGAAATTCGCACCAAATTTGTTGTCCTGATATTCTCTGAAAATCGTCACCTATGGCCTCACAATTTTCAAAGACAAAATACATTCCCAGCCATCCTGGATAGAGGACAAAGAATACCAGAAATAGAAAAATGTGAATGAAGAAAGTGACATGAGTTTTACAGCTGGTTAGCTTTCCCTAGATCACCATTCCTCCACCACATTAAAGTTTTTCCTCTGACATGAATAATACCTGTGAGATGGAGGACTGCAGTGCTGAGAAGACATAAGGGAGGAAAAAGAGAGAACACAAGGAATGATAATGCAAAACATCTCTGGGAAGACCCTGTACACCTATATATATGCTAAGTTTTAATTACATGCCATTTTGGATTCAAAAGCCACTTAGAATATTCTTAGAATAGCAATGTTTTTCCTTATGCTCTGAGAGAAGAGGCCCAAATGCTTTTTACTTCTGCCTCACAACTAAAAAATTTAAGATACTAAACAGCTCAATACAATGAGCCTAAAAATGGCATCATCTTTCATGGATCAAGTCTCATGAATTATGTGTTTTGCAGCAAAATCCTGCAAAAAATCCTGCTGGGGCATTTTCATTTCCATGAGCACAGTCCTACTAAGTGAGGCAGATTCTGTTATGATTACTGTGACCTTGAACATTACATAACTACAGCCTGGGAGAGATTTTATTTTTGAAAAAATCTTCATTTAAAAAAAAATTTAAGCTACTAATAGTCATGACAGAAAGGGGAAATTTGATCTAGTCACATTCTAGACAACAGAGAAAGGAGAAAAATACTAAGATCAAATAAAGCCACAGTTTCATCAGATAAGACAGGCAAGGTAACTGTAACAGAAATCACTTGACTACATCCCATAAACTGAGGATGTAAGAAACTTGGTGGTTTGCAGCAAGCTTTTACTGGACTCATTACACCTGGCACCCTTGCAAGCTAACTCAGCAAAGCTGCCTCTCAATCAAGCCTATGGTACATGCAGAAAACTCTCATTCATAACTCACCCTGCTGTCTTGGCTTGGCAGTCCAGACATCGGTGAGGCTGCAACCCATCACCTTTTTTCTAGCTGACCTCCAATGGTTTCTGGCCTCCCTGCTGGAATAACATGGCTGGTACTGACGCTGGAGTAAGGCACAAAACCAAGTCCTTCTTCCATCTGTTTCCCCTGGATTTTTGCCTGCACAGGACAGGAGTTCCCCCAGGGTAGCTGAGCCTACTGCATTTGTACTCCCTTCTCCCTACTGTACTTCCCAGGCCTGCTCTTGTCCAGGTGGATTGTTGGTGATTTTTAGCAAAGAACTCCCAAGACTACAAAAATCTGCATAGGGTAGGTCATCAGCTGCATTTGGGCAGAAGGTCCTAGCCCTTTTGTGGGTCTACTTGAAATATACCACAGTTCCTCTAGCAAGGTGTATCTGAGCACTCAACCTCTCTCCAGTCACCAAGCAGCAGCCATGTTTCCCTAACGTTTACACAGTTACAAAAGTCAAATTTTCTGTTTAATAGCAATGTTTAATAACTTCTGTTCTCCAAGCAAACAACATTACAGTTGGGAAATTGAGCCCTGATCTTTGTGAACATGCCATTGCTCACTCAGCAGGCCAAATCAAGGTTCACTCTTTACTGAGCAGGTTTTGTGTGAGTTTCCTGTCCTCCTGTATTGGGTCTGGCTGAGATGGAGACAATCTCACAAGGTATTGAAATACATTTTAAAATCTGACTTGCTAGACAGGACGTATCTCACCTAATTTTAGCTGTCAAATAATCTAAAACTTCACACTGACAATCTAGGCTTCCCCTGTCTAGAAGCTAACTAATTCTCATTAGGCTTTGCATGTGTCATTCTTGTTTAAGATTAAAAACAATCTTGGAAAGTTAAAAAAAAGGCCTGACTAGATTGCACAACTGTTACCAGGTCAACTTCTTTCAAAGGCTGCACTTCAAATTGTCAGTTTCTACCTGCTTTTAATCTGGCCCACAGTCTACACAGCACTTTCTCTCAAGTTAACACATATGTGACAATTTTGTAGACTGCAGTTATTTATTGACTTGTGTGAGAACAGGCTTTGCTGGGAAACATATTTTTAAGTAACCAGTATAATTCAGCATAATACCTTTTTTTTTTTCAGTCCAGAGTTAACTTGAGTATTGGTACACGTAGTAGCTCTCACAAAGTTGCCAAAAAAGAGTGGTATACTTTCTGTGGGAGTATAAAATAGATTGGCCACTGTTATTCTAAAAAGCGCATTAATTCCATGTGCAAGAGAAATAAAGTGCTCATTCATTACCCAATTTACAGTGACAGCCTAGTGAGATGTCTCATTTACATTCTGATAGCCCCATGAAATGAACTGAATTCCCACAGAGTCACAAAAGGCCAAAGTTAGCATTTTCCTTAAAAAAAAAGAAATAAACTCAAGTCTGCCTCTGGAGCAGACTGGTTATAACTTTGAACCTTAAAGGAAATGAGAGAGAGAAAGAAAGGGCAAGGCACACATCATAAGAGGGAGTGGGGAAAAGCTAATGGCACTGGGAATGGAAAAAGAGGGCATTAAAAGAATTTCCTACTCTAAACAATGTGCAAAGTTAAAAATACCTTCTCCTGAAATTATCCTCATCATAAATACTCACGACAGCTATTTATAGATGTCTGGTAGACACCAAGGAAGATTTTTATTCCAACAAAGGAGCTATATACAACTGCAGAACCCATTTAAAGAACTATTAAAATTGAAAATAAACCGCTCTTGCATCAGCTAGCCTTATTGGTACCTGTTTCCAACTCAGTCTAAACACGGCTTTCCTGGATACTGATAATGGAGCTTTAAGCACTCAAGGAAGGGAAGAAAAAAACCTTTGGTACATTTATCACAGGCCAAATACCTATATTTATAAAGGCCAACACCTATCCACCAGGAAGGTGAGGTGTTGAGCTGAAATAAAGTGTGCAAATTTCTCAGGCCCTGCTTAGTTGTCCAGGAGCTCTAACACATCAAGAGCCAGGCTCCAGGGAAGAACTGTGTTAGGACCTCCCCACCATGGATAAAATCGTGCACCACTGGGAAAAAACCTGGGGCACAGTCATGTGCCAGCAACTCAATTCACAGGAGATGCTTAAAAAATTTATTCTTCTTTCTAGTCTATTCTTCCATTTTTAAATCTTTTCACTAGATCAGACTAATTGGTCTGATGAATCCTAGTACTTGCCAACATATATTCTTCCTGTTTTGGTTGCCTTCAGCTTTGATCTAGGCAAAAAAACCCCTTGTGAATATACTTTTGAAATGCATTGGAATCTTCACTGAGATAACTCATGATACCATATTGCAGGTACGGCTGGTATGTTTTTTTCAGGGCCAGGTAGACCTGCAATGAGTACAGATAAGGAACCTCAACACCTGTACCTCATAAAATGCATGTGTCACATTAGATGGGTCTAACAGGGTGACCAATAGCCCACCTTAACTCCCTGCGAGGAACCGAATCCTTCTCCTTATCTCTTGGTCTCAGATAAGCAGTTACATCTTGGAGCATAAAGGTAGGTGAGAGAGATCCTGCTTTGTCCCTTTTCAGGTCTCCCTGTAAAGCTCATCTTTCAGTGCAGTCACTGTGTCTGGGGCACATTTGCTAATAACTCCACCCACATTTAAATGATGAGTTGTGACCACAGTTTGTGCTATCTGTAATTGCCTAACTGGATGTTCTGCCATTTCACTGTCAATCAGCTGTGCACACCCTGTGTTAATTAAGACTGCAAGAATTTCAGAGCAGAGGTCTTTCCCTTCACTCCATATATGTAAGCAAATTTGCAACACAGTTCTGATCATAAAGTTCAACTAATGTATATTTTTCAGCTCAGCTTTGGTTTGGTTTCAGTTTGGCTCCTTCAATTCAAGTTAAGATTTGAATTAAAAAAATACTTTGAAAAGTAATTATTTGGACTGAGTTGCAGTTCATTAAATGAATAACAGCTTAAACTAGTTTCAAGTTCATATTTAATTTAAATATTTGGTCCTGGTTTACAATTTGTGGCTCCAAATAGTACTGAAAAAACACTGATTTGAAGTTTAATACAACGAGCAGCAAAAGTGGAGTTGCTAAGCACAATTTAGTTGATGCCGAGGAGAGGAGCCAAGCAACAAAGCAATTCACATTGCGCCAGCACAAGTTTCACATTATAACATCAGCCCCCTATGCCCTCCTCCAGAAACACCATTTTGCTCTGTGTCCCACCCCTCTCAGGACACCAGGTTCACAGCTCAGTACTGGGATGCAAAGACTCTACCCTAATTTCTTACTGGAGCAATCTACCACTTCAGAGAGTGTTCTCCATCTGGAGAAAACCAGAGCCACTCATTGTCACCTTGAAGGAAATGTACAACTTCCCACCCCCCCCCCCCCCAGTTTCATTTGTGAAAAGGAGTTTGGGATAAACTTTCTCAGTTTTCGTCACACTTTTTTAGCTCCCCATCACCAAAGGCTTCTACCCATAAAGGTTTTCGTGAAAAACAAGCATACAAGCATTTCATCCAGTTTTTCCTGACAGAAGGAAGAGCAAACAGGCACCTTTGAGCACCTGAATGATAAGACTGAGTTTGCATGGAACCCTCAGTGGAAGCTGAGGAAGGTCTGTGCCTAAAAATAAGCTGGTTTGAGACATGGAATTTTAATGGTAATCTATCGCCCTCAGTTTAGCAACATAATGAGGAGCCTATAAATGACACAAGCGTGACAGGCTGACATCCATATTTCAGTTATAGTATATGCTTTTAGACACAGTAACAACCATAGCTGAGAAGTACAGTACATTCTGTTCTACCAATGGCAACTCAACAGCATCATCTACATCTGAGTCTCGTTCTTTCTGGTATCCAATATCATGGCTTTTGAAACAGGACAACAACTATTATCCCATCCTCTGCCCAGTTCTGTGGTCAGCAGCCCACGACTACCAATATATTTAATTGACAAATAATGGGAAATGAGGCTAGAGAGGAGGAAGTCTAGCAAATGGAATTGTGCAACTTTTTTTTTCCCCCCTAGAAATCTTAATTTATTATCTGTTCCCAACATTCACTCAACTGTCACATTCCCTCTTCTGCCTAAACAAGATCGCAGGCAGTTTTATGCCTTCTGAGACTCATAAGGTGAAGTAGCATTTGCCCTAGTTTATGAAAATGCAGCTCGCAAGCAAACTGCAGAGCAGGCTGTTCTGTAAGAAAGCTCACAGCTGTTCTCTGCCTTAGAGAGATGATGTGGTCCTGTGGCTGAGACATGGCTTCTATTCCCAGGTCTGCCACTGAGTGATTAAAGATGGAGCTTGAAGTGAAATACGTTATGACAGCCTAAATCTATGATGATAAAGGCACATTTACAAGAGTCAGCGACATGGTTCTGGTTTAAGATAAAAAACCAACCAACCAAAACCAAACAAACAAAAACAAAAAACCAGCAGAAAAAATATTAATCTGATATGGTCATAGCTGCTATCCCAGGTGACAAATCCAGTGCACAAATGGCAGAAGAGTCCCTTCACTCAAAGAATCTGGTACTGCTCCTGCCCTATTTTCTGATTGCTTTCCCAAAAAATAAGTATTATGTTTGTTAGTTTCGGCCAAAACAAGTCTCCAGATGTCTTCCACATCCTTCTCTCACACAGATGCTCCACAACATATTAAAGTACCCTATCCATTGGCCTTTCAAGATGTGACTCTAAAGCTTGCACGAGCATTTGAAAGACTCTTCAGTTTGCTCTTAAACACAAGCTATGTCAGGTGAAATGTCCCAAAATCCAGTAGAAAGGGGCTAAAAGGGAGTGCTCTTACTCCTCTAGAGCTTCTGAAAACGTTTGTTGAATTAAGTAGAGTTGCTCCATAAAAACCCTGTATCCTATGCAAATCAGCTCATGCCATCTCAGTGTCAGCCACCCAACTGTCGATAAGTCCAATGTTATCAGGATGTCAGCCTAATTATATCCTTCCTTGCCAGGGGCAATCATCAGCACATGCACTGCAGTATCTCCCTCTCAACACCCAAGAGTCAACAGTGAGCGGCAGAGATAAGCAATGGCTCTGTATACAATTTTCCCTGCAATAAAATATACAGAGTTCTTATTATATGTGAGTGAGGTGGGCAAATCTCCACAGAGCTTAAAATATATAGAAGAGGACTTCTGAAGTCTATAACTAAAGCTTCTTTTCATGGCTTCTCTTTCTAAGAATGGCCTGCACATTGGGCCTGGGTGATTTCTACATCATTCTCCGCATTCTGGAGCTGCAGCTTGGAGAAGATCTAATAAAAAAATAAGCAAGCAAAAAGCATTCATACATACCCTTTGATAGGTTTTTGGCTGTTCCACTGAGTCCCTCATCATTCCCTATTGGCAAAGCTAAAGCAACAGCACTACCATGTTACAAGGATGATGGAGGGATTTACACTGAGTAAAAAACTGACAAGTAAATAATTGACAAGATCTCCTATGCCCTGAGTACGAGAATTTATAAAGCAGCTTACATTATGAGAGGTTCTACAGTGCTATAGAATGGAGTGAAAGGAGTAAACACAGTAAAAATGGCATTATTATTCCCAAGACAAGGAATCACTTTCATCTGCCTTTCAAGCAATCTACTCTGGACAGATTTCTTTACGTTTATGCTTACCTCCTTACTTCATCTAATTAAGTATTTAAGGTTTAAAGAGCCTAAATTCTAACTAACAAAGAGGTTGTCCTATTAAAAAAAGTGTTCATTTTAAACCCCTTCTGCAACTCTGTTTATCCTGTGCTGCAGAACAACTTGAAGGCACCATAGAAGTAGGCCATGAACAGAGAAACCCATTTCCTGTAAAAGCTGACAGTTCACATGATAATAGCTTATATTTGCAGAAGCATCTTCTGTATCAGAAGTGTTTTACAAACTAAAGACACATATCTCTAGCAAAATGCAGTTACTGCTTGTGTAAAAAGCGGCAGCCTACAAAATCATTTACTCCAGTGCGACAAGGAAATATTTTGGCTACCAACACCCAATGTTGCCCATGAAAATTCTTTACCTCTGAGTACTGAACAACAACATTTATGATATGTAATCCAAATAAAGACAACATTCAGAATATTTTTATTAAAAACAATTGTCTTGAATACAAATGGTCCAATTTACAGTATATGAGGTAGCTGCCGGATGTCAATAGAAAATGAACACATGTTGTAAATTCAGTGCTTGGTAATGAAGAAAATGCGTATGTTCCCCAAGTCTGCTTCTCTGTAGGTAGGACTAAAGGGCAACATGATGTCATTTCCCTTTGCGCAGGACTCCCTATTGACTTTTATAAAGAATTTGGCTTAAAAACTGATGACAGGGTACATACAGCCCAAGTTGAAGGAAGAACAACCAATAAATAAATGAAGATGGGCTGGTGACAGAAGAGTAATTTTTAGTCACCAAGACAACTTACCAGTATTTTTTTTCCAGCAGTATAATGGGGACAGGACAGATGCTCTCTACCCTCAATTATACCAATCCCTTAAACCCAGAGCAATTACTAAATGTGCACAACCACCGAAAACAGGATTCAGTCTGAATAGCTATGAAGGTATGACACAGCCTATTAAATGGGTCCTCTGAGTTTAACTGGCAGCCAACCCCTTCCTCCTAGATCTATCTCGTTTTAAAACATATTCATTAATAATTGCTTGAATTTCAGAGTTCTCCTGTTATCTGCAAGCAGTGACAGAAGTTTAAAAGCTTTCATCAACTAAACTGCATGTTTTGTGATGTTTACTTCACTTCTGTGTATTTATGCCTTTATCTCCTCAAAGTAAGATATTATATCCAGCAAAACCATGCAGCCAACAGACTGGGAAGTCCCGTTTCCTCCGAAGTCAGCATAACCACAAGCATGCAAGACCTATAATGATATCATAGTCAGTACATCAGGATCTCATTGTAAGTATGAAATGAGCATGATAGGTGAAATCAGGATGGAGCCAGCAAAGCAACAGGGAAACAGATGAAGAAATTTAGACTTCTAAGATGTGAGTCACCAAAACAACACCTTCAAGCACTACTCTTGACTCAAAGTGTCAGAGCTGGTGACAAAGTTGAAGTCTTTCCATATCATCATAGTTTAATAGGCACCATATTAGTAATTCGAATTTGGCTTAAAAAGCGATGACAGGGTACAGCCCAAGTTGAGGGAAGAACAACCAATAAATAAATGAGGATGGGTTGGTGACAGAAAAGTCATTCTGGTCTCCAAGATGAAAAATTAGATTGCAGTACACAAAATATTAGATTACAGGTCCATTATATTTGCCCAAACATTTCTGGTTTATCTTGAGGATATATTTTCTTCATTCAATTTATATATATCCTGTACATATATTCAGGCCTGACAAAACATGATAATATTTTCATTACTTAATAGGAGGTTTTCTCATATTAATTTAACCACCAATATATTCCTTCATGTTAGAATATTGAAATGACTCAACCATTCCATGAAAAATTTTGGTGAGAAATAAGACCATAACCCTGAAGCAACTTAAGCAACGCTCCGGTCTAAGGTAACTACACGCTAATGAAAGAAAAGATTCTCTAGCTTTTACAAGAGAGAAGGAGAGGCCAGGCAGTATTAAACCTTTTCCTTAAACAAATTCATCTTATGGCATTCCAGAAGAGACAAACCCTCCAGCTATCATAACTCACTGGCTTGAAAAGGTCATTAGAACTCTATCCCATTTTGTCGGGAGAATGAAAAGCCAAATTCATAGCCATGACATGAAAATTTGCCCTTGGTATCGCTATGGGATGATCTGAACCCTGAAAACCTTCAGTGGCATTTCTTAGGGGCATTGTTTATGAAATATCAGCCCAGCACATGCTCACACATTCCCTGTGTGACAGTCACAAATACGTCCTGCAGCTCCAGTGAGCGCAGCAATAGCATCCATACAAAATATACAGCACTTCAGGCTCTGCTTTTTCCCCTGTTTCTATACTTCCCTATTCTCCTTTTTAGAACAGCCTGAACATGCGGCACCAGACACATGATGCCTGCACTCAAAAAGTAAGCTTCAGTGGAAGCATTTTTTTATCCGTGTCACTGACCTTCAGAGGAATACCCCACTGTGCAAGCTGGACCATAAAAGGAATCCATGTGTTGCCAGTGTTTAGAAAAGCCATCTCCTTGTCTTTCCCAGCTATGGTGCTGCCTTATTAAGACAGTGAAGTAGTAGCCGCTGGAGAATCTCGGGAATGATCTGAGCAACAGTGCCCAAAAAAAGCTCGTCATTTTGTATGTGCTGAATATGAACTTGAAAAAGCTGTGAGGACTGTTCAGCCTGGTGATTACAGGCTAGTAAAAGAAACCTACTCTAAAGAAACTACAGTCATGCTATTCCTGTGGAAATATAGGATTTTTTTCCTTTCTAACCAGTCATAATTTTCTACATGGAAAAGAGGGAAAAAACAGACTGAACATTGAGGACTTCATCTCGAGGGATGGCATGACGTGACATACCAATGCAATGGTATCATCATCTCACAAGAGTGCACTTGGAAAAAAAAAATCATCTGTATATGGATCATGAAAAGGCTTTCCTCTCCAGTCTCTACTGTGCTCTGGTCCTCTGACAAGATGATAAGCACTAAGTGTGAGGAGTGGAGGCAGCCTTTCATGGTGATTGACTTTTGAACTGTAACCATTTCTGTGAAAATCGGATTGCTAGGCTTCAATTAAAAGTTTTTGAATTCACATGAAGGTTAAAAATAAATTTATGAGGTTTGGTGAATGGTTTTTTTCTTCCCCCTCCCAAAAGATCCATTTCACTAAAAGCCATTTATACCATTTATCTTGTTTTCTCTGCTAAAAAAACACAGAAGGAAAAAGTTTTATTCTTTATATTAGGCAAGCATTCTGCTACGGGGCCAACTTCAGCCCTATATACTTCTCAACACTGTATTATAACACTGACTTTCAGAAATTACCAGGATTGATACACAGAGTATCTGATTTTCTCCCTATCACTATGAAACCAGCTTGCTCCTGTTAGCACTGTCTGCTTGTCGGAATTTTGCTCAACAAAAACATCCTCCCCACACCCATCCCCAAAAGACATATTTCTGAGAGTTAAGCTGTCTTGTGGTAAGAAACTGTATGTCTTGTGAACAAGTAACTGTAAATGTTTCCAATCATTTCTGCAGAGCTATTCTCATTTTAAAAGTGATGTTGCTTAGATTTTTTTCTTTCTAGTCTCTCCCTCTTCACCTTTGAAACATAATAGTCCAAGGAACTCAGCTGCTGAGAGCAGGACTAGCTGCAGTCATTGGCTGACTCTGTGGTGGCTTGCAGCAAGTCCCTGAGCTCTCTGTTTCTTGACATGTAGTGAATATCAGTTGGTGGATGTGTGTAACATCTGATTCACCTATCTAATGCCAGCCTTCCCCTGATCTGTACCTGACCTCATACAACACATAAAATTAAGGCCCTGGAGGTAGATCGATGTCTGAGCTTCCCTGTCCATTATCATCTATGCCTCCCATCCCTCCAAAGAGCCAAGTTAACAGCAGAAACAAGAGCAGCTATAGGAAGATGCAGGATTTGCATGGAAAGTGAGGATCAACAGAGATTACTCATCAGAGAGTTTAGCACCAAGGCACCTCATCACAGTTACAGAGTCCTTGTCTCTTGCACAGAAGTAGCAAAAGTTGACCTCAAAACTGTTTTGAAACCAAGTGCAGTAAATCAGTGTAAACCTCCCAGTCCAAATCACAGAATAGCTAGGGATGAATGGGACCCCTGGAGATCATCTAATCCAACCTCCAGCATGACTGATCTTACCCTCCTATGTTGTTTCACAATAAGAATAAACCTCTTCTCTTGCAAGAGGCTCGGCTGACAAGCAGTAAGTTGAGTCACAGTAATTTTGGTTACTTTCCACAGTGTGCATTTAATTGACTTAAAAATTTACCGTTATACACATCAGGTTTAAATCATAAAAAGAGGGCTCACAAAGAATGCTACACTTGCTCGAGTGAATCAGTTTATATACCAAGATGTTGTCTCAAGCTGGCAGAAGAGGTAAGTAGTCGTATAGAGAGGTAACTTTACCAAACTTTTGAAGAAGCCCTGCTTTTGAGTACTGATTTTCAGCACTTCTCTTGTCTCAGCACAAGAACAAAGTCAGCCTAGAAGACAACCTTTATTACTAACCTGTTGATGGTTTAAAAAATGTCAGCATCAAAAATGAGTCACGAGCTGCCTTAAAGGAAACTGAGGCATATTTTCAGCAAATGACAGAATAAAAAAGCAACTCAAACCAAAAGACAGTCACAACTTGCTTTTAAGTTGCAGCCTTCCCTTGATTTTCTATGTCAGCATGACAAACTTGCTGGCCTTTTATTCAACAGACTATCCAGTAAAGACTATTAATAAGCAAGTTTATTTGGGCAAATCAACAGGTTTTCACGTAAAGAGGAGAAAAACATGTATTTATATTTCCTTACTGTTCACCAAGATGAAGCTAACCTTTAACTGCCACATACACTACCCACTAGTCTATACTTTCCGATAAGTGAAAACAAAAGCATTCTGCTTACGTTCCACTTCCCATCACCCTTGCTGTTCCCCAGGAAGAGAAAGGCTCAGCTGCAATACTGACTCAAATACTGCTCCTTCTAATCCGTAGCTGTATCACTTCTGTTAACTTGACCCCTCTGGTCAGGCTGCAGGCCCGCATTCCCAGGGACTGCGCTGTCATTAGACTTCTTTTCTAAGGAGCAGTTGCCCACTGACCTTATTTCTGGCCAGGAGTATTTCTGGAGCTGCATGCTGATGAATTAAGTTGCCCAAGAAGCACAGTCATGTGACTTGATTCTGTGAAAGACCTTGATCACACAAGAACAATCTGCTGGCAAGAGGGATTTTCCTTGTTTAGCATGAGCTGATAAGTAGGCTATGATGAGAGAAATAAAGCTGCTAATAAAGATTTATCTTCAGTAATTAAAAACTAATTTAAGGGTACAAAGCCAAAAATGCAGAAGCTAATCAACCAAATGAGATGCTTCTGCAAGTTGAAATCAGTTTGGAGTTTCATTTGCAAATCCCATTTTCCCACCATAGTTCTATCAGCTGAGCTGTAAAAGGATGACTTTACCCAGGCTGCCAGCAATTTGATAATGTTTTCATACTTTGCTTATTCCTGTGTAAAATTTTTTAGCATTTAATTTTATTTAATCTATTATCCCTGCAAACCAATTGGCCTAAGCTTTTTAAAGGGAAATCTAATATTCTGATTATCTGGTTTAATTTCAGATATTAGATCATAACGAGGTTAATAAAATGCAAAATCACACTGAGAAGCAGATGGTCCTAGGAGCACGCTGGCTAAATTTACTCTCATGTCACTCCTTAGAGAGTCTTACAGCTGGGCAATAACTTCAGTCTCTATCATGCCTAATAGCTCCTACCATTCTGAGCTCAGAATGCCCTGAAGAATTAAGCAACAAGTTCAGCCGTGGTTTTGTTCCCTAAGAAGAAGGCACTGCAATCTAACAACTAAGGGATCATATCCAACCAAGTCTGGAAAGCTGTGGGTTTAGAGGCTGTTTCTAGTTACTCTCTTCTGTTCAGAGCAAAAGAGCAAATTAAACACTGACAATGCTCTCCTTCGGAGCAGCCTCCCTCAGACACCTTAATACCTCCCCCAGACACAATGTTGTGTCATCATGTATGCAGAGTGGCTCGCTGGGCTCAGGACCACCAGCCCAAGCCTGTCCCCAGATGCTCTACTCATAAGCAGCTGCTCAGCCTCTGGGGCCAGGGTGTGGGTGGTGTGGCAGGAGGGACACACAGGGCAGCCCTGTTCACTTTGCTCCCACCTTCCCTCTCAGGCAACAGCAAGGAGGGCTGTACTAGGAATCAACCTGCATGTCAGGGGCTGTGAGAAGTAACCAGCTGTCTGAGCAGCATTCTATGGCTTTCTACTCAAAGAAGCATCAAGACCCTGTGTGGCCTATCTCAGTGGGCAGGCTGAACAATGAGGATATATATGTCATCAGCCACTTGCAACATGCATATGCAGCTAATAGAATATATTACGACAGATAAATATATCAAATGTACTTACCTGAAAAATAGTTTTAAAACTTTTCTTAAGACAGGGTATTCAACCATCAACTTCTTTCATATGGGAACAACACGGTATTCCTTCTGATTTTTTTTTTAACTAAATTAAATTTGTTGCAGAGCATCACTATTAAAAATAAGGCCTTATTTAATCAAAAGAAGGGTTAATGTAGACTTTTCAGCAAACTCATTTGTAAGCATATGGATTTGTGTGATAGAGTAGCCACAATCTTATGGCCTGACAATGCTTCTTTATACAATGAATTAAATTAACCCTACCTCTTTTGCGAGCCGGATATCAGGCATGTGGGAAATGACTAAGCAGCTGAGAGCTCCATTATATACTTTCTAGCGAGGGAGAAATACAGATCAACCGGGTTTATTTAAGAAGAGAGACTGGGTTAGGCATCTAATAAGACTTAGAAATAGCTCAGGGAAGTTTTCCTGACAACTAATACTGGCTGCCCAGATCAAGAAAGATGAGGGACTGCTCCGTCTAAGAAAGACTGACAAAAGTACACCAGGGATAAAGAACTGAACCTCCTATTCTGGGTCAGTTTAGAACAGTGTCTTTGGTCTCTGCTCTGTGGAGCTGACTGAAGGCAACCTACATGAAGGGCCGAAGTACTCCTACCCAGGGAACAGAAAGTGCTGCTGGGGAATCTGAGGTGCTGTGTCTGCCTCCAAGGGACATATGTAGCTATAGTCACAGACATCGCACTGTTCCAATGTGGCTGGTATGGGAAGTTTGAAGGCTCTCTGCCTTCACAACCTTAGGTCAGTGTTCAGTTAATGCAGCTTTTTTGCATTTCAAGTATCTGAACCCTTTTGTATGAGCAAATTCAGAGGGCACACTTGATTCACACTGTTTGAAGGCGCAGTGACAGACAAACAGTGCTGCAAGAGCACTGCAAGCTACTCTAGCTTAATAGACTGCACACTGCCAGTTTGCATATAACATACTAAAGAAATGTTATTTTTCAACAAAACATGGCAGGAAAGCCACAGACACTTTTTTGTACTGAATCAGCTACATTTCTTCAGCCTCATGATTTTCTTTGTGTAATGCCTATGTTTTGGTCTAATTCTGAAAATCACAGTAAAATATCACATTGTATTACTCCTCACATGGTCCTTTTTTAAATAGGCATACTAAAATTGTCAACAATGAGCACCAAAAGCTGTGTCTCCATGCCCATATTTATCAGGCATTTAAATAAGATCCAGTTCATGAAGGACTTCGATCTAGTTAAAGCTCCTAAATATATAATAGGAAAAAAAGGGTAGACTTCCCTTTGGTCGTAGGTGGGTTACCTGGTTTTAGGATTGGATTTCTCTTTTCACCCAGGAATTTCCAAAATTCCTTGATGTTTCCAAAGCCCACCTGCCACTGCCCTGAATGAGATTAAAGATGGAACATTTTACAGAATGATCTTGACATGTATGTGGATTACTATATGAAATACTAAGGACCTGATTTTGTTGTCTGCTTATGAATTGTGGTTGGTTTAGCTCAATAAAGCTCATACTCCATATGC
The DNA here is from genome assembly GCA_035584735.1 of Pseudotriccus pelzelni. Lineage (NCBI taxonomy): Eukaryota > Metazoa > Chordata > Aves > Passeriformes > Tyrannidae > Pseudotriccus > Pseudotriccus pelzelni. The sequence goes on from JAWMRA010000005.1 coordinate 11,277,568, forward strand.
CTTATTTGGAAGAAAAAAAGCTTCTTTTATAAAACGTTTCTTCACAACGATGTTAAAGAAAATATAACCTGAAAAAAACCCCACACAATAGCTGTAAAATTATGCCGTAAATTCTACCGAGCTTTGCATTCGTTTGGTTATTTCCTCCAGGACATTTGAAATGCTATAATAGCAAATACTTCTGTTGCATCCACTCTCACTTGAGAATGACTGCAGTAGAGCATGTTTTAATGAGCCACTGGATCATGCTTTTCTCTCTGGATTAAGAATAAGCTCCAAGAACTGCACAACAGCAATGCAATGTGAAGGGCCAAACCCACCTCAACAATCCAAAAACGTCCTGTCAGTCCTGGAGTTCAAGACAGCTGTGGAGACAGGTTAATAACTGGAGCTCTGTGCTTCAATGTGTTCTCAGCTCTCACACACTTCTCATTCTATTTGTTCATTGTCTTAATATTTAACTCTTGGGCAGACGATGTCATGCCTCAGCTCTACCAGAAGGTATTTCACAGAAAGAGAAAGACAAACCCTCAAAGTATTTGCAACTTCAGGATATATGAAGTTTGTGGAGAGAGAAAGCCACTGTAGTTTCTGTTCTAGTAGCAAAAGAGGCTTGGAATAGACAAGGACACAGCCCTCAAGAGGACAGAGACTAAACTTTTGGGGACACACAGTTGTGAAATACCACATGAACATTGGGAAATGACACGGTACACGTATGCAACAAGCTTCTCTTATGTTTAAACATGCACACCTTGAAAACTTGTATTAAGATCATATTCTCTTTTCCCTGTACACAAGCCTGAATTGAAGCACAGTTGAAGCACTCTGAACACTCTTTAATAAAAATATAACCAGGCACTTGGGAATGAGAAATGGACAAGTCCTAGTCTTTCAAAAACAAAACATAAAAAGTGGAAAGGAACCATTTATGTTCATTCCTAAACTCTCAACACTGTTTCACAAGAAACATGCTTCTCATAGTCCTGCAAAGATGTACCCTGCTGGATTTACCTTCTTAACTTGGTGAATCAGTCCTTTGTATGTTTACCTGAGCTACACCAGACTCAACAGGAACAGTAAAATGTTAAATGTCTTTCTGGTTCTGTACATGCCTTCACAGATCTGGACTAAAATTCACTTGACTCCTTCTTCAGTCATACCAAGATAACTTTTGGAAGTAACCATGTGTCCTCTTTTTAACTGAGTTGCATGAAGTTACCACTCCAGGAGACTTTAAGCCTGCTGCTGACTGCTGCCATTCCTGACCTGCAAGCTGGGTTATTTCTGTGAGCACTCCCCAGCCCACATCCACGAACGTGAACCACACTGCCTTATAAAACTGCTTAAGTGAGAGACTGGAAAGAGTTTGTGATTGAGTTGCTGTTGTATCCTTTCCCTTTTTTTTTTTTTTTTTTTAAAGAATCTTTAACTACTGCCTTTAATAATTTATGAGGAACCATACAGCTTTAATGGCAGTGTTTTTATGTATGTCCTACTCACATACCCTTTTTAGGGTATATTTAGTAATATCTGACTGGTTTGCAAAAAGATGAGCCCTTTAGTCAGGACAAGTGTGGATTTAGAGAGTCTTTTAAGTGATTTGTGATTTGATGCAAGACAGTCACTTCTCTTTGCCGTATTTTTACAACAGGACGACCTACACCTCTCCCTCCCCATGGAACGACCTGCAGTCCCTTAGGGAAAAACATTACACAGGACAAAGCTGTGGTTCAGATTCAAAGTTAAGCTTGACCTAAAGGGAGACCAGTCTGACAATGACCTTCCTGAAGTCTTCAGTCACGATGGTATGACAATGAAGTAAATTGGATCAGTTTCCCAGTACAATTTAAAAAAAAACAAACAAACACCACAACAAAAAAACACAAACAAAAACCCACAACACAAATACCAAGGAGAGGTGAAAATACAATGGCAAGTCATCTAGTTGTAAAATTGAGGCTTAAGTACTAAATAGATTGACCTGAGAACTATTCTTTACAAAGTTGAAGGGGCCAATTTTTTCTCTCAATTATGCTGAAGCCGAGGAAGTAGGTCTATTGTCACTTCAAGAAGTATTTCACCTCAGTTTTGCACTGCAGCTGCATGCAACTGTGGCAGACCAAAGTGCACCAGCAAGATACTCAGAAAGCACTCCTCCAGACACACACACACTCTACCCAGCCCCAGGCTAAATTCTTCCAGCGTCAGTTACAACATCAAAATGACAAAACTTAACGGTTTTGTTCAAGAGAACATGTTTTATTGCCTAGGAAGAGGCACAAAGCAGCAGGTGGTTTATTTGTGTTTTCCCTTGTTGAAAGTCAATCCCCTGTGCTTCAATTACATATGGGATTTTTCCTGTCACTTAGGTTCAACACATTTCTGTAACAGCCCTGACACTCCAGCACAGTATGTACCCTGTGGCTGGGAAGGTGAAGCATTCATCCAGCTGCTTCAAGGCTGCAACTGAGACTGCCTCATAAATCAGCTGGCTGGAATAACTCAGGTCAGGGCTTAATCCAAAGCCCACTGAAGTTGGTGGAAAGCTTCACACTGATTTCAGCCGTCTCTGGACTGGTACCTCAGAGTTTTATACAACCATCGTCCCAAGCAAAGGAGTCCCTCGGTATCTAAGGAGCAAGACAAAGCCTTGGCTTTGCCACAGAGCAGTTAAAGACATAGCACATCCCATCACCCAAACGACTGGCAGGGTCCTTCTTTCCCTGACCTGATCACATCTGATCAATACAGACCAGATGCAAAATGCCAGGAGACCGGCACAGTTAACACTGCTGTACTTTGTCCTGGCTTTCCCAGTCCATGCCTGAAAAGCCTCATTCTCCCGTGAGGTACAAGAGCTGCTGGGTCTCCGCCAACCTCAGCACGTGCCATAAATCTGACAGCCTGGGAGAAAGCTGGACAAAGTCCCATATGTCTGCTGTTGGACATATGTCCCCTAGATAGGTCTGCGGTGCTGCTACAAATATGTTGATAGGCCTCCAGAGATCCAGACAACTATAAATAGTAAAAAAATCTGGCTGGACGAAATTTCTGGGTGGGCACAATGAGGCTTTGTGGGGAATCCAGAATGTGTGGGATATCTAGAAAAGGTAAGAGATCAAAATGCCAAAAACCCACTTGCTTTCTGAGTTGGTATCAATTTGTATCTGAGTTGCCACAGTATGAACTACCAGCCACAGCACACACCAAGGGTGAAATGCAATATTGATCTTCAAAAGACAAAACTGGCCTCTTCACAGGCTCAATCCTAATCAGAAGAACCCGCAGTGCAAGGGCTACACAGCACAACAAAGCATCATTTCCAAATTATTTCTAGTGGAAAAAAGCCAAAACGCAAAGCCTAACACCAGACTTCCAGGACTGAACTTACACGAAACTTCTCCAAAGATTAGACTTAAATAGCTGGACACCAGTGGCTCCAGCATCACAGACACCTGGGAATTTGATGGCATATGTATCCTGACCAGTCCTAACATGGCCTCTGGCTCCTCGTAAAAGGCACAATAACATCAAGTCACTTCCTCTTGGGCATGTGGTGAATGAGTCCATGTTGCGACAACGCATTTTCACCCCTCAGTCTTTCTTGGGCACAGGCATCAGGCTAGAAAGACATGCATTCCATATACTTTCATTCCAGGAAATGGAAAAACATGTCACTGCAACTGGCTGAACTACAAATACTGTTTGATATGATAGGCTTGCATTTCGGAGTTTACTGTTCTATTCAGAGAAGTCTAAGCAGTGCCTGGGAGACCTAGCAACCATGTTACAGCCTACACAATCATCCATCTGTCCATCTTCCAATGGAAATGCTAACAGCCAGTGGTGGTTTCCCCTTAGTCAAGTTACAGCCCACCGATGGAAGGGTGCAGGGAAATGCCCTGTACCCAAGCAGCAGGTGCCAGTGCTCAGAGCTGACAGAGCATTTTCAGCCTCCACACTGCACCTTAGGACTGCACAATTCACTTCATAGAAATGCTTGGAAGCGTTCAGAGGAAAGTCTGCTGCAGTTCACGACATGTACATGAACATGTGGTAGTCATATTTTAAAGGTAAATATGATCCCCAGATCCCTAAAAACCTCAATTTGCCAAAACCAATCCAGCATCACATATTCATTGTTAATAACTGCCCCAACGCTGCTGCCTTTCACTAGTTGTGAGCGGTGCAACGCAATGGAGCAAACACTGAGCTCAGCTCCTCCTCCATGTTACCCCTGACCAAGCAGATTTCGGGACATCCTGGCTCCCAGAGTCACCTCTGAATTTGTGCAGCAGGCTCTGTTATTGTTAAGGCAAACAAAAAAAGAAAAAACCCAGACTAAATTATTTTTAAGGTCTCAAGATTTTTAAACCAGTCTGGTGACTTCAGAGGAGTCTGACTCTCAGTGTTTGAATGCTTGAAGTTGGCAGCAGTGGAGGGAGTACAGCAAGATTTAGTGTACAGCAATTTGTTGTTAAAAGGCTTCAAATGTGTGCGAAAGGCCGTGGAGTGCATCTGCTGTGATTTTGGAGAAAACAGGGACACAGGCCTAAGCTCTTCTCTGCTGGCCAGGCTGTCATAGAGCTCCCTTCCCCCCATGAAGACTACCACACCAAATCCCAACAAAGCCACCCTAGACATGGCTAAAACACTTTCCAAAAGCAAGGGTGGGATATATACCTGGAGCCCTGGATTTAAGCTTCAATAGTGGCAAAGGCAGAATCCTTACCCCCAACTCCCTGCTGCCCTCACAAGCCAGCCGTGGCTGACACTCACGCCACCCCACAGCCTCAGCACACCCACATTAGAGCTTCGAGGTCTTCAAAAGGAAGTCAAGCGGCACTTTTCCGTAGTAGAAAGCACCCTCCAAACCACACTCCCTAGCGTCCTCCACAGGCCACCCAGGGTCTCTATTCTCAAAAAACCTCTAAAATTCTAGCCTTTCCTTAAACAAATTTTCTTAAAGAAGCACGCTGCAAGTATATAAACACCATGTGCTATACCATACACTAGTATGGGTTCTGCAGTCCCTCTCATGCTGCCCAACACACACAGACAGCCCCAGGCCCAGAGGAAATTTTCTGCCAGTTTAGTGCACAGCACATTTGCTCCTCTGCCTTTCAGGGAAGGCAGTGGCTGCACTGTGCGAAGGGAGGCTGCCGCCTCATTTGCCTTTGACCACCACACTTCACATCAGTTCATTTGTCTGCCAGCAACGCTGCTGGTTTCCAGAGCTCATGACAAGAGCGCACACACCCAGTTTTACATAACAGCACTTCCTTTGTGAGGAAAGGTAGCTCTTGTGTCTCACCTACCTGGGATTCCCTCCTGCCCCCCAAGGTATCATCAATTTCCATTAGACAGTTGCTGATGTAGTAGGACCTTATTAAAAAGTTCAAAGCCGGCATACAAAGTATACTGCATTCTGCTGGCTTTCATTTAAAACTGCCCTGAAAAGTGACTTTTCTTCTATAGCATTCAGAATCCAAAACACCAGGGTTTTGTCAGATCATGGGAAAGGACAGAAATGAAAATGAAGTCCACATTCAGAATTGAGTACAAAAATGGGAACAAAATGTGCTTAACCTAGCTTTTATTTCTTTGAATCAGCACACCATTAATAAACTAAATCAAATCTTTATATCACTGAAGACATTACAAAAATAAGTGGAGCCTCAATTTCTCCCTGCATATACCACTGGAAATCCCACAAAACTGAAGAGTGTAAAACAGGTTAGTTAATGAAATGTTATTTCCAGTATTTTCATGGTGTTTCTTTCATAAATTGACATCATACCCACATCAAGTTCTGTTTTCATTTTCACCAAAATAAATCTCTAATAACTGGTAGCAAATGCTGCCCTTGTTGCCCACATAAAGTGACTATAAATTAATAAAAAGCAACAGGCAGTACAAACACAGCAGCAATGGCATAGTAATGGCAGACAATTCACAGATATGCTATACTGCATATACCAAGTTTATCTCTGCTTTCAATTATGTCTTATAACTTTAGCTCTAACATACATATTATAGAACATCTGTAAGCATCTGACCAGCACAATCCCTTCTGCACAGCACCCACATAGCATCTGAGCACGAGCTTTTCTATCGATGATTGCACACACCCATAATTCCACCTTTGATGTTTACATTGACCCATATAACAAAATAACTAGAAGCCAGGACATTTACAACAGCCTAAGACAAATTAGACACTACACACCCCTCATCTCTCCCACCACGTTAACTAAAGCTATTTTACGGCACATATCGTTAGCACAAGGACTCTATAGTTAGCTACAGCATACTGTGAGACAGAAATTCTCAAAGTCACTGCTAATCAAAGGCAACCCACCAGCACCATTTTCCCTATGTAGTACCTCACCTCTCTGCTTCAAGGCGCATTTCCTCACGCTTTTGCCTCCTGAGTTCTCTGCGGCGTTCAAAGTCATCCATGGTGGGTGTTTAAGCGTTTCAAGCTCTGAGAAGATCCAAATCTAAAAGGGAGAGGATCACTTAGATGAGAGAGAAAACACAATGGACGTGTTTAAACAACTGAGTCCATTTAGTTTTGTTGTGCTGTCTTAACTTTGCTGTAACTATTTTCTTTTTCCATCAAAAAATTTAACTTCCTCAGCACTGTTGAGATAAACAAGATTAATGAAATATCTTGTAGGATAAACATAGCCCGTGCCTGCATTTAGTTTCCTAGTTAAAATTAAATCAACATGCTTTAAGTAAGGGCTGTACATATCTGCTAGCCGCAGACTAGCTATTTGTAACGTCACAGGTCTTTTCCACAAAGAAAAGCGGCAATTCAGCAGTATTTTAACTTTAAGCTTCAAGTTTTTCACCAGAGCAGTAAAAACACTGCACAAGAGAGTTCTTATTTTCTTTAGTTTCACAGATAAATAAAAGTTCTGCAAAACTGAGCCCTTGTCTGTCCGTCCCCACACCGCCCCCCTTCACAAAAAAGGAAAAAAGAAAAAGTGAAAAGAGGACAAAATGAGAAAAGAGAAGAGAAAAAAGTAAGGGGAAAAAAAGAGAATGAAAACAGAAAAGAAGAAAAATAAGCCACCACTTTTAAATATCACCCAACAGAAGCCAAACTATATACAAAACCTGCTCAAAAAGAATAAAAAGTAGCAATATTTTTTTTGTAGTTTAATCCACGATTTTCCCCCCGTGCCCTACCTTCTTCTTTAAGTTTTAATCCATGAAGTATTTTCCCCTTTACAGTTCTTCATATACAAAGCCTTTCCAGCCTTGGTTTATATCCCATCAAGCCGAGTATTACAGAATTCCCCTGCAGCCCCCAAACCAAAAATGACTACCAGAAAAGGGAAAGCTGTTCTCTTTTTGTCCCTGCTTTGTTTACAGAGCTGTCAGTGGTTAGTTAAACTCTGCCTGGAATCTGGCATTTAAGGCCTGCTCTAAGATTGCTTCCTGTGCAGGGCTGGAGGCCTCAGCTTCCTCTGCAATCCTAAACTCTGGGCTGCACTCCGAGGATTTCCACCCCCCATGGCTCCCCCCCCAAACCACGTTTCCCAGCCCATTAGTCCATTTATGCTGCAGAGAAAGCCACCGTGCAGATGCTGACTAAAACTTTCAAAAGGGGCTTATGAGATGCTTGCAGTTTAAGGGAAACAAAGCCAAGGTGCATTTGTAAGTTATTTGAAGCACTCCATTTGCAGATGTAGGTCTTTCTTGCAGCTTTATATTCCTTCCCGCTGCTGCCGCTTCCAAGCATCCTCCACATAAAATCAGTGGCACTAGCAAAGGCTTGCATACTTAACGGAACTCATAGCTTTTTTTGACCCATTTTTTGGATTAAAACACTGCTGAGGGCAAGGGTTTTGTGAAGGTTATCTTATTAGTTTACTTTTCCTAGGGGTGTTTTTCTTTCTGATTTGTTCCTGGATTGGGGGATTTAAAATTTTGTTGTTGTTGATGTGATTTTCGTTGCATTTGTCTGGCTGGGATTGTTTTGTGGAGGTTCAAAGGGAACTTTAATTTTGCAAATCTGATTGAGACAGTGCAAATGCTGCTGCTTGCTGGTTTGTTTGGGGGGGGGGGGTTGTGAGGTTTGTTTTGTTTTATTTTGGGGGGATTTTTTTTGTTTGTTTTTTTGTTTTGGTTTGGTTGTTTTTGTGTTTTTTTTAACTCACAGGCCATATATCTAAAAAGCAAGTTGTAATAAGACTTTTTTCCAATCTTGTGTTTGTTTACTCTTAGCACCACGTACCCCTTGAAAAACATTGAACACCATTATCTGCTGTTTTCTCCCAAGAAGTGTTTCCACCTCTGCCTACGTGTGCTGCTAGATCCAGCCTCAGTTCCTTTGTTAGAGGGCCTGTGAGCTGCAGAACTGATGTGGTTGCCCCTGGCTGAAACAAGGACCAGAGGAGGAATGGTACACTACAGAGCAAGTTCAAAGCAACATGCTGGGTTTCTGTGCATGGAAGGCAGATGACGGTGTCTGCAGAAACTAAGACTGCCCCAGGCAGCAGCATTTATTCTGTGGGGTATAGCCACCATCAGGGATTTAAAATATAAAGAGTTGACTGTTAGGGTGACAACTTGTGTGCTACAATTGAAAATCCTGAGTTTTTTTCCTGCTCTACCTTCCCAAAGCAAACACGCTTTGGCATCTGATTTATTTGCACCTTTATCACCTCTCTCCACCTCTGTTAAGGTACATTCTTCTCCTGCCCAGCGCCTGACTCAGTGCACTTACATTATCCCCATTTACCCCTTCCCTTTCTACGTGGTCCTCAGCACCGTCTCTCATCTCCAAAAGCTCAAGCTCTCTTCCTCATGAGGAAGCATAAGGAGGATAATAACAACAATCCAGAACTATTTCTGTTCCTCCTCCGCTCTTTTCCTTCCCAGGAGCACTGGGGAGATCACACAGCAGCGATAAGAAGTTCCCAGATGCAGCAACCTTTCTCCATCCTCAGGGTGTTTTCCTGTTGTGCAATGGAGATCAGATGGATGGTTGGCTGGGGAAGACATCTAGGGTTTACTAAAGTGCCTTCTCTCAAAGGACTGAGGTCCAGACACTGCATGATATTCAGAAGATTTGCAATCCAAATCTCTTTTTTTTTTTTTTTTTTTCAAAAACTAGGAAGCCATTTGGGAAATAGAGATCTAGTCAACAGTACAACCTTTAGTTAGCAAAGCTATATCAGTGCAAGAAAAAGAGTCATTAGTTCACTTGAAGAAGTCTACTACTCAGCTGTTCACTGTCTTCCCAAAAATGACAATTGTCTTTCAGTCTCTGAAAACCACTGGACAGTAACATCAATCTGTCTAAAAATTTTTCCTATGTCCTCAAAAATATATAATATACACTATATATATTTTTATATAGTGTATAAAATCCAAGATTCTCAGACAGTTCTTGCCTCTCAAAAACTGCTTTACTTATAGATTGAGGCACCAATTATTTGAAGCATTTTCTACAAACCATTTTTGGGAGCATGCACTTTTCAATGCTTCTTTTTTTAAAATAGAAATCGTTCATGAGTGAAAACATCCTGGGACAAAATGTAACACTCCACCCAGCTCCACTCCAGAGCCTGCCTTCAGAACCACATGTGAAAATATCTCTCTGTGTGATCATCGATGTGTGCAAAGAAACCTTATTTTTTCATTCTTTGATTGCATTTTTTTTCCTGTTACACAGTTTAATAATTTGGTGTCAGATATTTTTCTGAAAAGAGGAAAACTGTCCCTAAGAAAACCATTTCTAATCAAAACCAATGTTTCATTCAATCTCCAAACCCCAAAAAGTTCTCTAGCTTTACCTTAAATGTAAAAATTTTGGTTTTAAAAATAGGATGGAAAATATTTTGATATCTTTTTTCTCCAAATCATTTCCAGGTATGTTTTTCACCTAATTCAAGCAGAAGTCATCAACAAATTTTAAAGAAGCAGAAACATATATATATATTTAGCAAATAGATGCAGATGTCTGAAACAATTTGACCAGTGCTATTCCCCTGACATCCACACATATATGCAAATTACTGGAATATGGACTGCTCTCACACTGTGAAAAGGTTCACCACAAAACTTATCATTGTTGCTTCTACCTGAAAACAAGACCCTAGCATCTTTTCAAGCTTTACACCACTGAAATAATACTGAAAGACTCTAAAGTGGACACTTGAGAGTTTTCCACCACCAGACTCAGAAAAGGGACCTATAGAAGAATGCTGCAAAGATCTCTGACTTTGCCTTTTTTTTTTAAAAAAAAAAAAAAAAAAAGAAAAGCCTCCCAGAATATACTGAAGGTAATTCTTCCTCAGGACCTCAGGTTTTACACACCCTCACATAACAAAGGTCGTTCTCAGGGTCTCTATGTCTTTTGATTCTGAGACTGAACCTTTACATCGTGGCGTGTTTGATGAACCCCATGGTCTTCCTGAAGACATATTAAGGCAAAGAGATGACAAATAAGCAAAGGAACTTACCTACAACATTTACACACACTGTCACATCACTTGAATCAGAATCACAGCAAGGTACGTGCCCTTGCAAATACCATGACCCTGCAAAAAACCCTCTTCATTTCGAAAGCTATCCAAACCTATCCCTCCCTCTCTGCACTTCACATAATGCCTTTGATCTTCAGTTCACTATGGTTTATTGCTAAAATGCGTTGGCTTTCACTGTCCTGCTAAAAAGTCCTTTCTTGAAGAAAGGACATTTAATCCCTCACAGAACAAAGCACACATGTGCAAATCCCACTCCTCTTTATTTTTCATCCCGTGAGAGAGTTCAAAACTTTTTAAATCTTATTTCTTCAAGCTTTCATCAAAATATAAAATCAGAGGAAGGCACCGTTATGTGCAATTGTAAATGGCAACTAAATATTTTAATAGCAATTTATTGGAATATGCTTTTTGAAAGCAAAAAACTAAATTGGCTTTGAAGAAACACATACAAAACTACATAACTGTATAATTCCAGTACAGACAGTAAAATGACTTACTGCTCGGGCTCAGATTTAATACTGTCCTCACCTTATTCCCAACATTGGTTTCAGAGACAACTCAGCATCCAGGGGAACTTAAAAAACAGATGAGCTAGACTGGTAAAAAGCAAAAATGCAAACTGCTACTCAGGCCTTCGACAAACAGAAATGTGTTTCTTTCGAGACCTCTCAGTCATCTTTCCATTACACTGAATGAGCTCCCAGAGTGCAATGTTTACACAGAACCTCTGCACCCGCTTCAACTAATTGAGCCAAGAAACTTCAAGGGAAAGCATATTCCCTAATATAGCACGGCTGTGTATTGCACATGGTTCTACCCCAGCCATGTCTGGTCACAGCATTTGTACAAGCACATGCCACCTTGCTTCCCTCACAGTACAATGAGAAAGCTGCAAATTTCCTCTTGGTGACCTTCAGGCCCAGAGAGCCTGTAAGTCACGCCTGTTTCCTTGACGTGGGATCACTTGCTGGGATCATTTGCTGCTCCAGTGTTGTGAATGCCCAGGGTGAGCCTCACACTAACAACTGCTAGGCAGACTACAAGCTGTGATGACTGCCCATGCAAAAGAGCTCTTGCCGGATCCTGTCAGTAGTTTGGTGCATTCTACATTAAAGAATGAGGGAAGAACCTGTCTTCATTCACCTGAAAGGAAGCAAGGGGATTTCACCTTAGGTTTCCTTGTAATGATGGGATCCTTCTGCTAAATTTCCTAGCTTATCTAAAGGTATCTGCATGCACCATGTAGCGGGTACATCCCATTCCTTCCTTATCCCAACAAGCCTCTCATGGCATACCAGCCATGAATAAATGAAGTTGCATACCAGCACAGACCATCCTGCACTAAGGTAGAATCTCACTACTGTGGGAGCTGATAGAAATTTTAGGACCCTTCCAAGTCCATCTACACGTAGATTTTCTACATTCTTGCAACTGGACATTCAACAGTCCTCTGACCTGTCCTCACTGCAGGATCAGGTGACAACACAAGACCTAAGTTATTGCCCTGTCATTGCCCTCTTTCTTCCTTAATACTACCACCAAAAGTATCAAATGTCTCATTAAAGTTTGACCAAGACTGCAAGCAGCTTTGTGAGTTGTACCCCATTAATTCAAATGTCCCATTTGCCCATTTGCCTCCACTTCAGTTGTCCCAAAGCCCTGGTGTGGAAGTGTGGACTTCTCAATTATTTTACTTTGGCTGGCTACATGCCATGACATCTACCGTATTCCTAGGACATTTCCCTTTCTACCTCCTCCACCTCAGAAGTGAAAACAGAACCCCTTCCTTGCCGTTTTGCAGCTGAAAGCAGGTCAGCAAGCAACACTTGTTGTCTAAATGTGACTTGTTTATGTGTCACCCATGAAATGTGGGTATGACAAACATTTTACCGCAATATCTGGGAGAATTAGAGTTCCTGAATCTATATTAAGTCAAAACAAATAAATTGTGGTTTTTATTAAAATCTGTCAAAAAAAAAATTGGAAATTTTCATTGCTCCCCTACTAATTCTGCTTCAGAAGCATCCAGTGCCACTCAGATCTTTTAGAAACAGGCACAACTTCAGGTAAGTCAAAAAGTAGAGTTCAAAATATCGATTTTTTCTTTGTCATATCTCGTGCATGCTCTTTCTTTAATCTGAGACGTTGGATATCTCTGGATTCATACATTACCAACAGTAAAGCTTACGTTTAAAAAGGTTCTTCTTTCCTCCATAAATTCAGTGTTCTTTTCATGCAAAACCACATCTGCAATTCTTGGATAAGTATTCATGTTGACTGCAAAAAATGAACTCTTGTACATACATAATATATATGTAAATATATACACACACCACACAAACTCCTATCAAGCAGCTTTATACCTTCCCAAACAGAATAGCTCATTTGGAACTTAAGGCAAAATAAAAATACCAGGTCATATGAACACACAGTTTTATTCTAATCTAGCCTGTGCTTTGTTTCATCTGATCAGTTGTTAGGATTTCCACGGGTAGTTTCATCAATGGCAAACCGACCAAATGAGGTTCATATTTAGCACAAGAAAATCAAACTCTGGAGGTTTCTCAAGGTCTCAGTTTCAGTTCTTAGAACATTTCACTTCCAGCTACAAGTGTATGCCCAAACCACTGACTTTATGTAAAGAAGGCAGCAAATTTCCTAGAATTTAAACAAGGAAGTCAAAACCTCCTGTCTATTAAAATATCTACTTTTAGTATAAGGTACATTTTCCATCTTGTCTCTCACAAGAGTAAAAAAAGCTTATGTACATTGGTGGGGCATTTTTAACCCTGACAAACATGTTAGTTAACATCTCTGTGGCATCCTAAGCAAAACTATGTAGTAATTACATAGGATAGAGATTCTCAGTTGGTGCCCTGCAGACTGTGTTGGCCCATGGGACCACGCCATGTTCCAGGCCCTCAATTCATATAGGTGCTGAAGGTGTTTCACCCACCTTCAGTACAGGTTACCAGAGTGTACATGTGTACAGAGTGTACACCTTGAAGGTGCCAGACCCTGAGTCAGCTCCAGCTGCTGTAGGGTGAAGCACATGAAAGTGCTGACAGTGACCTTTCGACAGGACTTTGTCCCTGCTGGAGTTAGCTTGGGTCTGCAACTAAAAGATCCATGGCTGGTCCATCTCCCATATCCATGATCTAATTCAGCACTGATGAAGAAGCACTACAGAGCTGCATTGTCTCAGAGGTGTTAGCAAACATCTAGTCTGCTGCTGCCAACACCACGATACACTTCTAAGCATGCAGCAGTAGTAGCTCTCATCTCAGAGCCAGTCAGTTGCAATGGAAAGTCCTCATTTGTCTTTACTCCCCTGGGGGGGTTTAGTCTGAGTATACCATTCCCACTCCTACTTCCTTCCTCTCCTTTCTCCTACTGCACATTGACATAAGGGTCCAGTAGAGTTTTCTTTTGACCTTTGGATTTGCATATACTGGTCCCACCCCTGATCTCTGTGACATTTGTCTATCATTTCCCATTAGCAAACAAAGCAAGAAAAAGGACATTGCTGGAAGCTGCTGGCACAGCCACTGGTTCTCATGGTAGAAGGATCGACCCTTGACTCTCCCCTTCAACTGTCCTCTGAAGTATTTCAAATATGTTGTCTCCAAAGATCAAAAGATACTGGAATATTATTCGTATACAAATTAGAGTTGAAATATTGGTCTTTTTGGAATCCCTGGCACACTTCCCAGAGACTTCAATCAGGACTGGATTCTATCCTCACAGGACAAATTCAGCTAAGTTTGCTAAGCTTACCCTGAATGTCAGAAACTGGTCTGATCTCAGAACTTGCCAACATAGGCTACTTCATCCTCTCATACCTTTGTGCACACACACACACAAAGGCAGAATTTCTTCTACTCCTGTAGTGCTTATTTGTGGGAAACAAGTTATTTTTACTCACACTGTTATCACTGAGGAAATACTTCGCCTTTGCTGTATATATAAAGGGCAGAAAAGCTGCCACTGCCCTTTACTACTGTTTAGTCATAAGTGCAAATATCGCAGCTAATGACAATGATGCCCACATTTTGAAGGACAAAATACATAGAAATTGAAGGGATTTTATACTCCACAAAGCCATTTGTAAAAGTGCTTAGTCCCAAAATGAGCTCTGACTTGCATTCACTTTCTCCCTGCAATCAAAGACTGGGAAGCAGGCTCATGGGATACCATTCACTAGTTATCTTGCCTTTTATCTGCTTCTACCAGAAAAGACCTTCATCTAATCACAAGAATGACCACATCAAGAACTTGGTCCTTCTGCACACTTTGCCACCAATCTGTGGCCTGACAGTTTAAACTTGTGGCAATGCTCATGCCATTGGCCAGCTTCATCTCTCACTGAAACTCCAAGAGCAGAAAACCAGTGCCCATGCCAACAACTTCCAGTTAGGAGCTCTTTGCTCTTACTAATAGGAAAGAATGACTAGCTCATATGACCAAGACATACTAAAGAGGAAAATGCACTTCTTGCCCTGTTAAATGACAATGCCAATTCTCCTACTGATTTCTAATAGAAAAACAAAAAAAAAATCAGAGCTTGGAAAAGAATATCACACCAGCAGAAGAAGCTGCACAACAATAGAAAGCCAGTCTTCAGCTTCTGGTCTGCACACACAAAACTGCTACCCCATATCCCTTTAAAGGCAGATGGAAACAGAAATGCCTGCAGGAGCTGATGACCATGCACCAAGTACTAATGACTGTGATGCTGCTAGTCTCTTCTGGGTGTGCCAAGCCACAACAAACCCATACAGCGAGGTATGTCCACAAAGGTGTGAAGCAGAACAAGCCATGGGAGCAGAAAGAACGCGGAGGCTCTTGCCGAGTGGATTTAGCCACCCAGTGATGCAGCAGGAATGACACAAGATAAGGCAGTCTAGTGCCCATCATGACAACCAGAGGCTCAAACAGCAGTCACAGTTCTGGCAATAGGCAGAGGGGTTGAGCTAGGAGAGAGGCAGACATCAGCCAGGGAAGACGGTGCTCTAAACGCAGGAGCATTTCTTCTGCACCAGAGCTGGCAAGGAAGCCAGAGGCAGCAGTGCAGCTCTCCACATTTGACTTTCCACTTGAGAAGGGTTTTCCTGTCCAGGCAAGGACCTGATCAGAAATGGGAAGTATATGCCACTCTGCTCCCATCCCTCTCATTCAATGCCCTCCTCTTATCCTACACTTGCAGCCACCCCTGTTGACCGTCATGCTCACATGCAATATTTCAGCAATAGGTTTTCTGAATTTGTTTCCAAGTAGGTTTTATGAATGTTTTAGCACTCTGTTCACACACTTCCTCTTTATCCCTCAGGTCTTGGATTAAAAAGCTAATGCAATGCCATTAAAAATTTTAAAAAAAGTTTGAGTAAATCTTAAGGTAATGTTCCAATAGCAATATTCACTCAGCCAGGCTTCAAACGCCACGTGTTTTCTGAAAAACATGTCAAAATACAAAATCATAATACATTAAGCTACATAGTAAGAAATAAAAAAGTAATAGAAAATAATGTGAAGATACAATGTAGCCAGCTTCCCCTGCCTTCAGTTTTCTATTTTCAACCCTTTTTCTTTTCATGTTAAAATATGCAGCTCCAGGAATCCAGCTCTTCCTAGTGCTGAGGATCATAAACTCTAATAAGAGTTGAGGAGGTCTCTCTTGCTTGCTCTATTGACCCAGCAGTAAGCAACAATACCAACTTTTAGTAATTTTTAAAGAAAAAAAGGAACATTACAAAAAAACCCCACATACCTAAGGTTCTTCAGATTGCTGTTATCACTAGCTGTGCACTATGGGACAATAAGTATTTTGAATACAAGTTCCTCAGAAGAAATGAATGATAATTCTTCCAAGGTCTTGCCTGTTGCTCTTTAACTCATCTTCCCTCCCAGTACCAGTACACTTACACAAACATAACGCACGTCACTGTGATAGATACATTGCAGCTGAAATTCCAGTTATTCAACAGCAGACCATCATGGAAATCTGTGGAATTCCATCTGGAATGGATCCAGCTGCAGAAACTTCTACTGGGCTTTTCCAGCTCACACTTTTAGTCATCTTTAAAAGTAAAACCGAAACTGTTGCCTGCCAAGTAGCTATACCAATTTATCTTTAATAGGCAGCAATTCTGTGTCATTCTAGTTGAAAACTGAAGCATGAAGTCAGGGCTAGCTTTAGAGTGGTAAAGCAGGGCAGCAAAAATGCAAAGCCTTTCAGCACAACAATTCAGATAGGGTATCACAAAATAGATGTCTCTCAAACTATTTGCCATATTTGAAGTCTACATCACACATCCGCACTTTATGCTGAGTTTAGCTGAAAACAAGGAAACACTAACACCACGTCACCAAACCAGAAGACCCAACAACAGTGAGGTTTTGCCACAAGGAAAAACAAAATAGGCAAGATGACATACTTGCATACTCTGCCTGAGACAATATAAAACCTGATGCAGGAAGACTACGATATTGTCAGCTGCCCTTCTGAGACTCACACAGGGAAGCTGGTGAATAATCTTGACAGCAATCTGACTACTGTATCTAGACATTCAGGCACACTTATTGCCAGCAAATACCACAACAGCAGTGCTTCACCCTGCTGGGGAACAGCATCGTCAAAACTTTCAGCAGAGCCTGGCTCAGAGTCTATTAAACACGACAGGTGAGATGCGACAGTATCCTGTGTACTTAATACTGAGAGCACACAGACATTCATAAATGTGACATTCATATTAATGCGACAAAAGGAAGTTACACTTGAGCACTATACCGAACAAATCAATTTTAAAGTTGTTTAATTTTTCTAGTCACAGTGCCTCAGACAATATCTGTGTGGTCCAGAAAAAAAAAAAAAGGTATAATTTTCCATCAAAAAGTAAGTGGAAAAAGAATTATTTCTGTCCTGCACATTATCTACTACCTTTCCCTAAGCTCTCTTCCATAAGGATCTAAAACCACTATGGAGTCTCCTTCAGCCTCCTTTGTTGCCATGTAAGTTTCACACTGAGACACAGAGCACACGACTGGTCACAGTGTAAGTTCTAGGCACCAAAGGCACACGAAACGCCTTTTTCACAGTCAACCGACAGAGCGCAGTTGTGCGTGTGCAAAGCGTTGGCCAAAATCAGAAATACAAAGGTGGGAAAGGAAGGACGGGAGGACAGCCTCAAATCTGTTTGCAGATGCACTCACAAGGGAAAGCAGCTTATTTTTACTAAGCAAATTGTTTTTCAAAACTCAGTCACCTCGTCTTTAGTTATGGCCTAGCTGAAAAAAACAATCGTTGAACTCAGCCTTCAAATCTTATGCCTTCTTCGAAATGAAGAAAGCAGAAATAATTACATTTATGACTGGCATCTGTGGCCTCCTGATGTTGGATGCTTCACAATGACCAGATCTGATGGCTCTGCAGGAGTAGAGTACAATTAGAAACACAGTCTCTGCAAGGATACCCTGTTAAATATATGAGAACAAGCACTAGGATGGCAAGGGAAGAGAGACCAGAATGGCAAAAGAAGTCTGAAAGAAGAAACAGACTGTGGGAAATATGTACAGAGAAGGATCAAACTAAAATCCCACGTGATAATGCTTGCAAATTTGGAGGACTTTTACAACCCATACCCAAGATGAAAACCCTGAAAATAGCTTGCTCCCCTAAGGAGAAAAAGAAAATAAAAGCCAGATCTGAAAATCAATACATAAACACGAGTAAACTAGCCAGAATTTTCAGTGCTTACCTGAACCAAATAAACTTTTATAACTTGTAAATACCGACAAGTGTCACTTCAGATATTATTACACAATTCCCTAAACACAAAAGACAGGTTGGTCTGTAGTTAAATCTCATCTCCCTTACTTTTCCAATGCTGAAAGTAATTGAAAACAGAAGACATGCTTCTTGATGTAGCCTAACTTTTCAGGAACGTAAAGTATAAATGTTAGTTAGATAACTGACACTGTACATCATCTATCTTCACAAAATACAGTTAAAAACCAAAAACATGAACACTTACAGTCACATAAAATATATGTGAAATATACCCTAGAGCATCTATTAAGTGATATGGATTGCAAGACAGCCCAAATAAAAACCCACTCACAGATGGGACCAGTTTCCTTGGACAAGGAGTGCTGGAGAAGACACCAACTCATAATGTGCTTACTTCAAACAAAACGGTGTCACAAATAACATCATAAAAGTTCTGCCCAAAGCACAGTGTTATATAGGGAACACATGTGATTACAAAGTCTGAAGGATGTACATATACTTCAGAGAGGGCACATATTTGGAACAGAGCTGAATTTTTACTATGTTGTCTACTGCTTTAAGTCCATATTATTTTGGTATTTACATGTAAAGGGAGACAGAAATATCTTTGGAGATGACTAAGCAGTTTCTTGATTTCTATTAAGTACCAAAAAGCAGTCTTGCCAATTTATTCATATTTAAGTTTCTACAACTTAGTATAAACTAACTTCCAAGAACTATATAGGTCTTCTTAAAGTACATGTAGCAAGAAGTCAATGAATGCTGTGCCAGCTGGCAGATTAAACAAGTCATTAAAGCAGGCTCCTACTGAATTTAAAGGATTGGTTTTCAACTTTTCCCCTCTCTTTGCCTATACATCCAGATGCAGATTCCAGATTTAGGGAATATTTTCCAGTACCAGTAAAAAAAGTAAAAGAAATGCCCTTGGTACTTAGTGAGTTTTTCCTCCAATGTGGTTTCCTGCTGCACTTGGAATTCATTCCATTGCTGTATGGCTTGCAGTGGTGTCAAAATAACTCTGACTACGTGAAAAGATGGGGAAAGTTTGTTTAAGGTAGGTATGCCTCTTCATTCAAAAGCAGGGACAATTGAGGTAATTGGCAATCGGGGTAATTGATCTTAGTGAATGATTTCACTCAGACCATCATTATCCCAGAATGCTATCCCATAAAAACTATATCCTTCAGCCGCTTGTGCAGGAGACCAGCACTGTTACCTGCATGTTACAGCTGGGAAAGGCAGAGCCCACCAGGATTAAGGACAAGGCCAACGCCAGCCTGGAGCAAGTTGGCAAAGCAGCTCATTTCTCTACAGTATTAAGTCTGCAGGAATTCAGTGACGAGAATTTAAAAACAACTGTGGTAAAGCCCCATGCCTTCACGTGACAGATCTTCAGCATTTAATTTTTCCTTCAGAGCTTCAAATAAGCATTTACACTTTCTAAAGGTATCTGAACTTCATAATCTAGCAGTACTCAAAGGATGACTGACTCTAGAATAAACACTGATATTAAACTTGCCCTGGTGTCATCAATAACGAAAACTATATAATAGTATTTCAGATAAAAATGACCCTATAAAAGTTTTCCAGATAAAACTTTCCAAAAGATCCAAGTTGTATCTGCCCCCTGTGGCCATTTCAGGCTGATTGGAACTATTTGGAAATGAAGGAGTAGGAGTGGCTTTTGAAATGCCTGGAAAATAATGTTACAAAAATTGAAATTTTTAGGCCTCCCTCAGTATTTCAATTCCTGGGTAGTAAATGAGTTCAGTCCCATAAACTTGCTACTGAACTAAAAAACAAAAAGGCCTTAAACCCAAGTATAGACTCACGGCCAGAGGCTGAGATAGCCAGCTCTGGAACTTGACCATGACTCGGAATCCAGGAGCAAGAAGCCCCTGCAGGCTCCCGCTCAGGCACGGAATGGTCCCACAAGGTGAGCAGACCCTTTGCTCCCAGGCAGACCTCGGGATCATCTCGGTCCATGCAATGACTTCAGAATTTGTCTCAAAGAGAGTATTATTTGCCAGAATTGTTCTGGGGGTCACAAACATTCCCTGCTCCCTACTTACGGGGTAGTTTAGTTCTTAATTGTAAAAGCTGAAGTGTAAAAACCTGTATTTTGCATGCAATTCTTTGTTTCTAATCCCTGATATCCGTCAGGGGACTCCCTCACTTGGCTAGCAGTTGGGCTTCATTAGACTTTTTATGATGATTCTTTCTATTGTGCAGATATGTGATGAATCTCAGATGTTTAAATAGCATATAAAAGTACTCCATTGACCTTGTTGAGTACAGTTGGAGGGAAAGAAAGGTAATTTTCCTCAAAGAAATGTTAAAAATGTGTCTCAACCATAGCACAGATGCAGAGGATAAAGAAACTCCAGAGGGATTAAAATATTTTAGATTAATTTGGAAGAAGGCCACACTGTGTAAAGCCTGGTTAGTTTGGGCCTTTCCAATTCCTCATCGTATAAACAAACCCATTTAAACTGCATTTCTTAAAAGGAATGCTTTTTAAAAAAAAAAATCCCCCAAAGCAGTTGTAACTCAAATGACCTCCAGTTCTGTATTCTCTTCTTACTGCCTAAAGAACAAACACATGTAGAATATATTCTAGCCAGAACTTGTGCAGTTGCTGCATGATTCATACTGCTTGAAAATTAAATCATTTAAGTATAAGGATCCTGGCTCCCTCAAGCAAAGTTTTAAAATTGAAGCAAGGTCAGATCTGGTTGGTTTTGGAGCCAGCTTCCATACTTTGAATGAGACCATTGATTATAGATTTTTGCTTTGGGCTGGGTGGAAAAAATTTAAAGATGACAGTAAATTGAAAGGGGGGGAGAGAAAGAGAGAGAGAGAGAGAAAGAGAGAGAGAGAGAGAAAGAGAGAGAGAGAGAGAGAGAGAGAGAGAGATAGAGAGAG
>JAWMRA010000005.1:11298889-11321082 GCA_035584735.1 Pseudotriccus pelzelni
CAGAGAGGTGGTGGATTCACCGTCCCTGGAGGTGTTTAAGATGAGGCTGGATGTGGCACTGAGTGCCATGACCTAGTGATCACAGTGGGGTTGGACTTGATGATCTTGGAGGTCTCTTCCAACCCAGTTAATTCTATGATTCTTCTTATGTGGTCACAAAAGGGTGCTTAGCTTTCTGTTACTTTCCTAATTAATCCTATGGTCACTTCCTTGGCTGCCTTTTGAGCCTTGGGCAGATGTTTTCACGAGTTATCCTCAGATAATCCCGAGATGAGTAACAACATTATCAGCTCAGAGAATGTCACTGTGTACAGAAAGTCTGGGCGGGGCAGGGGTGTTCCCCTTTGTTTTGCCAGTCATGATTTTTTTTTCCTCTTTGTTTTGCCGCATGCATTGCTTACATTTGCCTACTCTGAATTTCACCTTTACCTCTCAGTTGCTCCCTATCAGCAGGTCCTTCAACAGCCCCTCCAATAAGCCCTATCTTTACTACCTCGGGGCAATTTACTATTGCTAACAAACTCCTTGAAGTGTTGCCTGTGAGAGGCACAAGAGGCAGGCGCGGCAAAGAGGCCAGGCATTCCTTAGAATCACTGGTCAGTCTTCTTGTATGCATGCTTTGCACTGCTTACATCTGCTTCCAGGTCTTTGTGGCTTTGGGAAGAGCTTGGGAAAGAAAGAGGCTTGGAGCAGGCAATGTGCAATGGGATTTCATTCATTTTCTTGAGGGCTTCTTGGATAAGCACAGGCAGTGGGCCAGGGGAATTGTCGTGGGTGCATATGCCTGGCACCCCTGCAGTAAAACACTGGCTACCAGCCCAGCTTGTAATACAGGCAGTAGTTAATCTTCTTGCACAAACACAGTGCACACAAACAGTTGTAGGCTCGTTTCTTAATTGGACAGGAACTGACTAGTCCCATCACAAGATGGAGGAGGGTGCCTTTGTCTCCAGGTGGGACAGCCAGCAACAATCCCTTCCATGAACCCACTCCACGGACAGGGGATCAGATTTTAACAAGGTTGACTCAGCCGTTATTCTAAGGTGGTTAAAGTGAAGTCCTGTCAATGATTACTGACTTGTCACATTATAAATAAAGTAGAATAATATTGTGTTCTCGTGAGCGTGGGAGATGCCTGATAATCTCTTCTGTGAAGCTTACACTGGTCCAGTGTATTTAAACAGTGCAACAACAAACCCAATAGCAAGCGTGCCAGCAGCCTGAGTCACTCTATCTGCTTTCCCAATCGGTATTCCCTTTCTATTATTTGATTGCTTTGTCGCACCCTCCTCGTGGATTATTATTGTACAGTTCTCAACTTACATGAGCAGTTCATTAGGGCTGGGGCTTTAATTATATTTTGCGCAATACTGTAGTATGAGTAAGTTAGAGCAGATAGGATTTTAGGGGGTTTTTGCAAGAGTCAAGGACGTGATGTGGTGTGTTTGACATCAGATCCCCTGTCTTGACACTTTATCTGTCAACGTCCTCCCTCACCCGGATGGAGATATCAGTGGAAAAAATTATTTAAACAATGTAATCCGAGCAAAAGGTAGGAGGTGAGATGTGTGTGTGGGTATGACACCGTCCCTGTCACACCAGGGCCTCCCAGCCAGTAAGGCACAAATACAGTAGCAGCTGCCAGTTTCTTGTGCAGCTGGAGGTGGCACTTGGGCAGAAAGAAAGTAAATGAGGTAAAGAACACAAACTGGAGTCTTTGGGCCGTGGACCCGGTACTTATTTTGCAAAGGCTGTTTTGGATTCAGACATCACTGTGCCCACAGTTGCTGTCAGAAAAGGTTGAGAGAATGCTAGTCTACTTTGAGCTGAGTTGGCTTAAATGGCTCACAAAGGTGGCATGAGCTAATTTTATGACTTCGGCTGATGTGGTAAAAAGCAGATGTAAGTGATGATGTCTTCACTACACTCATCTAGATCTTAAAGAGCACAGCTGGCCAAATGTTTGTCTCAGGCACAAGTTTATTGCCTAAGTGTCCCAAGGGGAAGGGGTCAGTGTGAAACCGTGGGATTCTTATCTCTGGAGTCTCTGTTTGCTTCCTTTGAAAAGGAGGCTGGCAATAGAACCAATTGGATTATGGATGCCTGGGTGCGGATCCACAAAGCCTTGGGAGGATGTTAAGCTTCGTCCTCATCCTTTGTCTTTCTTGCCCTAATTTAGAGAGAGGAGAAGCAGCTGGAGCTGACCCTGGAGATGCTCATCAGCCAGGTGGCTGACCTGAAGAACTCTTTGGTCAGTTTTATCTACAAGCTGGAGAACGAGTATGACCGACTCACATGGTAAGGTGTCTCTTGGAGCTGGGGGCACTTGGTCACTGCAGCTGTTCTGACTTGGCTCAAAGGATTAATTAGAAACCATTAGCTGAGTGTCAGTAGGTTTAAATTTGCTTTTCATATTTGTGCTGGAGGAACCACTACATGTCTTCCCCCAGAAAACCAGTTGAAATCCATTGGTTTCATGATGTAGAGTAATAAAGTCATCTGCAGTGACTGGAAGTTCTCAGATGAAACATCTTAGAGACCCACATGCACTGTAAAATGAGCAATGGTTCTTTCTGCATTTCTGGCTTTTTCTGGCTCTGGTATAAACTGAGCTTTTGTGTTTTGCTAGTTCTGCTTCACCACACAGTTTGAGAGATTTGCAAGATGGCATTCTCTTCCTGGTGGAGCATAAAGATGTTACAGCTGCAACTTAATAAACTATATGATATCTTAGTGTCTGCCATTGCAGAAAGCTTCAGAGGAAGTTAACATTTGTAGTTAATGTTGCAGAAGGCAGGAGAGGTGGTGAATCCCCCCATGAGAACAAGCTGAAGGGGATCTCCTGAACAAGATTATCAGTTACTTTGCTTCGTTATTGCTTAGTGTGGGTAGCCAAGCTATAAATATTGTCTCTTCTGGCTACTGCTTAGGGGTTAAATTTATTTTTCAGACCTTGCTCAAGAATTGCACTGGGAGAGTTAGTCATAAGGAGAGAAATTGCTCCGGTGGATGTTACTGAAATCCCAAATGACTAACACTTCTAGTAGTGCAGCTTATAACGTCCTTGAACTATTTGCAGCATTTGAGGCATTTGCAGTAGGGGCTGGGGGTTGTCCACATCTGCATATTCAGCCCTAGGTTTTACTGCTTGTTGTCTGGAGCAGATTGATTTGAGGAGCAATAGTGCTATTTCCTCACTTCTTGAATGAAGAAAGAAAAGCCGCCTGTGGCATACCATTCCGTGCTTTATCTTCTTTATTTGCTTTCCCAGGCCATCAGTTCTGGACAGCTTTGCGTTGCTCTCGGGGCAGCTGAACACCTTGAATAAAGTGCTGAAGCACGAGAAGACCCCACTACTGCGAAACCAGGTTATCATCCCACTAGTGCTGTCTCCAGACCGCGACGAGGAGATCATGGTAAGCCGTGTCCCTTGATTATCAGAAAGTGCTGGTGTATCTGCTCCAGCCTGCCACTCCTTGTGCTGGACATTCCTCAGCTTTGGGCGTAGAGAAAGAAAAAGTACTTCTGTCTAGGAGCTGCTTTGCTGAGGGATTTTCACCTACAAACACGTGCGCTGGATGCACTTTACAGGAGGTGTTCCATTCGTAGACATGTTGCTCTGACTAAACAGTCACAACGCAAATTCCTAGACAAGTTGTTAAAACTTCCTGATGCTCCCCAGATCGAGGTTTCTGCTCGGCTTGCTGGCCTTGTTCCAGCACCACGGCCTGTGCCCTGGGCTGGAGGCAGAGGCTCTGAGTGAGGCTCGTCCACTATTGCAGCGGCAGACGGAGGGGCGTGTGCCCGTGTTCAGCCATGAGGTGGTGCCTGACCATCTCCGAACGAAGCCCGACCCTGAGGTGGAGGAGCAGGAGAAGCAGCTGATCACTGATGCGGCTCGAATTAGCCCTGATGCGGCACAGGTAGGTAAAGAACAGTTAGATACTTCTGCCTCTTGTCCCTAGGGCACACGATGCCCTTTAACTCTGCTTCCTTCACCCTTCCATCTGAAAGTTTATTTTTTTTTCGCTCTGTCCTTTCCTGTCTGAGATTTCTCCGGCTGACCCTTGCTGAGGTTTGGTTTCATCCACAGTTTCACAGCTCTCTGGCTGTTCACAGGAGCTGCCATCAGACCGGTCAGAGAGGCAGAGGCTGTCCCATCCCCACAGTGCCCTGTGTGCTTTAGCACTGGGCTCCCTGGGCTCGGCTACCAAAATGCTTTCATTTGGCTATTACACAGACCCTGAGAAGGCAAAGCTTGTTCATTCTCCTTGCTGATTTATGCCGAGTTGGAGGTATCCTGGCAGTTTCTGACGGTTTTCGTTTTGCAGAAGCAGATCCAAAGTCTGAACAAAATGTGCTCAAATCTGCTGGAGAAGATCAGTAAGGAGGAGCGTGAATCTGAAAGTGGAGGTATGTCACTGAGGTGGAAGTGGGGTACAGGGGTTCCAGCAGCAGGCTTCAGAGAGTAGAAGCAAAACAGGTATGACAGACAGGCAGTAGGGGAATTGAGGTTGAGCAGCACAGGCAAAAGCATTTCGGAAGATGCAAGATTGATTTCCTGGAGCCCCCTAATTTGAGAAGAGATCCTCTGGGTGCCATGTGTCCTGCCATGTGACCTGTGTGTGGCAGGAAGGTCATCCCAACCCTTTTCCGTATCCCTCTTTGAGGAGGTGGTAACTGTCTGTCAAGAAAACATCCCAACTAATAAAAATAGATGTGAAAATGCAGTGCCAGTGAATGGGAAACCCCTTATCTGTGTTTGAAGGAGACTACATTGTTGGCAGGCCCTTGTGTGATGCCCTCTAGATGATGGGATGCTTCAGACTCATGGCCAACCTTTTCTGGTTCTACTGTTAACTATTCCCAGTATTGCTGTGCACAACTCCTAAAGGCAGTGGCATTTTTTTATGATCTTTGACACACATGTAGTGTAAGCAAGGACCCAAGCACAGGTTCTGTCCAGTTTCTGGAATTAACAGTATAACTGGGCACAGGTGTGGCAGAAAAACTTGCAGACACCATGCTGCTCATGAGCCTCCAGAAGTGATGTTGCCACTGTTTATCTAACACACAGTGCTTGTTTACTGCCAGAGGTTTCAGCACGGAATAGCCTTTAGTGGGAACTTCTCCTGGGCGTGGAGGAGTTAGCTCTCTCTGTCCTCCTTCCCTGAGCAGATTATGCCCTGCTGTCAGTGAAAAAGCTCTTGCATCACCGCTTGTCCCTGGATTTTGCAGCTATGCTACTTCTTAGACCTCGATTGCTAAGTCTAAGAGTAACTTCTAAAAATAACTTCTTTTTCTACAGGTTTACGACAGAACAAGCAGACTTTCAACCCTGCAGATACCAATGCACTGGTAGCAGCTGTGGCCTTTGGGAAAGGGCTGTCAAACCGGAGACCCCCAGGCTCAGGGGCGTCTGTGCAGTCAGGCCAACCAGGAGCTGGTGCCATCATTGCAGGGGCTTCGGGCATCCAGCAGGTCCCAATGACAGGGGCACCAGCTCAGCAGCAGCCAATGCTGGCAGGAGTGCAGATGGCACCAGCAGGACAGCCAGGTAAAGAAGTTGCACATCCGAGATGAGTTGAAATCCCTGGAGCAAGACAGACAAATGCAGATGTAGAGATTCTTCCCCAGTCACCTTTTAGGCGTAACTAAGTACAAGTTTCCTTCCTAGCCCTAATGACATGAGTCAGGTTACAACAGTGGAGCAATACCTGCTTAAAATTAGCTTAGGTTGAAATGGATCCCAGCCAACCAGCTTCAGCTTCTTAATTCCCACTGCAATACTGTTTTAATAAGAGACTTTGTGAACATAGGGATCAATATGGAGGGAGATCACAGTGTAGTTTTGCAGGGATCTGTGCTGGGGAGGTTTCCTGTCAAATCTAAGTTGTGGGTAGGCAGTGAAGTGGAAAAGGTTGGTGGCAATGAGTTATTTAAGGTAAGAAAAAAATCAAAAGTTTGTAAAAAGTCAGAAGGATT
Organism: Pseudotriccus pelzelni; assembly: GCA_035584735.1. NCBI lineage: Eukaryota > Metazoa > Chordata > Aves > Passeriformes > Tyrannidae > Pseudotriccus > Pseudotriccus pelzelni. The sequence continues at coordinate 11,304,875 of JAWMRA010000005.1, forward strand.
TCCTATACCGAGGGACTTTGCTTAGTAGTAGTAGGTTACATTTGTATGAAACACAAAGTGAAATACATGGGTATTCAAACTGGACTGTACATGTCCAGCACCTGGACTCTAACCTAGTTACTTGTATTTGTGAATACATCCATGATACAAGTTCTGTAAAGACATCAGTTGGGGCAGAAATGCAAACCAGATGTTAGCAGTTACTAGAAGAGGAACTAGAGGAACAGATGCTATCTTCAGGCCATTCTGTAAACCCATTGGGCACCCACACCTGCAATATTATGGGCGGTTCTGATACCTTCTCGGCTATTTGCCATAGCTTTGGGCTAGGGAGAAGGAAGCCTATAAAATCCCAAATTGTATACAGCAGGTGAATGAGGAATGATTGTCCACTGTCTCCCAGGATACAGAGGGATTGATGAAAGTGCATCAGTGAAAATGTGGGCTCGTAGACTTGGAACAAAAGGGCGGTACTTTTCTGAATACAGAATTATTAGACTGTAGAGCACATTGCCTAGTGTGTGATAGGTAGACTGTTTTTATATGAGATGGAAAAATAAGTAAGCATGTACATTTCTGGATGAAAAATCAGTCAGCAGCTAATCTTGAAGACACCAGCTCCATTCCATGACCCTGAGCCACAGTATGTTAGAAGCAGAGGGAGTATTCTGAAGGACTGTCACTGCAGGCTTGCCCTGTTCTGCTATTCCTCCTTAGAATTCCTCTGCTGTCAGGAATGGGTTCGGCCTGGGGGACATACAGGCCTAACCCTGTGCTGTCATAACGTTAATTGCGATTTAGGATAGCAGATATCCTAATTGGTGTTTTCTTGCCTGTGTAATGACTGTTGTTCAGAAATGAACTTGAGCAACAATATTAATCCCAAGTTAATAAGTTAAATATGTATTGATATAAGATAAATTGACTTCCATTGTGATCTGAAAACAAAGAAGACCCCATAAACAATGTATCCAGGAGAGTAAGACAGTCCCTTCCGTAGCCTAAGCAGAGTGTCCTGGTAACAAGAGCTCCCGTCCAGCCTGTGTTAGGGGTAAGGTCCCTTTTGATAAGAGCAGCTATAGTGGGTTTTGCCAAAGGTCAGTCTCACTATTCTGCTTTTGACTGTGCCCATAGCTGAGGCTGAAAGAATACAAGAAAAAAGTATATCTTGACAACAGTCATTTTTTAGGGATTTTAAGACAGAGCTTTGTTTGATACCAGTGGGTACAGCAGCCATTAATTTCTGCCATTCCTGTTTGAATTACAGTTTTGACTTCTACAACACATATAGCAATAAATCCTACGCCTCTATTGCATGTTTTGCTTTTAAAAAAATCCTTTTTATATTTAAATCTTCTCCTTGATAATTTTCTTGCCTGTTTCCTTTTTGCTCATGTTGTGAGAAATGGCGAATACTTTTTTCTTGTATTTCTCACTTACCTTCTCCGTACCAATTTTCATGTTTTGGAAATCTGTCATGTCTCCTCCCTTTGTCCATTTTTAAATTTCCCCCCCCCTAGCTTTTACCTGCATTTTTTCTATTTGTTTCCAAGACTGGGAACACGAGAATTGCTCACAGTGTCACAGATGTGGGGGAATCATGCAATCCCATTACTTGCTTTTGGAGTAACGTCTAACAGTATTTGTGGACTGCTTGTTAGCACTGAAGTGATATATCAGTTGCTTGCCCAGTTACTGCTGGCAATGGCCCACTTTGCATATGTTTGAGAAAGTTTAATAATCTTTATTCTTTTAGGCATTTGCTTATCAAATCTTTTCTTTTCTTGCCCTGCTGCACTACAGTTTTAACTTCCAGAAGTTGTCCCTGTTTTCTTTTTTCTGCTTTAATTTGAAGACACTGAAGGAGTGTTCTTTGAATATCCCTCTGAGCTGCTCTTTAACCACTATTTATTTTTCAGGTCATTTCAGTTTTGTCTAGCACTGTACACTTACTGTAGGCTGCTAGTAAGCTGTCTTTGAACACACTCACGAGTGTGATTGGTATCAGCAAAGAGTAACAATGCCCAAGAGGTGGATGTGGTTACAAGAAATGAAGAGATCTCAGAGAGGCTTAGTAATTAAATATACACCCTGACTGTAAGTGATGCTGCATGTAAGGGGATACAGGCTCTGTGTTTGCCTCTCTGAAATGGAAGTGGAGCTTAGTCTGGGTTCTTCTGTGAGTGCTGCTGCCAGCAACCTCTGTGAAACTGATTAAGTCCAACACTGATTTAGGAGCCTCCTGACAAAGAGAAAGGCTTGCTTAGGGTGGAACAAGGATAAAATTTGAGGGGATAACAGAGGGACACAGGAGTTGTCAAGAAGATTTCTCAACAGGGAAAGATGCCAGTTTGTAGAGGAGATTGATTGTGTTAGCTCAGAAGCTGGAAGATGCTGTAGCAGATAAGCCTGGAGTGAAACAAGAAAAGCCCAGACAGGGTTGTTGTGACTCTTGCATGCTCCTGAGCAAATGTTCTCCCATATGCTGATTTTGCATTGCTTTTTCTTTTTTTTTCCTCTTTTCAGGAAAAATGCCAAGTGGCATCAAAACAAACATCAAATCTGCCTCAATGCATCCCTACCAGAGATGAGCTGAGATGAACCAGACCCAGGGAACAGCAGCGTTGTTACTGCTGCAGCCACCCCACTTGGATTCCTTCTAGGACTTCCAAGTCCCTTTACATAGCCACACACCATATCCAGGGAGATAGGGCTTAAAGGCCCTTCCCCGGGTTTTGTTTATTGCTGGGTGGCTTGTGTGGAGCTGCTGGTGGCCACGTCTCCTGGACACAACTACTTCTCTGCTCAGCCGGAGCAGAGGACTTTGGTTATGGTATTGATCCCATCTTCTCCAGGTCTGGCCTGGAGGATAACTACCCTTTCCTGACACAGAACCTGAGGAGCTGCATGGAGCACTCTGCTCCTTGTTTCTTCTTGGTCCCTCAGTGTGTTCTTTCTTTACTCCCTCTTGCTGAATAAAGACCTCGTTATGCATACTGTGAGACACTGGTATCCATCTCTCAGCAACTCTCATTTCCCTTTGGGGAAGCACAGAGCATCTCCAACCTAAAATACACTGAAAATCTTGGAGGCCGAGTGCTGGAGCTGCAGGTTTTCGGGTAAAGAGGTGTTGTAGAGTGAGTCAGCAGGGTACAAACACAAGCAGCAAACTTCTCGTGCATCGAAAACCAATTCTGGCTATTCCGCAGAAAGCAGAATACTGGGAAAGACTATTACAAGGCCTGCAGCAAGAAGGCAGCACTTCAGGAACAGAAGCACAGAGCTTTTGTATTCTGATACTGCAGCAAATCCCAGCTGGATCTGATTTCATTTCCATGCTTGTCTGCTTCTGTGTTTCCTATAAAGTTTCGTAGCTACTTCAGGATCGATTTATCACTTCAGAGACTTATTTCAATCTGCTCAGGACTGTGGCACTTCTGGATTGGCCATTTCTCTTTAGAACTGGGCACTGTGAAGCCATCCCTGTTCTGCTTTGTGCCCTTGAGCTGTAATATATAATCTGCCCAGTGAGAGATTCCTCTGAGACTAAAAGGTGGGGGTGCGTGCCCGTGGAGCACATCAGTACATGCAGCACCATCCTAAAGGAAAACTGTCGTGCCTCTTGCTGCACTTGCCCCGACTTCCTTTTTGACTTGTGGTGAAAGCCAGCCCTGTGTTTTGCTCAATAGCATCTGTCAGCAATCTTCGGGTGAGGAAATCTCCACTCAGCAGATACAGCCTGCAGCTGCTCCTGCACTGTTTGCCTCCGAACTAATCAAATCCCGCTTATTTGTGGGGGCTGTGAGCCCTTCTCCCAGAACAAAACCTTCCACAAAGCTGTGACTAGGGCAGTTACCGACCCATTTTGATGTGCTGGCCCTTGAAAAGTGCTAAGCGGGGAAGCAGAAAGTTGAGCTGAAAGCACAAACAGCTTATAAGATGGCAAAGCCGCTCCAGTAGGAATGAGCCCGGTGACGTGTCTGCAGTGGCACCATCCCAGCCAGACTGATGGAATTGCTTTTTTTGCTCCTAAACAATGAGGAGGTCCCAGCTCTCTTGGGAGATACTGACTGCAGCGTGAGGGCAGAAGAGTCATGTTACTGGCTCTGGTGTGAGGGGTTTGTGCTGAAAACTGGAGCCTGATGGCCAGGGAGTGAGAGCCTGCAGGGCTATTCCCTGCGATGGGCTGAGCACCACGTCCCTGCTTTGGCTGGAAAGGAAGGCAGAACGCTGTGTGTGTCAGATCCCTGGAACTCGCCATTCATGGCGCCTCAGCTCTAGGATGCTGCTTCCCTGTGTCCCCCTGGACCTGCTTCCTTATAAAGCTAAAATGCCCCAGTGCGGGAGCGCCAGGGCCAGCGGCTGATTCGGGCAGCGTGGGACGCAGGCACGGCATAGCCACGCCAACCTGGCTCTCCCGAAAACGCCTCCAGTGGGGCCGGCCAGACCTTTCACACACTTGGACGGGAGGAAGGGAAACACAGGCAGGGTTTTTTTCCGTAGATTATAAAGCCGGGGAGGCTGGGCTCACCAGTGTAACTTCCTGCATGACACAGGCTGCCGTGAATTAGTTCTTGAGAAAATTGGAGCATTGCTGTTAGGAAAACAGTTGATCTTGAACTGATGTGTCTCAGCTACAGTGGCTGGTAGGTCGTTCTGAAAACTATTTTGCTTGTTGCACCTCAGACTGAGGCTGTGTTTCTTTAATTCCCTTCAAGTCAGTGGATCTTCTCAGCCAGGGAGTGAGCCCCTGAGCTGTTGGTCCCAGAGAGAGGAGTCGGATATTATGATCAAGCTTTCCTGATCCTTTTTGATGAAAGACTGAACTGATGAAAGTCCCTTTTACTTTAAGGCATATTTTCCATTTTCCACGTCTTGACTTGCATCCAGATCTACTTATGCATCTGTGTCCTTTGGGACACTGGGCTAGGACAGACTATTCTGATTGTGGGAATGGGAGTTTCAAATGTAGAGCGACTTTAACCTCTTAGCCGGTTGCTGACAGTGTTTGAATGTTTAAACAGGGAACAGGAACAAGCCTTTTACCCATAAAATCACAGTGGCATTCACGGTCCACTGCTTGTCACTGTGGTCTGCAAGTCCAACAGGGGTTCAGCATTCCTGGTGCAGCGTCAGAATAAAAGCACAGCTGGGTCAGGGCAGAGGCTGGAGCTGTGTCCCCCCTGCGCAGGGGCCAAGCAGGCCATGGGGAAGCGCTCCCTGTGAGCATGGGATGTGCTGCTGCACTGAGCGCTCAGGGCCTTTTCCCTTGCCTTAACCAATTCCTTTTGAACTCCTCTCTTCCAAGTAGAATAATTTTGGCAGGGAGGAGGCTCAGTCCCAGCACAGCAGGCGCTGCTGGACTGTCTGGGCCCCAGCTTGGGTGCAGGAGTGTGATGGAAATGGACACTGCTTTGTTCTGGCCCCCGAGTCCCTCCTCAGTACCAACTGGGCTCTAGTGCAGACAATGGGCATTTTTCACTGTGTGGGCCCCACTGCCCCAGGGATCCTGAGCACTCCCAGGACAACAGGCTGTGCCCACCACGGCTTCATTTCCCTCCAGGTCATCAGCTTTACACTGTTTAGCACTCCCTGCTACAAACACATCCTGGGTACCAGCTCCATGGACAGCATCTCCTCTGCTGCCTCGCACTTGGCCCAGTCACCTGTGAGCTTGTTCCTTGATCTCACATGCCTCTGTACCAGCCAGCTTGCTCTCTGATACTTTAGAACATACAGTGCCAAAAAAATTATCGTGTTGGTCTGAATGTTTATTGTCTGTAATCCCTGATGATTGATATTTATATTTCTCTGCTTTAAACCTTTATCAATACGATCGCATATTTTTTTGGCGATTATTTTGCATGTGATGTGTGTCGAATAGACACACCTGTTTACAAGGCCATCCTGTTTACTTTTTTTAAATGCTGGCATAATATCAGCTTGCTTGTTCTCTGGAGCTTTGCCAGGCTCCCTTGTCTTACTGAATCTCATCATTAATACTTCGGATTTTTAAAAACAGATTATATATGTGGTTTTTTTATTTTTGAGATGCGGGATACCCAGACTGCTGCGTTTTCAATGTTTGCCTTATGCAACTGTTGTTTAACATCCTCCTGAGTTACTGTTAGAGTGGAAAGCATTTCACCCTTGTGACAGGAATGCTTCATCTGGCTTCCTCCCAAACGCAGGAGAGAGATATTTATTGCCTTTCCTTCCTGCCCAGCTATCCACAGGCCCAACGTTCCCAGCCTGTATCGCACATCCAGCCGTGCTGGGCGGTGCCCACAGCCCGTCCTGCTGCTGCCCTGGGCCAGTTTGCCTCTGGCAGCCGTGGAGCTCAGCCTGTTGCCACCACTGCCCTGCATCTCTGCATCCAGCTGATCGGCACGACAAACACCTGCTGCTTGTTTGTTCTCTTGTCCCCTCCCCAAGTGGCGATCTGCACACAGGTGTCTTCTTTTGTTTAAACAAGCGAAACATAACACTTTTGTTTGTTTATTTTTTAACCTACAGATATTTTTAGTGTGTGTCATTAAGCCTTTCCAGTGGAGGGGAAGTACAGGTGGTGTGAGGGAAGCAACCACAAAGATAGGGGGACAGGAGAATTAGGGGACCCTCTGCAGTTCTCCACTCTCCATAGCACAGCTAAGGCGGGGTTTCAGCACGGGCTGCAGGGCTGGTTTCCATCCTTCTGCTAGGATGGAATCTCTCTGACAGAAACATCTGTCAGAACCAAAGAAGGCTTGTGGTGGTTGGGTTGAGACAGCCTGAGGACTTTTTGATGCTGAGAAGCTACATAAATGGCGTGTGTGCTGCCAAAGGGTGTTAAGCCAAGTTTTGCATCTGAATTGTTCCCACAGCAGCTTCACCTGCAGCTGACAGAGGAGAGACAGATACATGGAAACAGCAGCAAAAGGTGGGTTTTAATTGACCACCGAAAAACCCAGAAAGTGCTTGAAAGTCAAAGGCACAAATAGAGGGAAAACAGCCCAGTGGTGGAAGCAGCCCCTCAGTCTGGTCTCTGCTTTCCCTGGGGCTCCCCAAATGAGCCTGGGGGCCCCAGGAGAGGCAAAGCATGCCTATGTGACAGCTGGCACCTACAAACGAATACACAGGTGCTTTGGAAAAATCCCATGGAGTTCCTCCTTCCACCCAAGTGCAGTAAATCTTCATCTGTCTTAAAAACAAAATGTTACCACTTTGTACCTCACACAGATGCTCTGGTGGTAAAAATACATGCTGGAGAAATGGGATGTTTGGATGTATTTGTAATACATGCCATAAAAATAGTTCAAGCTGATGTGACTCCACAGTTTATTTATTGTCCTTATGGTACTGCAGCGCTCTGGCTGGATCCAGGAACACTGCCTTGGTGGAAACCTGCGCTTAAAAATTAATGAAAACCTTCTGCAATTTCCTCAGGGGTAACCCTGACATCAGAGTGATGCAAAGCGTGCTGGCTGGTTCCTCTGAAGGAGAAGGCTGTGTCTTTTTTTTTTTTACTATTATTTTTTAGTGTGTGTTTTTTAAAGAAAGGAAATTACTGCATGCATTTTTCTGACTGAGACACATATTTTCCAAGGTCAGGGGATCAAGAGCTGTGGTTCCTGCCGCAGCAATCTTGTCACTGCTGCTCAGATTCTGTCACTGATTTACCTGCTCGTTGTGAGGTTTCTCCCTTTGCTCCCGTCATGTCCAAGCAGTTTCTGCACTGAATTAGCAGTGGTGCTAAGGTCCCCTTGGCACGGCAGCTCCTTTCCTCTGAGTAAAGACTCTGCCCCAGGGTGTTTTTGCATTATGTTTTTCATTTCCTGGCCATGCTTTGGGCCAAAGGGGCATCATTGCTGTCTGTGGGTGTTATTTCGAAGCTGCAGCATTTCCCAGGATGTTTCTCTTTTGAACCCAGACCACTCCCTTCTATGCTTATTGCCCGGTGGCCTTGGTGGGTTGTCCCACTGTCATGTGCCAGTCCTGGGCTCTGCCCACCCTGGCGTGCAGCATGGAGATGTGCTGCCCCTGCGGGAACTTGGCTTTGAAACGTGCAGCGGGTGTTCACGTGGAGTTTATTCTTGGTTCTGATGCAGTACTGCAGTCAGGGTCCTCTGTGTGGGGTGGGAGAGACACCTTTTGTCTCCTGCTCTGCTGCAGCAGAGTGGTGGGGCTTCAGAGCACTGCCTAAAGAGCTCATGGCGGTATCCAGACCTGTATCCCCCTGAGAAACGCATTCTACATAAGTGGGACCGAGGAGCCATCATTTTGGATGTCTTGCTTTCAGATATTTAGGTTCCCATGGGCGTCACAGCACTGGAAACAGCCACCGTCGTCGTCATCATCATCATAGCACAGCCTGTCTTGCTCCAGTCAGCGGAATGCGCCAGATTGGATTGCATGGGGCTGTCAGAGGGCACACACCGTGTGCATCCCCCCATGGCAGAGCACGGGCAGGGCAGGGAGCTGGGCAGCACAGGGCTGTGGGCAGGAGGAGCCAGGCCAGCAGGACCTGCAGCCCTGGACTGTGGAAACCCCACAGCAGCTGCTGAGCCAGGAATGACTCACAGAAAGCCTCTGTGGGTGCATCCACCATTGCTCTTAACTGTTTGTATTCACTCACATGGGGAGCAAAACCACTAGGAATTAATAGGAATGCTCCAACACACATTTTGAGCATGCAGTTCCCCTTCCTTTGCTTCTCCATGTCCTGTGCTCCCTGCTGTGTCTTGCTGGAGCTCAAATGCAAGATGTTTGTCCCCACACCTGCATCCAAGAAGGCTTGAGGTGTTCACCGTTAACAACACTTTTTGGACAGGTATTTCCAGAAAATTTCCACTGTGTTCTCTGCCAATTATCTTGGAGCAGTTTACTGCATACCTCTGATTCCCTCCTGGTTATCTGTCCCCAGGAAGAAACAGTACAACCCCTCACTGTGGGAGCTGCCCCGCTGCTGCTCTCCCCTTCCCTTGTGTCCCTTGGACATGCCAGGCAGGGGTGGGAGGCCATGGCAGATGTGCCATGAGTTCTCTTATCCCTCAATTTCTTTTTCCTCCCAAGCCACTACGGGTCTCAGGGCATGTTCTGTGCTGCTGACTGCACCAGTGGACAACCTTAGAAGCAGAGAAGATGCCAGGGAGGACAGTGTCCCCCACCAGCCCACAGCCCAGACAGGCAGGCAAAGCCCAGCCTCGGCTGGAGCTGAACACGGCCTCATTTCACAGCAAAACAATTCCTCTTTGTGCAGCCTGTTCCCCCAGAACAATCCTCCACTCTGACAATGTCCTTTCTGTGGCTTAGTCCCTGCAGTGACCAGCAGCGTGCTTATGCCAGCGCCGGCTTAGCCCCACTGCCCCACGGCCGAGGGGGCAGCACCTGGGAGCCCCAGCCTGGGAAGCCTCTGCCTGGGACTCCGTGGCCGCTTCAGTTCAGGGCAGAGTCTTCCCAGAAGAGTGTCCAGCACAGCCTGGAGCATTTGGGAGGGTTTTTTTCTTTCGGCTCTGTGTGCTCCATGGAGCTGCACGGCACTGCTGTACCGCGTTACGAAGGCAGCCCTGGGACGTGGTTGTGGAGTGTGATATGTGGGTGTCAAGTCACCAGATCTGACTGTAATCCCAACTGCCTGCCAAGGGTGGAGAAGTCACCTGACTTTGCCAAGATGCTCTCTCAGGCTCCAGGCAGTCTGGGACAGGTTGCCAGAGATGATCACTCCAGATGGAAAGGGCATTCTGGGGATGAGCAAGACCAGGGCCTTTTTCCTCACCCACATTTTCTCTCTTCAGGAGCACATGCCCATGAGACAGGCTTAAAGGCTCCCTGAGAAGGGGCAGTTTTCAGGTCCCTACCAGAGACAGAGGTCCCAGAACTCCCATGGTCTTCTGCCACATCACGCTGCCTGTGGACAGTCACCAGTACGTGCACAAGTAACCAAGGGCTGCTGTTGTGCTGCATGTGCTGAACCCCCCAAACCTCCTGACCCTTTCCAGCTTCCTACCAGACTGCTCCGGGCCTTGAGCTGGCCCTGCTGTGCCTGCTGCCATGCAGAGACACTGAAGAATGGGCTTCTCCAGGATTTTGGTATTGTTTCATGCCTTGCTCCAGCTATGGCTCTGCTTCTTCACCCTCCACCCTCCCCATGATTTGGTGGATTTGAACCAAGCACTGTTGTTCCATAAGGTTATCCTGTAGGCCATGGGAACAAATAAGGATGCTTTAACAGATCTGGAGTAGGCCAAGGCTCCTGGCATGTCTGTGGAGGTGCCAGGGGGTCCTGAATTGCCGGAGGTGGGTGCCAGGGCTCACGCTGGAGAGGCTGTTTATGCAGCTGACAAAGGTCCCTGCAGGAAACCGCAGTCATGTGTGCTGCCCACCCCAGCTGGCAGGCAAAGTCCAGCCATTAAACACGCCGGGGTGAAAGTCTGCCATCAAAGCTCCCAGGGCACCACCACAGTGCCTGCAAGCTTCCGGGTGATGCTTCCAGCCTCCTCTTTCATCTCTCGGAATGCCTTTTTTCCAGGTGATGTTTTAGTGTGAAACTACAGCATCATGTTACAGCAGGGGTTTCAGCGGGGTCACGTCATGCCTGCTGGCTACAGAATTGTTGTGAGTTGTTTGCTGGTAGCTTGAGGGGCTTGTAGGAACCTTGACTCTCAGGAATGAAGGTATTTCTTTTGGCTTTAAGGGGAAGAGGGCAACACTGACGGGGTAATTGGCCTTTGCTGCCAGTATGATGTAATCAGCATATATAACACATAAAATTTTGCCCAAGATGAGTCACTTAAACTTGATATCAACCACGGAGGGAGGCAGCACATCAGCCTGAGCAATGCATGCTCGGGCACAGCCTACCTGCCCACCTCCATTTGTTGAAATCACAAAGTGACATTGTGGCATTTAATGGTCCTTCAGGTTCTGAGCGGTGTAATCTCTCTCCACTTTTAGTGGTCATGAAAGCCTTGTTTGATTCTCTCAGTATAGACAGAGGTGGTGTAGGAGCAGTTCTTGGATGATTTGAGATTCCCAGGGTAATCAGCCTGTAATTTTTGTCACACCGTCACGGAGAAGGTGTGCAGCAATGAGGTGTGGTTGATAGTGCTTTAGGGTCCAACCTCAGGGAAAGGGAAGAAGGGTTAAACATTAGAGAGCCAATTTACATTCAGTGGTTTTATCTGATCACATGCAAAATCACTGGGTTTTCATTATTAAAAAGAAAAGGACGGGAGGATCCGGGAATCATCTTCTCACTCCCCAGGTGTAATAAGCTAGGTAAATTTACTAACTATGTATGTCAAATACATCACTGAAAAATCACAGGGCCAAGTGTACATGTTTTTAATTTCACTGAATCCATTTTGTCTTTTCATTGTATTTTAGATTTTTCAAGTTGCATAAGGTCAATGTATTGCCAAATAAAACTCCCACCATTCAATTTATCAGTATTAAAAAGCAATAAATTCATGGTTATAAATTCGGTGAATAAGAGAATATAAACTTACTATATAAGTCAGACATGATCAAAAAGATATTTTAGTTCCCCAGCAAGCCAGGATTTTAAGAATTTTTAAATCTGCAAGAAAACTGAGAAACTTAAACCCCTGAGGGGGCTGAAACTCCCTATTTTCCCTATCCAGCTGCATGGTGAGTCTAAGCCAGTCCTGAAGACTGGCACCAGAAAAGCTGCAATACCGAGAAACTCATTACATCTCTCATTACATGCAGAAGAAATCATCATTGCTAATCTCTAAGGTCACAACCTGTCACTGAACTTCACCCCTTTTCCATTGCTTAGTTCCTATAGACCTTCCCTTCCCATCTGATAGTCTGATAATCCTCTGCACTGATGATGGCTTCAGTCTCTGTGCCTTCAGCAAGTTACATTAACACATGCCTGCTTTCTGCACCGAGGCAGAGTGACAAGGGAAAGAGAGGTGCACCTGGCTCTGCAAGGAGCAAGGAGAAAAGAGAAGACAAGGGCTGGTGGAGGGAACAGTGGAAAGGAGCATAGAGGCCCACAGCCAGCTCCATCTGATCAGATCTCCACGTCAAGAAGGATCAGCAAGGCCCTCACTAAAGCTACAGTGGAAATGGTGTGTTTTTCTCCAGGATAAGAAGTGGAGGAAGGAGCTTAAGCTCTCCCAAACTGAAGCCTGGTGCAGCCCGGGCTGCTGAGACCAGGAGCCCAACAGCCAGGCTGTCTCCTGAACTGCAGGTGAAGAGTTAATGACCTGTAGGGCTTTGTCTGCTGCAGGAGTGGCTGGTGCAGGCAGGACACCCTTGGGCAGGGTTGTGACAGGATCATCTCTGCTCGGGTGCTCCAGAGATGATCACCAGTCAGGGTGACACACCTGGCTGGCCGCAAACAGCTCCTCTCCCGGATTTCGAGTCATACGGGCAGGATTAAAGATGGAAGCAGAAGATTATCCGTTTATAAAAGTCTCTCTCCAGACACTTTGGAAACATCTGGCTGTGGACAACAGGTCGTGTCACTCCGGCCTTGTCCCCCTCACCTCCCTTACTTTTGAGAGGTTTTCCTTGCTATGTGTGCTTGTGCTATCCTGCTTCCAAAGAGGCTGGAGGGCAGAAACCCAGCTCCACGACACGCAGCAGATTAGTCAGGTCCTTGCTGGAGGCCGGTCCGCAAGGGTTAGGAGGGGATCCTGCATCACTCCCTCGAACAGGAGGTGCCGGATCCACTTGCCTGCAGCCGGGGTGCTCCAGCAGAGCAGGGTGTTGGCTCCAGCTGGAGCTCCTGCCCAGGCTGCTGGAGCTCCAGGGATATGGTGGGAAGGGGGAACACTGAGGAACTGCGGACAGCCGCTGAGCATGAGAAGTAAAGAAAGGCCAACATGCAGACAAAGATAACCCATCAAAGCCAGCGAGTGTGAAAAGTAGAACCGACTGATGGAGGAGAAATAAGATGGTAAAATCTATTTGATGTGTTGGAGAACTGAGGAGAGAAACAGAAGATGCAGTTGCAAGAGAAAACTAATGAGCAAATACCACACAGGAATAATGGTGGAGATGGCAGACAGACACAACAGGGAAGTAGAGCCCAGGACCAAGAGAGGAGAAAGAAATTGCATGCAGAGCAGAAGAAAGAGGGTGACCTGGAAATTTATTCCAATAGCAGGAAGAGGCTGGGCTGTGCAATTTGGGGCTCATTGTCAGAGCCTGACAAGCCTGCCAGCAAGGGTGGATCCAGAGGAGAGAAGGAATGCTTGGAGAAAGCTATGAGATCTGGCATACAAGGTGGAAAAGAATCTAGTCCTAGGGCGTGTGAAGGAATCCACTGGTGATCTCTAATTTTGTGACAAACTACATAGCAAGATTTCCACTGAATTGGACCACAAATCAATTAAAAATAGAGAAATGGTGCAAAATAAAAGGAGGATAAAAAAAGAAAAAGAGGTGAAGAATAGCAGACAGGGCTGATGCCTGTACTTAACAAAGGAGAAAAAGTGATCCAGAAAGCTGAAGCCCTGCCAGTCAGATGTTAACAGTATCCAGTTAAAGAGTAACGCCTCACACGGACAGGAAATGGGGGATAAAGTAAAGTTTATTATGTCTGACCAACCTAATAGTTAAAAAAGGCCACAAAAACTCAACCTTTCTATAAAGCTACAGGTCCTGCGTGGACTCCAGTGAAACAGCTGTGAACCTCGGGACCAATTGGGAACCTTGGTAGATGTTGAGGCACAAATAAGCACAGGAATTTCACGCAGGAATGAGTGGTTAAGGTCAAGATGAAAGCAGAGCCTGGGGAAGGGAGCATATCAGGACACACGGAAGGTTACTACTGAGGTACTTATGGATATTTCATAAATTGATTTCCTTAAGGACTGACTGGCACAAATATTAGGTCCAATCTGATGAAGTCAGAATGTTGTGGTGTGTTAGCAGTGTAGGGGAAAGTAAAGGAATGCTGTAACACCAAAAAAAACCCAAAAAAAGGCACAAAAGTCACCGGAAGTGCGGTTCTTTACTGCATTTTGGGGACTCTGTGAGCTGCAAGCATCTGAAGATGAGGAATCACAGGAGTAACCAGCCATAGAGTGACACTGAGCTGCCACTGCAAAATGGGACTGAGAAAAGGGCAAAGGCAACCCTGGCTGCATCCACTTGGGGAACTCTTAACTAGATGAGCACAAAGTCTGCAACTGCTCCTGGTCCCCCGTTTTCAGGAGAGGAAAGCAGCCCAGTCAGAAGAGCTACCATGGCATTAGGTGCAGGGACAGGCAGGCTAGTAGGAAAATGCTGGAAAAACTTGTTTGATCTTCCATGTAATGTCTGAGAGGGAGATGATTGCCGTCTCCAAATACACTGTAGCGTAAACACCGCGGCAGGAGCTATGAGAGATAAATTACAGCGTTGGCACAGGAGCAAATGGATATTAACCAGCCGTGCATCCAATTAAGCTGGAAATGAGAAGATGATTCCTAACAATTAGAATAGTGAGTTCCGAAAACGCCTTCAGACCAGACGAGCACGAGCCAAGGCCCGGCCACTGTTCGGGATGCGTCTCGGCGCGGCTGTGAAGACACGGCAGGACGAAGCGGTGCTGGAAACAGCACGCGGTCGGAGTCGGGGTCTCCGGGGTGTCCTCCTGTCCCGCCTTTCCAAGCGCTCGCGGCGGCTGTCGAGGCGCCTCCGGGGGAGAAAACGAGCCGTCTGTTAATGGACCCGTACCGGCCTCCCTCAGGCCGCCACCGCCACCCCCGAGCCGGGTCCTTTCCCCCATCCCTGTCCCCATCCCTGTCCCCATCCCTGTCCCCTTCCCTCTCCCGCGGCCCCCCCCGGCTCTCCCTCAGGCGGCGCCCGCGCGGCCCCGGCCGGGGCGTGGCCACGGGCCGGGCGGGACTCGGCGGCCGCGCCGATTGGTCGCGAGTGCCCCGGAGGCGGAGCTCTGCCCTCATCGACCAATGGGAAGAGCCGAGGGGGGCGTGGCCGCCCAGTTTAATGGTGGGGGCGGCCGTGGCGGCGGCAGAGCGGGGTGCGGCCGGCGGTGAGTGCGGGCGGGCGTCGGGCCGCGGGCACGTGGGGCGGAGGGCGCGGGGCCCAGCCCTGTCCGGTGGCGGT
This sequence comes from Pseudotriccus pelzelni, assembly GCA_035584735.1. Taxonomy (NCBI): domain Eukaryota; kingdom Metazoa; phylum Chordata; class Aves; order Passeriformes; family Tyrannidae; genus Pseudotriccus; species Pseudotriccus pelzelni. The sequence goes on from JAWMRA010000005.1 coordinate 11,319,941, forward strand.
GGGCCAGGGATGCCCGGGCTGTCCCAGCGGTCCCTTGGGGTGTTTGGGAGGGGGCAGTTTGGGTGAAGGTGTCCGAGGTTAGCGGGTCTGGGCTGACTGTTGGGGCTGTGCTGGGGTGGGGGGGGGGGGACTTTGGGGCTGTTTGCGAAAGGGTGCTGGGGAGGCCTTAGCTGGCTTCAGCTGCTTTGGGGGTAAAGCTTTGCTGCCAGGGTAGGTGGGCCCTGCCGCGAGGAGGTCATGTGCTGGCTTGGCACCTGCTGACCAGGCTGCTGCAGGAGGCTGCGTGTGCGTCCGTGTCCCCGTCAGCTGGGATGCTCTGTGTCCCGGGAGGAGGTGGGTGGTGTCCCCTCACCACGGGCGTGGGGGGAGCACGGCGGGGGAGGCCGTGGCCTGATGGGTGGGGTGGGTGTTGTGACATGGGGTGACCACGCTGGGTGCGGCTGCCACTGGCGGAGGCTGTCACCCTCCTGGCGAGAGGAGTGCCCATAGTGGCGATGCGGGTCCTCGTGGCAGCGCAGAGGTGTGCGAACCTGGCCGTGTCAGAAGGAAGGGGACAAGGGTAGTCCAAGCTGAGTTGCTGAAGTGTTGTTTTTTTGTTTTGTTTTGTTTTTAAAGCAGCTGGGTCCCGACGCTGTGAGGAGCTGTAGTGCTCCCTGGCTCACAGCCTGGTGCCACTGCCCCAGCGCTCCCTCCATGGTGCCAGGGAAGGGTGCAGTTAATTCCCTTCCTGCAGTCGGCTGCCCTGCCTGGGGCAGGGCCGCCAGCTCTGTGCGGCGTTGGGATGCTTTCCCTGCCGGCCGGGAGGAAGGACCGTCCCTCGGCGCTGTTCTGCGCGGGGGGGCACAAACAGCGGCCCCCGTCCCGGCGGGTCTGTGCTGGGCGGCCGGGCCGGGTCCGGCCGGTTGCCCGAGCCCGACGTTCTCCCGCTCCCCGGCTCAGGGACCGGCCTCTCGGGGACGGGCTCGGCACGGCCGCGTCGTCGCTTCGGCGGGGCCGCGCCGGCCCCACAGGCGGCGGAGCGGCCCGCGGGGCTCGCTGGAAGGTGGCCGAGCCCCCTCCCCAGGCTCGGGGCCTCCCCCCGGGCCCGCAGCGGCCCTTCCCGGCCGCGCAGGCCCCGCTGGGCCGCGGCCCCGCTTCCGGGC
>JAWMRA010000005.1:11321182-11340857 GCA_035584735.1 Pseudotriccus pelzelni
CGCGCAGGCCCCGCTGGGCCGCGGACCCGCTTCCGGGCCCGGCCGCGCCACACCCGAGCCGGGGCCGGGAGCCGCCCGGGCGGGGTTGGGCCGGCGGGGCCGGGGCCGGGGCACTCGCGGGGGTGGCAGCGGGGGCCGAGCGGGGCGCTCCCCGCGGGGGGCACCGGGCTGGGCGCTGCGGGTACGCCGGGCAGCCCAGGAGGGCTCTGGTCTGCTGGGGCTTCGCTGCAGCGGGGCGAGAGCAGCCCCCGGCGGCCGGGGAGCTTTCTTGTGCGCAGCCCTCGGCATCAATGTAACCATTGAGATGGCTCTTCCCTCCTCCTCCGGGCAGGGTGGCAGTACCAGGCCTCCCCCGCTGCTGCGACACAATGTCAGCTTTGAGTGCCGGCTCGTGTAGGTGCTTGGCCTCCCGCTGGCCCTCGCTCTGGAACGCGGTGGGAAGAGGAGGAGGTCACTGTCACCCTCCTGGGGGCAGCAGTCCCCTGGCCGCGGGCTCACCTCACACTGGTGTGGCCATACACGGGGGTCTGCACTTGCTGGATAACTTCAGGCTTAACCTCTGGCAGTACAGTCTATAGGTCTTTTACGTGGGCTCATTCCTCTGTTGTAATGAGGAGGCAGTTGGGAAAGCTGCTTCTTTTTGATCTTATAACAGATTAATGAGGCAGTATAAATAGGCATTGCAACAGGAGGGTAAGCTTTGGGGGGTCATAGTCTATGCCTCGGTGCTTGGGCTGCTTCCTGCAGGGGGGCTGTCAGATGCTTTCCCTGTGACTGACCACCTCGGTTCTGGGGTCCTAAAGGCAGGAAGAATGGAGATGAATACTCCTTCCTGTGCTCAGTGGGCAGCATGAGATAACAGAGGATGCTTTACCTGCTAGTGCATTTCCTTAGAGCATCTATTCCCTTGTTGGAGGCCAGGATTGCCTGTGCAGCAGTGCATCTTTCCTGCCGTGCTGTCCCAAATTGACCACCTTCTCTTCTGCCAGAATGCAGCCGGGGCAGATTCCTGGCTGGATGGAGCTGACCTTCCCACCAGACCTGCCAGGCAGCCTCTTGAGGATGGTTTAGAGAGTCAAACAGCTGGATGAGCCCTTGAGGCTTGACTGGCACTGCTGTGTCTTATCTCTTTCCTGGGAAGCCCCTCTAGCTCATGGGTGTGAGCTGCTGCTAACAGCCTGTTCCTATGAGCAACAGTAGCAATGCCAGCTGTTGCAGCATCTACTTGCAGCATCTCACTGTGGGGATTAAGCCGTGCCACCCACACAGCCTGGCCCTCTGCAGTCCTGCCCTGCGTTTTATTCTCACTTGTTTCCTGAAAGTCTGTTGGACTGGGGGGTTCTGTGGTCCCTCAGGGCAGAAATGTAATATGAGAGAAAGTGCTATTAAAACTGGGGGAGTAGAAGCTCACTCTGACCTAGAGCTCTCTCTCGCCACACGTTAGAAGTGACAATAAGTGAGCTTATTGAAGGTGCGTAGTGTCTCCTTTCTCTCCTGGTAGAGAAAAGCTTTGCATCCTGAGGATCCTCCAAAGCTGGTGTCAGAAGCGGGTACATTGCTGCATACTTGGCTTGGCACTGTCCTTGAAGCTTACAAGTGAATGCTTTCCTCTTTTCTGCTGAGATTACAGCACTGTCAACACTTGCCTTGAGATCCTTCCTATACGGAGCTCACAGGAGAGAGACACTGGGAGTGGTGCCTGTGATGGCCCAAGAGATGCTCGGTGTTTCTGTGCTTTTGTGTTGGACAGATGGTGGGAGTACTTGGGCTGGAAAGTCTGGTTCTTGCCAGTCAAACAGGTGAGACAGCTTGGGCTCCTACGGGGAGGAGACGGTCCCCAGGAGCCAGGACTCTTCCCTGCAGGAGTTGTGGGGCTGCTGTTGCTCAGAGATGACAAGCTGCAGCTGCCACAGCCCGCTCACCACTGTCAGGCCTGTGTCTGCATGCTATCTGAGCCTTGAGTGGCTTGAGGATGGTGGAGGTGGTAACTGGGTCTGATGGTTCTCGATTTCCCTTAGTGTCTCATGGGGTTTTTAATTTCTGGTTGATTCTTCCCTGTGGGATGGATCAGGGTGGTAAGCTGTCACTGGCAGCAAGTTCTCCAGCTGCACAAGGAGTGCTCTTACCCTGTGGATCAGACCAGCTAGCTTTGCTCTCATAGTTTGTTAACAGATTTGCTCTGCACACGCGTGGATTTGTAACTCATGCTGTTTCTACTTAACCCTAAGAGGCTTTCCCTGTCTGTACAGGACCAGCAGTAGAAGCAACAACCTTGACTTTGGGTGGTCCATCTATGCCTGTATTGAGATCATCATGCCTCATGCTTCATTTTTTTGTGCTTAAATGGCTGTGAACCTTCTTAAAGGTGGTCTCTACTAAGCTTTATGCTTGTTGGGCTATAGCTGCATATACTGTGCTGCTGGAGTCCAACATGTGTCATACTGTCAGAAAACGTCCCGTTCTCTTGTTAGAAGGTGATTGTGTGACTGAACTGCCTTCTTGATGTGGAGGGTACAGGTACCTGAAGCTGATGTCATGGTGAGTTCTAGGCAGTGACCCCATGTCTCACTGAGAAGTGTCTGAGTTCACACTTTGGCATATTAAATAGTCCAGATAAAGCTGTTGGAGGGATTCTGTGAATCTTTCCTTTCTGCGTCTTGCTTTGTAGACTTTTAATGTTCATCTTGTCTTGGTGGGGCTGTCTAATTAAGGCACAGGCCTGAATGGGGCAGAGCACAGTAATCATTTCTGTGTCATGATTACAGCCACTGTTGTGAGAACGGAGGTGAAGCCTTTTACTGAGGCATTTGCATAATGATGAAACCCAGTGATGAGTGCTGTGGTACAGCCTGTCCCATCTCCGTATCGGGGTACTCTGTTCCTTTGCTGGAGGGCTTTAGAAGGCTTGACCTATTTTTAGATTCAGGTGTTAGAAGTTGGCCTTCCTCAGTCTAGTCCTCCTGCCCTCCTCTGTCACCTGCCTAGTTCTGTCCTTCCTGAGTGTGCTCTCTGTGCACCCTGGGGGGCTGCTGGATGCCACCACTTCAGAGAGGGAGCCCAGCCATCTCTGCCTTCTTCCCCCTTTACCTGGTGCTACATGAGGGAGTGGACACAGATCAGTATGGTTAGCTCAGAAAGGAAATATCGTATTTTCCACTTGTGTAGGTATCTCACTCTGTTTCTTTTGTTCCTTCTTTACTCCTTTGCTACTTGGAATGCCACACTTTCTGCCTAATGTTGCTTTTTCTCTGCTTTTTCCCTGCCTGCTGTCATCCCTACTGATATCAGCTCCCTGAATATGCAGCCACCAGCATTGAATGTGATAAGTAATAAGCCTATTCTTAGCAGCTTGAGGAGGTGCCGTCCCTGAAAAAGCTGTGCTGTGCATATAGACCTTTTACTGTAATTCATGCTCTTGTGGGACCTTGAAGTCTGATTACCTGATGTGGTTTTTGTACAAGATTACCAGTACCTGGTGCAATGGGTGTCTTCCTTTCCCTGAAAGCTTGTGAGGTGCCACACAAACTGCTCAGGCTCTGCAGAGCTTGCCTGTTAACCTGGGAGTCTCCTCTTGCTTTCCCTGCTTCCAGTGAGCATGGGAAGGGGAGAGCTTAATCTGCTTGTAGGATGCTGTCCAAAGGCCTCGGGGCTTACAGCTGCTGCGTGAGATAGTGATAGGGTATTAACACACACTGGGTGAAGATGGGGAAACTGCTCAACTTCAGGCAGGTCACTTTCTGCCACTTGGATCTGATGTGCCAGGAGCAGCACCCAGCCAGTGTGACTCCTGCGGCAGTGGCAGTTCTTGCAAGAGCTGTTACGTATCATGGGTTTGAGAGTTTTCCTCCCTTCTCTGAACACAGACCTCCTCTGTGGACTTCAGAGCACACGGTACTGGGCTGTTAGCCCACCTTTGACACTCAGCGTGAAGTAGGTGGGCCAGAGGAAGTGACAAATGGATGTGATTCAGATAGGAAAACTTATCTGGTGGTGCTAGCATGAATTTTCCTTGCAGACATTTTAGATGTGTTGTGGACTGAGTTTTGGGACTGGTTGTTCTCAAACTCTGATCGAGTCTGTCCCAAGCCCTCAGAGCTGAGGAGAGCTGCTTTACTGCTTTGGTCTAATTGGTTGGTGTGGCTTTCCACACTTGAAACACAGAAGTTCCTTCTCTCCTGCTAGACTTGCCTTCTGTGCCCTGTGAGTTGGTGCCAGGCATCTCCTTAGGCTGTGACTTCTTTTGAGAGGAAAACTTGACTTTAGGAGTATGTGGACAACACTACCTTGACTGAGTCTTCAGGGAATGGCTGAAATCATTAGCAGTAATGCAGGTGTACTTGAATACAGCTCTCCTGTTGAGTGCTCTCTGCTGCTCGTGCTTGTGCTGCTGTCCTGAGATGCTGTGTGTGAAACAACAAGTGTGCACTGCCTGGTTACAGGTCACCTCCCTTTCACCTGGGCACAGAGTGGCAGACAGAGGAGATCCCAATTCAGTTTTCTGTGCTTCCCTGTAAACTTCAGTCTTAGAATGATCCCACTGCAGGGTTGATAAAGAACAGGGGTTTGCAGGTTATGGCTGTCTGGGCTACTTTTCCCTCTTGTCTTGCTCCAACTGCCTTGCTGCTCATGTGTTGTTTAGGGCAGATATGGTTTTGTGTTCCAAATTTTGCAGGATTCTCTTGTGCACAAACTTAGGAAAGCTTGTGGAGCTGTGACTGTCAGCCCTTGGTGATGGCTTGAGGTGCCAGCCTTGTGTCTGCAGTACACAGCCCTGTCTGTGCCTGGTCTGCTGCTGCCAGAGAGCGTGGCTTGGTCAGTCCCACTCCTCTGCAGCAGCAGCTGCTGGCAGGTGCTTCTGAACCACAGGTCCCTGTAGCTCTGCAGGGAAACAGTCTGTGGGGACATGGAGCTGTGTGCAGGCCTTGCTGGACACCACAGTGACTTTCTGGAGTTCCAAGAAACTGGACAGGTGTGCTTATGATGGGGAGCTGAGAGAGCCAGATGCCATTTCCTGAGAGGTTGTGGAGCTCAGAGCTGCATCAGGCAGCAAGCCTTAATGCTGTCTTGTAGGTCAGGGATGTGAGTTGGTTTCATATCTGGCCAACTATCTCCTGACCTTTGAGGGCTGCTACTCCCTTGGGAGCCCCATAGGGCCAGGCCTCCTTTAGCCTGTTCAGCAAGGGCCCTGTGCCAGCTCTCCCTGGGGTGGCAGCTCTGTGGCATCTACCAGACTGTTTTGGTGCTGCCTTTAATTAAACTAATGGGGAGATAAGGGTGCTTGCTTTCACACTTATTACAGGCTGATTTCTGACCCGAGTGCTGAGGAGTAGGAATGTTGGATGTCTGTGGCGGATTCTGTTGCTTGCAGATGGTTGCTGCGTGGGGAGATACGTGCCCTGCAAGGCTGTTAACAAAACTAACTGCATTGAGCTCTGGTCTCTGTCAGTGTCATGGTCCTGACAGTGCTGTTGTCTGACTGGGGCTGGTCATAAAGGGCCTTGCTGTTGTTGCTGAAGTTGCACTAATTAGCTGTATAGCTTGTTGGAAATATGCAGTGTACACATTGCTTGGTGTAAGCAAGTACCTAATCCTTGATGTTGGTTACTGGACAGATTGTGGCCTGATACTCTCTATAGTGGGTATATAGTAGTAGTGCAAATAGTGGGAACTTTTTCTCTCGGATGGGGAAGTGACTCCGTGTTGCTGAGAGATGGAAGACGTGTTGCAAGGTCTCTGTGTATTGTGCAGGGTGTGTTTGGGCCCCTGGGGTTCCTGATGATTTGGGATGCTTAGACCTGTTTGCTTGATTTCTCTTCAGCTTTTCAAGGCTCGTCTTTGGGTTCCTCCTCTCCTCCCAGCTCCTTGCCTAAGATGATCAGGATTTGGGAGGAGTCAGAGGAAAGCAAGTGTCTCCTATGTGCAGAGAGGACAGATCAAACCAGTGAACACCTGCAGTATGTGAAGTGTGGTTTAGCCTAGAGTGCAGTAAGAGCAGATGCCTGTCTGGATGGTAAACCCCTCTCAAAGTGCAGAGGGTCATCGAGTCCTGGTGCTGTGCACAGGGGATGTGAGAGGGGAGTCTGGTTTCCTGGCCAGCTGGTGCTCTGTGCTGGAAAAGCCCTGCCTGCAGCAGAAAGGCCGGCATGGAGCAGTCATGGCTCAGGCAGGCCAGTGCCTCCCGCTGTTTAGTGAAGGTAACCCTCGAGCCTGCCCTACAACTCGGCAGCTCAACTGTCAACACCCCAAGGCCAGTGGCTGCCCCTGGAGGGACAGAGGAGGGTGAGACATACCTGCATCTGTTCACTGAGCAGAGCACTCTGAGGCTGCTCTCTGGTGCAAGACCATGTAGCATGGCAGTGTGGATGGATGCCAGCTCTTGCAAAGACCTGAAGACCTTGGGTTTCCCTGGAGACGTGGTTGCTCCATTAGTGAATTTAACAGGATGTTGTTCTGCCTAGAGAAGCGGTGGAAAATGCTTAGGTCCTGTTCGTAAGGGCCTGTAGCGTAATTCTGCTAGTTCTGCCCTGTTAGAAGCCTTGGTTCTTGCCCAGAGCCTGTGTTCAGGACAAGTCCAATGCCTCCCATCTTCCTGGGCACATATGGCTGCAGGAGTGATGGAGGTGTTTCACAAGACACATCAATAAGAGGGGCTTGTTGCTGGTTGCACTGGTGGGGACTTCTGTGCTCGTACTGGATTGAAATGGGCTTCTCCCACTGCTTGGGTGGATAGCTGTCATGGACCCCAGATTGTTTTGAGCTGGGGTCCAAGTTAGCTGGTGGTACTAGAGCCTTGTTGGCATCAAAATCGGTGATCTGTAGTGCCTGAGCAGAAGTGTTTCCCTGCAGTGTGAGATGCAGCCTGGAGCTCAAAGATGACTGATACTGTCTCTTCATCCTAATCTCTCCAAAACAGGAGAGTGCTCTGCAGGATTTTTGTCTCTGCCCTGGACCTGTAGTAAGGCTGACTCATTCACCTTGATAAGATAAACACAGCTTGAATAGTCAGGTACCTCTGCTGGGAGCTGACTCTTGAGGGCTCCTCAATCTAGCAAATAAAGGTGTAGCTGTATGTAGTGGTTGAGAGCTGAAACTAGACAGACGAGTTCGGAGCTTGCTTTTAGCCATTAAAGCAACATAAAGCTCAGCAGCTCTCAGGACTTGTACTTACTGCCTTTCCTACAGCGGCAGCTGTGAGTGACTCTCAGGGATGCCATAGCTCCTGCTGCACTTTTTGCTGGCCTTTGCTGCATGTGGACAGTGGATTATCTTGGCAGTGCCCAGGACCATAAATATTACTGGTATCACAGTGATACTGCCAGTGAGTAGTGCTTGATATTAAACCCCCGGAAACCTTGGGTTGGGAGGGCTTTGTCCTATTGCTGCAGCTGCCTCCAGGATGGCACAAAGAACCTTTCTGAAGTACAGCAAAACTCCTTGGGCTCTGTCCTTGGGGTGCACGGCTGTACAGGCTGCTCTGGAGCCTTACTTGGAGGATAGGGTATTTTGGGGGGTGGAGGTGAAGGAGGAGACCTCTTCTACCCACTGCTGTTGCAGGGAGGTTGGGTGGCACTCCCCATTTCAGAGGAACAAACACAGGGGCTATGACTGGGCAGGCACAAAGCCAGCACTGTTGCTGCACCAAACTGATTTTCAGTGAGCCAGAACGGTGTGTGCCAGGCCCCTGTGAAGATTATTGCCAGCGGTGCCTGTCATGTAGGTGCTGATAGCACTGCACAGGTTGTCGGTTGCTGTCCTACCTAGAGCAAAGAGGACTTTGAGCTCTAACTCTTGCAGTGAAGCTGAAGCAGTGATGCTGGTGCTGGCGGGTGAGGGCTTGATGTGGCAGTGGCTGCTGAATGCTCCCAGCTGAGACCTAACTGGGAGGAGGGCTACTCTGGCTTCAGCCTGCTGGCTGCTGGTTGGGAAGAGGCTGTGTGATTCCTGGTGGAGGCAGCAATATACCTCCTGGGGAGACTGGACTGTGCACCATTTCCCCAGGCCTGTGTGTGGGCAGTGACTCCTGTGTGCCTTCTGCTGGAAGGGGTAGGTGGAGTGTCTGGTAGCAGCTGTGGGGACTGCCTCCCTCACAGTGGGCGAGTCAGGTGAGGCTGTGCCTGTGGTCTGGTGTCCTCTGGGCTGGGGAGAAGTTGGGGGGGTACAGGGAAATGCATGAGGGGGTTTCAGTCTTGCCCACAGCAGTAAGAGCCTGGGTCTTTCCGGCTTTCCTGGAGAGCATCTGCCTGGATCACGGGTGTGTGCTCATAGTGAGGCTCAGCAAGTGTGGGGAGTGCCGGTTCTTCTCCCTGCAGCCTGTCCTCCTCTTGTGGCTTTCTGCTGTCTGGAAGGGGAGTAGAAATGCCATTGCCAAGCAGGAGGCACCCTCTGAGGTTCTGGGTTATGTGGTAGTAGTTTCTTGTCAGGAGGGGTTTTTTTGCAAGGATGTGAAACCAGGAACTTTGACATTAGAAAGTGATGTTTGTTTCTGAACCCATGGCTTTCCTTCCTCATGCAGTGGGTCTGCCAGTGATGGTATGCTGCTTCTGTGGTGGGAATCAGGGGGCAGGAGCCCAGAGTTGGTTATAAAGGCACTGCTCTGTGGAGGGTGTGGGCCAGCTCCACATCTCCCTGGGAGACCTTGCACCAGGGTCAGGCAGAGCAGTGTGCTGAGTGGGTATGGGTGCCAGGGCTGGTGGCTGTGGGTGATAATGCTCGAGCCCCCTGCTTGAGCAGGAGCAAGATTAAGGAGCTGAAGATACGGTGCTGAGGTTGGAAGCTTTGCTAGTTGGCTTGTAATGTTGGGATCCTGCCTTCGGAGGACTGCTGGTGGTGGATGATGGGGCGCTCAGCAGAGCTGGGGGAACAGGACCAGGCGCAGCGAGAAGTGTGGGGCATGTGGCTCAGCTGGAAAGTGGATGCTGGTGTGTGATCAGCTGAGAGCAGTGCTGGCCAGATACACATGATTGTTTCTCTGAAGCTGTGCTCGAAATTTGCTGATCTGCAGGGCTGTGCTCTGCAGGCTGCCCTGCTGGGAAAACAGCTGCCTGATCTGCTCTGCCTCTCTCCACAGAGATACTGCCACCACCATGGAGGGGATTGTGACCATGTATCAGGACTTCATGAAGAAAGCAGGTGAGTGTTTGGCTCTGCTCAGAGTATGGTAGTGCCTCACTGCCATGGGCACTGTAGGGGATGGCCTGTCATCCCTGAAGCAGTCTGGGTCTGGCTGCATCCTGCCTCCACCCTTACACAGATGCATCTCTGGGGTTTTTGTGCTGCCTGTTATGAGGCTGTCTTGCCTCAGGGCCTGTGCAAGTTGTTCTGGGGCACTCATGGATTTCCAGGCTGCCCTGCAGTGTGGCTTCAGGCTATACCCTGCTGAGTCTGGCTGTCTTCACCAGCCTCTGCTCCCAGGCTGCTTCCCTACCTGCCCTCCTGTCCTAGGAGAAGAGGATTGCCATGTCCTTGCCTCCCCTCTGGCAGTGGCATTGCTGGCAGCAGGTTGGGGTGAGGACTAACTGCTCTGCACCCCGGCTCTTTCCGCAGACCCCCGCATCGCTGATTATCCACTGATGCAGTCCCCATTCCTTGTGATGGGCATCCTTCTGGGATATGTCTACTTTGTCCTATCCTTGGGTCCCCGGCTAATGGCCAACAGGAAGCCTTTAAACCTGAAGAAGTTCATGGTGCTATACAACTTCTTTCTGGTGGGACTCTCACTTTACATAGTCTATGAGGTGAGTTGTCGGCAGCTTGGTCTAGCACGGATAAAGCAGTGTGTGCAGGCTGCATGGGTGATGGGGAGCCCTTTTTCAGGCTGTTCCCTGCCCTTCTGTGCAGAGCTTGACATGCAGTGGGTGATGTGTTGGGCCTCACCCCAATGATGCTCTCGTTGCAGTTCCTGATGGCAGGGTGGCTTACGGGGTACACCTGGCGATGTGACCCTGTGGACTTCTCGCAGGACCCCAAGGCCCTCAGGGTGAGTTCTTGTCCGTCTCCTGGTAAGTGGGGATGGCCTTTAGAGCTTCTGTTTGGAAAGCAGGGTCACAGCCACCTGCCTCTCCCAAGGCAGAGGATTTGCAGGCTCTGGCTACTGGTTTCACCCTGTGGTTACTGTGGTTACTGGAAGACCTTTGGTCACTGGACATGTTCAGGCTGAGGTGGGTCTCTAATGTTAACCTGTTCTGTTACAGATGGTCAGTGTTGCTTGGCTCTTTGTTTTCTCCAAGTTCATCGAACTGACAGACACGGTGAGTTACTGAGAAGGCCTTGTCATCACTTGCTGGGCAGGGAGTTGGGGCCCAGTGTATTTGGGGTAGGTGCTTTTGCAGCCCTTCCAGTGTGACCTGGTAGTGCTTCTGTTTGGCATCACTGCCAAAGAGGCCGCTCTGGGATATTGCTGAGGCCACTCTTGGCATGCTACAGCTCTGGAAGCTGTGAGGTGACCTAGCGTGTGATGTTAGGGAGGGAGAGAAGCATCCCTGAGATCAGACACTGAATTAGTGGCCCAGCCTGCTCTAGCTGCTCCCAGGACTGCAGGTCCTTGATACTGCTGGGCTTTCATTGCAGGTGATCTTTGTCCTGCGGAAGAAGAATGAACAGGTCACATTCCTGCACCTTTTCCACCACTCTGTTCTGCCATGGAGCTGGTGGTGGGGAGCAAAGTTTGGTCCAGGTAAGATGGAAACTGTCTGGGTGCATGGCTTGGGGGAAAGGGTGGGGTTTACCCCAGCATGCTGAGACGGGTTTTTGTCCCTGCTGGGCTCTCAGGAGCTCCCTGTAGTGCTGATTGCTGTGGAGTATTGACTTTGCACTAATGGAAGTCTGTCTTAACAGGGGGAATGGGCTCATTCCATGCCATGATCAATTCCATGGTGCATGTTGTCATGTACTTCTACTACGGGCTCTCAGCAGCAGGACCTGCCTTTCAGAAGTACCTGTGGTGGAAGAAACACATCACGGCCATCCAGCTGGTGAGTCTGTGCAGGGGAGCAGGGCCTGTGCTGCAGTCTTTGTTGTGGGGGTCAGGCCAGCCCTTGTGCGTTTGAAAGGCACTGCCAGCAGCTGTAGTTGTCTCCTCTGTAGTGTATTACTCTGAGCTTCTAGTAGCCCTGGTCCAGTGTGGGCATCTGATAGCCCTACCAGCTTGGTTAGTGTGGGGCGTGCTGCTCAGCCTGCTGCCCCGGGGCTGCAGCCTTGTTGGGAGGGTGAGAGGCCCTGAGACTTCTGCCTGCCTCTTCCAACTGCTGCTGACTGTGCCTCTCCATAAGGACCTCTGCTTCAGAGTGGGAAAGGAGCTTGTGGGTTTCATGTAGAAATAAGGTCTCTTCCCTGACCCTGTTCCCATGGATAACTCATTCTTGCTCTGCCTTGCTCCCAGGCACAGTTTGTGATTGTCTCCGTCCACATCTCCCAGTATTACTTCATGCCCAACTGCCAGTACCAGTTCCCCATCTTCATCCACCTTATCTGGATTTATGGGACCATCTTCTTCATCCTCTTCTCCAACTTTTGGTACCAGTCCTACACCAAGGGCAAACGGTTGCCCCGGGTGGCTCAACAAGCAGCCCAGCACAACGGCAGCAGCATCCATGAAAATGGCACTGTCACCAACGGCAAGGTCAAAGCCAACTAGAGGGCAAAGCGCTCCCAGAGCCAATGAGAGCCCCGGGGCAGAGGCAGCTGGGACCTGTCCCTCTGTTCCTGGGTGCCACTAGCCAAGTCAAGTGCCTACAGACTGTTGTACCCCTGTGCCCAGCCCTGCTGTCCTCTGTCTGCATGCCCAGCCCCTCTGCTCTGAGCAGCCATGGGCCACTTCTCCTGCTCCTGGGAGGGCTTGTGCTGTTTCTCAGTGTTGCTGAGCAGAGAGGCAGCTGCCTGCATCACAGTTGTGGGGCTGCAGTCCCATTCCAGTGTTTCCAAAGGAACTTCCCCCAAGTGCCTACATCTGGCCCTTCTGCCTAGGGGCCGTTTCCTTCTGAGTAGGACCAAAAGAAGAGACCGCTTCCTGTCCTGGTGCCCTCTCCTCTTCCCTGTCTCACAAGAGCCTGTGTGGATGAGCAGATTTGTCCCTGGCTGCTTGCCACTGCCAGCTCAAGTGTGAGCGCTCCCGCTCTACCATGCCTTGTGCCACTTTGTGCCATGCCACAGCGCTGCATGTCCCTGTGTGCCAGCTGGGGGGTCCTGCTGTGGCACATCTGTGCCCAGGTGTGGCTGTGGAGAATGTAGGGGCAGTGCATACGGGACGTGAGGGCCCAGACCTGCCCAGTACAGTACACATGCCCTGTGCCTTGCACATAGCAGGGGCTGTGACATCCTGAAAGGCTTCCCCCACATGATGAGCCCAGGTTGCTGTGCCTTTCTGTGCCTGGGCTGGGTGCTCAGTGTGTGCTTTAGCCACACTTACCTGATCCTCTATGGCAGCTGGTGGCTTGCTCCAGAGTGGGGGAGACCAAGCTCAGTCTGGTCTTGGACCACTTCCATTCCTGTAAATTCAAGACTTGAGCAATAAGTGCCCCTTAGAATCAGCTCCTGGGCTCTGCTGCTCGGGACCAGCCCTGCTCTGGCCTAGCATGAGCACAGCAGAGGGTGGTTGTAGCATGCCCTACTGTGGTGTAACAGTAAGCACCTCTTGCCTCTTTGGATCTGAGTGGGCCTGGGTGAAGGTGTACTCTGCCCTACAGCAGGGCAGTGCAGCAGCTCTCCTGGGCCTGGTGCCTGTCACCTGCTCTGGCTGTAACCAAAACATGCTGATGGCCTTGAGGATGAGGTGAAGGAGCCAGGCCCTGTCAGATTGGGCTGCTCTTCTATCACAAATAAACAGGCAGAAGGAGAAATGGCTCTGTCCTCTTGTTTTCTTGGCTCGCTGTACCCAGAAGCTGTTCCAGGTGCTTGGTCCTGCCCAGTGTGGTTGGAGGCAGGGCTGGGAGAAGCAGCTGGTGTAGCAGGTTTGTGTGTTGGGGGAGAGAGTGATAGCTGTGTGCTGATGAAGCAGATGGCAGATTGTTTCCAAGTGTTTTGGTAGAGCAGTGCTCAGGGCAGGAAGTGTGTCAAGGCTTCTGTTGTGAAAGTGACTCCACCCTGTCAAAGAATGGCTGGGGTGGAGTGTGGGTAAAGGCTGGGCACTGGGCCACCTGCCCAGGAGAAGCTGCTGCTTTTCAGAAATCCTGGGGAATGGAGATATGGCAGAGCAGGGAACAGAGACACTGGGAACTTGAGTGTTTGGGAAACAGCAGTTTGTTGCTTTCTGCATCTGCCGAAGCAAAAACTGCTGCCATCTGTGAATGCCTCTGCAGCATGGATCTGTGTGGAATGTTTCTCAGGGTGGTCAGAGGGAGGGTTATGTTGTTGCTGTCTTGCTCTTGCTGCAGAAGTGCGTCTCACCTGGCTGGGCTCTGTTTTCTCCACTGTTGTCTCATTCAGGTGTCCCTTCAGTGCTGTTGGGGTGCTGGGCTGCCTTCCCATCACCCTGTGACTGGGGCCTTCCTGGGCACAGAGGGCGGCCTGGGTGCTGACTCAGGCCTGGGAAGAGGAGTGGGTTCTGGCTGGGCAGCTTGTGGCTGGGTGGAACGTGTTAGAGCAGCTGCCTCCAGATGCTGAGTTTCACTGTGGGGTAGGAGGGCTTTAGTGGATGTCCAGCCAAAGCCCTGGAGCAGGGCTTGGTGTGAGAGGAAGCTCTGCTGATCTTGCCTGGGCTGCTGTATGCCTCAAGGCTGTGCTCTGAAATGTAGGAAAGCATCTTCAAGTGGCCTGAACTGGTGTGACTAATATGCCTGAACTGCACATGGCATCACCCTGTTTTACAGGCCTCAGTGCCCTTGTATGTGTGAAGCTGTAAAGTGGAATTTGGCTGCTGCACTGTGTGGTGTTCTCCCAGTGTTGCTGCTTCTCTGTGAGCAATGACTTGCATGAAAGTTTGTTCTGGTCCATGTTGAAGTGCTCAGAAGTCACCACTTCAGGAGCTGTCATTGATGGTCCAGCTGAGATGGACCTTTTCCTGTCAAGCAGCCTTCTCCTCTCCAGCTGGCTCTTGGCAAAGACAGGACTGTCTTTGCTTTTGCCCAAAATAGTAACAATACTTTAAACTACTTATGCTTGGTATTTTAGAATGGGCTGTTCCCTACATGTGCTCTGCTCTCCCTTCCTCCAATTGTTCTGTTAGCTGTGCTCTTCTGTGGGCTGGCCATGGCACTTGGTAATTAATATGCTGTCGTGCTGTGAACTGAATTCACACCTTATAGGGCTGTGTTTACTGGGCCTGCTGGGCCAGTGCCCAGCTCCTTCCTCTGCTCCTCCTCGCTCAGGGCAGTAGGAACAGTAGGGGCCAAAGACATTGCAATACCATTATCCTCTAGTAATGCTCAGAGGACCTTCAAAGGCTGTGTAATGCACGGCTTCTGGGAGTGGGGTATGTGCTAAGGAGAAGGAGCGTGTATTGCATGTCTGAGAAAGCTGAGCTGCTCTTACAGGGAGTGAAAAAATTACAACAGCTTTTAGGCATATAAAACCTTCCTTCCAGGTCAGGAACCAGGGGAGGGCTTAGTCAGCTGTAGGGCTACAGGGCAAGTCTGTGCTAACTCCCAGCACCAAAGTGCAGGGGTGTAGGACAGGGCTTCCACAACAGCAGCACAGCTCTGGGGAGGAGCCCAACCTCTAGGTCCCTGCTTCCCTGTTAGCCACAGCTGCTGCCCTGGGATCTGTGTGTGAGTGAAGGACCTCCTATGACCTTCCCCAGATAGCCAAGCAGGGATGCACCAGCAATCCTGCTGGGAAGGTGCTGGGCTCAGCTGCTGCAGGCTGTTTTTTGAGACTGTAGCCCCCCCCCCCATATCAGTGTGGGTGTGGGGTGTACCCTGACTGGCCTTGGCACAAGTTGGTGCTGCCATGCCCACCTTTGAAGGTTCCAGCTGGCTTAGAGCTCTGGAGACAGAGCTAGTGCCAGGTACAGCATGGTACTGTGCTGAGAGGAAGGTGAAAGCAGTTAATAATCCACCCTCAGCTAATCACAGGCTGGTGGAGCTGCTTTGCACAGGCCAAGGTGCTAATCAGCTGTGCAGTGTCCCCAGCAGCCCCTGGCTGTGCTGGTGCAGCTGAAGGACAGGCCTGATGGGTCTGCTGCAGCCCCACAACCTCAGACACTGTGGCTCCAACATGCAGAGCAGCATGGCTGTGCTGGCTCCTGCTCAGGTAAAGGCTCAAATGTGTTCCCTACAACTTGCACCAGTATAACCCAGCCTGGAAAAAATGCATTTTTTCCCAAGTGCAGGGGAGTCAAGCTCTAACAGATGTCAGCTGAGCCCTGCTGCCTGCTTCCCTGCATGCCAGCCCCAGCTTGGCACCAGGGCTTCCCCTCATCCAGAGGGGAGGACAGAGATCAGGGCTGCTGGAAGAATACGTGACTAAGGAGCTGTGCACAGAGTTGGTGGTCCTTTGTGAGTCTCTTGCATGACATCCAGGCTGGCTGTGGAAATGTAAACTAACCCTTTGTTTTGCATCAGGCTTTACGCCATTGCCAGCCCCTTTCTGGCCTTTGGGGTGATTACAGCTGTTACTGTATGTTTCTAGTCCCTCCTCCTCTTTTTTTTTTTTTCTTTCCTAATAGCAACTGGCTCTTAACTTCAGTACTAAACCACCGCAGAAGTAGCTATTCTACTCCAGCACCATAAGCAGGCAGTGTTGGCTGCCTGTAGCAGAACAAGACAAACTAGTGTGCACAATTACAGCTCTGGAGCAGGTGAGCACTGCAGATCCAGTCATGAGACAGGGCACAACAGAAGCTGGTGTCACAGCCAGACCATGCTTTCACTGAGCCTTGCTCTTCCCCACCCCCAGCTGGCACCAAAGCAGGCTTGAGCTGGGCAGAGGGCCCTGCCTTAGGCATGGCCCAACTCAGCAGTGGATCACTGAGGCAAGTCAGAGCTCTTTCCTTTCAATCCTGCTGTAGGGGTTGAAAGGGGGGAGCCTGCTGTGCTTGTGGTCAGCATCGAGATGGGGCAGGTGACATACATACCTTAGCTGGTATGTAGATAGGGAAGCGCAGCCATTGCACAGCATCCTTATCCTAGGACTGTAGGGCTGTGCTAGGCTTGGTCTGCCTGTAAACAGGCAGGTCCTAAAGAACAAGGGCTTCACCCTTTGCCCAGATCCCAAACCACAGGGAGGAGATTCTGGGAGCTATGATTCTTTCTTCCATCAGATTCCATAAAAAAAGATTCAAGTTAAAGCACTTTATTAACATTTAAAATACTGTACAGCATGTAAACCAAATACCCCCCTCCCCCACAACAACCCTGTGCTCTCAGCGGATGCTCTGATGAATAATGCTGGTTTTGGCACTGTTTGCCTTCTCTTTCTCCTTCTTCTTTATGGGGTCCATCTCAAAACAGCGCCAGAGCCTCAGTGTTTCATCAGCAGCTGCTGAGGCCACTGTAGTACCATCAGGGCTCATAGTCAAGTTCAAGATTCTGGCAGTATGACCTGAGGAGGAGGAGTTGTGCGGTCACCCTGTGTGCATTTATTTACTCCTGTGTGCTCCCCTGAGTCCCCCCAGCTTGCATAGCTGTCCCCCCACGGTGCTGTGGCAGCATCAATCAGACCCTAGGCATGCATTTGGAGAAATAGTGTTTCTTCAGCAGCATGCCCCTGCATACCATCCTGCAGCATCACCACAAACCAAGGCTTGCATCTGTCTTCAGCCTCTAGCAGTCCCCCTTCCCAAGGCAAAAGGGCCCCGCCTACCTTGCAGCTCTGCAATCTTGGTCATCGATGGATACTTCCATATAACCAGCTGATTCTGTGCAAAGCCATGGCCCGAAACGAACTCCTTGTAGTTTGTTGACCACAGGATAGAACAGACCTGAGAAGAGGCAGTAACACAGGTAAGACAAGCTGCTTGTGCTGATGCTCACCAGCCACAGCTGAGCGTGGTCCCCTCCTTTCCCATGCCTCTGGGCCTCAGGAGCCAGCAGCTCTGTGTAGGTGTGCTGTCAGAAGGTGTTTGCTCCAAGCTGATAATTCATGTCTCACCTGGGAATGGGCATCCACAGTACTGAGGCAGGCGCCAGAACACACATTCCAGATGCGGATATGTCTGTCGCTTGTCCCGCCGCCAGTGGCCAGAACGTTCATCTGCCACGGGCACCACGCCACAGCCTGGGAGAGAAGAGGTCGTTCTATGACACGCAGGAGGCAACCCGGGCACAGCCAGTGCTGCACTCTGCCTTGCACACACACACGTGTGCCCACGGCAGCCCTGCGCTCACCTTGACAGCACCCTGGTGCTGCGTGAAGGTCTGCACGGGAGTGATGTCTCCACCGCCCCCCTGGGCGCACGGCCAGACGTTCACCAGGTTGTCATTGCCACCACTGGCCAGGTAGCGGCCATCTAGAGACCACTCGAGCCCGCACACCTCCTGCGTGTGGCCAGCAAGTGTGGCCACGTGGTGCTCGGCCACGCGGACGTCGTGGTGGTGGATGTGGCCGGTCCGTGCCCCACTGTGGAGAGAAGAAAAGGCTTGCCGGGTCAGGCTGACGCATTTTCATCCAACTCCATTTCTGTGTTGTTGCAAGACTGTTGTACCTGCCACCGGATTTCAGCCAGCGTTACCAGCATCAGCGGTCTGTTGGTGTGAGTGAAGCAGCCACACAAGCTCTTCACAGCTTCAGAGCAAGGGGCAATACAGAAGAGGGGCTCTCTCTGCACAGTCCCAACAGAACAGGCTGAGTAAGAAGCCCAAGCCAGGACAGAAACTCCTCTCTGCCATCTCTACTCCACACGACTCACAGATCTAGGGATAGGAACCTGCAACAACTGGACCCTGTCCTTGACGCAGCCACCCCCACCCACTGCTTTACCTGGAGAGGATGTAGCTGTTCCAGCTGAGGGATCCCACTCGGGCACAATGGCTGGTCATGTTTCGGAGGCGCTTCTGCTGCTGAACATCCCATAGCTAAAGAGGCAAAGCAATAAGTTCTCCAGAGGATGAAGAAACCCAGCCCCATTACTATCCCCTAGGAACCTGGCATTCAGCCTTCTCAGTATGGGAGCAGAGAAAATTTGTATCTCGTGCCTATAGTACCGAAGATAACTCCAGGTATCCAGAAAAGCCCCAAACCAAACTCTGCCTCGCACACCAGGCCAAGCTGCCTCTAACACCCACCCTGCATTTAACCCATTAATATCCCAACAGCTGCAGAGATGCACTGCATAAGTTGGGCTATTCCAGCATGTTCAGGTACACACAAATCTGCAGTGTTCCAGTACTGTCCACGGGCTGGCTTTCCCAAATGTGAAACAGGCACTACCCAGATGACTGGAACCCCCTGGCCCAGCAAGGCAGAGGCACCAAGGAACAGAGAAGAACCACAGTGCTATCTCTCACTCAGCCATGCATCTCCTAGGGATGCTGGTTAAACCAGATTGTTTCCAGTGCTTCTTGGCTTAAAGGCAGGACGGTGCCTTTGCCAGTGGGCAGAAATGCCCACAGCTGAAGCAGGACCCGGGAGGTGGCACTGGGAGCGAATGGAGAAGCTCAGGCTGGGCAGACACACAATTGCACAAATCCACGTCGTGTCTGCGGTGCTGCCCACACCCTCCGTCCCCCCCTTGGACACTGGAAAAAGCCCAACCTCAGGGCAGCGCTGGCTTGTGAAGATGAGCTGGGTCAACCTCACTCCAGCACGACAACAGCCTGGCTTTCCTCACTTAGATTTGGCATGGGAGTTTCCTGAGACAAAGGTGTTTATCTACAGGATGGATTTTTGGAGCAGCAGGAGGTAGGAGTCACAGCAAAGTCCTCTCCAGCCTTGATAAAGCCTCAGCAAGCTGACAAACTCAGAGTGTAGTACTGCAGAATATGTGAATGCAACAGAAATTAATGAGCCAAATGTAGTGGGACCAGAAATGAAACCAGTATTCAGTTACACAAGCCAAGTAAAAATCTAAAGCAGCTGTTCCTACTCACAAGCAGCTTTCTCCAGAGTTTAAACCTAGTAGAAACCAGAATCAATCTGTGTTAATCTCTAAAAGGTTTGCTATGCACAGCACACACATTTGCACCGTTCTGCAAATTTCACTGTTATAAAACCTTAAAATAGAAAGATGAATGAAGGAAACACAAACTTTAACTGAAGAAACATTCCTGGTTCACACCAAAACATTCCCAGTTTTACAGGACAGACCACCTCAGGTATGTGCTGAGCCCAAAGGAATGTGGGTGCATTTCAGGAGCGGGGCTATCTGAGCATCTCTGAAGGGAGGCAGCTAAACATGACTTTGTAGTCATCACGTGCGTAATCTCCACCTTCAGCAATCTGATAAACGAGGGGAGGGGGCTGGGGATTAGCCAGGACACAGGAGTCCTCTATCTGCAGGGTTTAGCTCAGCCTCAGCTTAACTCCTGGCCCTCCCCCTGCTCCCACAGCAGTCCATAAATCCCGGGGTCAGCAGCAATGCTGTGCCACGGCCGGGCAGGATGAGGGACCCTGGAAAGCACACCTGGGAAGGGCTGGGAGCACAGGGATGAGGGACCATGGAAAGCACACCTGGGAAGGGCTGGGAGCACAGGGATGAGGGACCATGGAAAGCACACCTGGGCAGGGCAGGGAGCACAGGGATGAGGGACCATGGAAAGCACACCTGGGAAGGGCTGGGAGCACAGGGATGAGGGACCATGGAAAG
>JAWMRA010000005.1:11344473-11426322 GCA_035584735.1 Pseudotriccus pelzelni
CCCTCCCGCCGCGTCTCGGGACCCTTTTCCATCCCCCCCGACATCCCCTCCAGCCGCTCCTCGGGGCCCTTTTCCATCCCTCCCTGATCCCCTCCAGCCGCTCCTCGGGGCCCTTTTCCATCCGCCCCGACACCCCCTCCAGCCGCTCCTCGGGGCTCTTTCTGCTAACGGACCCTCCCTCCCTCCTCTCGCCCGTTTCTCAGTGACCACTTCACCGCAGCCATGCCCCCCGGGGCAGGCTCCCTCCCGGGCCCGGCCGCTCCCTCACCGCCGCCGCGCCGCCGCCGCCGCCGCTCGCCGTCCCCGCCCGCGCCGCGGCATTTTAAAGGGCGCGCGGACGCGGCCCCGGTTGGCCGCTTCAAACCCAACGGCCGCGCGCTGCCTGGCGACGGCCGCGCGCCGCAACGCCATTGGCTGAGCCGTTGGGGGGGGGCGGGTTCGGGGGGGCGGGGCCATCGCGCTTAGGGGGCGGGGCGAAGGAGCTTGAGGGCGGGACCATCGCGCTCAGGGGGCGGGGCGCCGTGGCTCAGGGGGCGGGGCGAACGGGCTTGGGGGCGGGGCGACGAAGGAGCAGCAGGCGGGTTGTTTGCGCAGGGGGACGCGCGTTTATGGCGGGCCGGGGGCGGTCGTGGCCGCGGCCCCTCGCGGGTCCCAGCCGCTCATGAGCAGGTAGGACTGGTTGGCGATGTCGGTGCTCGGCAGGCGGCCTCCAGCGTGCTCCGGCGGCGGGCCCGCCTCGCCCCGCGGGCCGGGCAGCACCTCCAGCAGGCAGGGCAGCACGGCCTCCTCCGGCGGCTGCTTGTCGATGGCGCTGGCCTGGGGGGGACACGGAGCGGGGCGATGGGGGTTGCCCTTCCAGCTGATCTCCCACCTGCCCCCGGCGGGGCTGAGCTCTGCCCCAGCCCTTCACCTGGCCGTGCTTGCTGCTCTCCTGGAGGAAGCTGCCCAGGGCACGGTGCAGGTCAGGGACGGGCGGCCAGAGTTTCTGCTTCACGTTGCTGGGTACGGGGAAAGGCACGTGGAAGGCAAACCCCACACCTTGCAGGGTGCCCAGGCCTGGTACTGGACCCCCCTGCCTGCCCCTGGCACAGCCCTTACCTGTAGAGGGAGGGGAAGGTGCACCGCAGCCCCAGGAGCACCGCTGTGAAGAGCAGCGGCACCACCGTAACGCTGGGGATGATCCAGCCTGCAGCGGGGGAGGAACGCTGGGGCTGTAGCCCTTCCCAGACCCGCCACCTCTGAGCCCTTCGCACCACTGGCACCCTCTGCCCGGTGCTCCCCATCCCATTTCCAGCCCGGTCCATCTCCTGCCCCATGTGGCTTCTCTGGCTGCTGCATCCCCCACCCCTGCCCTGTCCCTTACCCGCATCGGCCACGGCATCAACCACAACAGGCTCGGACCAGGCGCTCCAGCTGCCCTGGTACCACGGCCCGCTGGGCTGGGCCCGCACCTGGGCCTGGTAGCGGGTGCCTGGCCGGAGGTCCAGGACTTCTTTCCTGGCCTCCCGTGGAACCTGCAGGACCTGCAGGGAGGCATGACTGCTGTGGGATAGCCAGAGGGATGTGGGGCCATCTTGCCTGGCCCCGTGCAGGCCGTGTGTTGGCAGTGGAGGTTGGCAGAACTGCTTGGGGTGCCCTTTCCAGGCCTTACCTTCCAGTCCTGGCTGTTCTCCACGGCATAGCGGACCTGGTAGTCCAGCTGCTCTGCCAGCAGCTCCAGGGGCGGGAGCCACTGCAGGCTCAGACGGCCCTGTGACACTGTCGCCTGCACGAGCTGCGGGGCATCTGTGAGCACTGTTGGTGTGGGGATGGGGATGTGTCGCTGCCATGGAATGGGACATGGGATGCTGTGTCCCCTGAGTTGGGCATGGGCGAGGGCAGTGGCCGTGGTGGCACCGAGACTCACCAGCCTGGTGCAGCCAGAAGGGCTCCTTGAAGAAGCTGAGCGTGGGCGGCATCTGGGTCCGGGTGATGTTCACCAGGACAGAGATGGCACTGTCAGCCCTGGGCTGGAAGGTGCAGGTGAGGGTGCCCTGTGCCCCCACGCTCACCTCCTCGCACTGCTGCCATGCAGCTTCCCTGCAAGAGGAGTGGGGAGCCAGTCAGCCCCACCATGGCATCCCCACAGCCAGTACAGCCTTGCTGCTCTTGCACTTGCCTAGGAGAGCTACTGCTGCCTGTAGTCAGAGGTGCAGCGTGTCCAGGAGAGCTGGTGGGGAGGTACGAGGTTGATGGTGGTAGGGCAGGACAGAACAGGGCATGGGCAGGTGGCACAGTGTGGGATGATGGGACACGGCAGGACCAGTGGTCCCTGGGATGTGCCTGCCCGAGTGCCACATGCCCACCATGCCCCTTACCTCGTGCCAGCCCCGCTTGGAGGTGGCCGGTAGAAGAGCTGGTGGGAGCTGCGGGGCTCTGCGGGGTCCCAGGTCCACTCGCAGCGCACATTCTGCAGGTCAGGGGTGCTGCAGCGCAGCCCGATGTCTCCTGGGCAGGCGAGAGCCAGGGCAGGGAGGGGGCTGCTTCCTCTTGGCCCCCCAAAACTTGAGTGCTGCACCTCGCCCACCCCTCGCAGCCCCCGGCGTGGGGGCCTCCCCGCTGTTCCTGCCAGCGCGCCGGCGGAGGGGGTGGCTGCTCACCGGAGGAGCGAGGCGTCTCCGCAGCCACTGCCTGCGACCAGGGCCCCCAGACGCCATCCATGGAGGTGCCGTCGGGCTTGCTGCGCACCTGGATGTGGTACCTCACCCCTGGCCGCAGGTCCCGGAGCAGCACCCAGGTGTTGGCCTGGACCAGCCCCTGCAGGAGAGGGGTCAGGCTGAGGAGCAACTGCAGGCCCCAAATCCCCCTGCCTATCCCTGGCCCCCCTATGTACCTGCCCCACTCCTGGGAAAGCTGTGGCTGCCCCAGCCCTGGGTGTTTGGGTGCTGACGGTTGACTCGATGGAGGGGTCCCCAGGGTGCTCCCCACTGGGGTTCCATGTGGTGCTGCAGCGCATCCCTGGGGAGCTGGCAGGGCAGCACTGCACCTCGTAGAGGAAGAAGTTCGGGTAGTCGGCGAGCGGTGGCTGCCACGACACGCAGAGCTGCCCTGCAGCCCCAGCCCAGCGGGCCGAGATGTTCACTGGAGGGGCGATGAGACCTGCGAGGGACGTGCCAGCATGTTTGCCCTTCTGCTGCAGCCCCTGCCTGGGCAACCCCTGGGCCTGCTGGCGGACACTTGGTGGCCCCTCCAAGGCTGTCTCTGTGCCTGGCATGCAGGGCACAGGGTGTTGTCAGCCCCTGTGGCCAGCAGAAGGTCTGGGGACTGTCCTGGTGTCGCAGGGTGTTACCCAGCAAGAGGGACTCACCCACCGCATCCACGCTGAGCTCCCGCCGGTACTTTGTGTGGTTTGTGGTGGCGTCCAGGACGCGGAGGTGGAGCTGGGTGAAGAGCCGCACGTCCCGGCTGGGGAAGACGCAGACATGCCGCTTCCCACCAGCCCCTCGGCGCCACGTGGAGACCACGCATGCTGTGGGCATATCCCTGAGGAATGGAGAGCGGGGTCTTGCAGCACCTGATATGCCTCCTGCCTCGGGCCTATCTGGAGGAAAGGGGACGTGGGGCACAGCACCGAGGCCTCAGTGTCACCGGCTCCTTTCCTGCGCCACCACCCACTGCAGGACACCCGTGGCACTGAGGGACAGCCAATGTCCCAGCCCTGCTGCGGGGTGTGCAGTGGCTGCTGTGTAGCTCATGTGGGATCTCCACCATCTCTCCTTGCAGCTGGGAGCCACTGGGATGGCACAGATTGCTGTGGCACCCCGACCCTGCTGCTCTGTGCAGGCAAGGGGGAGGCCAGGCTGTGTCCCCACCACCTCCTACCTGCTATACCAGTAGTATAAGTGGCACATCCCACTCGTTGCCTCCTCCTCCTCGTCCCAGAAGCAGGTGAGGTCCTCGAAGGAGCGGGAGAAACAGAGGATGTCCTCGGACACCCCTGCCAGCAGTGCAGCGTCTGGGAGGAGCGTGGGCATGAAGGAGTCCCTGGGCACAAACCCGTCCCCATCCCACCTGCATCCTCCTGCCCCGTGCCCGCTGGCCAGCTCAGCCCTGAGGCCAGGCTGTGTAGGCACCCAGGGTAGCCTGGGCATGGCCCTGGCACAGGTGCCCCCACCAGCTTGGCACAGCGGGGAGGGACACGGCACATGTGCTGGCTGCAGGCTGGCCTGGGGTCCTGGCTGTGGCAGGGCTCACCCGCCCCCCACCGCACCCCCCTCCTCAGTACAGGGGGTCCTTCAGGACAAACAAACATCCCAAAATAGCCCTGTGGTCAGAGGGGGACTCGGGGCCCAGCGATCAGGGGGAAGCACCCCTGCCCTGCTCATGCCGGAAGGTGCACGGAAGTGAGATAAGGAGGAGCAGCACCCCAGGGAGAGGGAAAGGGCCTTGGGGCTGGCGTGGGGGCGTGTGGTCCTCAGCAGGGGGGGATACCCAAACCCCAGCCCAGGGACTGCCTGGGGCTGTGGGTTTCTCTGCCCCCCTCAGCGAGCCACCCTCCCTGTAGTTGCACGGATGAATTGGAGCATCACATCCTGCAGGATTTCTGTCCCAAGCACTGGTGGCTTTGCTGGCACATGGGTACCTGCCCCTGTTGTCATGGAAAAGGGGACAGCCCCAAGATGCAGATGTGTGAGGCACAGGGGTGGTCTTGCTGCCCCCAGAACTGCTCCAGCCCTCCCTTCTCCCCCTCTGCCTCTGCCCTGAGACCTGTCCAGCCCCCTTCCTCCACCTCTTCCTTCTGGCATGTACTGCCTTCCCCAGGGGCTGTCCTGCAGGACCCGACAAGCCCCCTGCCAGTGCCTGGGTCTGCTCTGTGTGCTGAGGACATCCATTCTCTGCTGCACACCCTTTACACTGCCAGCTGAGCCCACCCTGGGCCAAGAATAAGTGACAGTCCCCAAATGTCCCTGCCACCTTCTTGGTGTCCTTCTGCTCTCCCATGTCTCTGGTCTTGCTCTGATCCCCCCAGCCCTGTTCCTCATTTCCCAGCCTTGTGTTGCCTTCCTCCCCCTGCCCATTGTCCCCTCTCCTCCACAGCCCCCTCCACCTGTTCTTCTCTGTTTGCCCCCCGTTTCCCACCCCATTTCCCACCCCAGGCCTCATGCTGGCTCCGTGATCCCCCCAGCTCTGAGCACCAGGGGATAAGATGGGCAGGTCCCAGCAGCTCAGTGGCACAGGGACCCTTGGCATTGATGGGAGGCCACACTGGCCCTGTGGGCTACCAGAGCATCTTTGCTGCACATAGGCCATGTCCTAGGTATAGTGGCCACCCAGCTCTGCAGCCCATGCCAGCCATGCTCGGGCAGTGCTGCCAAACTCAGGCTCAGGGCACTGCAATGTCACAGAGCCTGGGAGCAGAGAGGATGAGCCCAACTCTGACACTCCTCCCCCTGTCCCTGTGGGGGTGACTCCAAACCTGCTCTGAAACCCACCCTGGCCAGACACCCGGGGTGGGTCTGGAGAGATGAGCAGGAGATGAACAGGGTTTTGTTCAGTTAACACTTCTTAATGGTGTTACAGAAGGTGTTAAAGGGGCTAAAGAGGGGCTCAAAGAAAGCATGAGCAGCCCTGAAATGTGTCAAAGCCGTGAAGTGGCTCTGCCAGGTGCAGTCAGCCAGGCTGGGGCCAGGTTGAGGACGCATGGCAGGGCAGAGCTGAGCCATGAGATGTTAACTTCAATTTCCCTCAAACCCTCATCATATCGTAACTCCAAGAACATTTGATGAGCAGGGAGCCCCTCTGCTACCTGAGTGGGACTGGGAGCACCAGCCTGACATCCCCAAGAGGCTCTGGGACTGCCAAGTCCTGCTTGCAGAGAGCAGGGATGTTCCTTTACTCCAAGCACCTCAGGGTGTGCCACAGGTGAGAAGGGCACTCGACTGCCCACCCCGAACACGCCCCGCACGCCCTCCTGGGATGCCCCTCCCCAGTCCCACAGATTTTGGCTGCTGTGAGGTGCTCACTGCCCACACCTGACATGCCACCTCTTCTCTAGCCCAGCCTTTGGGGGAGGAGATATCCGCAAGGACCTACCTTGGGATGTCACTGGCTCGGGGGCTGACGGTGGGCTGCGGAGGCTGAGCAGGATGGCCGGGATCAGCGAGAGCAGCCAGCCCCAGCGCAGGCAGGCTGCCATCCTGCAACCGGTGTGCCAGGGGCACACGTGCCGAATTCAGCCCTTCCCAGCGCCCTGGGAGCTGCTGTGGCTCCTCCAGGCAATACTTTTTATCTGGGAAGTGGTGGCTGTGCAGCTCAGGAAGCCTGGCTGGGGGCTCCCCCCACCTCATCGCCAGCACTTCCCTGTGCCTGAAACCACCACGCCGCAGCCCCTCTGCCGCCAGCCGCAGTGCCAAGGGAGACTGCTCCTATCAGATAGGCGGCATGTCCTGCCCTTGCGGCTACCGGCACGCCGGGAGGCTGGGGTAGGAAGAAAAACAACCCCGGAGAAACCAGGGAGGCCCCTGTGTGGGGCAGGGCAGGCTGTCAGGGGCTGCTGCCGTGTGGGGGCATGGCACGTGGGACACTGCTGTGGCTCCATCCTGCCCTGTGCCACCTGGCACCGGTGAGCCCTGGGTCTGCTCTGCCCCCGGCGCCGTCCCTGTGGCTGTGCCGGGAGGAGAGCTGCAGGCACGGGGGGGCTGGCAGAGCCCACACAGTTGCTAGTGGTGCTGGTGCAGGAGCAGTCCTGTAGCCGTGCTCAGCCTCGTGCCGATCCACCGCTGCTGCCTGGCATGGGTGGCTGGGGGGTCTCCCACTCCGCCAGGGCACAGCACAGTGGCACAGCATGGGGGGCACCACCCAGGGCACAAGAAGCCACTTGTACGTGTGTCCCCACCATGCCGAGGCCAGGTTGGCTTCTCCTTGCCCAGCAGCTGGGGAGAGCACTGCAGGCACTGAGCAGCCAGCACCAATCTGCCACAGCCAAATTTTGTCAAATCAACCCCACGTCCTTTTTCATCTGGCTACGGGGCTGTGCCACCAGGGAGGCAACAAGCAGAAGGACCTTGGTGCGAGCAGGACTAATGATGCTGCCTCAGACACCATTCCCAGCCGGGAGAAGAGGAGGTGCAGGGGCAGTGGTACCTGTCAGGCTGTGTGTGAGGACCAGTCCCCACTGCTTCACTGGGCACCCCAGGGATGGGGCAGAAAGGCTGTTCACTAACAGTTGCAGTTGACACCAAAAACCACTGGAGGCCAGAATGTAAAATCAGAATGGTGTTGACAGGGTTCAAAGACTCTCTTGAGGATAAAAGACTCTTGCCCAGAAGGGCAAATGCAAATGCTTCTGCCTCTGGTTGGGTTACTGGGCACTGCAGGAGCCACTCTTGGGACTGTAGAAGACAGTCTGGCAGCTGGATGGCATGCCCAGGGCTGAGCAAGCTGAAGCCAGGAGAGGTGAAGCCCACCCGGTGTCAGGGTAACCGACAGCAGCAGTGCAGCTGAGGGAGCACGGCCTGGGACAGGCAGAGGGTCAGCACAGAGCCCCGCTGATCCAAGAGGGATGGGCACAGGAGAATCAGCCCTGCAGCACGTGTTGTGACAGGCTGGTCGAACGCAGCGGGCCCTTTCAAGGCATGGGAAGTCACTGACTGCTCAGCACAGTGCTGGGCAGGGTGGGAAGGCTAAGGAGCTGCACAAACCCCAGTGGGGCCACACAGAGGAGTGGGGCATCCCTGTGAGGAGCAGCCAACCAAAGGGAAACTGCAGGAACAATTTTCAAGCAAGAGGCAGCTGTGCAAAGGAAGGACATAGTCTGTTCTCCATATCCCTTGGGACAGGACCAAATCTTAAATTGTGTATGGAAGTGAAGATCTCAGTTGGATCATAAGAAAACCCATCTCCATGGCACAATAAGACCATGGCCTTTCATGGGGATCATCAGAGGACTCCAGTGGGGACAGGTTTCTGAGGAGTGCCCACCACAGCAGCAGACCACTGGGCCCCCGTATCCTGTTCCACAGTGCTGTCAGCAGGGCAGAGCTGGGTCCCCACCACCACTCCTCTGGATTCAGCTGCCTGTGGCATGATTTATTGTCTGTAAGCCAGGGCTGACACCTCCAAAGGATCACTGCACAGCTGGAGGCTGCGCACAGCCAAAGCCATCTCTTTGCACCCACTGGGGTGGCCCCATCCCACGCCGTCAGTGACGCTCACAGCACCTGCTGGCACCACTTTAGGCCCTGAGCACACTGAGAGTTGCAGGGTGGGCAGATGCTGGGTTGCTGCTTCCCCCTCTTGCCTCAAAGCTTGAGCATTTGTGTCCATGGGCTCAAGCTCCTGAGAGCCCCTCTCCTGCCCACTCTGCTGCAATCACCGTGCTGCTGCTTGTCCTTGGGGGCCATCCCAGCATGTCCCCCAGCAGCGTGGGGCTCAGTCGGTGCCTGATGCCACGGCAGTGTGGCCAGCACACGCTGCGTGGGCAGCCAGGGAGGGGATGGCAGAGTCCTGTTGCAGGGAAGATGCTCTTGGAGGGGGGCACCAGCATTTGGCCACTTGGCCCTGGCGGGGGATGAGCAGCCCATTGTCCCCACAGCACTGTCCCCGCAGGCTGGTGCCAGCGTCACCCCTCTGCACAGTGCCGGCGCAGCCTCACGCCTCCTCGGCGGTGGCATCGATCCCCGCATAGGTGAAGTTCTCAAACAGGGCCATGTTCACGTAGGCCTGTGGGGGAACACCAGTTAGGAGCCATTTGTGACACTGCCCCCATCTACCTCCCATCCTCACTGGCACACTGACAGGCTCTGAGCCCTGAGGGAGGAGGCAAGAGGGCTCCCCATACCCAAAAAGTGATGCTGGGGTTACCACCACGCATGGCGGGAGTCATGCAGGTTCTGCTGCCGGCTGCCCCCTCCTCAGGCCCAAGGGACGCTCCAGCATGTGGAGAAGCCCAGCACAGGCTGGGCATCTGCCACCACTCACCTTCCTGGCCTCCAGCATGCGGATAAGCTGCATGGAGATCTGGGCGAAGGGTGGGCGCTCGTAGGGGCGGTCGCGCCAGCACTGCCGCATCAGCTCGTACCTGAGGGCAGAGAGGTGTGGGTGGCTCAGTGTGCTCAGGGGGAGGGGGGAAAGGAAAGCTCTTTGTGGGAGATGGGGGGGAAACAGGCAGAAAACTGGAGCCCGGGAAGGGTGTTTGGGATGTGAGCCCCCGGCTCATCATGCAATGCAGAGGGAACCAGGCAGAAGCTACTGCAAGGTGGTGGGAGCTCCGTGGGGCAGTGGGGTCAGGGCGACGTGGGTGGCACCATCAGCGGAGGCTCTGCCCACTTACACCTCGTCGTCGCAGTTACGAGGCTTCTCCATGCGGTAGCCCTGGGGCAGCTTCTCGTAGAGCTCAGCACACGTCATCCCACAGTACGGTGTCCCCCCTGCAGCCAGAGACACACAGCTGAGCTGGGGACGGTCCCCAGGGTGTCCCCTCCAGGGCTCCAGGAGGACCAAACCTACAGGGACACGAGTGGAGGCAGGGGACACAGAGAAGTCTTACCCAAGCTGACGATCTCCCAGAGCAGGACGCCGAATGACCACCTGAAAGGGCAGATGAGGCTGGACAGTGCACAGCTGAGCCCCACTGATGGGCACGGGACAAAGCCCAGGGTGGGCAGCCAGGGCTTGGGCTGAGCCAGCAGCTCCCCAGGGAGATGCATCAGCATCACCTCCTGCCCTTGCAGCACCCAGAGCAATAGCACTGCCGATCTGACTGTGCCAGAGAGGGAAGGAGGCAGCCCCAGCCACACCCCAGCCCCGGTGCCCCTGCCCGCAGGACTTACACATCGCTCTTGGTGGTGTACACACTGTAGTTCAGGGACTCGATGGCCATCCAGCGAACTGGCAAACGGCCCTGGGGAAGCAGAGGGAGACTGTCAGGGGTGGGGGGATGCCCTGTGGATGGAGGGCAGTTGGTCTCAGAAGGGTAGGTCCTTCACACTGGTGGTGGGTGCAGACCCGATGGAGATGCTTCACTCCTGCCTCACCATTGTCTTCTTCACATAGACCTCCTCCCCTCGGGAGAGGCCAAAGTCAGCAATCTTGGAGGCCAGGTTTTCTCCCACCAGGATGTTTCTCGCTGCCAGGTCCCTGTGAATGAACTGAAAGGGGCCAGCAGTCAGCAGGAGCCACATGCTCCCTCCTGCTGGCCCCCATGGGGAGCCCTCGGGCTCAGGGGAAGGATGCTCTGAAGGGCTTGCTGGGGATGTACCTGCTTCTCACTCAGGTACTGCATCCCCTTGGCCACATCTGAAGCAAACTGGAGGAGCTGCTGAGAGGTGAGTGTGGAGGCGGTGCCGTGCTCCTTGGCAAAGGCTGGGTCTGTCTCCAAGACTCGGCTTTTGCGGAGGAAGTCGAGGAGGTTTCCGTAGGGAGCGTACTCAATGGCGATGTACAGGTAGCCTGGGGGGCAGGAGGAGGTTGGGCTACTGGGGCTCTGCCCAGAAAAGAGGAATACAGAGCTGGCCAGAGGCCATGGGGCTGGGGAGAGGGGGACAGCCCTCACCCTTGTTCTCGCAGGCACCCAGCAAGTTGATGATGTTGGGGTGATGGCCCAGTTTGCACAGCACCTCCAGCTCCCCAGCAAAGTCCCGATGGTCATTCTCTGAAGCAAACTCTGGAAGCAAAGAAGGGACGGACACCTCAGGCCCTTCCTCTGCTTCTCTGCAAGTGACTCCTGACTCTACTCAGCACGAATATGGCCCAGGATGCACCTGCATCCCTCAGCCCGTCCTGTGCGTCTCCCCTGACGCTCACCTTTCAGCATCTTGATGGCTGCATTCATTTTCAGGCCATCCTTTTTGATCATGGCCCTGATGACCTGCCCAAAGTTGCCCTCTCCGATCATGTCCTCAAACTTGATGTCTTCCCACTCCAGGATGGGGTAGCTGAGGGGCTCAGGCTGTGGCTTGGGCCGGCGTGTCAAGGTCAGGGTCCCCGAGTTGAACTGCAGGATGGTCTCTTCCCCCTGGCAGATGGGAATGGGTGAGGTTAGAGGCACCGGGCACCCCTCTGCCCATGCGGCAGTCCTGGCAGGGCAGGAGTCCTGGGCAAGGGTGGGCTCCGCACCCTCTCTGCGTGGAAGTGAGGTCTGGCTGCATCCGGACTGGAGGCTACGGAGCGTGACCTGGATTGGGCTGGGACGTGGGGAGCAGGGGACACGGTCCTGGTGGGGCAGGCAGCACTCACCGAGCCAGACTGGTACGTAAAGGTGCGGCGCCGGTGGAAAAAATTCTTCTTGATGAGGAAAAGAGCCAGGAGAGCAAAGAGGATGGTGAGGCAGGTGACAGACACGGAGCCAACGATGGCCAAGAGCAGCTGCTGGTCTATTCCTGCCTGCTCAGTGCTCTGGCTGCCCAGGCTGGGCGGCACGCTCAGCGCTCCTGCCAAAAGGAGGGATGGAGGGTTGTGGTCCCCGGTCGAGCCCTGCTCAGCCTGCACGAGTGGCCAAGCACCAAAACAGACATCTTCCAAGACCCAGGCACAGCATGAAGATATCACAACCACATCCTGAGCCCCTGCTGCCACAGTGGCACAGGGGAGAGGGTGTCACCGCCTGAGCCCTGCCTCTGAACCACTGATTTCTGCACCTTCAACCAGCTTTGGATCCAGCCACCACCTCCTCCCATTCCAGTTCTGCTCTGCTCCTCTAGCCCCTCGCTCCACATCACCCTCTGGCCATGGCAGAGCCACCCCATGGATGCCGTGCCATCACCATGCTGCCCCTGCCCCATCAGGACTAGGAGGAGCAGGTTTCCTGGACACCCACAAGAGTTTTGGGCTTGGGCTGCTGCCTCACAGCTACTCTGGGAGGTCACTGCAAGCACCTCAATCATTCTTTGCTGGCCCAGATTCTGAGCCCAAGCTGCAGCAGAGCTGTGAGCCTCCTGCCTGCTGGGACACCCCTCTCACCGTCTCCCAGGGTCTTGGCTTTCACGGGCTGGCTCCATTCCCCTGGGACGTGGGAGTTGGCGCGGACACGAAACTGGTAGCTGGTGCTGGCGTTGAGGCCCCCGATGACCTTGGTGGTTTCTGCGCCACTGTCAGTGTCGATCCACTGGGGTTCACTGGTGCCCCCCACCTGCTGCAGCTCCACGATGTACTTGGTGATGCCCCCGTTGGGGTACTCAGGGACCTGCCAGGAGAGCCTGACAGCGGTGTCGGACACGGACTCTGCTGAGAGCAACTGCGGGGCAGAGGGCCCTGGGACAAGGAGAGCAGAGCGTCAGAGCCAGGACAGGTCTCCTGGCGCTGCAGAGGCTGCTGTGAGGACTGGACCCTGTGGATGGCAGCGGCAACCAAAGCTGGGCCAAGTCTGAGGGACCTCCAGGGACCCTTAGCCCCTGCTTGGAGGAGGTGGAGCTGCTCTCCATGTACAACAGTGGAGCAGGACTGTACTTCCAAATGCTCCCAGCTTCGGAGACCATCAAGCTAGATGCCTCTGTATTGACTAGCTCTTGTGATGGTTTTTTTCTTCAGCCCTCCCTCATACACTGTCTTCCCACCACCTCCTCTGAGTCTTCTCCTGCCTGTTCACAACCCTAACCCCAAATCCCCGAATCATACAAAGCTCTTACAAACAGGGAGCAGAGGAAACCTCACATCCCTCAAGCCTGATGCCTACCAGTCCTCTCAACACGTACCAGCTGGTGCCCACCCTGCATGCCTTCTCCCCTGGTCGCCAGAGAGCTTGGTCAGGCTGATGCTCCACCTTCCCAGAGTCTCCCACCTACGTGGGGGGCTGTGTGCATGTGTGTGTGTGCCCACGAGTGGGACTGCAGGGCTCCCCAGGCCCGAGTGACCACTCAGCAAAATCACCTGGCAGCAGGGTTAAAGTGAACCAAAGGGAAATATGTTTTTCATGCCAAGTATAATTATATCGAGGAACCTGTGTTGCTACAGGGTGTTGTGAAGGCTGCAAGTATAGACAGGTCCATCAGGATTTGGGCAGGGGTGCAGAGGACAGATCTGTTTGAGTGTCACTTGTGATGGCCTGAATGTCATGTTCAGCTTAGGATGTTTCTTGGCTGCTTGGTGATGGAGACTGCAGGGTCTAGCAAGGAAAGGAGGATGCATTTTTCCCAAGCAGCTGTTCGTGTTCTATCAGAGATGGAATACAGGAGCAGCCAGACCTGGGGATGATTGCTGTTACGATTATAACTGATTTACCATTGTAATTCCCTATAATAGTTCCCTGTGTTCCACTGGACCCACCTTTGCTGTTGATCATGACCTTGTAGGGGTCAGAGGGCGGCCCCAGGCTGGTGCAGTGGTACACCAGCACCTCCAGCCCATACTCCTTGTTGAACTCCAGGTCCCCAATGCGGGCAGAGAGCACAGAGATGGACGTGATGTTTTTCTCAGAGACCAGTCGCCTTGCAGAGTCAAAGAGGTGGACTATGAAGCCATGTGCCGGTTCGTGGTTACTTGGCAACTTCCAGTTGACATGAAGCGTGTTTTTCTCTTCTATGGACCAGCCTTCAATCACAGGCTTGACTGTGGGCTCTGCAAACAAAAACACAAAACCTCACAGCACATCAGCTCTTGAACTGCAGACTCTGTGCTGTGCAAGGGTTAGGGTCAGGGTCAGGGTCAGGTTCAGGGTCAGGATCAGGGAGATGGAGGCTCACCAAGGCACTCAGTCACCATGATGGCTTCAGGTCCCTTGCTGCCCTCCCCACCAGCCCCTGGCCGGCTCAGCTGCACCCTGACAATGTAGGCAGTCACCGGCCGGAGGTTCATGAGGGTGATGTTCTCGCTGTTGTCGACTGTTGGCCAAGAGGACACATCAAAACCATGCAGCCAGAGCCACAATCTGCCCTACCGCCGGCATTCTCCTCAGCATCCCTACAGGGGACCTGGTATGGAAACCTCTTCCCACCCCAGGCCTCCACTGGCTGGGCAGCCATCACCTCCCACACAGGTCCTGCCTGTGCCCCCCAGCCCTGCAGACACATACCCACAATGGATGACCATGCCGAATTGTCATCCCTGGGCTTGTAGAACAGCTTGATAGAGTTGATGGGTCCGTCACCAGAAAAGTAGTCCACGGGCGACACCACGAGCTGGCGGCTCTGCTTGGCCAGCAGCCGGGGGGGGCTCAGGGGCACTGGTGGCACTGTGGGGGGAAGGAAGGAATGACACTGGTGTGACTGAGAGCAACGAGGA
The DNA here is from genome assembly GCA_035584735.1 of Pseudotriccus pelzelni. Lineage (NCBI taxonomy): Eukaryota > Metazoa > Chordata > Aves > Passeriformes > Tyrannidae > Pseudotriccus > Pseudotriccus pelzelni. The sequence continues at coordinate 11,358,667 of JAWMRA010000005.1, forward strand.
GCAGACTGTGGAGACACCTGCCACCTCTGGACTCTTCCAGCTTTGTTAGGAAAGCCTTTTTATAACCACCCAAACCTGTCTGCTGGCACTGCAGCATATGATGGGAAGCACCCAGTCCAGTGCAGGGGGTTTGGTGTTGCCACACGATGCTGTCAGTCTCCCCCAGCAACCCTGGCTTTTCCTGGTTGTTGCCACCACCCTTTCCTCACCTCGGATGTTGACCTTGACTTTCCGGCTGTCCTGGCCCCCGGTTGTGGAGACCCGGCATTCCCAGAGCCCCGTGTCCTCCTTCGTCAGGTGCCGCACCTGGAACTCGCAGGTGATCTGTCCCGGCTCGATGATGGCCTTGATGAGCTGTGGGCAGTGAGGGTGTTGTCAGCCCCCTTGCCCAGCCCCCTGGATCAGCCCCAGTGTCACCCTGAAGCTGTCCAGCAGCCCCTGGGGGAGACAGGTGCTTTTAGGGGAGCTGGCACCACGGAGATGGAGGAGGGGCAAGAGCACGGGCGTACCTTGAGCACAGTGCCGTCAGCCTTGCGCAGCTCCACGCTGTCACTGGTGGGCAGTGGGTTGCCAGTGGCCACGCAGCTGACAATGGGCTCTGAGCCCAGGTTGAACTCCAGCTCTGAGGCCAGCTGGATGATCTGGGGGAACCGGTCTGGCACACAGAGATCAGCGTTAGGGCTGGCCCTGCCCTTCCCCAGGCACGCCAGGCTATCAGCTTTCCTCAGACCCGGCCACAGCCAGACCCTGGTGCCAAGGGGCCAGGGAGATGGATGCCGTGTACAGCCCTCATCCCCACCCCACATGCTGGGCTCAGCAACACTCTCAGCACAGAGAGTGGGGTGCCAGCCCGGATGTTCCCCTTGCAGTGCCCTGGTTCCCACAGGGTTGAGGACTGTTTCTGCAGGCAAGGAGTCCTGCTGAACCAGCTGCTGAAGCCGATAGCCATTGGCCCTCCCAGTCACCAGTGAGGAAGGAGCCAGAGCTTGCTTGAGGATGTGGAACAGACACCCACCACAGCCCCCTGCCAGCCTCACCTGACTTCTCGCAGTGCTGCCCATGCCAGCCTGCCGGGCAGACACAGCCACTGAAGCGGTTACAGCTGCCTCCGTTTCGGCAGGTGCACTCCAGGGCACAGTCGGGGCCATAGAATCCCGGGGGACAGGCTGTGGGAAGAGCAGAGCTCGCTGCCACCCCTGGCCATGGCACAGGACCACGGAGACACAGACGGCAAGCAGCTGGTGCAGGCAGCAGCACTGCTCAGCCCCTGCCGACCCTCAGACTGGGAGAGGTTTGCACAGGTGCTGCTGGAGAGCAGCCAGACCCTGGAGGAAGCCCAGGCCGGGTGGGAGAGCTGATGGATAGCCGTGTTCCCGTACCTTGGTTGCAGCGGGAGCCACTCCATCCCGAGGCGCAGGAGCAGCCGTAGGGGTCCGGCAGGCAGAAGCTCAGCCCCCGGCAGCCCTGGGCTCTCTGGCACGTCTCCTGGCAGTTGCGGCCAAACTGCCCTTCCCGGCAGGCTGGAAAGAGAAGCGTGGTTTGCCCTCACCTGCCATTCACCCCTGCACTGCTTAGGGCTGGCTTGGGTGCCCCAAGCCCCGTTATCACCACCTCAGGGAGACACAGGGCCCATGTGGATGGTCCAGCCCTGCTCCAGAAATAAGGCAGTGCGGGTGGGGACGCACGGGGGATGCACGGGGGATTTCTACCCACCATGCTCAGGTCAGGGGGTGCAGCAGGGCCCCCATGTATGCCCTGGGCACGGCACCTACCTCGCTCACAGCGGGTGCCCATGAACCCTGGAGGGCAGATACATTCACCGACATGGTCGTGGCAGATGCCGCCGTTCAGGCAGTCGGGACAGTCCTTCTCACAGGACGGTCCCCATTTCTTCGCAGGGCAGGCTGTGGGGAGAGCAGAGCGGAGCGCAGGGTGGCACCAGGCCAGAGGGCAGGGTTTCGCTGGCTGTCCCCAGGCCCCAGGGAGCCAGGGCGCTGCTCACCTCTCACGATGAGGCGGTAGAAGGCACTCCACAGAGGGCTCTCCCCCATGAACGCGGCGCTGTAGACACCGTTTTCACTGACGCTGACGTTGGGGAGTGTCAGGACAACGCGGTCACCCTGCACCTCACCCCGATCTGTGGTCTGGTAGTAGGTACCTGCAAGGGGAGAGAAGGTTATCCATGACCTCCCATGCCTTCAGGGCCGGTGCCAGGCACAAGCTGGGAGCAGACCCAGCCCTGTGCCTGCTCTCAGGACTACTTGCCATTTCTTTTCCACATAACATCCATCTCCTTCCTCTTGAGGATCCTGGCAGAGAAGGTGGCTGGCTCGGCAACATTCACAGACTGTGTGGCCTTTACTGGGAAGAGGTGGGCTGCAGAAGAGGAGGAGGAGGAGCAGATTGAGCAGCAGGGCCCAAGGGCAGTGCTGACACCCGCAGACCAGTCACCCCAAGACACATCCTGTCACAGCCCAGCGCCCATCACATGCTTCTCCTGGGATGTCATGACACATCTCCCGCTCCTGGGTCCGCTCCTGGATCCAGGACCCCCTCAAGCCTTTGCAGGGGCAGGGCTTCCTTCCTGGCCCCTCCAGTCCCTGTGGGCAGACACCAAGGAATGAGATGGAGCACTCTGCCCTCTGATCAGCCCACCAGCCCCAGCCTGGCATGGGATGCTGGTGGCAGCAGTCTGGGACTGTGACATCTGGGACAAGCTCGCATGGTGCACTCTCTCTGCCGCTGGCTGAGGAGGTGTGGAGTGCTGCAGGCAGGCACATCACGGGCAGGTGGGGAGAACTGGGAATGCGGGAAGCTGAACAGCAGTCCCCAGGACCAGCCACGCTGTCACAGCTGTTTCCCTGATTCCCCAGGTGCTGGGGCGTGCAGCAGCACTGAGCTCCTGGAGTATTAATGTGAGTCAGCCAGACACCAGCTTGAGCACAAACAGGGCTATAAATACCTTAAGGCCTGGGAAACCAAGCCCTGGGCGTGCCAGGGCAGACACAAAGGAGGACACAGGCGGCTGCTGGCTTTCGGAGCCTGGCAGAACTCCAGCTTGCACTCACTAGAAGGAGTCACACCGGGTTGGAGCTAAAACACATCCAGCTTGTGTCCCACCCCAGTGAGGCCAAGGACCAGAGGAAGCAGCACATGCAGCAGACGCCGGGGAAAGGGCACTGCAGGTCACGCTTCTTCGTAACTTCCCAGAATTGCCTCCCCACCTATCCCTCCAGTTGGGATCTTTCTTCCATGGACTTGGCAGTCCCTTGCAAAGGGCACACAGATGTGACCCCAATTCTGTCTCACTCCAGCTCTCTCCCTGCAACAAGAGCCAACAGTTCCCTGGGGATCTCCAAACACAGCCCTTTGTGTCTGCCCACACCGATTTATCTGTCACTCCATCACTGCAGCCCTCCCAGAGTGCGTCTATTCCCTGTTTCTCCATCACTCCAGAGCCCATCCACTGTCTCCCCAGGCAGCTCAGGGGTAGCAGCCAGAATGGCTGCTTGTTCACTTCTTTGTACCCACAGCCAGTGACACAGGCCCCTGCAGAGACCTTCTGCCATGCTGGGGGGAGTTGGTGGGAACTCCCCTGTGTGACAAGGACCACTCCTTTTCTTGCTCTCCTTTCTTTTAGCCAGTTATTTACCCATGCAAATACCTCTCCTGCCACCCCCTGGGTGCAAAATTTCTCTCAAAGAACCTTTGAAAGGGAATTTCCCCAGTTTTCTCCAGGCACCCAGGCAGACAGTGTCAACTGGGTCTTCCACAGCATCCTCACTGCTGCCATCCCAGAGACTCTCCCACTGCAAACTCAGCTGCCTCTTCCTCAGGGGCCACATAACCACAAATTCTGCTCCTTATTACAGTTTCTGCTAATTTGGTGCGTTCCAACCTGGGTTTACATGCCTGTAATTCCTTACTCAGAAGCTTTCAGGAAAGGCTGGTGTCCCATGGGCAGTGGCACAGCCTCGCTCACTGCGTGCCTGGCAATATCGCACTGCTCTGTTCCGCTGTTTATTGCCTGTCTCCTGTTATCAACACTGCCATTGCAGACAGATCACCCAGCAAGTTTCCCCAGCTTCTCTATTGTGCACATACATGCAAACATAAAAGACGTTCCGTTTCTCTAATTGTTTTTTCTGAGTGTCTTTCTGCTCTGCATAGCGTAACAAATAGTTTACTGCCAGATGTAAACATTGCTGCAATTACTCCTCAGGATCTCTTTGGTCTGCTTTACTTTGTTTTTATAGCAGAGCTTCCAAAATTTATCTTACTTTGTATGTTTTTGTCCACGCATGACCTTTCAGCTTTCCTCTAACAGCATTCTCCACCCACTGTTCCAAAGCCCTGGCCTGCTCTGTTGTTCTCTCAGGCTAAACAAGGGAGATGACACATGCCAAGGCCCCACAGTGGGTTCTGTACCCAGCCCTCCTGCCCCCTGCAAACATGTAATATTTTTGCTTACTATTTCCTTTGGTTTTTTTATCCCCTCCTCCTCTAAACAGGGCAGTGGCAGCTTCTTTGGAACTTGTAAAAGAGACACCTTTTTGGCACTTGGAACTCCCACAGGGGCTTGAACCCAGCACTGACCAGCTCCTCTACAGCACCCTTTGGGCCTGGCTATCTCACCACAGGAGTGGGGGGGGTGGCTGGGAGCTCCACACCATGGGAAACACTGTTACACCAGTGGAGACCCAGAGCCATCACTTCCACCCATGAGTTATAAACAGGAGCATCTGGGGGTACAGAGCCCTCTCTGTGCTCCTCACCCCCCACTGCTGGCCGTGCCTCCCACACTGTCTCTGTTTCCCTCTGCTTCACCTCCTCAGCACCTCTGTGCCTCTTGGGTTGCTCAGATCAGCCCACTCTGTTTCCAATAGGACCACTGCCAATTTCACCTTGAGCTTCTCTGGCAGAAGACAGTCTGGGCCCTGCTCCCTGGGGATGCTTGGACCCCACCAGCAGCCTCTGTACCCCAGCTTGGAGACACTAGAGCTGCTTGCTGAAGCTGTGTTTTAACACAAGCAGGGAAACTTGTGTCCCCTACTCTTACTCTCGGCAACGGGTCAACTGTTTTAGCTAAATTTACTAAAAAAGAGCTAAAAAGACTGCTGAGGCAAACACCTATCACAGAAAATCTCAGTCCTAATAGTTTTGCAAAGTCTCAAGCACAGAGGGAGCGGAGCTTGGAGGGGCACTGTGAGAAAGTGCTGCCCCAGGTGGTACCCCTGCTACTAGCCAGGCCAGGGAGGCCCTTTCAATTTATATGGCCCAAAATGGGAGCGGGAGATGAGCCCAGCATTGCTCTTGGCTACAGTGCACCCTGGCAATGCCTCTCAGCAAGGCCCACTGCTGGAGCAGGGACGTGCTGCAGCCAGATGGTGTTTGTCAAGCTCCTGGGAGGCTGCTGAAGATACGCCCTGGCATTACCTCCTCCTTGTGAGCCTGCGGTGGAGACATGGGCTGGCACAGCTCAGAAGGGCTGCCCCCCTCTCTGGTTAATGATTTCCAGACCCCACAACCTCCTCCCAGGGCGCCCAGCTTCCTTTTAGACCTTGCCCCGCTCCCAGGCACCATTACGAATCCAGAAGGCTCCTCCGTGGGGCTTGCTCACTCTCCTCCAGCTGAACATTGCTCCCATCTCCACCCCGCCCATGCTGGTGGACCCCAAACCTCACCACCGTCCCCCCCCACACGGGCCGGTGCTGGGATAGCAAAGCTCCCACGCGCAGGGAGGTCCCACGTGCACCCCACCGTCAGGCAGGGCGTGCCGGCCGCCCCCCGGCCACTCACCGATGTGGCTGTTGTGCACATAGACCACCTGTGCCTGCTCGGCCGGGGTGCGCCCCAGGCAGTAGAAGATCCCCACCAGATCGGTCATGGAGAAGCCCCTGGCCTGCACTTGGTTGCTGCGGTTGCGGTAGTTCTGGAAGCCCGTTTTGGGGTGGGTCATCACGATCTTGTTCTCCCGCTCGATCTGCAGATAGCTCACGTCGCGCTCCCCCATGACGCAGGAGAGGAAGAAGTCAGAGTGGGACAGGCTCTGCACGTTGGCGATCAGGGTGATGTCCAGGATGGTCCCTGGGGTGGGGGAGTATGAGGGCACATCACAACTGGGTAAGGGCACGGCCATCCCAGCCCTGCCTCGGCACCAGTTCCTATCACCCACGTCACCCCCTTTCCAGGACATTTTTGCCACCCCCAGCCCAGGAGACACAACCAGGGCACAGCAAGGTACATTGCAGACCCATTGGGATGACACAGTGGGCATTTCCATTCTCCTTTTGGAAATCCCGACTGGCTCAGCTCCTCGCTGTGAGCCGAGCTTGCAGTGTCTTGAGCTGCCTGTCCTCCCATGCTGGGGAGAGGCAGGCAAGGGAGGGCACCGCTGGCCTCTGAGGTCTCCAAACGGCTGATCACAAAGGGGTATTTCTTCCCTCCAAACCCTGCTCTGATGGTGCCACTGAGCTCCCACATCTGCCTCATCCCACCAAGCCTCCCTGCGGCCGGGGCTGCCCACTGGGACAGAGGGAAAGGCGCGATTTACCTGCCAGGCGTGGGAGGAGAAGCAGAAGATAGACCTGGAGTCCCATGTCCTTGGAATGTGTTCTGAATCTGGCAGAGGTCAGAAAATCCCCAGCATGTCCCAGCCACGGGGGTCAGAGCTGGAGGCTGTGGCTGCCTAGGGGCCCCAAGTGAGCGGCACTTCAGGACCCCTGCCCCCTGCCCGTGCCCCCCATCTTGCCTCCACGCTGCTGCTTGATGTCCAGGGCAGCCTTCTATGCACCAGCCTTCTCCGGTGCATAGCCCGGGCACGGAGAGAAAGATGCCTCCCTTCCTGCTTGCTCAGTGGCCAGCCGCCCACTCCTCCAGGGCTAGGGCTGCGTGCTGGGGGTTCCCTGAGCCATGCTGAACCCCCAGCCCGGCCAGGAGGTGCCTCACGCCCCAGCCCGCCTGGGCGGCAGCACCTCCATCCCCTCGGTGCAGCCCCGCGGCTGCTGGCTGTGGGAAGGGCTCTCTGGGAGCAGGGAAAGGAAAGGGGCCGAGGGGCCGTGGCCGGTGGCGGCGGCGGCGGCGGAGCCAAATCCTGTTTCCCATGCGGCGTTTCCTGCTCTCCACCCATTGTTTGGAGACGGCCCTGACTCCAGGAGCCGGCGGGAGCTGCCCGGGCAAGGCTGTCCCCCCGGGGAGCGGCGTGCGGTGGAGCTGAGGCCGCGCACACCTCGGCAGGCCTCGGCCTCCTGCCGCCATGGGCCGGGTGCTGAGGCGCGGCCCCACCTGGGCTCCGTGTGCCGGGCCCGTCACGGCAACGCTGCCCGGCCTGACAGGGGCTGAGCGGGAGCGCAGGCAAGGCAACGAAAAGCTGGCCAGCCCACAGCGCAGGGTGGCCACTGCCCCGGGCAGAAAACCCTCCGTGTTGGCGTAAACATGTTGCCGTAAACGCGCCTGGGAGGAAGTGGGAAGCGGCGGGAAACGTGGCCTTCCCTGAGCGCTTTGCCATGCACAGGGCACGGCACGGCCCGGCCCCGCTGCCCCCACAGCCCCAGAGGGACTCGCTCCCGGCCTTCCAGTGAGGCTGTGCCAGCCACCCGTGGGGTCCGGGCTCTCTGCCTGGCGAACAAAAAGCATTCCCCGAGAAATTACTACAAGCTTCACCCACCAAACCTGGTGCTGCTTCACAAACCAAACTGTTCCCATACGAAAACCAGGGCTGCCAGGGAACGAGCCTCATGTTTTGGTGTGTCCTGAGCCCATGCTGTTTCCTGCCAAAAATCTAAAGCACACATGGAGAGGAAAGGGAAATCCATTCATCGCTTCCGACTATTTACAGAGTGCTCTGGGGCCACGCAGCGCCCATGGCATGCTGAAGGAGGGATGACAGTGGGCAGGGGCTCCCCACTGCAGCCACCCCACAGCAGGAGGGATGGAGAGGATCCGAAAAAGATGGACACCAGGTGCAGCTGCCCCCATTTGCCTGGAAAACAAAGTGTGGTGTTTGTCATGGGCTATGCATAGGCAAGGGACCATTTTTAGGAGACGCCCCTGGGCGCTTGAGGCACAACCACAATGTAAATGCAGAGCACAAGGCCATCCCACAGCAGGACGTGCAGAGGGTGGGCAGCTGAGGGTGGTCTCTCTTGCTTTTGGTGCTCTCCTGGGAAATCCCACATCCCCATTTTCCTGATCAACCCCAAGCTCATTTGCAAGTGCATTGGGACTCATCTGCACACTCAGCAAAGAGGATAGATGCAGAAATAGATAAGTAAATGTTTTCTTCCCCTCATTTACTGGCTGCAGAGGCCAGTCATGCTCAGAACCATAAGTGCCATCATGCCACTGTGTGTTTACACGTGCTGTGCCTTGGGAAGCAACTCATTCTCTGCTCCCCCGGTAGCTGTGGGGGAGTGCATAACACAGAGCCCGAGTTTCGATTCACTCTGTGAAATGTTCTCTGGCATGAGGATCTGTTGGGGAATGAGATTACTGCCTGAGTGGAGCTGGTGCAGAGCTTTGCCTTTTTGGGGAATGGGAGCCAATTTGGGACCACTTTCTGCACCAGATGATGACCAGAGGATCTCAGAGATCCATTGAGGTATCTGACCCATTCTGATTCATCCACTTGCATTTTTTTCTAGGAGCACCTGGATAAGAGCTGTGCTGTCTAACTGGGTAGATCCCTTGGGCTGGAAGCAGGCTGGGAAACCTCTCTGGGGAGTTTTGTGGGGACACTCAACCAGGACCCTACAGCTCCAGTTTAAGCGTATTAACCTCCAGAGGAGGAACCAGAGAGATAGCTACAGCTGAGCACAGCCAGAGCAGCTCCCCACACGTGCTCTCCCGTAACATGGAAAGCTCTAGTTGCCCAACCCACAGCACACTGAAAGCACCTGAATTTCTGCTGAATTTACAGACCTCAACTTCTTTTGCTGAATCATGACGGACTAAAAACACCCCAAAGACTGATAAAAATACTCCTTTTTGTTATCATTTGCACGTTCTAATGCACGGCACCACATGCCAGAAACCATAACGCACCGATACGTTTCCTGATAGGAAATGCAAACGCCCTGCAAATCCGCTGAGGGACTGGGCTGCCCCAGCAATGTTTTCTAGCCCCGCTTCTCTGGATGCTTGTTTTGTTTTACATGCATAGCGGGTCCTGGGGAGGCCCCACAAGCTGGGCTAAGGGCTGCTGCCACCAGGCGCAGGATCATCCCAGGAGCAGGGTGGCCGAGCATCCCCAGCCCACCTGGTGGCATTGGCAGGGCAATTGGAAAGCAGGAGCTGTCTGGCTGCGCTGGCATCCAGCACATGGCTACAGGATGAAGGGCAGGCTGCTGGGAAGCCCTCTCCCTGAGGAAAGGGTGGGACGTGAGGCTGTGGAGGAGCCCTCTGACAGCTGGGGGAAGAGGGGCCGCCCTGCCCCAGTCACTGATGGGTGGAAACTGTGGCTCTGCAGTGCTCTTGTTGGCAGGCGGCTTCCTGTCACTAAGCAGGAGTGGGACCAGGGAATATGGAGGTGGGAAGAGAGCTTGGGGCTCCCTCTCCCTGCAGAGGCAAAGTCTGGAGCAGGTGCTGCCAGCACTTCCCTTGCCTGGGCCGTGGCTCTGCCAGCGCTCGCCCATTCACCTGCCCCAGCACCCACGGGCATGGGAGCAGGTCTCTCGCCCAACCTTGCACCAGCAAACACCCACGAGACGCTGCTTTGACAGGATTTCCCAGACTTTCACTGACTCCATGGCAGGTCTGCAAGGGGGTACCAGAGGTGGTAGGGCACTCCCATCCTCTGGGACCTTCACAGCCAGGTGCTGCTCACTGAGCTGCTGCTGAGCCCAGAGACGTGCCAGTTTGCTGCATGTTTTAAACATCTTCCTGCCTGAATCTCTTTTAATTTTCCTGTAGGACACTTTCCTGCTGCCTCAGCACCAGCTTCTCTGTCTGAGGCTGGCTGCGTGCTCCTGCCCTGGGTGTGTGGAGCCGGGACACAGCAGCTGGCATAGCAAGTGGGCCAGGCTCAGGCTGCTCTCCCTGAGCGCAGCATCTCAGGGCAGATGCCACAGAGGTGCTTCCTCCCCTTCCTTTGGCCCCCCCAGCACCTCCCAGTGTCCTGCTTCCACCCAGGCAGTCCCAACGGCACCCCATGGTCCACCAGGCAGATGCTGGCGGTCCCCTGGTCACCGATCACAGGAGGCCACAGGGGTGGGAGGTGGCGGGCGCGGTGGTTAATGTGTAACTGGCACTGCCACCTTTCACCTGCGCCCAGCTCGGGAGGGAGCGGGGCCAGGGCGGCAGCCAGGCTGGCTCCCAGGCTCTGGTGGTCTGCAGGGCCGTGCTGCCGGGGCGCAGGGGCTCGGTGGGGCCCCTGGGCCGTGTGGCCGTGGCCACACCTTGCACAGCACAGCCGGCTCTGCCGGCTTCCCAGCTTTCCCTGAAGCTTGTTTTTCTGCCCGGAAGTTTCCTGGAGCCAAATGGCTCCTGCCTGCCTGCTCGGGGTCTGCAGCCTCCTCTGTGCCTGGGCAGTGGTGACAGGACATCCCTGCAGCCTTGACCACCAGGTAGGAGGGCGGAGGGGACTCTGGCACTGGCAGCAGCTGGGGGTGGGCAGGGGCACCCTGCTCGTGGTCCTGCCAGCACAGGCTGGGGTGCCCACAGGGCAGCAGGGCCTGGCAGGCAGCTCCTGGTCTGCACAGCTCAAGACAAGACGAGCAATGAGAACCCATGGGAGCCAGTGGAGTTACCTGGGAGAGGTGCTGTCCCAGTGGCCACCAGCCACAGGGCGGGTTTACCCACAATTAGAGCCTGGCTGTCCTGCTCCCAGCCTCAGGCTGAACACGTTGTCCAGCCTGTTCACCAGAGCACGGCAGGGCTGACAAAGCCTCGTCTGAGCCACGGGTGATTGGTGCAGGTGCCCACAGCTCTGCAGCCCAGCCAGCTGCCTGCCTGCCCTTGCCACGGGCAGGGCTCGCCTGCTCCCCTGCCCCAGCTGGGAGGATGCCCTTGTGTCGAGGAAGAACTCCCCAGGGGGCTGGAGGTGGGGATCCGGGGGAGGAAGAGGAAGGCCCTCTGCAAGCTGACCCCGTATGACAACTGCCCAGTAAGGAAGGACAGGAGGGTGACAACTTGGTCCCTTTGCACCCACCTCATCTGCCTGGGTTTTCCTCCCAGCCCTGCATGCTCCTCCTTTACTCCTTCAGTCCTGGGCAGTCCTGCTCACCTTTCTCTGTTTATCCAGGCCCACATGGGCAGCTCATGCCTTTTTTTAAACTTTTTGTGTCTTTGCTTCTTATAAACTCTGCAAGGGTAATTAATTTGAACTTCTGGGGAGTCTCACTCTAGAGATACTCCCCAGCAAGGACAGCCCATCTCAGACAGTAGCTCTTTTCCCAGGGATGGGCCGACTGCAATGGGAAGAGCCTGCAGCATGCTCCAAGTTCCCTTCCAAGGAACATCACCAGTTTGGACCTCTCCTTCAACTCCTTGGTCGTGCCCCGTGACAGGACTCTCCTCCTGCATTTCCCTTCCCTGCGCTCTCTCAACCTCTCTAGCAATGCCATGCCATCTCTGAGCCCAGCAATCTTCTCCAACCTCGGGGCGCTGCGTCTGCTGGACCTGAGCAGCTGTGGCATCACCTCCCTCCACATGGACACTTTCCAGGGCCTGGGAAACTTGCACACACTGCTCCTAAGAAACAACAGCTTGCAGGAGCTTGATGTCTCTTTCCTCCTGCCACTGAAGGCTCTTTTCCTCCTGGACCTGCAGCACAATGAGCTGGTCTCCATGGACGCTTGGAGCCTGCAGCTGATGGAGACAGTCCCGCAGGTCCGTCTGGAAGGGAACCCCTGGGTCTGTGACTGCACTGTGCACCCCCTGCAGCAGTGGCTGCAGCGCAGGAAAGGTGAGCGGATGGGGCAGGTGGCAGGAGAGGTGTTGGGCAGGAGAAACCCTGGGTTAGGAGTCCTGCTTGATTCTTTTACTCCAACCCCTGGGCAGGCTTTGAGATGGCTTTCCAGAGACCTAGCAGGATAATTTAGTCACCCTTCCAGGAAAGGGGCTGCATGTACACTTCAGCCCCTAAATCCATCTTTATGGAACTTTGTGGAGTGACCACATTTTCAAAAGCTGCGGAGAGCTTGGCAGCTCTTCCTGTGGAGGCAGATCAGACTCCAGCCATCTGAGCTCAGCTCCCAAGGGAAAGCAGTGCAGTTCCTATCAGTATCCATGATTTTGGCATTATTCAGTTAAAAGGAGCCTGCTAATCACGGTCACACACTTGCACAGTTCCTTGGTCAGGGAATTTTTCCTTTGGTTGTGCTGAGGGCTGGTGAGCCTGGAGGGCAGAGCCAGGAGCACTCTGCAATGCGTCCCATCCGCCCAGGAGCAAGCAGGGATCGTCTTCTCTAAACTGGGAGGGGATGGGTGAAGCCCCCTGTCTCACCTTAGCCCACTTGTCCCCCAGCCATGCAGGTGACCTGCGTGTCGCCCCCGGGGCTGCGGGGCCAGGAGATCGCAGCTCTGGATTCCCAGGACCTGGGCTGCCGGATGAAGCACCGGTTTCCTCGTGCGCTCAGCACGGCCCAGCAGATCACAGTGACCCAGAACAACAGTAAGTTGGGCAGATCCAGAGGTGTCTGTAAGGTCTAGCTCCCTCCTGCCCCCTGTCCTACTGGAGGGACTGCAGGTGGAGACACAGTGCAGATGCAGTGGCTTGGTGGGGAGGGTGGTCACCACCTGGAGGTGCTTGCTGGCTTTGTGACAGAAGAGTTAGCAGGTGCCCCAAAGCCACACGGAGCACAGACTCCACAGGGGTGGGCACCAGTGTCAGGCAGCTGTCAGGCAGTTTTGCCCTCACTGCTCACACACCCTTGGTGAAGAGCGTTTCTATTGCTCCTAAGGAAAGCAATCCAGCGCTGGCTGCACCCTGCAGGCAGGCACAGGGCTGGCAGATGGGGAGCACTGGGTGTGCCACGGGCTGACCATGTGCCTTTCCTGTGCCACAGCCACCACCAACACCACACTGCCTGCCACCGTGAAGGGGGGAAGGAGCTGGCCATACCTGGTGGGATTCCTGGTGACAGCGGTTGGCATCTCCATCCTGATCGCACTGGCTGCCAAGTGCAAGCTCGTCCACAAGAACTTCGCCAGCTACCGCCACCGGCCACTGCCTGAAATCAGCTCCATCGGAGGCAGCCCCATGGAGGACTGCAGCAGCTGGGACAGGGGCTCCTGCGGGAGCCAGTCCATGCAAGCTGACCTGCAGGCTGAGGATGATGATGGCTTCATTGAGGACAACTACATCCAACCCAACGAGCAGCTGCCAGACAAACAGGAGAGGGACTTGCATCCCTCCATCTGAGCTCACAACTCAGCCACCACTGCTGCAGCCTCTTGTCATCTCTGTAGCTCCATCCCCTTGGCTGTTGACCCCGCGTGTTTGGGGGCAGGAGGAAAGGAGCAGAGAGGAGGGGAGAGAGGGATGGGCAGGGAATGGTGGTGGAGGCTGAAGGCAGCCAGCCCCACAGCGCCCCAGCATGACACCAAGAGGCTGCACTGTCACAGGGACACCAGACCTGCTGCTTCTTTCCCAGCCTTGCTCGGATGCTGAGGATGAAGGAGATGGTGCCCATTGTGCCTAGGAAGCCTGGTGCAGTGGGAAGAGGAGCCTGTCCTGGTGCTGTCTGCGGGGTCTTGGGCACTGGCCCTACTGCACAGACCCAGCCCTGCTTTGTCCCTCAATGCTCTGTCACTCTGTGATTAAAGCATGATTTAGCCCTGCCTCTGCCTGCAATGGTTTGTTGGGACTCTCCCCGTGGCAGTGCTGGGAGGAGACCCCCAGCCCCACAGCTGGGGTGTGGCTTTTTTTGCATGTGCTTTCAAGGACCATAAATACACTCCTCGTTAACTGCGGCCGTGAGAGAACAGGTGGGTGGCATGAGTGTTCTTGCGCAGACAGATCTGTCACTGCGGTGGTGCAGGCAGCCCCGGGACATTGTCACAGCGTTTCTGTGCACGTCTCTCCAGCGTTGCTTCCCAGTGTTAGACAGGATGACCTCAGAGGTCTTTTCCAACCCCAGTGATTCTATGAATCTGTGATTCCCACTGTAGCCCTTCTTCCTTTTCTCTCTTCCCTCTCCAGCAAGACATGCTGAAAGGCACTTTTACCCTTCCCCTGTCACGAGCAAATTTTTCAGTGGTGCCAGTTGCAGCGTCAGGCAGCCACGAGTGCTCGGGCGAGACGACCCCATCCCCCGGCTCCCATTACAGAGTCCTGTGTGCATCTCTAACCGTGGAGTTACAGGAACACCGTAATTTTTTGCATTCCTGTCATCTCTGTGGTACGATAAACAGCACATGAGACACGGGTAAGTGCAAGTTTTTTCTGCTGTAGTCGGTCGTGCCTGCATTGGTTATGCTGGAGTTAAAAGCAGGGAGCAGCAGCAACATTCACCCTCCTTGGTAAGTGATTCATAAGGCTGGTACCATCCGGCCGGGAAGATTTCCCAGGGCACAGCCCAGTCGTTACCATGCCTGATAGCTCGGGAATCTCTTCCTCGTGCTCCAGAGCTTGAAGTATGGACACAGGGACAGCATTTCTTGCAGCTCTGCCACACAGTCAATTCCCCACCTCCTTCAAATCTCTGTTTCACTGTTAATTTCTCCACTCATTAAGACATTTATAGAGCACAGCGTATACAAAGGTAAACAATACACCTCGGAGAGTGTGAACCAAAGAGGACAAATGGGTCATGCACTGGATGGGCAGTACGGCCCAGACAGCAAATGTGACATTTGAAGCCATGAGGAGGAGGAAAACTTGCTGGCTTCCTTTCAGTGGTCAGCCAGTTTTTGCTCTTAAATGCCGTATTTCTAAACTGAGCTTTACTTTTTTCTCATGGTTTGCCTTCTGGGCTCATCAACTACCCATGAAAATACGCTAAATACTGTAATTTTGGGGAATTTTTGATATTTTTCAGGTAAGATAGGAGACTTAAATCTGAGGGCTGGGAAAATGCATTTCAGTTATGTTTCAGAGGGTATTTTCTGGGCTTTCTAACATGCTTTTCAATCACATGAACTCACGCTAGAGGCAGTATTTTCTTTTTAGTTTCAGCGATGTCTTAAAAGAGACTAAATCTACAAGTGCCCGGGCTTATTTATCCAGGATCTCACTTACTCTTGTCCCTCAGTACCTAGTGGTGGGTTGCTTGTCGACTTTGACCCTGCTGGAAGTCCCACCCATTCATTTTTTAACCAAGCTGACACACCTGGTTTTCATGTGAGGCTTTTAATGCCTCCTCTCCGGGCAGCTCCAGTGCAAGCAAGCAGGAGCCTGGCAACTCACAGGGAGGGAAAGACAGCTGGCCTGCAGAGCTGGGAATACAAGGGGTCAGAGCAGAAAAAGAGGAGCCTTCTCAAGGCAGTCCGCCCAGGAAGCTGCTGGAAGGACTGTGGCTGAGGCTGAGGACGGGACAGGGAGCAAGTATGCAGGCAAACTGGTTCCAGGCTCCTTGCAGGGAGCAGCTGCTGCCACGAGGCTCAGCCCTGCCACAGGGTAAAAGAGCTTCTCTGTAAACAAACCAGCCAGCACGGACATATTCAGGAAGCTTTGTGTGCTCCGTGTGAGCATCTTTCAGGGTCACGGCGAGGTCACAGGTTCACAGAGGGGATCTGGCTACACCTGGGTCCTTCAGCAGAGGGAGAGGGACCTGCATTTGCAGGTGGGGGTCATGTATCAGGAAATAAGGGTTTTGGGGCTGTGGTGGCACAGCCACAGGAGGGACCCTGGGCTGTCATGGTTTCTGCCTTGGGCTCAGCCTGAGCAGAGGCCAGCTCTGCAAAGCCCTGCCACCCCCTGCTCTACAGAGACGCCGGCGCTCAAGCATCAGCCTTCAACACAGTGGGCTTCTCTAACACTTTATTATGTACATAATAATTTCCACACACAACACAGGAACTAAG
Organism: Pseudotriccus pelzelni; assembly: GCA_035584735.1. NCBI lineage: Eukaryota > Metazoa > Chordata > Aves > Passeriformes > Tyrannidae > Pseudotriccus > Pseudotriccus pelzelni. The sequence continues at coordinate 11,374,630 of JAWMRA010000005.1, forward strand.
GAAGACACAAACCAGTACCCCTGCTGCAGAGGTGAGTCAGTGACTGGGGCAGTGCAGACTGTCCCTCTGGGCACTGGACACCCAAACCATCATCTTCAGGCACAGCCTGTTCTCAGCCATTCTCTCCTTGGGTTGCTGACTTGGCCCACGATCACCCTCGTCTGGCACAATTCACAGGCACTTTGGGCACATTTTGCAGGGGCTGTGGAGGGGAGGAGGATTCACAGTGACACGCAGGCAGCGCGGAGCTGCGAGCTGGGCACAGTCACACATCTTCACAGAAATGCCCAGATGTGCAAAACAGCTGGGGCAGAGGCAGCTGTGGCCTGTCCACACCTGGGGGGTGGGGGAGTGGGGAGTAACTGCTGGAGCACTGATGCAGGCAGAGGGGGTGCAGCCTGGCACAACTGCACGGGCACTGGCACAGACGTGCAGAGCACCAGCAGTGGTGATGGTGCAGAACGGTCCAGCTCTGGCCTGTCCCTCCCTGTGTATGCACAGTGGTCCCTGCTGGACCTGGGGCCAAGCAGCCCAGAGGGGAAGGATGGCTCTTTGCTTTGAAGGGATTTAGCACAGAAAGATCTGGCCTCAGCAACACCCTCTGAGCTCTTGGGCAGATTAAGGGAGGAGATGCAGAGAGAAGAGGAAACAGCAGTTTAATAAAACCTACAGATGAAGTGAAAGTGGCAGAGGAAAATGTAGGAATAACAGAGATACAGAAAGGAAAGCCCAAATGATGTACCAGTACTTTGGGGGAAACAATCCAAGGCTTCAGGGGAAGGAAAGCCAGTCAGAGCAGGGCAAGATGAATACAGATGTGCCCTCATGCGATCTCACTGCATCGGGGACAGTGTGGTCTGGAGCTGTGAAAGGATAAAGCCTTCACTGCCCAGCATACACCTCGTGGGGCTCACTGGTGGTGAAACTGCCTCCAGGTGTGGAGACAGTGACTTGTGCTTTTAAGTAAGGGAATGAGCTACCATCCTCTTCCAGATGAATTTGCTACCAAGCACTTACAAATAATAGCTCAGTCTTGTGCCACTGCAGAGGAAACTTGGCAGATAATGAGCAAAACCAACATCTGGAGCAGAGCAACTCATATGAGGGGGAGATGGGAGCAGACAGAAAGATGAAGAGAAGGGTTTGCAGGAGCAGCTTTGCTAGTTGGTTAAAAGATCTATGTCAATGGCAGGGGCAGGAAATGGGTTAGTGGGTCTCTGAAGGAAATGAGAATTTTGACAGGTAAATTAGTCTCAAGTCACAGGAAAAGCTCCCGTTGTTAGTCTGCCTCTGGGAAGGACACCTTGGAGATAGACACCTTGAAGAGATAAAACACCAAAAAAACTCCAGGTAAGGCCCAAGTGGCAGCAGAAAAACTTTTTTGCCCTGCAGGAGCTGCAGCACTTGGTAGACAGGAACAGCATAGAAACAGGCAGGGACTGGGATGAGCTGCAGGGCTCCTGGCAGCAGAGGTGCCTCTGCTTGGGAAACTGCAGTGGGAGGGCAGAGCGCTCCCCCCTCACACCACTCTCGCAGAGAGTCCCAGCCCCGGGATTCAGGCATTCCATCACCATCCCCCAGCCACTGCACCTTGCTGTTTGTGGCTCACGTGGCTGATGCTGGTGTGATAACACAGTCCAGCATGGATAACCTGTCAGGGCCCTGGCACCCCTTGATCACCTCCTTGATAAAACCACAGGTGATGGTGGGCTGCAGGAATGTAACGCTGGAACAGACCCTGGCATTGCAAACACAAACAGACTTTCATGTGAGGTCCAGCCATGCTGTGGCTCTGGCACAAAGAATCCCGTGCAAATCCCACACTCACTCCCACAGACGCACAGGTGCTTTCTTGGGAGCAGGCCCTGCAGCCATACCTCCCACCAGGCTCCTTTTGCCTGTGCCTCTTGCCTGCTGACACAGAGTGTTTCCTGCCATTCACCAGCTGCTGGAGGCTCTACTTTGCTCAGGAGCTGGCAGCCCTGCACAGAGCACAGGGTGGTTTCATACCACCCACAATCACAGCCTCTCCTGCCAGGAGAGCGTATGGCAGCTCTCAGGACCTGCAGGAACCAAGCAAGTACCGGGGTCCCCAGGGGTACAGGACAGGCTCACCTTCACTCTGTGACACAGGTCAGGAGCAGCTGTCACAGGAGGTTTGAGGAGATAAAACACCGACCGGGCCAGCACTGCACTCCCAACACACCAGATCCCAGAGCCCGTCCAGGCACGCCGAGTCTCTGCTGTGCCGTCAGCAAAGCAAATGCCACCCATCCCCGGCAGAAGCACAAGGCCCATCGCAGCTCTCGCCCTTCCTTCGGGAAAGGCCAGCACTGACGGGTCGCATCCACCGAGGCTCACGCGGGGGCATCCCGGCTCAGATCAGGTTGGCCATGCTGGAGGTGGGAGGAAGCCGCCTGTTCCCGGCGAGGCGGCCCGAGATGGTGAAGACGCGGATCTCGCCGGTCTCCAGGCTCCGAGGAGCGGCCCGGCGGCAGGAGGTGCAGAGCAGGTAGAGCAGCAGGCAGAGCAGGATGGCGCTGCCAGCAGTCAGGAGGACGACCCCGCTGGTGAACATGCTGGCCAGCGGCCGCGCGGGGCTGAGCTGCATGGTCGTGGTGGAGAGGATGGTGAGCACCAGCCCGCAGACCAGCAGCACCAGGGCGCTGAGCAGCAGCACCAGGCAGTCCGAGAAGCCCCCGCTCTTCAGGAGCTCGATCTGATCCCGGCTGCGGATGCAGTTCATGTCCTGGATGGCAGAGCTCAGCAGCTGCTTCAGCAGCACGAGCAGGGCCAGGAGGCAGAGCGTGGTGCCCACGGCCAGCCGCCACTCTCCGGACCGGCTGCTAGTGCTGTACAGCAGGATGATGCCCCCGATCCCACAGGCCAGGATCAGCACCACAGCCATCCCATAGCACAGGATGGACTTTTTGGGGTCCTGGAACCACCAGAGCTCCACATGCTCCTCCAAGATGTTCCTCTGGATGTGGTCTGCGTCTGCAGGGGTGCGGGGGCTGCTCAGCTCCGCCAGCTCTGGCATGGTGGGCAGCTGGGTGAGGAGGGCACAGTGGGGTGGTAGCACAGATGAATCTACACCCTTACGGAGAAGTGGAGGGTCAAGGCAGCAGCGGTGCCGAAGGCAGCTGCATTTCTCCAGCAGTGATGTCTCTGCCTCATTCTTTGGATCCTCATGGAGCTTCCTTTTGCAGTGGTGCCACCTGCACAGCTACGGTCCTCGTGCTGAGATTGAGCCCACCACCCAGGCACGGCTGTGGAACATGGTGGAGCAGCACCATGAGGGAATAACCGGGGCTGTGTCCTTCCTTTCCTGCGCCTTGCATCTGAAAGAGTCAAGAAGAGAAGATTTCATTAAACAGAGACCCCGCTCCCCTGCACCAATCAAGCAATGCCCTGCCGAACCCCGGGCCTTGGCTGCTCCAGGCCGGCCTCCAGACCTCACTCTGCCTTCCTCACAAAAGCCCTGTGCGTTGGAGAACAGATCATCCACACAAGTCGTCCCAGGAGACCTCCACGCGCTTCAGGGGAACCTCAGCCTGGCCCAAGGGCGAGTCTCCTGCCTCCCCAGCCCTGTTCAGAGGCTACTGGCACACTGGTGCCCACAGGACTCTGCCTGCAGCTGGTGCTGGCAGCAGGGCAGGGACAGAGCAGAGGCAGGTCCCTTCTGGGATAAAGCCCCATTCACAGCTCTGGCTTCACATGCTCCCTCATCAGCATCAGCCTCTTGTCACCAACTGGCTCTGCTGCCCAGAAGGACAGCAGGAGGTGGGGGTCAGGACCAGGGTTTAACCCTTCCATTCCAGATGCTGGAAGAGCGAGAGCTGCCCTTGCTGCACGTTCTCAGCCTTGTCACTGCCCCTGCACTGGCAGTGGTTTTCCCTCACAAGTTCCTTACAGAAATACAGTGGTTACATCCTCAGTGCCCTCAGCACTGCCTTGGGAAGAGCTGTCTGACGGCTGGGAACAGGCACCCTGAGATTTTTGTCTCCTCTCTGCTGGTCCATGAAACACTTCACCACTGGAGGGGAGCAGGGGAAGGGTGGTGGTGGCTGCAGTGTGGAGGGAGGCTCTGAGGTGCCGTGCTTAGCTGGGCTCCCCTCGGCACAGCACCTTTCTCAGCCCACAGCCTGGCTTCCCAGGCTCATGTCCCCAGTGTCCTGGTTCCCCTCAATGCTCCTCTGGGTAGAGTTTTACACCAAGACTGGAAAAAACTTGAATTTCTCTCACGTAATGTGCCCCCCTGGCACGTCAGTGCCCCAGCTGGTCCCACAGCACCACAGGGACCCTCTGGAACAGCTCGTACCCAAATCGAGGAGAGGTGCTGGGGAGAACAGGATGGGAGCACCTCAGGTGTGTCCTGAAGACATGGGGCAGACCCTGGAGACCCAAGAACTGCCGCTGTGGTAACCTCCCAGATAGGATGATTCCCCCCTGACCATCACACACACAAACCACTCTGAGCCCTGCAGGAGCCCGTGGCAGGGACAGGAACTGACGCAGGTCCCTTGTGTCAGAGCTGTGTCACTTCTCCCGGGTGGGGACATGGCCACTCAGCACCCTGCCTGCTGGAAATGGCTCTCAGGAGCCCGTCAGCCCGTGCCAAGCACACTCTGTTTGTCTTCGTGCCCTGCTCTGTGTGGCGCTGGGACTCGGGGCTCATTACACACAGGCAGGCACAATTCGTGACCTCCACGCATGGCAGCTCTGCACACAGCAGGGATCTTTCCTCCCATCGCTCTCCCTGTTCCCAGGCAGTCTCCACAAACCACATCCCCTCACGGCATTGCCTTTGCTGCCGGCAAACGCCTCAGAATCCCCTTCCCTTGGGGACCAGCCAACACGGGGTGGGGGGGAGAGGGAGGACAATAGCGTGGGGGGTGCCCGAACCAGACACCGCCTGACAGTGTCAGGCCAAGCTCCTCCTGAGTCACTCCCCGTCCGTGATGGAGCATGAGGTCACTTTGGACGTGGCTCAGGGCGCACTGCCAGAGACAGCACGTGTCCAGGAAGTCTGTAAGCACCGTGGGCTTGCAGGCCCGGGACCCATCGCGCCCCGAGAGCTGCACACGGGGCTGTTCCCTGCACAGGGATTGCCTGGGATCGCGGGGAGCTGGGGCACAGAAACCCAGGCTCCAGAGGGTACACTCGCTGGGAGGCCTGTGAGAGATTTACAGCTCCTGGCTAGAGCCAGAACAATCAGAAAGCATCAGTGAGAGAGGGAAAAGAGCTGTGGCTGAGCAGGCTGATCTGTGCCTGCTGGGACTCCGAGTTTGCATGAGACAGCGGATACCTTGTGCTGCCCACATGTGCCCAGGACACGGGTCCCTGAGAAGGTGAGGCCGTCACGGGGCACTTTCAAAGCAGAGGAGTGAGAAGATGTTGAGTTTGGAGCTGTTTCCCAGCCTGTGCAAATCAGCTTGGTGCTAAACACTGCTTCCTCCTGCCTCTCCTTCTCCAAGCACAGCAGCGCCTTATCTCCTCCTTAGCATCAAATGAGCGAGTCTAGTAGGTAGCAAGTTTGTAGATTAGATTGAGATTTTGGACTAAGAAAACATAAAGCTTGGAGAAGTGCAAAGTCTGTGTCCTTCTGCTGCTTGACCCAAGTTGTGCACACAAGTTGTGAGTCAAACAGTAAACAAAAAAAAAACCACAGCAGCACAAACCACAATGAGGGAAAATGTGACCAAAAATCAAGCTACAGCACTGCATTCTCGTGTTACTTTTAAAAAGTTAACCATTTTGGTTTTTTATTTGCTCAGAAGGAGGACAGGGAGCAAGATAAAACTGTAGGAGCATCTGGCTGAGCTAAAAAACAAGGTGTCACCTCTACGAGCACGTATTTTCCAGTGTTATATTAACCTCTATTAAACAAATGTTTTGGAGAGTTTCCCAGTGTTACATTAACCCCTATTAAACAACTGATTTGGAGAGGCAAAGGCTTCCACTGCAGTGTGCTTTCACATTTCCTTCTGTCAGTTTGAAAATGTTCTGGGAATATCATCTTTATTCTGTAAGAATCCACTCTTGCTTGGGCTTCTCTAGACTGGGAGGGTTTGTGCTGGTAGTAACAGTATTTTTACTCCTACAGTCACAGAGTCATTCAGGTGGGATGGGACCTTGTGAAGTCACCCAGTCCATCCCCCTGCTTAAAGCAGAGTTAACCTAAAAGTCAGATTGGGTAGCTCAGGGCCCCATCCACTCGGGTGCCAGGGATGGAGGATCCACAGCCCCTCAGGAATCATTCCAGTGCTGAACCACGCTTACCAGGAATACATTCTTACTTAAATCTAGCTACAGTTTCCCATTCCTCAGGCTGGCTGCATTGCCTCCTATCCTCTTCAGAAAAATCTGACTCTCTTTATAGGTTAAACCAAAGCTGTCACCCACCACCCCTCGGAGAAAGGATGAAACCAGACCTCACCAGATCTGCTGATCTGGTTTCTTGGCATTATGCAGCACATCAGTTTGCCCAGATCAGATCAAGAGAAAGGAAGGGATACGGCTGCCTGCTCTGCCATGAGGGAGAAGGACAGCCTGTCCACAGCTGTGGCCTTTTCTGTTGGTGCTCTTGGGGCTACCTGGTCTGGGACAGACCATAACACAGACCCTTTGGGAGCCTGAGCCACCAGATTAGCCTTTTGACAGCACGTATCACAGGGCATTAATCTGTAACTCACTACTGAACCCAGAACCTTCAGTCTCTGTATGCAAGAGAAAAAGGAGGAGAGGGCCAGCCCAGCCACACTGTGCTTTATGTCCAAAGGACACGTTTCAGGAAAAAATTGACACTCTGTCCTTCCCCAGTGCTGGCTGGCAGCTGGGGAGGAAGAACAGGAAAACACTGGGAATGTAGGAAAACAAAAATGTTCATGTTTTTCCTTTTTCATTATGTTTTTTTTTTTTTTTCCCACTCTGACAACATTTCACTGGAAACTGAGGGTCATCATCAACAGTTTCCTGGCCACTCCTGGCTGCAGGTGTGGAAGATGCACACTGGCTAAATGCCTCAGAATGATACATACATATATTTATTTACTTATGAACTTTTTATGTTTGACTGTCTGATATCTGACAGACAGGCCATGCACTGTATGTTAGTTAACACTTTAATTTCAGAGTCACATACAGTTTGGCTGTTTAAATACTCCTCACATCCCTCCTCTCCCTGAACCCAGGGTACCCCTTGAGACATTCCTTACCCACAGGATTCAGGAGAGGAAGTCTGGGGATGGGACAGGCTCCTGCAGTGCTTCCTTGTACTTCCAGCCTTGGAAGGGTTTTATGTGAGCATCATGGAGATTGGAAGAGTCAGCAAGACTTGCTGTAAATTAACAATACACAAAATGAGTTGCATGAGCAATCTAGATGAGAGCCAACAGAGCCTCACAATCTTAAACAAATTCAAGCCATCTCAGTCCCCTGCTTCCTCAGTCCCTCAGAGCTTATTTGCTTCTTGGCCAGGTCTGGCCACAGCCTGTTTGGGATGGACTTGCCACCCCACTGTGCCTCACAGAAACCTTTAGACCAGAACAGGCATAATTTTTTTACCATACTTTCATGTAATTTTTTCCAACTTCCAATGATTTAGGAAGCATTTCTTTACCAAGAGAGTCAGCCCTGAATTGTAGATCTCTTTCAACCAAAACAAGATATTCTATTCTGTCTGCTGTATTCTAGTTTGTCTATTCTATTCTATCTATTCTATTCTATTTCAATTGAAGAGGACCTAAAATGATAATCTAATTCAGCTGCCTGACCAATTCAGCTCTGACCAAGTTCAGGCATATTATTAAGAGCATTGCCCAAATGCCTCTTAAATACTGACAGGCTTGGAGTATTGACCACCTCTCTAGGAAGGTTGTTCCAGTGCTTGACCATCCTCTCAGTAAATAAAAGCTTCCTAAGCATATTCAATTCTATTCTAGCTCCCCAGCTGGCTAAAAGAGAATGAAGCTCACGTATCTTCTTTTATGCCTGAATTACTGACAGTGCACAAATCAGAAGCTCTGAATGTCATGGTGCTCAAGGCCTGTCCGTGTCCCTGGGAGCATCCGTGGGAAGGTTCCCTCTCTTCTTCTAAGAACTCAGGACTGAGGATGGAGGAACCTGCAAAGAACTGTAGTAATGGGGCCTTTATGTGGCATATCTGTCTCACCCAAAATCCTAGCAAGAGACTCAAGCTCTTCTGGCTGCTCCATCAACCGCCAATTCTCAGCATTCCTCCTTTCCCAGGCTTCTCAAAATCCACGCAAAGCTATGCAGCTTAATCCGCACCTCTGGGGAGAGACCACCCTCTCTACCCTGCCAGAGGGATAATGCTTTCCCAGAAGTGAGCATCTGTCCCACCAGTGCTCCCGCCAAGAGACATCCTTTGGGAAGCCCCAGGAAAGCCCTGGGTGATGGTGGACTGTCCCTTCCTTTCTCCAAGCCTAGGGGCTCGGGGGTTAAGGGTGGTGGAGGGCTTGTTGTAACAGGGTCAGTGTGAAGTTGCTTTTTACACAAATCTAGACTGCTTTGGCATGCTCCGTTATAAAGTCTCGTGTTCCCCTTCCCCTCTGTGCGCAGAACAGGTATCCATGATCCTGACCCCGCAGAGCCTGTCGCTCACGCACCTCTGCCGAGGGCGGCCTGGGAGTCCCAAAGGAACAAGAAACTCCCGAGCCTTACCTGCTGAGAGGAAACACAGCGGTGCAAGGAAGGAATACAGTGGAGGCAAGAGGCAGGATCTCTTAAAAAGTAGGCCGGGGGCAGCCCCCAAACCTGCCGGCAGCCGCTGGCGAAGCGCGTCCCTCCCCGCACGGCTCGGCTCCCGGGGAGGAGGGATCGCTCACTCACCTGCTGCCCACACGCGACAACCCGGCGCGGTTTCCTGCTCCTGGCTGGCAGCAACGCTTTCTCCTGGCTTTCCTTCCGCTGGATCCAGCTACCTGGGGGAGCCCACGGGGGGAAATCTCTTCCCCTTGCTCCTGCAGCCGCCTGCCAAAGAAGCAGGTGCGGTGCCCCTGCCGCCTCCCCGGCCCGCTGCGACGCTGCGAGCCCTCACCTCTGGCCCGGGCAGGTGCATTCCCCAGCAGGGTGGCGTCTCAGCAAACCTGCAGCTGCTCTTGGACGGGCTCCAGAGCCGCGCCGGGGTGCAGGTGCTACCCCTCCCTCCTCGGGCAGGATCTGGCCTCTGGCCACACACCGATCCTGGAAGGTGGCTCATTTCCTCCCGGCTGGAGGGGAAGGGGTGCCGGGGCCGGGGAGCAGCTCCCAGGCAGCAAGGTGAGAGGAAGCCTGCAGCCAGGTTGGCAGTGCTGGGGAAGATTGACGCATTCAGCAAATATGTGGTGTTATGTGGTATTAAATAAAGCAGCTCCTGCACTACTGTATAGGCTTGGGGCCATCTGGTCATATCAGACCTGGATCTTTCCATGGCATTAGTCCAGGCAGGCACTTAAGTCAGGCAAGATGTCATTGTGGTGTCATCTTCCCATGACAAGGCAGCTGCAGAACCCCCTTTGCTTGGAAACAGCAGCACCAGCAGAGCCTACTGTGGTGCAGAAGAGCTGACTCCCTGGTAACCCCCTGGAAAGAAAAGGGTAACCATTTTGAGAGGAATTAGGGAAACAGAAAAGGATTCGTTTAAGAGATGAAGAATAAAAAAGGGAGTAGCAGGAACTCAGAAATCAGTAGGGGAATGGGATTCCCAGGCTTAGTGAATATCCCCTCCTGCATGGCTGGGCTTCATCGCAGCAGCAGGGATCATTACTGTTAGTCTGAGCAGTTGGAAAATCTGCTGCGAGATGCAGGAAGAAGAAAATGGGACTGAACAACAGCTCTTGCTCAGCTTATGGAAAGGGAGGCTCAGTCATTAAGTGACATGCTACTTTTTTAGCAGGCTATGAGCAGGGAAGTTTAGGATATGCTAATCAAATAGGAACCAAGGAGTGTGACAGCTCCAGGGATTTGTCTGAGAAAAGTCTGAGAGATCTTTTGAAATCTGTGAAATATCATCAGTCCAGAGGTTGTTGTCCTAAACCTAAAACAGCAAAGGAGATGTGGTGAGGCTTATTATACAAACACCCTTGAACAATGAGCTTGACCCTACTCAGAAAAACCTGGTCTTTTAGTTGGCCCAGTTAACGAAGAAGTCATCCAAGGGGAAACCTTATTCAGGTTTAAAGATAACCATATACTCACTTAAAAAAAATGGGCTGTAGCTTTATATGAGCATGAGATCCTTTCCAGCTTGTTTAGAGATAAAAGGAGAAACAGAACAATGCAGATCAAGGGAGGACGAAAGCAGAAAGTGTCTTTGCACCCTGGGAGAATTTAGAAGACCATTAGCACACGGAACCGTAATCCAGTTACAACGTAATTCTGCAACATTTCTACAGCCTATGCGTGGGAGTTTGACCTTTGTCTGGTTTTCCCAGTATAGAAGGGGCTTGTACATCTACTTTGCTTCCAGCAGATCTTTGATAAACCTCACTTGTAACACTCTGCTGTGCCTGACTTTTAATGTTCCTTATACAAGCAATGTTTTAGCTGCCTCTTAGCCACTAAGATCAAGTTCAAAATCCTCTTCAGCCTAGTTTGGCAGCTGCTTACTTGGGCTTCATCTGACAGGCCTTACATTGCCTTTAAAATGTTTCTAATGAGGGTGATACAGGAGCATATTATTAAGCACATCAGTCACCATTTAGAAATAATTCTTCACCTGTATGTTAGGACAAGATTCTTCTTTTTCAGGGAGATTGATTCCATTTCTCTAAACCACTACTATTAAAGCAGTGTGTTCTATGATTCTACCACTCAATTTATTCTGACTGAGAGAGGGGAAAATTATACCACATGGGAGTCTAGCAAATTAAAATGGGTGTGTGCTGAAAATTTAGGAGGGAACTAGTTTCTAAAATATTTACTAATTACATTAATTACATCCTCTTTCTATACAGGAAGTGTCAAGATGATTATATGGGGAGGGGAGGACGAAGAAAGGGTGTTAAGCTAGCCCATTAACAGACCAATACCATCATAACTTCTTCCTTTTGCTCCTGTGAAACCTTCATACAGGTTAAAGATGCAAAATGGAAAAAAAAAAAAAAGACAAAGCACTCAGCTGAAGTCTCCAAAGTCACAGCAGCTCGTGGAACCACCTGTTTAGCCATGGTGTGACCCTGGAAATGAGTCCAGAATCCCTAATGGTAATACAGCTTACATGTTACCCAGCCTTGGCACCACCATCCTCTGGGTAACATTATTAGGAGTATGTGGAAAGCACTTGTCACTTTTCTACAGTTCAGGATAGGAAGTGAAACAGTAACACACTGGCTGTTTTAACACCATACAGTTCCATGCTCGGTCAGTAGCTTAAACTTTCTGGTGTTTGTGAAGTGCACCTCAGTGAGACAGGGTGTCATGCACCCACAACTAAAGATGGAAAATTCAGGTTTTTACCCCTCATTATTAAAGAAATTACTCCCTGCCTTTTTTCTGTATATGAGCACTTTGCAGAGTGACTTATTAGGAGAATTTCACTGAAAATCTGAAGTAAAAGGACTGTGGATATCGGAGAAAAGACAAGAAAAAAAAATCAATTTATCAAAGTTATAGGAGAGTTATGACATAAGGTTTGGACTTTATTCCAGATTTCAGAGTCTGAAACTGGGCTGTCTTTTTGTCCTGCTGAAATTATTGCTGCAGATGAGGCAACTAATCTCTAGACAGGAGGCAGGGGCTTGAGCAAGGGCTCTAGCTCAGGTGTGCTTGAGTCAAAGGTTGCCCTCACAAGGTAGTTGATTGTTAGTCTGTGACTGGATATCTGCTTGGAATAACAATGACATCTGTCTTAAGAGCAGCAGTCCTTTGTATGGACACAGGCAATTCATTCCTGGAAAACAAATGGCTGATGTTGAATTTTGCAGCACAGTGACACCAAATTCGAATTCTAGCAGAAAAGGCTTACAGAGTTTGACCAGTTCTTCTCAACTAGGACACATCAAGGGAAAGGGGACTACCTGCCCTAGCATGAAGGCACAAAGATTAGTTTTGCAATAACACAAATTTATTTTTTTCCTTGGCTCCCAAGTCTCATGGAAAGGGTAGATTTCAGGAAAGTAGAAGCGCTCAGAGCAATGAGCATTGCACAATTGCTTCTAGTGCTAGAGTATAGGATCATGGAAGTCTAATCTATGCTGTTGCATTTCTAATCTTGCCAGGAGGATATAATAATGTAAGGCATCCTTGAACCGGGTCAGTGTTGCTGTGTCCTGTAGCTTCTTTCCAGATTCAGCTCAGGAAGATTTCTGACTAAAGGAGACTGAACTTGGACAGCTCAGGACTTGCCCCTTCTCCTGGATTTGGTCTCGCAGATATTGAATTTCTAGCTGCTGAATTTCTATGATTTTCTCACTCTCCATCTCTGGATTCAACCTCAGGACAGCTGGGCCGGACAGCAGTTCACTGGAGGGAGCTAGAAGATAAAATCAGAGAGGACATAGCACAGTAATAAAGGTCCAGCTCATACAGTTCTTTGGCATGAAAAAGGGGAGGCATCTTTCAGGACTGAAGCAGTCAGTCAGACAATTCCCATTTACAATATAACAGGTACTACCAGGCAGACAAGCTAACAGAATTGCTCAGCAGGGACAAAAAGGGCTTCTGTAATATGGAAAACACAAGAAGCACTATTCACCTGTGTCTTGAATTGCTTTCTTTTTCTTGTTTAATCTCAGTGCTGCCCGGAGGTCATGCACCTGGGTGTTGGCCACCTTCAGTTCTTGCCTCAAGTCGTTGATTTCCTTAATCAGGCTCACATTTTCCTGCAAAAACATTATGCTGTATAAGGCAAAGCACAGGTACCATCTGGCTGAGCAGTATGTACCTTCAGACCATTGGGAGGGACAGTGGACAGTGCAGAATCAGGACCACCAGCAGAAGATACAGGGCAATCGCAACATTTCAGATAAGGCCACATTAGATTTGACACAGAGCATAACAGTATTCAAAGCACATTAGCTCAATAAACTAATATTTGCTTTGCTTTTCTGACTGCAGCTGCACTCCAAGGTATCATCTTCCTTGCCAATTCCGCAGGGAAGCTCAGGGCTCTTCCTAGATTGATCCAATTAATTCAGAATTAATGCGAAGAATTCCCATCTCTCCCTCCAGTGTGTATTATTTTGCTTTTCACTTGTCAGTATGCATTTGTTCACTGAAATTATCTGTATCTCCTTGCAGTTATTCAAAGCCCTCTTCATTAGTTCTGAGCAGACGTCACTTTTCAACACCCCTTCCAAATTATCAAGGAATACATAAAGTACATGGAGACTTGAGATAAGTTCTGCTAACATGAGGAAAAGTTAGCCAAGTACTCGCATTTTGTTCTTTTTTGAGTCAGTTTTCAGCCCATAAAAGTTCAGAACTCTGATTTTTTTTTAGTAGCCTACCATGAAGCATTTTGCTGAAGGGGCTATGAAAATGTAGATTCACTTCACCTGTTGTTGCAACAGATTCAAAGACTTTAGCAAGATTTCAGCATGGGGTAATACTAGTGAAGGATGATAAAACTTGCTCATGATTCAGAAACAGGAGCACCATTAACTAAATATTTCTTTTTTGAATTCAAGAGAGAGAAGTAGAATTGTACATTTGCCTCTTACAAAGACAGTGTCACCTTATCACCTCAACAACTACGGCAAATATTAGACAGTTGCCATCATACTTGAACCAAGAATATCAACTATTTCAGCCACCTGTGCTGGTTTTTTTTAGAAGTTTGGAAGACAGCACCACTCCAACCCCTGGAATTTCATCATAAGTGTCAATATTTAGAAAAGATAAATGACAAAAAGGCATGCTTTGGGTACCTCACATAATACCAGTCTCAAGCTGTAGGGAACCCACTAAAACAACAGGAGACAAGAACAAGGATTAATGAAATTTTCCCATGAGAAAGATGTCTTCAAATCTTGGTGGGTTTTTGTTTGTTTGTTTGTTTTAATTATAATTTTGGTTGATAATTATGTTGCCATAAAAGGTTATGCAAGGCATATGATTCAATTCCTTACAGCATACTTATAAAAACATTGGCATCACACAACTGGAAAGTGGTTAGTGACAAGGTACAAAGCTTACTGCAACTATCTGTGGATAGATGCACTCGAGTTCAGGTTAGCAGCAGTGACTTTGGTTTGCTGGGTGCTAAAAGGCTGCTGGTTGACACTGAAGAAACCTCCTCTGCAGAGACATCAGCCCTTAATTCAATCTCTGCAATCTGACAGAAAGCTTGCACTGCAATGCAGTGGTCATAGAAGGGGTTAAAATAAATGTTCATGGGAAAACTCGCTGCCACAGGATGCTGGGGCAAAGAGCCAACTGTTTCAGAAAAGGGACTGATCAAGTTCACGGAGGATGAGGCCATGAGGTCCAACTGCATATGATGTCTGGATGAAATCTGCAGCCTAGGAAGTCCCTACATGCTGACTGTCAGAGACATATAGAAAAGATCACCCTATACGGGCTTCAGTTCAAGCAGCACGACTTCAGGATTATTCAGTGTCTTTGCTCATAAGTATCCAGGTGACAAAGAAGCCATTACAAATACAGGAGGCTGGAGAGAAAACTATTAGTTGTACAACAAGCAACTTGTCAATTGGTTAGAATAATTAAAATTGTCTTGACAGTTCTAATCATCTGCTGCAGCAGTCACTAGTAGAATGTACCTATGAATAATCACTCAAAGGGGAATGCATAACTCTGAAAATGTAAGAGCAACTGAGGAACAATAGAAATACAGAGCTAGAAGATTGTCAAGATGTCATTTACTTTTTCAAAGCAAGTCCTGACAGAAGTTTGCCTAAACCAGTCTTGAAAGCTCCCTGTGAAGGACTGGAAGACCACGATAATTCCTCCTGGCTGTAAAGCCTCATTAATCTACTGGACTTCAGAGAATTGCTTTTTCTTTGAAGAAACCAGGCTGGTTAGAATCTTTGATATCTTCATCTTCCAGATGTTTTATTAATTTGGTTTTAATCATCATTTCATGTTAGGCTTACTGATCCAAGACATCAAGTATTATCATTATGAGCACCGTCACCCTATTCCAGCAAGGCAATTCTTCAGGTTATTTTCTGAAGCCATCTCCTTTTGTGCCAAAGGAAACATCTAACTCACAGAGGGGTAAAAAAATTAAAATAGGGAAGAGAAGAAGATCACTGCTGTCTAGCCCCGAAGAAGCAAATTATGAATAAATAGCAAAGAACAGATGACTAAGGAGGGGGCTGAGTTTTAATGATCCTGAGGAAGCATAATAAAGTAACAATGATGAAAGGGCTAGTGAGGGGAAAAGGAAATGCTGACTGAGCAGAAGGAGATCATGGTAAGAAGAAACCAGAAAAGCTGTGCTCCTGGGATGTGTGGTGTGGGGCTTTAGATCCTCTCAGTCCAGATGAAAACAAACTGGACCTTTGACCCCAGCAGTCACGAGTTTACCTTGCCCGGTAAGGAACCAGGATTCTAAGCAAGAGATCTTAGAATAAATAGGCATATCCCTCATGTATTTCTGAATTTCCTTGAAAAACCTGCATGTGAAAACCAGAAAGCTCTTCTGCATTCAGATCAGTAGGCATGGGACTAGGTGGCCAAGGCAAGTAATTTGTTTTCCCTTTCTTCCTCCAAAATTAGTTCCTAAACACGACCACATAGCAAGTACAGGTTGACACTCAGACAGGGAGACAAATTGACTATGATGTCAATGATAAATATTGTTTGAAATAAAAAATAAGAACTTTAATTTCTTAAAAAATATCCAGGCTGAGGAGGTTCCCTATCTTCTTTTACATTAGGGAGTGGGAGATAAATAAAAGTATCCACAAACCAGCAGCACTTTCTATCTTCAGAGGTCGTGCTCTTTTTGTTCAGAATATTTAATGGAAGCACTTGAAAAAATTAGGAATTTCTGGCAAGGAAGGCAACCAGAACTGTTTCAAAGTCCTAAGAAACCATAACAGTAAGGCTACTAAAGTGTCTTCTGTGCTGCCACTTCCTCTGTTCCCCCCTCCATACCACAAGGAAAAGGCTTATTACCTGCACGATGCGCATGTAAGCAGCTTGGTGCATTTCCTTATCCTTTATCACCTTCTTCTTTAAAACTGCCAAACTCCTCTCATGATACTCTTGCTGCTTCATGAACTGCTTCTGCAAATCTGTGTCTACTGCTTCGGCCTCCACCTGAGAGGGCACAGCATTTTGCCTCAGTAATTACACTACCAGACAAAAATCACCTTGAAAGGAGAAGGCAAAGGTCCCTGACTCACCAGGTCTGATTGCTGCACATACTTGGTGTAGAGTTCACGGATACCATCTTTAATTTTTCTGGAATCCTGAATGAAGCCCACACAATTGTGAAGATCTGCTTTAAATCGTTTGATGACGGTTTCCATGTCTTGCTTCTGCAGGAAAGAGGTGGTCACATTTTTACTTTGTTCATCAGGACACTCCATCATGTGCCATTTTGTAGAAAGTCTAGGGGAACTGGTGAAAACTCTCCTATATTTTACTTCCACTTCATTTATAAAAAAAAAAAAACAACTATAAAACCCACTGAGGATGTGAGCACTACATGTTGAATAGCAGTGATAGATTTTAGCAGTTATAATAATATACTTGCATTAGGTAATCTAAGTGCCAGCATCTAGAGATGTCATCTGAAAACCAGTGGTTTATTATGGATCCTGTCCCAAAAACCCTACCTTCTTATTTAGAAACGGCACACCAAGAGTTATCAAGAGAAGGCAAGGACCAAACACTTACCAGACACTTGCCCAACTTGCTGATTTCACATCAAGATTGCCTTCTCATTCTCTCTTGGTCCCTCGACCTGCTTCCTCACTCCTGCACTGCCTGCCAAGCTCCTCCACCTTCACCAGCAGTCCCTTTTCCTCCCTCATGTCTAATATTTGACAACAAGGGGTCCTTGACTTCTCCATTAAAGACCCCATCCTTTATTTCATCCTACTAATGCCTAGGTGGTATCCTACATGCTGCTCCTGTTCAGGCCAAGCATTCCCAGATTTCAAGCTTGGGCAGGTAATTACTTAAGCACTTGCCTCACTGTTCTGTTAAGCCCAGGAGAATAAGTGTTGACATTTAATTAACTGGATTGTTTTTCCAATATCAACTCTCTAACCTGGCTGCAGGCTTGGAAGTTTTCTTTGTCCCCACTGACCAGAGACTCTCTTGATCCTTGGACACAGTATCCCTGAAATACCTTTTGCTCAGATTAACGCTTCACCAGTGTTCTGCTCCCACAAATGTCGTTCTGTAGGAGCTCACAGTGATTGTACCCCATACCTTCTGCCTCTCTTTGTCCATCTCACGGTAAGATGCCTTTAGTTTCTGTTGTAGTTGTGTGATGTTCAGCTTCAACTGTGTGCTCTCCCTGTGGAATCCTTCCAGCTCCTCCTCCATCTGAAAGGAAGCAGGAGGAGGAAATCAGGACTAAGAGGAGACATGAAAAAAACAACACAAAACAGGAAAGCCAGAGACTGGAAATACAGACTTGAGGGAGTAGCTCCCCCTTCAGTTTGAATTACAACACGAAACCCGTCAATTTTGGAACAACACTGCCCTCTGTCAGAATACACAGAAAGCACAAAAACGAATGTGCCGCTCCCTTTTGAGCTACATTTATTTAAATTATGTGATGCCCCTTCATTTCCTCGAGTGGAATTTCCTGGAGCTTTACTGTTCCACCTGAATAAAAATGGATGAGATAGAAATGAAGAGTCAATACTAGAAAGAGTGAGGGCAACACTAAGAGGAACCTGATACTGAAAAGAAACAAATGAATTGAAAAGCTGTGGGTACAGAATGTAGAACAGACAGGAAGAAAGAAATAAGGGTACTACAGCATTTAATTGCACAGCATTTCCACAGATCAGTAAAAGAACTGTCTTGCAAACCCTTATAGGGCACGTGGAGGGCAACCACATATGGGTAAGATCTATTTTAAAGCAAAATCTAGAATTAAATACTGAAACAGGAAGTAACTATGTTGATCACTGGTAGCACGTGACAGAAAACTAAATAGCAGCTGTTGTGTGCAAATATTTTTATTAGCTGCAAAGATATTAAATCAGTGCTGTGTATCCTTGAACGAAGCCAAGGAGCAAACAGGGTGGAATCTTTCATGGGACTTTTTGGGTCACCTTTGTATTCAAAGTGCTTAGTAGCAGAGGCCAAATGAGAGTGTTACTTACCTCCTGGATCTGTTCCTTCATTGTTTTAATATCATTTTCGCGTGACTCTATTTGCTTCTTAAACTCCTCTATTTTGTAACTCAGTACAAACTTGAAATTTTGCAGTTCCTGATTTTTCATTTTTAGGTCATATATATGCTTCTCCTGGAAGAAATTGGTGCAGAGATCTGAATCAGACCCAGCACTCTCAAAAAGATCCCTAGGACAAATACAGAAGAGGCAAACCCAGCACTCACAGATCTAGTGGAAGACTGAACTTCAGTTGCAAATCTACAGATTGGGTGAGAGGGCAGGGGGCAAATAATACAGAACCATCTACAGATCCCAAAACAGGGGATAAGAAAGTCAACATCCTGAACTTGAGCCCCTCAAGGAAAGCTTAGAATGTCAACTAAAAACTAAAATCCCAAACCGGAGATTGCAAATTCTTTAAGTTCAAACTGAGTTTCCAGTCATGTGGTATTATCACAGCAAATACTATTAAAATAAATATCTGTATTAAGGGAGGTGATTCTGGTCTCAGCCAATTGTCCAGTTTCTCACCTTGTCTAGGATAGTGTCACCTCTCTCTTTAATCTCTGTCTTCAGTGCCAAGATGTCCTTCTCCAGTGCTCTAATGACGTTTTCCAGCTTCTGCTGTTCCAGTCTCATTTCCTCAATATCCCTAATTCGATCCTTGAGCTCTTTCTGTAGGCTGTTCAACTAGAGAGGCAAACAAGTCAGACCTCAGCAGTGTCCAAAAGCTACGCACGACTTAGCCATCCTATTCTGTAAGATACCTTATGCACAGCATGGGATAAAGGATATCAAACTAAGACATGATGAAGGAGCATCACATCTGTTACATGTATGTTCTGACAATTACCCACTGCACTACCAGGAACAAGGAATTTGCATCCAGAAGCAAGAAGGGTGTGGATATTATACCCCAGCATCAGCTGCAAATAGCACACAATCCATGGAAACTTCTTTTAATCTGAACATTTGTCATACATCTCTGAAGATGTCCAAAGTAGACTGGAAGGGTCCCTAGTTCGTACCTCTTGGGTACCCTCAAATTCCCTGTCCCCGTGCTAAGATTTGCAAAGCCAAAAAAGTCAGAGCCAGTGAATGGTGCTGGGCAAACCATGGAGAAATTCCTGGTGTCTAAAAGATAATGACACTAAAAACAGTACCATGATACTGGAGGGTATGAAAAGAACCTCTCTGTCTCCAGATAGATACTGAAGAAAATGAAAAAGAAAAATTGTCCCTCTAACATCCTTAGGCAAATGCAATACCCAGACAATAAAAGAGCTCAAAGATTTTATGCCTCCTTAAAAATCCTGCTAAAACCAATAAAAAATGATGATGCACACAAAACATGACGTTTATTGCATCGAATGAAGCAGCAGAAGTATTTTACTAACAAAGCAACATATTAGATCATAGAAAAATTAAAAGGTTCATTTCTTTCCCATCATAGGATGAACAATATTATTTATAATTTCAAACTATGTAGGTAAGAAAAAATGCACGAATAAAAACACACCTCATCTATCATCTGTCTAATCTTATCAGCAATACAATCAGCACACAGCTTCTTCCTCTGCCCAAATGTTCTGAAACATTCAAACTGACCTAAGAAGGGGCTACTGTTCTCATATGATATGCCACATATTTACGGACCAAATTAATGCACTAAATTGGTCATGCCATTAATCACATTCAGTCCTCAGTTACAGGTCTCCATGTGCAGGTCTGATCCCACCACAGAATAAAAGATACCCTTTTATTCATGACTCCTATTTCTCCTTTCAGTTGCGTGTTGGACTCCTTCTCTTCCCTGAGTTGTTTCTCATACTTGTTTTTGATTTCTGAGATTTCCTGGTCTCCATCTTCATAAATTTGTTTCTCCCTTTCTTCATGTGCTAGAAGCTGCCTCCTCATATTCTCCTTCGCCTGCAATTAAGGAAAGCAAGCGTTAGAGAAGACAACAGTAAGACACCAATGAAAGGTTGTTTGTGACTGTGTTTCTTCTGGGAGGATCTGTATTTAGTGGCCTCTTCAATGGCAGCAATATCATTTAAGGTAGCTTCTTAAGGGATTAAAGTGACTTTAAAAACTGATAACATAAACATAAAAAATTCTTCTATTATTTTTTTTCTAATTATTCCTAAGACTTAAATGCTTCAAGTTAGGAACCTGGCCCAAATACTGATCAGCAAACTTGTTCTGGCTGCAGAAATCACAAGTAAGTAACAGTTGAGAAGATGTTTTAAAATTGCTGTTTCTGATGCATTAGAACCAATAACCACTCAGGTTGGCCTCAGCCTCTGCCTGCCTCTCTTCCCACTTTCTTCTCAAATAGGTATTGCAACACAGGGCTGCAAACAGTAATGCTGATAGGCTTTATTGACTCTAGATATGTAAGTATCAGTTATCTGGCTGCCTTCTTTTTCAAGCCAAGTCTTTGACCTCAGTGCGCAAGAGTTTTTGAAGTATTCAGGGTATTTATCTTTGTTCCCGAAATTGTGCAGGTAGGAACCTCAAGGGACTGTAATTCACCATTTTCAAAATCTTATCTTTTCACTAGAACAACGTGACTGAATCTTTCTTTCTTCAATTATATTAAATTTATCAACTAAGCCACATAAATAAACAGTAATTCTTGGATTTAGCTAAGAATGCCCAAAGTTATTAATCTTAGCAAGTTACTTACTCAAGGTATGAAGCCCAGAAAACTTGGTAAGTCAGCTGGGTTTTCCTCATTACTATTTTACCTGTCAACATATTTCAGGCAGATTAGGCTTTGCATGGAGGATGCCAACCTCTCCTGTCCTAGGGAACATTTTATCACAGTTGAAGATAAACTGGATCAACACATCAAACTGCAAATCAAGTTCCCTACCTCTTGCAGCAGAGTAGATTTCTGTTTAAGCTTTTCCTCATAATGCTCTGTTAGCTCCTTCACAGCTGTGCTTTTGCTCTCCTCCAAACTGTTCAATTGTCTCTCATATGCCTCCTGCATCCTCTGGGATTTCACTTGCAGCTCCTCATATCTCTCATTTTGCATTAAGAGTTTCTTATTACTTTCAGATTCTGTTAGCAGGAAACATACGCAATGGATAAGACTAACAGAAAGGAGAGGTGAGTCCTATCCTTCTGCAGGCAGCACCATCTTATGCTCTACTGTCTTTTTGGCAGCTTGCTGTAATAAATTACAGTAGAAGCACTTTATCACTTTCTTCATCAGATATACCTGGGCTTTGGTCTCTGGGGCCATACTGACAACTAATTTAGGCATTCCCTTGAGATGACAGCCACGGCAGAGCTGTACAAGCTCAACTGTTACAAAGTATGGGTGGGCAATGGACTCATTTATGGATGGACTTGCTCTTTGGCACTAATCTGCAGTATTTTCATCTTGATTACGAATCTGCAGTCCAGGTATTTCCATGTTGTGTACACTGTACATTAGTCTCCTTGCTGAGCTGTATAACTTCACTGGTTTTGCACAGTGAGCTATAAAATAAATGAAGAAATTAGCAAACCCCTAAGATACAGGGCCCATGGGCATCTCCTCATCATGGGCATGTGTGTGGTGCAGTTTAGATAAACGTTCGGTGTGCAATACCTGTGTGACATTTTTCCTTGTACTTCTACTCTAGTAATCCATCCCTGCATAACTTGCTATCAATCCAAAGCATTTCCTCCAGTTTCTAGTTGCAAACACTCGTTATAGTCTAACCTAGCTGCTGCACCTCCCTGGCCTGTTTTTTCATCAGCTCAGACAGTTGACACTCATATTGTAGCTCCTGTTTTTCTTTCTCTTCCTGTAAAATCTGGAGGGGGAAAAAATAAGAAAAATACATTTTAATTTGAAACTTGGCAAAGCAATGTCCCAATTGTTTGTGCTCTTGCTCCAGGGTGGGGAATACATACATAACAATAGAACTGTGTTTGAAGTCTCTCACCAAAATTCAGATGCCATGTGTGTCACTAATGCAAGTTTTACCAGAGATCAGTTTGTTATGACAAATTACAAGATCATGGAAAACTAAGGGAAAGTTGCAAATGGATATAATATAATACAGTATATGTACTGTAAACTCCTAACCTAAGAAGAGAAGTTTATGAGCTACAAAAGCCTCTACTCATGTATGTGTTCCTGCTTGAGGAGATTTTGCAGTTCCATAAATCGTGGATCAGATATTAAAGTTCAAGCTGCTTCCTGTCTCACTTAAAGCAACCCTGAGACCCTAAAACACTGACATTTGCACAGTCTGACATAAACCTAAGCAAGAGCCAGTTTTGATTGCCATTTGCTTGGAAGGTCTGACTATCACTACAAGTGACTTAATCTTCTAAAAAAGCACAAAGAACCTGAACAAGAAAAGGAGAAATTCTAGGAATTGTACCACAGGAACAATTTTTTCACTTTCTTCTCATAACAACTGCATGGGTCTGGCATAAGCAGAAATATTCTATTTGTCTGAAGGATACAACAGCTAGAAAGGTTAGTCCCAAGCCTGTCCAAAGCTGTCACTGAGTTCAATTTTAACACATGTGGACACTTGGACCTTGCCTGCCTAGAGAACTTCTATTCACCTTCAAAGGCTTTTGCTTGCAAGCCTGTAATCAACAAGTCTAAAGAATTTTTAGTGTAGCTGAGGTTATTATAACTCTGTAGCCAAGCACTACTTATCAAAAGACCTGGAGAACTGCAGGAAAAAACCAGCACAGATAAAACACAGGTAAGAGGACTCTACAAGAAGTGAAATGGCTTTCTTTTACAAGGTCAAGTTGTACAAAAAAGAGGAAAACCAGAAAGGTTAGAACTCAGGTTATTTAAATGAAAAAAAACCACGGTGAGACAAGCCAAAGAGTCTGAAGAACTACTTGAAGAGAACATTAAAATGAATAATTAAACTTCCTCAAAAAATGAAAATAAAAAAAAATTACTAGAATTTTTTTAGGGCCAAAAGACAAGAAAGGTATAAAAGGAGCACCTGTAAATTACAAGCCTGCAAAATACTAAAACTAGCAAGGAACTTGGCAAGCTTTCATACTGGAATCCTTTATGTGGATTATGTGGAAACACTGCTTGAAGGGACTATGTACAACTCCACAAAATATGCAGTAACAAATCACCAGAACAGGACAATATTCACCCAAAGGCTCAAAAAGAACATGAGGTTGACAGAATTGAATCATGTGATATGTAATCTCTTACTGTCAGAGAAATTGCTACTGGGTCACTTGCCTTCTAAATCTAAAAAAAAGGTCTAGAAATATAGCAAATTATAGGTCAGAAACCCAGATGGACAGAACAGAATTACCAGACATAGATAAATAAGACACTGTGAGGAATCATAATAGCTTTTGCCTTTCAGGGATGTCCTGCTTCATGACCACAAAAGAAATCAATAAGCACATGAACAGAAGAAACCCAGGGAATATATTTTTACTTCCATTTTCAAAAAACATATAAGACACCTCAGCAGATGTTCTTAAAACTCTAAGCAGACAGAACAAAGAAGGCAGCACTGAGAAGAATAATTGTTAGACCCTGAAGCAGCTGCAACCTTGTATGTGAAGGAGCTTTTAGGGCATGGTCCCATTTCTACTACTGATCCTTGGTCTCAGGCAGCATTTTATTGTGCTGTTTTTATGTGAAGATATTAAAGGCTACCTAGGAGAAACTCTTGCATCCCCTTGTTTCTGTAATATATTTGACTCAAACGCTGCTTCATGTGTTGCAATTATCGAGAACACCTTTATCGGAAAGGAACGATTCCTTTTCCAGACACTTTATGGCATTCATACATATGTAATACAAGCTTGAATTCAACTCTTCAGTGAAAGATTTCTTGGTGTTTGGTTCTGCAATATGAATCATACCTGGTGTTTGGCTTTAAGGGAGTCTATTTCCTGAGTGAAATTCTCTTCCAGTGCCTTTATTTTTCCGGTACAGTACAGGTCCTTGAGACGTAGCTCGTAATCACTTTCTGTCTGTAGATCTTTCACACAGATCTGCAGGTCTAGTATTGCCTGACTCTGGTAGGACATGGATGAGAAGACAAGTTTCACAGAGAGAATATTTGCCATTAGCAACAGCTTATTAAAGATGTTTTATTTACATGCACATATTTAGGAGTGACAGCCTTTACAGAGAATCTTCAGAAGTTCTAGAAGTAAGACTCCTCTGTTATCTTAGAAGACTATTTATAGAAACCCATCTTCTGACTTCTCTGCTCCATTAAAAGTGTTTTCAGGAGATTGGTGAAAGCATTAGAGAAAAGTCTAAACCTTTCTCCACACTCCCTGTTTGTTCAATGCTGTTTGCAGACTGACAAGCAGCTGCAACCTCTTTTTATGATGAAAGCCACACAAGCCATATAGGAACAGCTAGTCAAAAACATCAGGCAAATGTAATTCATAAGCTGTACACTGTGAATCCTGTGGTTTATGATCAAAAGTTGCTCCTCCTACCTTCTCTTCTATATCTGATCTCATGATCAGCACTTCCTCAGCATACTCAACTTCTGCTTCCCCTTTCAGTAGTCCACCTTCTTTATCATACACTTTCCAGATAAATATACAGCCATCCTCTGAAGCAGTCAGTAGGAATTGGTCATCACTTGTTACTGACATCTTAGAAGGAAGAGACAACAAAATAATAGAAGAGACACGGAAGAATGGAGACACAGTTTTATTTTAAACCAGATTTTTCTCCCAACCCACGTACTCCCTTAATATCTACCACAGAAAGTCAATGGTGGAAATAATAACATAGCCCCACCAACAACATTTTGATTATGTCCTTTACTCCTGTTCCGCCCTGGTTGAAACAACAGGGGAAGGGAAAGATAAGAAGAACATGGGTAGGCACTGGATCTGCTTCTGCTCTCAAAGCTTTAGAAGATTTAAAAAAAAAAAACTGAAACGGGAAAGACCTTCTAGACAATTAATAGAACAGACAGGCAATTTATATGACAATTCCAAAGGTCTTAAGTGTTCTTCTTTGAGAAGTTGCTTGAGCAACAGAGGACTAAACGTTTCCTTTTGAAACTGTAACTAAGCTCTAGAACTATCTAGTAATAACTGCTGCCACCTCCTTCAGACCTCTTGTGGCTGCACGGGCTGGCATAAAGTACTTGGGAGCTGATACAGTTTGTCAGTGAGGTGAAAGTAGACTTCCAGTAACTGAAGTTCATATTCCAGTGTTGGACTGTGCAATTAGAACTTCAGGTGCTGTAGTTGACAGTGATACTTAAAATGCCAGTTTTAAGAAGACAGAACATGTGGCCTCCTGGAGGATGGGGATTTACCAAAGCATACTGAGGGAGCTGGTGAGGTCTGGTGTTTTCCTCCCATGAGAACGTGAGGAAATGGCCTCAAGTTGCACCAGTTGTTCAGATTGGATATTAGGGAAAAAATCTTCACCAAAATGGTTGTCAAGCATTGAAACAGGATGCCCAGAGAAATGATGGAGTCACCATCTCTGGTGGTATTTAAGAGACGTTTAGATGTGGCTCTTAGGGACATGGTTTAGAGTGGACTTGGCAGTGCTGTGGGAATAGTCGGGCTCCACGATCTTAAAGGTTTTTTCCAACCTAAATGATTCTATGACAAAATGATCTTCCTGGTATCACAGGGAAAAGAAAGGACTTTATGTTACCTTTGTAACAGCACCTGCATGGGCCTGATACTCATTGAAATCCCTCTTCAGGGTGAGTGGGTACTTCATAGCTCGGATTGTCCCCAGGGATGTACCAACATAGATCATGTGCCCGGAATGGGAAACAGCTACAGCAGTATAAACAACACCATAGGCAGGCACTTCATGCTGGATCTAAAAAAAAACAACCAACCGACAACACAAACCACCACACAAACCCCTCACAATACATTAAGTATTTGACTACCTATTGCATGACCAATTGTGGCACCTCTGCCTACAGCAAATAATGCAGTTAAAAGAATCTACATGCCTATGGGAGTAAAGCCATGAGCAGTGATTAGTATTAAACTTTATAGATTTTTTTAAAATTTATTTTAGATATTTAGACATAAAATCTCTATCTTATTATAGATATGCAGTATTAAAATTTCAAGCCAAGTTTCACACGTGGATGTGTGATCTGAAAGATCACATGGAAGTTGCTACTTTTCTGGGAAAAAAAGCGCATGTAGCCTACAGTAATAGATGTGACACATTTGTATTTCAGAAAAACAATTGGTGCAATATTGCCTAGTTCGTTTGTTATCTGGATCAGATGACTTCTAGGTAAATCCAAGTAAAATTGCAAAAATACAAAACTAGGGAAAACTCTCAGGTTTCATGGCAAAGGACATAAGAAAACAAAAGTGTCAGCAAATATCACAGCTCTCAAAACCAGATTGATTCCTGCCTACCTAATGGAAGATAAGGAAACCCAAGCACTGGTACCCTCCCCAGAGAATGTAGCAAAATCCCAGAGTGCTTGTTGCTCACCGAAGACTCTGAAATTTCTTTGAGGGTTTGGTCAGACCCAACGGCAAAGATAATTTTGGCATCAGAAGACAGGGAAATGCTGCTGTAGATGCAGGTCTTGAGCACGCACTCTGACTCCCTTTCACCTGTCATCAAGTTCCACTCATACACAGCACCATGTGTGTCACAGGAGACAAATTTGGCATCATCTGCGCTCCATTTAATTGCATGGATCTGGCA
This sequence comes from Pseudotriccus pelzelni, assembly GCA_035584735.1. Classification (NCBI taxonomy): domain Eukaryota; kingdom Metazoa; phylum Chordata; class Aves; order Passeriformes; family Tyrannidae; genus Pseudotriccus; species Pseudotriccus pelzelni. Next base: position 11,401,591 of record JAWMRA010000005.1, read on the forward strand.
AAGGCAAAACACACCAAGGAGCCTGATGTGTAGGTTATAGACAGCATGGAGTCATTTTACTGGTAAATCCATGACAACTTTGGAATCACACATCAAAGTTTTACTTAAAAACCCCTAGATGTTTCTCAGCCAATTCTATTTTAGCATTAAAAACCCCCACAAGATCACTAAGAACTACTTTATGAACACACCGTCAGGAAAAAGTTCTTTTCAATACTGAGTAGTACTTTTTTTAATATAATTTATTACTGAGATTTTTTTCCTGGTTTTGCTCCCTGCCAATCATTCACCTTCAGTCTAAGGACAGACTTTTTAGATGTGTCTAGTTCATGCACACTTTGCCTTCTGACCAAAGAAAACTGTGGTTTGTATTTCTATATTCAATTTTTTGGGCCCTTTCAGATCCAAAATTGTACTTTACCTCTTCAAAATGCATCTTATCAACTAGTTAATATGTTAATGAGTTGTACTGCATAGGATTTGTTTACTAACCTTCCCACTATGTCCTTTCAGATTACTAACATTGTCAAAGGTGATGCTGGAATAAATTTGAATCACATTTCCATTAACTGCAGCAAAAAGGTGGCCTCCATTACTGAATGAGCACTACAAAAAGAACACAACCACCAATTACTGTAGATGGAGTGGATAAAAACATTCATGCATTGAATTTAAATGACATTGTCAAATATCAAACTGTTGCACAAAAGGAAAACTTCATCATTAGCCTCTTACTGCTTTCTTAATCGCTGCTTTCCCCTGGAAAGTTCTGTCCTTGAGTATTTCTGAGCAAATTACCCCTCCTGCTGCTTCCCAGGTCAACCGTGACGCATCAGCCTCCGGGCTTGTTTTCCAATAGTCAGAATCCATTTCTCTGTGCTTTGACATCCTAAATCCTACTAGGATGTATTGGAGAAGTTTCTGTGTTCTGGCATGTTTTTCACCACTCTGCTCCCTGCAAGTCCCCAGTTTCATTTTTTTGCATCATTCCTTACCTCTCTGCACTTCTTCACGGCAAACTCCTTGAAAACATGCATGTCCTCGTACAGCAGGCTTATAAATCGTAGTTTGTCAGAAAACCCAACCAAACAGAAAAGGCCAGTGGGATGAAGTGATACTGTGTATGCTTCCTCCTGATACTCCTTACACAGCTCCAAAGTGCTGAAAGAGAAAACCATTTCGCAGTATGGAATACTACAAACTCCCTATGTATGCTTGACAGGACGTTATCTGGCCCTGGAAGGACACCTGCAGCTACAATCTGCCTCTGCCTTGTCCTTGAGGAAACATGTTATTCAGTTCAGTAATGATCACACAGATGTTACAGGAAACAAAGGCAAATTTGACTTTCTGGTTCACAGATTAGGTGTGGAAGGTGCAAGAGCAAATCGTTGTATCGTGGAATACAATGAAGAAGGTAAATGAATCACTGATTGCAAAGCTACACAAACACCTCCCAAGGTTTGGTTTTTTTCCCCCCTCCCTCCACAGAACCTTAAAAGCTGGAGTCCTTATGTTTGAGAACTATGGCTAAGAAGCAGGAGATGGGACAACAGTATCTGAAGACAAAGCCGAATTAAACTTTCCTGAAGACATTTTGTTTTCCCAAAACATGAGAAGTCTGCTATAAAAAATAGCATAATGGAAAAGGCTTTGGATTCTTTTGGCACTGATTTTAAAGCCACTGCATATTAACACTGCACAAATCATGCCAGTAAGACCCTTTACCTCCCACACCACACAAGAATTTCACCAGAACGACACTCTCATTCATATGAGATTGCCTGCTAAATACAAAATACAAAAAAGCAAGAGGTAATAACAAAGATAAATAACTCTTTACTTCGTCTTGTAATTCCAGATGCGGACAGATCTATCCAGAGAACAAGTAGCAAGAATGGGTTTCCAAATACACATGTCCAGACCAGTGATCGAATCGGAATGAAGTGGGAAATTCAGATATGCAAAATAAGATGTCTTCTCCTGAGAAGGAATGAGAACATTAAAAAATCACAAGTATTTCATTGCAGGCAGTAACTCAGATAAGAACTCTATCAGGGGTCTTTGCAGACAGTAGCAGGATGCGGAAACCACTTAATCCTTTCATGACACTGGTCTGAACAGTTTCATTCCTGAATCCAATATGTGGTGACCATATATCTTTCAACTTTTATCCTTTCTTTCTCTTTCTTTTCCTTATACATTTTCTCAAGTGTTATTTTTTATGCTTTTATATTGCTATATTACTAGAGATGATAACAACCAAAACTGCTACATACCTGGATTCCTTTGAAACCAAATTGTTCTAAAATAAATGCTACATTCATCATTCAGATGCTATTTGAAGGATTTTATCAGAAGGCATCACAGAAAACAACACTGAATAGCCTGTGAGAATACACCCCTTACTGGACATGATGGCTGTGGAATGTGACAGGATTGCACTTACCTTTATAAGTTTGGTGGAGACCATAGTAAACATGTATAGCTGATTTTTATTTGTGCTAATGACCATTGTTTCCTCAGAGGGGCTGAAGCATATACATGTAATGTCCTGTCTGTCTGACATTTTTGGCTCAGTTCTGAACTGGTCCTGAGGTAGCTGCACAAAAAATGAATCCCATGGGACATACCAGGTTTCCATTTGGTAGTAGGCATGCACACACACACAAACATCTGCTGAAATGCTACTTTAATAAGGATATACACAATAGCAGGAAGACAACTTGGATATTTAATAGCATGTAACTACTGCAAGGGAATAGAGGACAAGAGGACAACTTAACTGTATCTATATCATCACAGCTGAAACAAAGTATCAGAAGACATTTCAGCAGTAATCTAAAGTACTGCATGAAACAAGACTGAAAATGATGGCAGAAAAACATCAAGAAAAAAAACCTAGCAAATGCCAAAATGAAAACTGCCTAAAAATTGTGATCTCAGAATAACAGTTCTTTGTAGTGCATCATTCAGGTTGATAACACGTATTACAGGGTCTCAGGCATAGGGAAAATCTGACCTTTTAGGACCAGAGTACGAAGTCTTGACCAGGTCATGTTCTTAGACAGAGACTGCAGATTATTTAAGAGTGCACAAGTCTCATGACAGCTCTAATAAATATCTGAGGGGACAAAAGCTTCTTCAAAGCAGCCAAGTTCTTCAAAACTGATGGAAAAACTACTTCTTAGCTCGCAAATAAAAGTTTCTTAAAGGTTCCCTGAAGTTTAGCAGCCTCAAAGCACATTTTACACGTGGGAAGGGAACATGCAGAACTACCTGGACATCAGCCACTGACTTGCAGTGTGACCTTTGGCAACTCCCTGCCTTTCAACATCACCAGCACAGTACGCTAATGCTTACAATGCAATTTAGAGATGTGCTAGAAGTTATTATTAATAACTGAATCAGAAGGTCTCTAACCAGGCCTCTGCTGTGTAATTGCCTAGAAAAGCTTTTTTTCTCCTTACCCAGATTTCTTGACTCTCCTCGTAGACTTCCTTTCCCTTGGCCTTCTCAAACAGAAGAACAACTCCTGGGCTAGGTGAACATGCAAAGCCTTTGGAATACGCTGCAACTGCAGATATTTGAGGCAAAGAACTGTGTGGTGTACCAATATCTTCAGAGGCCAGTCCACAAGAAACATCAAGAGAGCTGCAAGAGGGAAATGCATAAAGACTTGAGAATAAGGACGAATCAAAAAATTTTAATCAGCAGCAATCAAAATCATAAGCTGGACAAGAAGGAAATCACTCAGTGGCCTGTAACTAATCTGCATGCACAAGCATGAAACTAATTGTAATAATATTGAACAGATTTACCTCTCGTATTCTTTTGTTGTTGTATCTTCTTCTAGTTCCCTGGGTGGTTTTCTGTATTCTAAATTTGTCTCCCAGTGCAGCTCTCCAGTTTCAAACACGCTAAGTTTGCCTGTGTCAGTGCCACATACAACTTTCTCCTCAGACAGCCAGGCATGGCACAAGTAGTTTTCTGGCTCTCCCTTTTGTAAATTCATCTGCTTTAAAGTTCCTTCACTGTACTTAAAAAGTTTAAAAATGCCATTTCCAGTGATACAAACCTGGGCACTGTCATGAGGACTAAAGCTCACCTATGGAACAAAAGAGAGAAAGGATTATTTACAACTATGTTCACAAACAAGGAAATATTATACCTGTTCTGATGACTTTCAATACCACGTAAAGGAAAACAAACAAGGGAAGACAGTTCATAGAAACATACAAGAATACGGAAGAGGCTAAGAATTAACCATCATAACTACATATTGCAGTTTTCCCCCTTTCAAAACTGTGTATCAAGAAAGTTGTCTCTGCCCTTCAAAATTAAATTACAAAAGTAAGGCCAAAATAGCTCTTTATTGCTGATTAGCAAGCTTTTCCAGTAGCAAGCCCCCTGAAAAGTGTGACCATTTGTTCTTAAAGGTCAGGAATAACTTCTGTATTTTGGGCAAACATTATGCATATGAATCCACATAATTAGGTGTTTATTTGTGAAAATGATGGAATAGCCGTCTCAGTACTCAACATGAAGGACAGCAGGGGTGGTTAGAACTCACTTTTTATGAGTGGTACAGTGGAGCAGGATGTGGCTTAAAGGAGCTTAGACAGGGGGAATCTTTACAGTCACTCTCCCCTCTTCAGGAGGAGAGCTCATGAATTGAGTAGTTCACCTAACCTCTGTTTGTAGCTGTTCCTGAGAAGAAGTAGCAGCTAGAATCCAGCCAACACCTTTACTGGAAGCATCTTACCTCCCTACAAGAAAGATTCTAATAAAGGGCACCCAAAGCAGGATGCAGGATTCATTTCAGTGCCATCAGCCTGCTCCTAGCCACCCTTCTCTGATCTGCACACAGAAGACTGCAGGAAGGAAAAGGTGCAGGAGGAGCATGCCAAGAGCTTTCAAGAAGTGTGTTACTGAGTACAGCCAATATATTCAGTAGGCGTTTCTGCAGGGACACATTGCACACGCACTGGCCAGCTGTGCTGGCCCCATGACATAGACCTGATGTGATGTAAGAGAATCTCATGTGATACAACACATACAAACATGAGAATGTCCATTACAGGTCAAAACAAGACTTTATTTAGCCCCATGTCCTATTGCTGGGGGAGGCCGACAGCAGATGTCAAGAATGGTCACAGAAACTGTATGAAATCTACAGTGTGGACAATGTGGAGCCCTCTCCTCCTCTTGCCCTGGACAGAAGCCATGTGGCCCCAGGAAAACGTGCTGTTCACATATCCTGAAGGATGGACATACGTGCTACCTGGCACCCGGTACTTGTTGAACTAAAGTTTGATCCTTTTATCCACCTCTTCGAAAAGTTGCAATGCGCTCCCAAAGAACCACTCAGCCGCGAACCGAAGTGTTAAAAAAGGAGCCGCAGAGGGGGCTGTCACAGCTCGGGTACCTGGCAGGGGCCGCTGCCCGGGGCCAGCAGGCGGACCGCCGCCTCCAGCTGCTGCTTCTCCCAGAGCCAGCAGGTGAGGAGCCCCTCGGGCATGGCCGTGGCGGCCGCCAGGTACCTCCCGTCGGGGGAGAAGGCGAGGGACACCGCCTGCCGCGCCGGCAGCTCGGCGGCCGCCAGGGCCCTCCGGCGCCGCGCCCGCTCCGCCGACAGCTCGTACACCGCCAGCACCGGCTGCTCCGCCGCCGCCTCCGACACCGCCAGGAACCGCCGGTTGGGGCTGACGGCCAGCGCCTGCACGCCCCGGCTCTTCTCGGTGCCTGCGGGAGAGGAGCGGGGTGGGGGGGGGAGAGCGGTCAGGGCGGGCGGCGGGGCCGGGGAGGGATCGGGGTGCGGGGAGGGGGGGGCGCCGGTGCCACCTGGGATGAAGTTGTGCCACTTGTGCTCGAGGTGCAGCCGCAGGCAGCCCGCCCCGGCCGCGTGCAGCACCACCTGCTCCTCCAGGAAGCAAACGCCGCCGGCCACCCGCGGCCGGCAGCCGAACACGGCCACGGGCAGCGCGGCCGCCGCCATGGCCCCGTTGCCGCGGCGACCGGGGCGCCGCCGGGCTCGGAAGCGGCGCCGCACGCGGGCGGAAGGGGCGGGGGCGGCGGTGGCGGCGATGGCGCGGAGCGGGTCCCTCACGGACTCCGCGTCGGACTCCGAGGACTCCTCGCTCTCGGACTCGGAGGTGAGATGAGACCGGGGCCGGGGCGGCGGGGCCGGGGGCGGCGGGGCCTCCCTCCCGCGGCGGCCGCGGCCTGACCGTGCCCGTCTCGCAGCTCCAGGAGGCCTTCGCGAGGGGGCGGCTCAAGCCGGGGCTCAACGTGGTGCTGGAGGAGCGGCCGCAGCGGCGAAACGACACGGTGAGCGGGGCCGCGGGGCAGGGGTAGGGGCTGCGGGGCCCTCCCGGGAGCCGGGCCGGGCCGGGCCAGCCGTGCGGGGCCGTGCAGAGCTGCGCTTCTCTCCGCAGGACGGCCTGAAGCAGTGCCTGGCCGAGTTCGGGAAGCAGCTCGCGTGGGTGGAAAGGCTGGACGTGACTCTGGGCCCCGTCGCGGACCCCGTCGCCCAGAGCGCTTCTAACGCAGATGCTGTTGACCCTGAGAATGATTTCCAGAGGGAGATGAGCTTGTAAGTGTCAAAAAAAAAAAAAATGGTTTCGTGTAGGGTCTCAGCGTGCTGCTGCGCGCTTGTAGTTGTGTTTCACCCGCGTGCTGCAGGGTGCCTGTCGCTGGCACTCTTGGGCCATGTTATTTAAGATTTGATGGCTCTGAATTTTTTCCAAAATAACTACAAATTAATGCTAGTATATTTAACTTGCCTTGTGATTGAAAATAAATGATTTCCCTCCTCCCAGCAGAATTCCGTCCTTTGCTGAAAAGTATATTTTAAGAGTGCCTTAGTATTAGCACTTAGGCTGTAAAACAAGATACTGATTTTTCTTTGTGGGTTTGTTTTGGTGTTCTTACAGTTCTCTGGTTTTGCTTTGCCTTTTATATTCCAACACATTAAACTGTATCTGGCAATAAGTGCATATGTGTAAGATACGAGTCTTAATATTGCAGCGGCACCAAAACTGCTTTCAGTAGCTCTGTGTGTGCACAGAACGTCGATATCATTCTAGAGCAACGCTTGTTAGATCCCAGCATCGCCTAGCTGGTGTGCTCAGAGTTTCTGTCAGTGCTGTGAGATTGCTGACATGCAGTGACAGAGTTGGTGCTGTGCTCTCTCCCAGCTACCGGCAGGCTCAGGCAGCCGTCCTGGAAGCCCTTCCCAGGCTGCGGAAGCTCCAGGTTCCGACCAGGAGGCCGGATGATTACTTTGCAGAGATGGCCAAATCAGACCAACAGATGCAGAAGGTATGTGCAGTGTCTGTCTTCCGTGTGTAATGTGTTGGTCTTATCCTGTGTTGGGGTGTTTGAAATTTGTTTGTGACAGGAGATTTCTTTCTGTTTAGGTGTTTTAGTGCATTGTGGGCATTTCTGTAACAGGAAGTAGAAAAGTACTATTTATACTTTGTCCTGAATGTGTTTAATGTTAAAAACGAAGAATTTTTCTCAGTGTAAGTGGTTTTAAAGTTGGCTGTGGTTTTGCTCTTTGTTGTAAGACTTGCAGTACACTGCGTCTTTTACACAATCCCTTTTTTTTTGTATTTGTCACCCTTTGTTTATAGTCAGTGTTTTCTGCTTCTCGGTGATTTTAGACTGTCTGTTATTGAATATCTTGGATAGAAAGTCAGATTTGTGTAGGAAGTAAGACTGTCATGAACTTGGGTTTTACTGTAGTCTTTGCTCAAAATGGAACTTTTTTTGTTTTAGATTTGGAAAAAAAGCCTACATTGTATAAGTTAAAAAAACAAGAGTCTAATTGGGAGATTCATGTATGACTTATTTTGATGTTTGATAGAACCTTTCCAGAGAAGATAAAGAGTAAGAAGTAGTTTGTGCTAAGGCTTAAGTCAGTTCTGCACACTGCTGTTCCTTTCTTTTGCTGACTTCGTCTGAGAGCAGAGTGTTTATCTCCTAGAGGAGTCATAGACTGAGTCCAAAAGATCTGTGTTGAAATCCTTGTAATCCTTTGTAATGTGGCATCCTTATAAAAATGTGACCAAGGAGGGAATGGAAGACATGTTTTCTGTGGCACAGGATTATTGACTCTTCTTCTATACTTTATTTTTAGTAATGACAAGACAGAAACTATCAAGTCTCCTTCGTGTACCCGAGTAGACTGACAAGATAATCTCGGTTCCATTAGAGCCCATTATAAGGCTTTGTCTTGTCTCTGAGTAGAATATTCTTTTCAACCAGGTTTTGGCTACAGATCAGTTCAGGAGTTTCTGTAATGACTGTTTAGCCTTGATCTGAAAGGATGTCATGCCTTATAAGTATGATCTGATTAAGCGATGTTTTCTTTTTTACACTCATGTATAGCTCACAAATACTGACTTTAGGACTGTTAAGCCATCATAAAATTCTCTTATTTTCTTATGTGTTACTCATAAATTTTGTTTTTTCTATCCCCTAATAAGATTCGACAGAAGCTTAAGAGTAAACAGGAAGCAATGGAAAGGTCTGAGAAAGCGAAACAGCTCCGTGCAATGAGAAAATACGGCAAGAAGGTGAGGAGCTACAAAAGGGAGCTACAATCTGTGACAAGAATGTAGAGCCTGAGTGAGCAGCTTGGAAAGTTGAGACCACCAGAGTCTAGCTAAAATATATAGAATTTGGCTAGTCTTCTGTCCAGCTGCTCTGAGGGAAAACAGAGCTAAAGATAGGATACCTTAAAAAAAATAGCTTAAAAAAAGAAATACGGAACACTACAAGGAACAACACTAACATTCTGCTTCTGATCACAGGTGCAAACTGAGATTCTGCAGAGGAGACAAAAGGAGAAAAAAAATATGTTGAATGCAGTGAAGAAATACCAGAAAGGTAAAGTTAACTTGACTAAGAGAGCAAATGTGTGATGGCAGCAGTGGTGTGTGAGGAGTGTAAGGCAGTGTGATGGGTGGTCACTATGTCTGCAGTTCTGGGCCTTGAGCTTGGGAAGCTGCTGTGCAGAAAGAACTATGTGCCACTGAAAGGCCTCCCAAATAGCTGTTCTTCAGTGAGGGCGACTTGTTGCTGTTACTTAGACTGAAAATTTGTTTTTTCTGAGCTGTGAGGTCTTTGCTCTTGCAGGTCTGTCTGACAAGCTGGACTTTCTGGATGAGGAGCAGACATCGTCTCAGGGGAATAAAAAAGGCGGTGGAAGTCAACGGACAAAGAAAGGGTGAGGCTGGAAATGAAAGATGTTTAAACGCAGAATGTCTGATTCTTCTCTGTCTTTTTAGGGGATAATTTGGGGAACATAAAAGCTGTTCTGATGAGTGTTTGTTAAATAACTCCAAGGTGGCTTTCTGTCCCTCGAGAGAAAGAAAACTGGCCAGAAGGGCACAGAGACTGAAATGTGCTAACTTCTGCATCTTTGTTATGGGGGAAAAGGTTTATGATGGCTGATGGGAGTCCATCAGCACATACCTGTGCCTTGAGAGCTTCCTTAGGAAAGGAATGTAGGCACTGATGCTGTTTGGTTGTTTTTCAGACCAAATGCCAAAAGACGATACAAAAATCAGAAGTTTGGTTTTGGTGGGAAGAAGAAGGGCTCAAAGTGGAACACAAAGGAGAGTTTTAATGATGTATCCAGCTTCCAGTCAAAAGTGGCTCACAACAAAGGCCCAGGAAAAGCAAGAAAAGGAGGAAAAAAAGCTCTCAATGTAAGTAAAATGTTGTATGAAAGTGCTCATGGTTGGCTAAAAAGCCAGCCCTCATCTGGGAGGGAGAGCTGAGTATATGATCGGTGCCTCCAGCATCGGAAAGTGATAATGCCTGTCTTTGGGAGCTGAGCATATTTGGGTTGCTGACAGAGCTGAGAACAGTGGTTTAGTATCAGCAGGGAAATGAGCAGGGGAGTTAACACTACTTGCTACCCATGTGCCAAAACCTCTCTCTCCACATGTACTGCCAAATACCCTCTCCTTGGTATCCTCCCCAAGCTATAGAAATAGAACAAATATTGAGAACACGAAAATAAAGATCTGAATCTGTCCGTTTGTTGCAGAAGAGACCTGGAAAGAGAGCAAGGCAGAAAATGAAGAACCGAGCGCGCTAAGAGGACTGTGCTTCCCACTGCGGTTCTTGTGTGTCTGTGTGTTGCAAGATGCGCTCCTGCTGTCATCAGGCAGCTAACCCTGGAGCAAGCTGGATGCTTCCAAGTGATGCCACTTGGAAAAGAGTCAGTGGAAACTAGTGCCTTACCACTAATTTCTTCTTACCGTTTTGTCGAAGGATTGTTTCCTACGTATACCTTTGGTGTGTGAACGCATTAAATGGTTTGCACAGAACTGTGTGTAACTCGCGTTTAGCTGTTTTATGAATGGCAGCTGGAGCCTGCCCTTTGTCCCCTTCGTTCTGACAGCTTTTTTTCACCGCTACTGCTGATGTGAAGTTGGAGACCTTGAGTTCTGGGTCATGTTGCTGATGTCAAAATAAGAAATCTGAAGCCTGTCAAGATGTTAGAGTGGTTTTTTAGACTATTCATATAGATGGGTTTAGAAACAGCAGTGAGACAAACACAGCAGTTTTATAAGTTTATTTCTGTTAGTGTTGTCAGGCTGCAAATCTGGACAGACTGAGGTTCTCTCTTCCCTTTTCTATTGTCTCTTACTAGAAATCTACCAGACTTGTCTGTTAACAAGCAGGCCTAACACATTACATGTCATCAGAGTCTACCTAAGTTTGTGACTTTCCCCCTCTACTACTGAAGATTCTTTCCTCCTCCCCATGCCCCAGGGCAACCATTTATGTAGTGAACTCGGTTTTCCGGCGTGGGAAGTGGAGTCTGCAATCATTACGGTCCACAGGAATCTGGGAAAGAAAAATGACAAATAGTCATGTGCTTTTATTAAAATTGGTAGTAGCAGTCCCTCCTGGGAAGAGTGATGCATGGTGTTCTTGCTGCTGAGAAATGTGCAAGTGAAAAACGAGCAGGGTATCACCATACTGTTCACTGCTTCGTTATGGTAGGACCTGGTGAAAAAGGCAAGATTAACAAATTAAACAGCATTATGAGCCCTGACCCTATAAATTGAGCTTGCTTCCCTTCATGCACATTTAGTTGCCTCTTCCCTGCCAGTCTAATCCTGCCAGCACTATCTTAACACCGTAAAGCCCAGCTGGCATATCTGTCTCTACCCTTGTCAGGAGTAACTAGTTTACTTGATGAAAAGTTGAGGAAAACTCTCTTATTTTCTTATTTTAGTTTTTTGTTGTAACAGGCCGAAATTAATGAGATCCTCACTTGCATTTCTCAAAACACTAATGTATAAAGTCAGTCATCATCACAGCTATTTGTTTGTTAGCTATGATTGATGTCACAGCTTGTTAATCATACTTCCTTACCTCCTATTTAGTCACGCTTCCCCAGATGAATCCTCGCTGGTGTATCTGCCCTGGGTATATTTAGATGATTATTAATTTCATGGTTCTGCTTGCACTTTGTTTGAAAGATACTGCGCAGCAGCAGAATTCTTTTCACAGTACTTACTTATATCACTTCACATTGCTCACCACACTGTTTCTCATGGCTGAAGGCTTTAGTAAACAGTGAGTACACACGTGGCATTAGGCACTGTGCTTGGGGTTGGCTGTCACTGTATGTATTTTGCATTCAGGTTTCTCAGGAGAAGTCTGCTGTTTCTGTGCTCGCAAGCCTGTGCCAGTGTGAAGAGTCATCTTGGGTCTAAGTTTTAAAAACTGGTTATGAACAGCTCTGCTCACTCCTAATCATTCCTGTTTTCCATGTTTGTCACAAAGTATTTTCTTGCATGAGTATGTTTCAGCAATCCTGCAAAGAGCTGAGTCCTTAAGCGCCCTACTCACCAAAGGTGTGGTGTTCCAGCCAATTTCTTGGCTTTCAGTTTGCGGCTCTGGGTACTTCTTTCTTGGCTCCAGTGCTGCGCGGTGAAAAAGTTTCAGGAACTCGTCTGTTGGTTTAAGAGACACAAATATAAATGAAAGAAAGTATTTAAAAATTTAAAAATCACTCAACTGTGGATGTGTGTTAGAACTGGGACAACTTAAAGCTGTCCTAGCAATAGCAAGAAAGCCAAGGATAACAGCAGCCTCTGTGCTTCTGGGAATTATACTGTCAGAGAATGCAGGGTGACATTTCTACTTCAGTATTTCCTGATGCAGTTTCAAGATTTGCCTGGTGATACTGTGCTGTTAATTTTTTTCTAAGCATTAAAGTTTTTAGACAAAATTAGCATGTTAGAAATAAGGGAGCAGCTGCTATAAGGGTCCTTGTTACCAGTGCTCTAAAGCAAGACTGGGCAGTCATTTCAGCAGTTTACCATATATGTGGTGCTTGAGTAGAATCTGCAGTGACAGGCAACATGTGTAGATCATGTTTCCAGTTGTTTTGAGGAGGTTCAGATTCTCAAGCAAAATTTTATAATATGAATATAAGAAATATTATCTATTTTATAGTATAGTTTTTAACTAAAAACAAATAGCATAATTGCAAGTATGCAAACTGTTGCTGATAATGGAAAGTAATGGGAAAGGGCCTTAAAGTGGGAAAAAAATGGTTTACATTTAAGAAAAATCATGAGTTTTAATTTTCTTATATGGCCACAGAGGTGTTTCCACAGACACGATATTTTAGACTGATTGGAATTATTAAATCTTATTTGTTAGTAATTTTCTTAGGTAATTATGAAAAAAGATTTTTCAGATATTTCTTACCATTTGTTGGCTCGTCTATATTGTCATGCCAAGACATCGGCTTCCTGGTGACCGTGTGAACTGGAAAGAAATGAGGGTGAATAATGTGAATTTAGCATCACAGCCAGGTACAGAACTTGTATCATTGCATATGTGGTTTTTTTGGTTATTCCCCAGTGTGGACCCAACTACTTCACTAAGGCTGTAAAGGAAGAATGGCATGTGAATAGCAGAAAATGAGTTAGAAATACTGATTAATGGCAATTTCCTAGGAAGGCAAGGGGCTTAAACATGCTAAAGGCCCTTATTCTGGATGCTACCTGTGTTCACTACACCAAAGTCCCACCTCACCCAAATGGTTGCCTGAGAGTACCAAGTCTCGGGAAATTATTTTCCTTTGGTTTTTGTTTTACTGCAAAAGCTAGACCTGAATGAATCTACTCTCATCACCTGCCTGTGCCAGCACAGACTGTGATATTCTGTGACTCTGAATTGGCAGGTAGAAGGTCCAAGGGCTGGAGGAACACGGTGTAGTGTTGGAGCTCTCCACCCTGTCTTAGCTCTGTATCTGCTTGGGGTTTGTAGGTTCTGCATCCTAAGCAGTTGCCTCCCTTCTCCAGGGTTACTAAAGGCTATCCGGGGCATGTCTCCTTGCTGCCTCTCAGTGTGCAGACCGGCTCCTCAGGCGAAAGAGAGGCCCAGCGGTTGCTCCTTCCAGCTCTACCCCTCTGCTGGGCGCAGCTGCCTGTCCCCGCCGCGCCTCACCGGGCTGGAGCGGGTTCACGGTGTACTCCGTGTACAGCCGCTGGTGCCGCATCTCCTTGTGCACCCGCTCGCTCAGGAGCCGGTCCAGCTGCACCGCGTCCGGCCGCTCCCGCTGCCCGCCGCGGGCCGCCATGGCCGCGCGTCCCGCCGCCTGGCAACGCCTCACGTGACGCCCGCGGGGGGGGGCCGCCCATTGGCCCGCTGGCCTCCCCGCCTCCCATTGGCCGCCGCGTTAAATCCCCGCGGGCGCCGATTGGCGGAGGCGCACGCGGCGCGTTCAAAACGGCCGGCGGGGGCCGATGGAGGCGGCCAGGCTGCGCTGCACGGCGGCCGTGGAGGAGCCGCTGCCGGGGGGCTGCGCCCCGCGCCGCCGCGTCCTGCGGGGCGCCACCGTGCTGCTGGGCCGCAACGAGCTGCGCCAGCCCGTGCTGCGGCTGGAGGGCGGCGGCGGCGCGGCGGCCGCGGCGCTGAGCTTCGCGCTGAGCGGGGACGCCGTGCGGCTCTTCACGCGGTTCGCGGGCGAGGGGCGGGCGGCGGTGCGGGTGGGGCCGGGCGGAGCGCAGGTCCTGCTCTCCGACTGCCCCCCGGACGCGCTGCGCCGCTTCCTCCGCCTCCTGCGCCTCAAGGTGGCCGCCGGGGCGCGGGGCCCGACGCGGCCCCCGCGCCTGCTGGAGCGGCCGCCGGCGTCCTTCGCCGTGATCAGCCCGGTGCAGGAGCGGGACCTGCTGCGCAGCCCCGGCCCACGCCGCGGCTGCGGGGACGGCCGGGGGCAGCGCTCCGCCGAGGTGAGCACCGGGGCGAGGGGCGGCCCCGGTACCGACCCCGAGTTTGGGCGCTGCCCTCACAGCCTGTCCGTCCCGCAGGTGCCCCGCGCCGAGAGGCGGCCCCTGGTGCGGCTCTCTGCCGAGCAGGAGGCGGTGCTGGCAGCCGTGCGGAGCGGGAAGAGCATCTTCTTCACCGGCTGCGCAGGTGAGGGCGCCTTGCGGCTCTCGCCGGGGAAAGCCCTCGGGCCTCGCCGTTGACCTGTTGCTTCTGTCTCCTCGAAGGGACTGGGAAGTCGTTCCTGCTGAAGAGGATCGTGGGCTCCCTCCCTCCGAACATCACTTATGCCACAGCCAGCACGGGAGTGGCCGCTTGCCACATCGGTGGCACCACTCTCCATGCCTTTGCAGGTAATGCCTGCAGCGAAGTGCCGGGAGCCTTCACTCCCTTCCCAATGAATCAGGAGCTTCCCGAAGCTTTGCTTTCTTTTTCCCTGCCAGGGATCGGCTCTGGGAAGGCACCGCTGGAACAGTGCATTCAGCTGGCGGAGAGGCCGGGGGTGCGCCAGCATTGGCTGTCCTGCCAGCACCTGATTATCGATGAGATCTCAATGGTAGATGGAAAGTTCTTTGACAGGCTGGAGGCAGTGGCAAGGTGAGCAAACATCAGGTCAAACAACTAACTGAAATGGATTTCCCTAAATTTCCAGGCTGCTTCCTTCCTCTGGTTTTGTGAATGGATAAGGAAGAATGGAACCATAGCATCTGGGCAGATCATGAGATAGGTTTTGATCATGTCCCCTCCTCACTCCCAGCTGTGGCTGTTCAGGTTGCTCTTTCCATCTCCTGAGCTAAGTGTTGTCTATAGAGCTGAGTCCAGAATACAGCTCTTCCCAGAAGTTCTCTCTTGCAGAGAGAAGTAGCTGTAGTTCAACAGCCACCAAAGAAAGACTGGTAGTGACATCTGGTGATGTCAGAGAAAACTTCGTGTCTTGTAAGAGCATTGCCTAATTATTTGAGCTCTTCTGATTCAGTTGAGGATAAACATCTTTTACTGCAGTTGGTGAATGTTTGAATATACTGATAGATCAGGAAGTAACTCCTGTGACCTAACTGTCCAAGTTCTGGAGGACGTTCAAAACTTACCTCTTCTATCCCTTTCAGGGCAGTCAGAAAACGGGATGAGCCTTTTGGGGGAATTCAGCTAATCATCTGCGGGGACTTCTTGCAGCTACCTCCAGTCTGCAAGGCTAATGAAGAAACCAAGTTCTGCTTCCAGGTACAAAACTGCCCCTAAACTCATCCTCATACTTCAGGTCTGCCTCTTTCTTAATCAGAGAATGATTTTTCCAGGCAAAAAGCTGGAGGAAATGTATCCACATAAACATGGAGCTGACTGAAGTGCGGCGACAGACTGACAAGACCTTTGTCTCACTCCTGAGTGCAATCCGTTTAGGCAGGTGAGGAGAAACTCATCTCCTTGTAATCTCTGCTCCCCACCTATGGAGCAGAAGAAAGAGCAGATTGTCACTTTTCTGGGCTCCATCAGGAATATGTAGCTGGGGGCAAAAACTATAAATGCTTTAGTTAACGTAGGCAGATTTCATATATCCTGCTCTGGTAAGGAAGGACACTTTCGAGGGTTCCTCTTTAATTTCTTTGAGTTAATTCGATGGGTCCTGAGCTGGCAGTGGCTGGGGCAGGGATGGGACACACACTGGCACTGTTCTCCAACTTTTATATATCTTTCTCTGTCCTCCTCTCTGGAGGCCTGCGGCTTGCACAGACTGATCCAGCTGTGTGAAGGTCACTGCTGCTCAAGACCTGCTCCTGATCACTCTCTGAAGAATAACTCCCTTTTCCTGGTTACCAGGTGCACAGAGGAGGTTACCAGGCAGCTGATGCAGACGGCTACCAACAGGTCTGAGCGTGATGGGATCCTGGCTACACGGCTCTGCACCCATAAAGATGATGTTGAAATAACTAATGAGAGGCGCCTGCAGCAGCTACCAGGTGAGCTCCCTGGAGAAAACTGCTGACTCTGGGGCTGAGCTTTCAGTGGATGCAACAGGGATACCCTGGTGTCAGGAGGACCTAGTGTTCTGTCATGCACAGCAGCACCAGTTGCAGCGGTGTGTGTTGGAGTTGGGCTGCCTGGGGAAAAGCTTCAGTTTTGTGCTTAAATATTCAACGTCACATCTTGGTGTGTAACAGACAAGCAAGCTCATTGTTTGCTGTGATGTAGGGTGGGGTCATTTATTGCCTCCACATCCCTGCTTTTTCTTTCTCTAGCATCTTAGGCAGTGCTCTATGAAGTCATGACTTGAATTAAGGGCTATCTCCACTTCTGCCCCCCTTTCTGGCCCTCGGATTCTTCTTTAGTCTACTTTAGAGATCTGGTTTTGGCAGCAAGTGAAACTGGTCCTATGCTCAAAATGCTGGCCTTTTGATTCCTGTGCCTTTTCATGCTCTGGGAGTTCTGTTGGGAAGAGAGGCAATAGTGAGCTCTCTGCTGTTAGATGTGACAAGGTTTGTGTGAAGATGTCCTAGCAGCAGAGCAGAATGGATATTTAAAAGAGGAACTGATGTTAGAAATAAATGCTGAGCCTCCTGGCATGCTGTGTGTAATATGTTCAACAGCTGCAATTTATGTATTTTGTTCCTTAACAGGAGAAGTGCACACATTTGAGGCTTTGGACAGTGACCCAATGCTAGTGAAGTTAATTGATGCTCAGTGTCCTGTGGGTGGTAGAGTTGAGCTAAAGCTTGGAGCTCAGGTAAGTGTGTGTAATAGAACAGCAGATCAAATGGTATAAGAAAAATAAAGGAATATCAGGTAAATATATAGAGCAGATTAACATACAGAATGCAGATTCAATATAGAATGTCTCTGCCAGGCCAAAAGAAGCTTCTATTCCAATCTTTTGTATCTTTTCTGCTTGGAATCTTATCTGGACATAGAATGAGTTTGGTTTGAGTACAGTCCATGTCTTGGGTACAGTAGTAATTGCTGTGACTTTGACACACTTTTCCAATCAGGTTTAGAAGCTTTCAGTAGCGGAGAGCACAGGCAGCTCATAGCTGTGGACAGAAGCAGCTCACGTGAAGTGTTCGGTGCTGTAAAGTGGTTCAGATTCCTAGGAAGGAAAGGCTGTGAAATAACTTCAATTGGAGGTGGTGCTCTGTCCTGCAATAGGCAGGATAGGATGATGTGGCCGTATCAGCCTGATGTGCTTATGCTTCCTGGAAAGAAGTTCAGCTGCAGGTGGCTGAACAGGCTGTAAATCCAGTGCACTGAAGGATTATTCTTTTCCTCTGTAGGTGATGCTAGCAAAGAATCTGGATGTGTCTCAAGGGCTGGTGAATGGAGCACGAGGCGTTGTTGTAGGATTTGAAAGCGAACAGAGGGGTAAGTAAGCTCTTTGGTCTCTTGTTGAAGGAAGAGGGGAAAAATAACAAAACAATTTTTCATTGATGGCTGATGACTTCTCAACTTTGTTTACTGCCTGGTAAGAATAATTTGAGGGAAAGCAGGGAGGAGATCTCTGCAGGCTTGGGGCTCTCACCAGCTGTGATGTCATGCACTGCATCAGCTGTAGCTATCTATGGGCCTCTTGTGTTTGCTTTTCTGTATTGTCTAGATGTGGGGGCTCATTTGCATTTCCTGTTTGTTTTGTTCAAGTGAGGTTTTGTTTGTTTTTTCTCAAAGAATAATGTTCTGCTACCTGCAATGTGTATTTTTCTCTGCATCTCAGCTGATTAATTCTCCTGTCTTAAGTAGGCGCCAAACATCATTTCAGTACATGCTATTTACTGTCTGTTGGTTTAGGTTCTGTTTAGGGGGGGAAAATAAGTATTCTTAGGCTGCTGGCTTCCTGGTTGTCGAGTGTCAGGAATACATCCCCGTTTCTCTCCTGCTCCCATTCCTACAGGGCTGCCTAAGGTGAGGTTTCTCTGTGGGGTCACACAGGTCATAAGAATGGAGAAATGGGTCTTCAAAGGACCATCAGGAGTTCACCTGAGTCGTCAACAGTTGCCTTTGAAACTGGCATGGGCTATTTCCATTCACAAAAGTCAGGTGGGTGTTCTTGTACAGGAATCCATAGACTTTTACATCATCATAAGCCTTAATTCTGTGTGAGCTTGCATTGCTGGTGAAACAGGAGGGAAAGCTGAAAGGCCCTTGTTGGGGGGAACTCCAGCATTGTGTGTTTAGCTGCACCTCTTCTGCTCGTGATGCCTGCCTGTAAGGTCACAGATGGACTAGATTCACTGCTGGAGTTTCCAATAGAGGGGCTGTCATCTGCATAGTTGGTGTTAGACTATAAAGCAGCATTATTTACCACTGTGGGCTGATGAGAGTAGTGTTTCCTCGAATTATCAACACTAGTGACCCTGAGGTTTGCAGTGTAACTGAGGAAGCTGCCAGAGCCACAGCTGTGCTCTTGGGGCTGGACTTGCTCTTTGGTTGTGTGTGTTTGGTTTTTTTTCAATGCAACAGTGTAATTTCTCAAAGTTCCTTCCTTTCCAGAAGACTTCATACACTTTGATAAATATTGGTCTTTGATAAATATTGGTCTTGGAGACCTGTGAGTTTGTTCCCATGCCACTGTTTAAACCAGGGCAGGCTGTAAATTCTGCTGTGCCCAGGACAGCCCTGCAGACAGAGCTGGCCATGCCTAACCCAAACTCTCTCTCTCTGGGCTGCCTGAGAATGGTGACTGCTCTAGTTAGCTACTAGGAGTGAAACCAGCAGGACTTCTTTCCCTGCTGCGGTGATTAGATGGGATTTATGGAGTTTCATGCAACAAGAGGTTCACTAACCTTCTGTTAGTGGATCCTACTATCTGTGAGCAATTTACTGACAGTGGAAAACTGCCTTTCCTTTCTAATTCTCATCTTTCAATCAGTTACACAGTAAAACAAAAGACTTTTTTTTTTCAAATCAAGCCCTTACACCAAGGATGGTCAGTGTTGGTACAGCACAGTGTACTTGCCTGTTTGTTCTGTAACCAAGTTCTCTGTGTCTTTGGCAGGGCATGTCTTTAGACTGTGTGGAAATCTCCCTGTCTCGTGTCTTTGAAAGGGGGCAGGCTTACGTAGCCCTCTCCCGAGCTCGTAGCCTTGCAGGTCTCCGTGTTCTGGATTTTGACCCAAAAGTAGTGAGAGCTGATCCTTCTGTGCTGCAGTTCTACAGACATCTGAGACGTCACCAGCTCCTGACCCAGGTAAAGAAAAACCTCATGCTAGCAAAGCCTGCTTTGTGCAACCAAGATGAGAGACGCTGGCACTGAGATGCTTCTTTTTCTTCCTAAGCAAGATCATTCAGATTAAAACTTGTAGTGGCAGGAGAGATGAAACTGCAGAGAGAGCATGTGGCAGGGCAGCTCTTGGTGGTAAAATATCCACAGTAGTTTTGGGATTGTATGGCACCACCTGGCCCTGTGGGTGAAAGGATAGGCCTTTGATCTTCCTCTTGCAGTAAGGAATGAAGGGGCACAAAAGAAATCTGTTCCTTTTTTTTTTTTTTTTTTAAATTTTTTAATTTCTTCTTTCTCCCCAAAGGATTCACCACACACCTGTTCAGATGCTGATGAGAAGGAGAATGTGAAATGCAGCTGATAATGCTCTCCTGGTTTCTGTGAAGTGTCAGCGCAGACTGCTGAGATGCAGTGATCTTGCTATTGAGTCTGATAACATAGGTAAAGTCAAAGGAATTTTTTCCTCAAATCTCACTGTTGTGAGATGGAAGGTGTCTGGATGGATTGGACCTGTTCACAGGAGCTGCTGACACAAGGGAAAGCGGTGATAAGTGTCTGGAATACATACTTGATTCTTCTGCAGGCAAGGAGCTGGGCTATCACTTTACAGCATGCTGGGGTGTTCCAGATGCTTGACACCAGGAGGCTTTGCAAAACTTCCTCCACAAGCAGAACTGCCAGTTACACATTGCCTGTTATGCTGATACATAGCATTTTTATTAGTCTGTTGCATAAGATGTGATTTTTATTTTTTTAACCTTCTGAGATGAGCTGGAGCTCTTTAAAAATAGGAGGAATTCCTACATCTTATACCTGTAATTACGGCACTACAAGAATTGTGAAGTTCTCTTACTCCATAAGGCAAGAAGGGGGTGAGAGAATATGAGTGCTGGTGAGAGCTCCTCTTGTTTAAACACATGAGAGTTGCTCCTGCATAAGACCTGTCTGACTAATAAGGTGGAACTTGTTGTGTGCAATGGGAAGTGAGCTGTAATGTCACCTGTTTCAGCAAAAGCAGAGATGAGCAGAACTAATACACTGTCTTAATTAAGGAGAAGCTTTGGTCTTAAGCTTTGAGCAAAGCGATAAAATATAAAGTAACTTGTATATTTTAAAACGTTGAACATCTTAAAACATGACATAGCACCCAGCTGGAACTCGTGTCTTGCAGGGGAATGTTTCTAACAAAACCTCTGCTGTGTGAGTGAGTTGAAGGCCATTCCTTAAAGCCAGGAAAGGATGTTGGCTAGCCAGTGGTTAATATAACAGAGAACAGATTTGATAGGGCTTCAAAATACGCATTTTAAGTGGGATTCGGGTTTTTTTCTGGGCTTGAAAGGTAGAATTTTGGAGGGAGTCATAGTAGGAGACAGAAGTGTGACTATTATTCAGAGGGGTTCTTAATGTATCAGCATTAAGAAGTCTGGTGGGGGGTGGATGAAAGTAGCTGAAGCCTGTGGAAGGCAATCCCTTTCCCCCTTGCACTGCAGGCTGTAAACGTTTTAAATTACTTTTTTTTTTTAAAAAACACATTCCAATCCTTTGAGCTGGACATAAGCTGCTTGTCTAGCTTGGGGAGGAACTGAAGATTAACTTTTCCCTGCCCACGTGCCTGGCAAGGAGGGTGCTGGCACACTAAAGCATCACTTCTGGTGCAGATGAGCACTGAGGTGTGATTCTTTGGCCTGCAGCTTCCAGAGCTTCCACTAGAGCTGGGTGAGGGCCTTGTGTTGCATTGGAGGTCAAGGTGTGGGATCTGAAGTGCCCAGAATGTTAGTGAGTTTTATTCTTGGGGTAGACAGCTAGGAAGGATATGCCAGGCATGTCCAGTCATACACAATACATTGATTTATTGACAGATTGCATAAGAGGGGTGAGATAACACAGGCTGAAATCCTTTAACATCTCTTAAAAAGTTCCTGTATCGCTATAACGAAAAGATAATTTAGAGTGTAAGAGTGGTGATTATGCAAATAAACCTCTAATTGTGATCCTGAGAAGCAACTGACTTGACTGTTTTTAGGGACTGAAATCTTTCCAGTTGTATGGGATTTTTTTTGGTGCCAAGCTGAGGTTTGAGATAAAATGCTAAACAGAACTTAAAGCTGGAAAGGCTAATCAATATTTCATGTTAGTATTAAATATACATGAATATTGTGGTTGCCTTCTCAATAGTGGAACTGTGGGAACAGAATAGTAGTGACTTTTGAAGGGCTGGCAGCTGTTCTGAGGCCAAAAGGGGTCCGTCTGTGTAAATTTTGGATGTTCTCACTTCCAGCTAAAGCAGATGTAGGGATGGGGGCTGGGTCTGAAGGCTGCTATTTAAATGAGAAAAGAAGCAGCCAGGACAAATCTGAGCTGCCAGGCTCTGTCAGGGCTCCTCTTCAGTTAGGGCTGTGATGAGGCTTTTTTTAACAGAATAATACTTCCATATATACATGAGGTAAAAGCCTTTTAATACAATAAATATCCCTTCTTCCAAATTTTCCATGATGTGTTGATTTTTCTTGCAGAGGGACAGTCTGTAGCTAGAACTCAGCACAACAACCTGGGATTTCTTTTTTTTTTAAAGAACTTTTAATTGTGATAATTGTACTGCAAAAACAGAGCTACTCCTCTCTTCATTAGTCAGTAAAATGAAGAAGAATCTTGAAGACTGAGCAGCTTTTTTACACGAGGCTGCCACAAAGCCATCTTCAAAATGTCTGGTGCTGCTGTTGCTTTCACCTGCTGAGGCAAGGTGGGCTTAGCAGGTTGGATTCTTGTCAGGACGATTCACATGGCTCATGACAGAGCAGGCACCATTCTCACTGCGCAGTGATGAGTTCACGCTTCTCCCCTGCCCCTCCATGGATCTTCTCCACAGGCTGTGGTCCTTCAGGAAGAAGTCTCCTCCACCCAGCTCTCTCTGGGGGCTGCACATTATTCCCCACACTCTGCAGTTTCCCCCCTCTCTCCGTTACCACCAGTGTCAGTGAGGGGCTCAGCTGTTCCATTACTGTACTCTCATAAATATGGGTACTGAATACTGAATATTGTCCTCCGCTCTCACAAACTGAAGAGAATGAATTTAAGCTTGGTGTTTGCCTTAACTGCAACTATCATTAAGTGAATTAAACTAAGAGTTTGATTCATAATTGGTATTTCTGTTACCACAAAGTGCAGCTGTTCTCTTTATCAAATACATTAAACAATGAAAAACTGTTTTATCCCAGCTAAAGCTTCATAATACATTTATGTGTTATTGGAAGCATAATTCACAAGCTGAGTGTTATTAAAACCTTACCAGCCTCCAGCTTAAATCTTTGCACAGTGATTTAATGCCCTTCTCATTTCTTTATATGGCATTTTCGCAATAACTAAACGTGAACGTGTCCTCACAGTCTGTACCCACAGGTCCTGTGAGTGCAGGAAAGTCAGCAACAGTGCTGTTGATCTCAAATGCTGTAATAAGACTGTGCCCAGTAATTAGATCTTCATATCCAGAGCTGCTCTGAAGAGATGAAACAAATACTACTCTTAAGTAATGGAAATACAGTACATTAAAAGTTATGTTATAGATGCTAATAATGTAATTTTTCTCACAGATATTAAAAGGTTCTCATTTTGTATTGTGCCACTCTGTAACGTGCAATTGTCTTCCGCTGTTAAATCTAAGCAGTTCTATTATTAGCCTGAGAAAGGACCTGAACTTCTAGAGATTGTATTTAGATGTGGAAAAACCTATTTCACTGCTTCCTGCATGATTATTTTATGCTTGTTTCTATTACAGATTATAAGGATGGTTGGATGGAATTTTGTAGCTAAACTACTGACTAGTATATAATTTATGAAATCTGGTTGTAGAAGCAAAGTAAGTTGATAAAAGGTCTAAGAATAAAGTTTTTCACTCTACAATTATTGAATAGCGCACTAGAAGATTTTTTTTAATTATTTTTTATTTTTTATGATTGATGCAGGGGGCTGTCAGATGGGACAGACAACCTATGAGAGCCCTTCTGGGATGGCAGCTGGGTAGGCACCAGCAGCATCCTAACTGGTACCATGTGCCCAGGTGCGGGCAACAGGATTAAGCCTGCAGTATTCTAAATGTAACTAACACATTTTTACTAAATTATTTATTACAATCTCCTTGCAAGAAGGTAGAGCTATGATAAAGATGCCTCTGACAGAAGTTTGGCTAAGATTTTTAATTATGATTATTTCTTTTGTCACAGGGATTGTACGTTTGCTGTTTGTTTTAAAAACTAAAGTTGTTTGTACAGAGCAGTTTTTATCTTTTAAGCTCATGTTAGAGATACAATGCTACTTTTGACAGACTGCTCTCAGATGTCAAAAAACTACAAGGTCAAAAATACTGTTTATGGTGACCTATATATTTTAATAGAAACATTGTCAAAAGGAGTTATAATCAGATTTTGACACTTGTCCTGAAAGTGTCAAAGCCTCCATAAAATATAACACCTCAGAAACATCAGGCAAAAAGTCATAAGCATAACACTAATTCAGTAATTCTATAGGGGATAGATCATCTTACAGTGATAAGTTTCAGGAGAAATCTGAGTTTCAAGAGTATATGAGAAATAAGTATCAACCTCTTAGCAACCTTTGCTGTGGTTTTCAGGAGATTTTCTTTAAAAAAAGAGGAGGAAAAAAAACCAACAACCAAACAAAAAAAGCGTAACCAAAAAAATGCAAAAAAACTATTTCTGGCCATCAGTGTGACTGAGGAGGAGTTTTACTGTCAACAGAAACTAGGGCTAGAAGGAACCTCAAGCCTGAAGACTGCACTCAATATTGCTTTCCCTGCAGCAGAAGGAGGCCTCAGTGAACACAATATTCAGCACTGTACCAAGTTGTCACAATTCCAAGTAGAGCGTTGGGAGTGAGATACCAAGCACCAAGGTGAAAGCTGTGTCAAAAACTGAAGATGAATAAGGCACATGACCCCTGAAGAATTCTGTCTAGAGCCAGAGAAACTGAATCGTTAGGATTATGTCCAGCTCAAGGCATGCAGGTGAAGTAGATTTAGAGTAGTTTCCAAGTATATTTCCAGATTCAATATTCCTATGGGCCTTTGGGATGGTTAAGAGATCTAGTATGTTCCAAAAATGCCTGAAAGAATCGGAGAATCAACTGGGTTGGAAAAGACCTCTGAGATCATCAAGTCCAACCCTTGATCCAACCCCGCCGTGGTTCCCAGCCCATGGCACTGA
>JAWMRA010000005.1:11426422-11466987 GCA_035584735.1 Pseudotriccus pelzelni
GGGATGGGGAATCCACCCCCTCCCTGGGCAGCCCATTCCAAGGGCTGAGCACTCTCTCTGTAAAGAATTTCTTCCCAATGTCCAACCTAAACCTCCCCTGGCACAGCTGAAGACCAAACCCGCTTGTCCTATTGCTGGTTCCTGGGAGAAGAGACCAACCCCCACCTGGCTACAACCTCCTGTCAGGGTGTTGCAGGGAGCGATGAGGAAGCATCATGGTAACACACAAATGACTATAACCCTTGTTAGATGCATCCTGGTCCAACGAGGTGCTCCCCAAAAAAGTCATGGCTGGGGGCAGATACGTTGCTGTCCTGACTGCAGAGCACACAACTTTTTGGAACAGAAGAAAGCCTAGCAATGCGTTTCAGTATATCTTTTTTTGGCACTTGTGAAGGATGTTTTGCTGTGATGGACTCTTTAAAGAGGGGGAGGTGGGTGGAGGAGGCATTTCTAGGACATGACAAAAAAAATGTCCTACATATAAATATACAAAACACATGTTATGATGATGACATGTCCGCGGGGTTGGTTATGTATTCATAGATTTCATCCCAAACAAGTGGCACAAGACATAAAAAAACCTTGATAAAACTTACCAAAAGGGGAGACATAACAATTGCTATGGAGCCTAAACAGAGAAGAGGATATTGCAAATGAATTAGATTCTGCAGTGGTCCCTTTCCCTCAAAAGGATCTATTTTACTTTTACACCCTGGAGCCCTCTCATTTATTTCCAGAGTTCAGTCTATGGAGTATATTTTGTCTTTACCTCTCATCTCATAAAAACCTCATCTTGCTTTCACTGAAATATTTTCTAGAAATCAAGGGTGATCTCTTTGCTTGGCATGCTGACAGCAGAGGTAACTGCTTTATACCTCCTTTTCCCCCTTCCTCTAGGATTTGGCCGGGGGTTCCTTGTTTATTTTGGAATTCCAAATAGATACATCTCCAGATTTCAAAGGGAATTTAGTTGTGCTAAACCTCAAAATCAGTATGTTTTTCTATAGTGAAAAGTACATTTTTTTCAATACTTGTTTTGCATCTTTTCCTACAACTGACAGGAAAAGTGCTAACACGTATTTGGGTAGAAAATGCTGCACAGGGAATAGACTTTAAAACCCAGCCCTTCATTTGGAGGGAAGAGAAGTTGATCTGGTGTTATTAAACACTCAAAAGTAAGCAGCTGCTGTTCTCTTCACTTTTTTAAAAGCGCAGGATTGTTTTCTGCCTCCAAAATATGCGATTTCATTAAAGAGAAGATAATTGGCAATAAAAGCAGGGGGACAGTGCACGTTTCGATCTTATCTGCTATGTAAATGGCATAATGTCAGGAAAAAACCTGCATTGCCTACTTAGACAGCAGGCTGGAAGCTGCTGTTATTTTCTATCAAATAAGATTTTCAAAACTCAGTTCTACAGCTTATAAGCAGTATGGAGGCTTAATTGTTTCCTTATGCTCCGTTCTGCAAATACACTAAACGATAACAACTAATTAGCAACCAGTGTGCCAGGCTGCTCCTTAATGTGGAATGTCTGCTGTGTCTTAATTTTTGCCTTGAACAGGTATTTTCACGGAGCAAACTCATAATATCTTACAGTCTCAGTGTAATCCCAGCTAAACATTTTGACACTTGGTCCCTTGACTGCCTCTTGGAGCTTCTTTGCCAAGGGGTTCCCTCATAACCTGTCAGGG
This sequence comes from Pseudotriccus pelzelni, assembly GCA_035584735.1. Classification (NCBI taxonomy): domain Eukaryota; kingdom Metazoa; phylum Chordata; class Aves; order Passeriformes; family Tyrannidae; genus Pseudotriccus; species Pseudotriccus pelzelni. The sequence goes on from JAWMRA010000005.1 coordinate 11,428,119, forward strand.
AATCTGACATGCACCTGGACACGTGCAGGTGCCAGCGTGAGACAAGTCCCGTGGAGTGCCTGAAGGATGTTATAAATATTGCATGCAATGCAAATTCTGTTGACAGAGATATCCGAGGGAGAGCGAAATTCTTATCCAGCTATTTGAAGGACTTTGTATGGAAATGAACCACTGGTAGTGCTCTAGGAATTGCCATATTGCATCAGCACAGGAAGTTTGATTTCTTCCCTTCAGCGATGCCTCCTGTTTTATAACCTGGTTATTCAGAGAATGAAGGACTACCCTTCCAGGAATATGCCAATCTAAGTCACTCAGAAAGAAGATATACTTGTTCAGGGATGAGGGGCAGACTCCCTGTTGTTTTTTTGCAAGCCATAACCTTCTTCCCTGGAAGATGAGATTACAGTGTCATCAAAACACATAGTCATTGATACAGCTAAAACAGATCTAATTGCTGCACTTTAAAACAAACAAGCAAACAAACCTCTGCAAATGTTTTGTGTCCAGTTTCTGTAACTACAGTTGGAATAATTTCTTTTTATCTGATCTGTCCCATCTTCAGTTTATCTGGTATTATCCCTGTACACCAGCCCAGGAAAGGCATAATTTTCAATATACATTTGTTCAATCCCTCCTTTGTGGTTACCAAAAGTACCAAGTTTTATTCACATTTCCTTTTTGGTTGGAAAGGAGAAAGATTTGAGGGTGACATGTCTTTAGTATTTAGCAAGCATTCAGTGTTTAAATGCTGTATACATTGCATAATGAATATCTGTAGGATCACCTTGATAGAGCTGTAGCTGTCACTGGGTGAGGCAATTACTAAATGAGGGCATTCAATGCTCTTGAATCAAGACTCTGCAATAAACTGTCATATTTATGGGTACTAGACAGAACATATTTTGTAGTAAAATATGATTTATTATACTTAGGCAGATTGGGAAATTGCTGAACAGCTGGGCAGACAAGCTACGGGGCTGTGCATGTGAGTGAGTATCTGCTCGTGCTTCGTCTTCTGCAGGAATAGAAGAATTCCTGCACCATCCATTTGCAGAGATGGGTTCTACCATTTGGAGAGCACAACAGCCTTCCCTTAGGTACGCTCATCGAGAATCTGTTCAGCAGTCACCCTAAAAACCCACGTCTGAAACCCACCTCTGCACACCTCCCACTTTTTTCCTCCCCACAAATATTTCTCACCCCTGGATTCTTAAGGGCGCTGAGTTTTATGCCTTTCTGAGGAGTGAGGCACAGAGCAGATTATTTTCTTGGCTTCAACATGTTTTCCCAAAATGCTTGACTCTTACCGCCAGTCATTGTCTTCCACACTTTCATCCCACCGGTGGGCTTTCTGTGCCTCAGGATAATCTTTGAATCAAAGAGCCTGGTCTTCTGATGTGCTGATCTGCCACCATTCCACTTGGCTTCAGCTGGCACTGTGAGTGCTCAGCACTACTGTAAATCAGACTCCAAGTGTGTAACTGGCTCACTCCAGCTGGTCTGCTGCTTTAGGAGCTTTGAACTTTCTTAGGTCACTGAATCACAATTAATTTCCTACTGGAGTTCATGAGTTTGTATGGAAAAATCTTTGTCGTGTGAGAAACAAAGGGAAAGGATATCCTGTATGTTTTACCCTTCTCTTCCTGTTTCTCTCCTGTTAACCCCTAAGTCAGTGACCTGAAGGGTAAAGGCAAACCAGGTAAACTGTTCTAAAGGTGAAGAAAAATATTTTGGTTTAAGCTCTGTTTGTATGATGCACAGCTCACTAATATTTGTACAGGTTTATTGAATTTTGGTTCAGAGGACTAGTTGGGGTTGTAATCTTCATCCCTTGTTTTCCTAATATTATTTTCCTAACATGTCCCGGAGGCAAATCACCGCCACAAATGACCCATAACCTAAGGCTGACAGAGACATTTTCTAAACCATATTGGCTTTGATGTGTAACTTCTCGTATGAACAAAAGTCAACGACATTTTGCAGTGGGCAGACCTAAACTGCCAACAGTGTCTCTGCAGTCCTGTGGTCACACAGTTTTCAGCTTATTTAACCTCACCATCTCTAAGTCTAAGCTTCCTGAGCCAGATATCCAAGGTTCACAGGAAAGCTACCAGCTTTTTTTGAGAAATCACTTCTTTGCCGTTTAAGACACTGAACTTATGCCTCTACTCAGGCTGGTAACTGGGTGCTGGCTGCAGCTACCCGTGCTTATTCCTAAAGGCCAGCATATCCCAGAAAGCTGGAAATTCATTGCAGCAACATCTACTGAGGGATAAAATGGACCCTGCCAAATGTCCAAAGATGGTGCTGATGAGGGCAGAAGGGCACTCTGGAATAATAACAACTTCATGAGGATTTTTTGAATGCTGTGAATTCAGCATGAGGAGAAACATTAGCGGGAACAGCTTACCACAGCATCCTTCTGGGACACACAGGAGATTTCACCAAAACTGGCCCAGGACAGACCAGCTTGCTGGTCTCTGGAGAGATCGTTTTAATGCAGCATTAAGCCAGCTACCCAACAGATTCTTTCTGTAGGTGCAACCTGTACACCTAATGGTAGAACTGGCATGGCAAAAATTCTCCTTCCTCTGTCCTTTCAGGGAAGTTGTCAATTAAGAGCACAACGGGCAAGAATATACCGGTGCATTACCAGCCTGCCTAAGGTTCTCCTCAGCAAAGGCTGCTCAGGAGCTGTGCCAGCTCAGCATGTTTGTCTGCCTGTCTCACCTGCATTCCCTTGTGATGCAGCTCCATTGTTTCTGCGGGGGTCAGTTGTTTTGGCACTGCAGTGTTTCAATCACATACAACTAATGGCATTTCACATCCTTTCAGTGAGGTGTTTCTGCAACTGGGAGACCACAGCGAAATGGGGCAGTGGGGCAACTGTCTGTAGCTCCAGAAAAGAGATGCTGGGATGCACAGCAACGACACAGCAACGACACAGCAATGACTGCCTGCTTAGCATACACTTAACATATTTCATCCTCACAACAACTTTGTCCCACGGCCCAGGCAGGTTAAATGATGTTGCAAACACTGCTCAGAGAGAGAGATGGCACTGTAGTCCTCTAGCTGGGACTGCTAATAAGGACAAGCTGTGCGTAGAAGCTGGAGGAAAGCGAGCAAGGTTTAATTGCCACCTTATCCTTTGTATTTATATATTTCACCTGGGAGCAGCACCTTCTAAAGGAACCAAGATAATTTCAGAATGGAATAAAACCAGCATGGACTCAAGTGAATACATAAAAGGTGGGTTGAGGTCCCTCCACTGTAGAAACATACTAGAAAAAGGTGCTGCATTTCTGGTCCCTCTTAATCCCCCCCAGAATCCTTCACGTGCACCAAAAGAGCTTTCCTTTATAGTGTTATGTGGTCTGTGATTATCTGTTGAAAGAAAAAGCTGTAGAACACTCAAGTCTCAATTTAAAATCAATGCATCAGGTACAGTGGCTGTGCTATTTCTTCTTCTCGATGACTGCTTGTGGTAGTAACGATAAAAAAACTTGGCACTTCCTAAGCATTTAATGTCGATAATGTGCTACAAAAACAATTAATTAAGCTTCCCCAGCAAAAACATCTGCGCCTTTTTCCTCCCACATCTTTCCCTTTTGCAGTCAAGTTTTCAGCTCTGCAGATCTGGGAAACAGTTTGCATGAAAGAATTTGGGAGAGATTCTCTTACGCAGCAGGTAAGACCGGCAGGAAGGGCGAGAAGAGGTGTTTATGTTAATCTTTCCACTTACATTTTGGCTACTGAATTGATCAAAATAAGGTAAGTTAGGGACTGCTTTGGTGCATGACTGACTCCACAGTGATTTATTGCGGGTGGCTTTGTGGTTAAGAGCAGCGTTCAACACTGAAAATGCAGCCCCAGATGTGCCAGCCCTGAGCAGTACCTGATGCTTTCTCTCTGCAGCAGGAAATGAGGACACTTGGTTAATCTGTCCTAAATTATTCCTTTCTAGAGGGCATTTTCCTCCTATGGGGTTGAAGGGCCTGTAACATCCAGTGGCTTTCCAGAGTGACATGTGAGGGAGGGAGGTGGTGGCCTTGCTACGTGCAGCAAAATTGCTTTTGCCGAACTTGCACAGTTTCTGAAACTTGTATTTGAAGTAAGAGTTTCTTATGGTCTCTATTAGGAAAGTGCTCAGCTGATGGCAATTTCAGCATAGTTTGATTACCTAAATTAGATTCCAATTGTCCACCTTGGTTTTATAGCATCTGCTTTAAATCAAACGTGAAATGTGATACGGAATGGAGACCCTGCAGTAACCTACAAATGGGGACTGATTTGAAATACCTAAATCTAATGCGAAGGAAAGAAGAAGCCAGTGCATACAGAGAGAGACTGTGAATGAGAGGAAAGAAGAACCTGACTGGAGGAAGTGACACAAGTGAGCTGTTTGTGCCAAATCCTCAGATTAATTCCTACTGGAATTGGGAGATGATGGTTTGCACAAAATTAAGGCCTAGAGCCACAGAGATAGTTGTCTGATTCTGGTTGTAGTAAATAAGTGACATGCCTAAATACCTCTGAAAGCCTGGTCCTTAAAATGCTTAAATGCGTACAGCTGTTGAAGAATTTGTAAACCTCCCATAGTTACTAAAGAAGTGGACAGGCAGAACATGACAAACCCGTTGGCTTTGGCAAAACAGCTGCAAAGCAGAAGCTCTGACCATGATTACCCAGTCCTTAAAATGCTTAAATGTGTACAGCTGTTGAAGAATTTGTACACTTCCCATAGTTAGTAAAGAAGTGAACTGGCAAATACATTGGCTTTGGCAACACAGCTCTGCCCGTGGTTACCCAGGAAAGGGTGGGGCAGTTCATTTGCTACTAAAAGCTTTCCAAGCAGGTGGATCTCAGTGTATCATTAGTTGTAAACCAGGTGAAAGAGCTGCTGTTGGATCAGACAGCTTTTCGCTCAGGGTTTGCACTAAGGAAGGAGCAAGTCGGGAAGCAAAAGCAAGCTGAGGAAGCGTGGAAGGAGTAGGATGTGCTGGCTAAGGTTGGTTTGCAAATGAAGCTGGTTGATGTGGTGTTAATGGTAGGGGTTTTTTTTAGTCCAGAAATTGCATTTTCAGTGTTGGCTTTCTAATATTAACACGTTTCAGAATATCTTTGCTCGTGTATGCTTTGCTGTCTCTCAAGCAGGCCATGATGTCTGTATGTTCAGGATGGTGAGTCCATGCTGTGTTCCTTTCTTTTTCTGGAGTAATTTTTTCCTTTGTATTAGAATCCCTTTCTCTTTGTTTTAAAATCATTGAACTAATGTGGACCTTGAAGCGTTTTGAGGATTAGCTGAAATATTTTTGCCATGCTTGCTTTGAAGATGTAGAATGCTACTGAAGTGCTAAGATTTAAATATGGGCTGTGAAGAAAGTGCTGCTGATTGAATTTTTAGAGGCAGCATGTTAGGTAACGCAGTGTTTGTTATTTAAAGACAAAATGAAATCCATGGAGAACTGCAAAGTATCAGTAGTAGAGAAAGCTTTTTAAAGACTCTGTAGAAAATAATATTTCTCTGTTTGTTTTATGGATGCCTGAAAACCTTTAGGACTCAGTATGGATTAGAACATGTAAGGGATTGTGATGGAAACAGCAGACAAAGCTCATCACTTGGCCTGGGAATATCTTGTCTCACTATGGATGACAGATATAATTAACACTCTTTTGAATGAAATGCTGTTCTGTGGAATGATATGGCACAGGTACGAATGGGTTAAGGTATTCTGCTAAACGTATTGTCAGAGCTCCTGAAAAAAATCACAATTTAGTTCCAGTTTTCTTCAGGGGGACCAAAAGTATACAGACTGTGGTGGTGTATTCTGTGCAGCAGGCATAAAATCCATCCAACAAAGTTGCTTTCATTAATAAGTCATTGTAATGAAAACACTTAACGGCATTTCAAGTTTTTTCCTCTTTAAACAGTGACCATTTCAAAGTCTGCCTGTAAAACAGTATTAATGGCTCTTTTGCAGAACGTGCAATAAACATTTAGAGGGTTTCCTCTATTAGCATCTTATGAAGACACGTTTCAGAAGGTTAAAAACGTCAAGTATGAAATGCCCTCTGACTCGAGCAGGGTTTTGTTTGTTTGTTTTCTCCCCCAAGAACCGAGGATATTTTGGAATGATCCAAAATGAGTTTTTGCGTTCCCCAAGCCAACCGCAATATCAATTGTTTGCACAGCCTTAGTCTTGCAGTGTGTCATCTGCTATTGAGTGTCCTCAGGAAGATGCTACTCCCCTGATGTGCTGGCGCTTTTCCAAACAGCCCCAGTGATAGCTTGTATCAGTTTGATTCTGTGATTTACTACATTAACATAAAGATGGAAGCGAATCTACTTTCTATTTGTTTCAGCAAGAATCTCACATAACAGTATTTTACTGCGCTTCATCTGACATAGAATAATCCTTGTAACGCATTCTGAGTAGGGTGCTGAAAGGATGTTTTAAAACGGAAAAATATGTTCTCAAGGGGACTAACACTTCTGAAGAGAATGAAAGGCCAGTGAATAGTTGTTCAGGGTTTATCTTGCCTTTACCTTTCTCAAGAGATTTTACAAATATATTTGATAGACTACAGTTATCAGCACTGTGAAACACAAAATGCCTGTACCCTGACAAAAATGGCACTGAAAGTATCAATAATAAGATGTATTTTCTATTCTGGAGGGCTCCCTAAATCATGAAAAGGAGTAAAAAAATCAAGATTCTTGACTCACTGCAGGCCTAAGCATAATTTAAGCACTATTTTTGCTGATTAGCTAGAGAAACAGACGCATCATGTGAGAGTGTGCTGGATTTAGAGAACTTGTAACTGCAGCCAGAGTATTGCTGCATGAAAACATCCAGGGATGGCTAGCAGTGGGTAGAGAGCATTGTACTGGCTAGCAAAGCCAGGACAACAATATACAGCAGGTATAATATTGTGCACTTGGTAACCTAATCTTGGGTCTTTATGGTATGTTGGATATTTTTTCCTGCAAATAGAGGGTTCAGACTCCCCTTGGATCTCACAGCAAAGCTTCAATCTGAAGTTATAAATTAATATAGGTGATCTAACTGGTTGTTAGGTCTGGCTCTGCATCTGGTGGGCAGGTGCACCTTTTGTGAGGCTTCAGCAAGAGGTATCTGGAAAAGGTGGTCAAGGTTGGAAGCCCTTTTTATGTCCTGCCAAGAAGCTTGTTCAGATACTGGTTGAAACAGGTTGGTCTGTGGCCTGCAGCAGTGACAGGAGGGAACCATCATGGGAGAGGGGCAGCAGTGCAATTGTGGGTTTTGGTTTGCGTTTTTTTTCCCCCCAGGGTCTTGCTTGGCAGTGACTATTTGAGTGCTTCTCCAACATTAAGTGACTTGTATGCAACACTTATTGCTTTGCCAGCTGGAGCCAACAACAAAAGCTCCTATTGGAAGCAACTGGAGGAGGAGAACAACACTGTTTAAGCCTCCCTGAGGCATGTGGAGTGACCTTTACACCCATCCTAGTTTAGCTTTCCAGAGCAAAGCAGGTAATCTTCAACCTTGCTTGTGAATTCAAACAAGTCCGCAGAAACACCGACCCACCTTAATGCGGTACAAAGAAGAACAGGAGATGTGAAGAGGGTGTGAATTTTGATTTCTGCTATTCCTTTGCTTATTCTGACGCAAGCCTTTTTTATTCACTTTCCAGCACTGGTGTGATGATCAGCATTGTGCCATTAAATTTGTGCAGGAGAATTTTTGCTGTCTGTGTTCACATTATAGTATAATTAGGTAAGACTTAGCCATGTATGCAGTCACAGCACAGTTTGTAGACTTACCTGTACAGATATTTGTGTTCTAGTACATGTCAGAAAATAACATGTTGAGATTCCTAGGGTGAGGAACCTCGAGAGTTAAATGCAGGTTATTTTATGACAAGACTGAGAAAGGGTTTCACAAAAAAACCCCCTGCATCTCCTAGACTGTACAGGGAAGAAGAAACTGGTTAATAGGGACAGTCAGGAGTTTGATTTTAAAGGGAGAGACTTTACCAAAAAGGTGGATGTTACAGGTGTACTCTCATCCACCCTCACCTACAGATGGTTGGTTACCTTCACTGGTCTCCACTGGTTTCCCTGCCAGACACGGCCAAGTTCAGCAAGTTCAGTGAGCTGGAGAATGCCCCCATGTAAGACTACCCTAAGGCAAGGGTTGTTCACATGCTCTCTTTAAAGGCTTGAATCCCTTTCCCTAGCAGAGGTGCTGGAGCTGGCCCTTGTGCAGGAGGTAGGCAGCCGATGTCTCTGTTCTCCCATGTTTTTAATGAAACACATTTTTACAAAAAGGGTTATAAGTATTTACCCTTGTCAGAGCGTGGCTGCAGAAAGTGCTGGTGTGGGATCTCCACAGACATGGATTATGAAGTTTTGTAGCATGCTAAAGGCGTTGTTTTAGCTAAGGGTGAGGAATGTAACTGAGTAAGTACAACGGAGGCATATTGATTTATTCAATAATAAATGTCCCCATCCACCTTCGTTCAGGAGACTAACATCAGTCAATTCAAGGCTGCTCAACATCTCATCATAACGGGAAAACAAGTAACTGATATTAAATATTGTCATGAAATTCAGTAGTAGGAGAAGAGAAGGTGTTAGGATTCCGTCTGAGGCTTTGCTTTTGGGTAAGGTTGACTTGATTCCTGAGAAGCATAATGGCTATAATAGGTGAAGGCAGTTATCTTCCCAAAGAAATAAATTCTGTGGAAGCCTCCCTATGAGGTTGTGAGCGTTAAGCTTGGGGAAGGGAAATCTGGCATTAACTCAATTAGTTATATAAGCCTACGTGACTCTTCTTTTCCTGCAGGGAGTATACTATAAATGGAGTCAATCCAGAATGGCTCAAAGGTTTTTTTTTTGTTTGTTTGTTTGTTATGCTTTTGTCAGCTTGTAAGGGTCACTTGTGATCTCACAGCTTCGGAGAGCAATCACATGGAGGGTCCCTGGCAAGCAAGGGAAGACACAAATTATGGGTCTGAAAATGCTCATCGGTGGCAGCCTGTTTGTGATCTGTTCCTTGGGAGGGCAGGAATCTTTAATTGATTCAAAGTTTCACTCCTCAGGGTGTGTGAGGAACAGCAATGAGGGAAACACAGAGAAGGTATTTTTCTCAAAATCCTTCCCAGGGAGGATGACAAGAAGATAATTAGTTCCAAAGAACAACACTTCCAGTGAGGTAATTCCTTCTTCTCCAAGGGATTACCTATATGTATGTTATGAACTGCTACCACAGTGGGACTGTGAGTGATATTGGGTATAAAGTCCAAATTACACAATAGACCAACTAAGTGGAATTTTGAAAAATTAAATGGAAAACATATGGAGACAATATGAATGTCTCCTTAGTGTGAGGAGCCAGACTAGAGCATTATAAAGGGGTGGTACCTCCTTCTTGCTCATCTTGCATCATGTTTGGCTGGTCACAGGCAATAGTATTGCCATGATTTGTCTCCCACAGTTCTGCAGAAAAGGCAAGTCATTCTTCAGAAGCTGAAGGATCCAATCTGAAGCATGACTCTGACCACTGAAAGCTTATTTATCTTAAGGACATGCATTTTTCTATGGTTTATCTCCTAATAACTGTGAATACTTTAGTGGAAAACATCATCTGCATCTACTAGGAAATTCAGGCAGACAAGTCCACTTTATTACTTCATCCCAACAAGAAATACTAGATTGGCTTTTGGTCCATATTCAACATGCTCTAGGATGCCCAATCTCTATTATTCCTTTATTCTTCTTCCTCTTGAGACTAATTTCAAAGTAAGACAAGACAGGCCCAGTGCTCCTGCTCACCTCAGTGTGTCCCAAACGGTTTTTGCTTTATGGTCTTCTAATTATATGACTTGATGTGGTCCATACCATTGAATGCCACTATTTTTTAAATTATGTTATGGTTTCTGGAAATAAAAATAAATTGGTTGAGCCACAGGTAACACAGGATGCGATGCCTGATTTCAATTTATTGTCTATTAGATTTGTGGAACTACTGGAAAATCTAAAAGTACATAATGTTTGGCTAAATTGGGCTGAGTTCAGGTGTTCTGTGCTATCAGAACGCTGCACTGGAGACCAGGGGAAAGGAAAGGAGAGCAGCAAGGTGACAGAGGGCAAGCTAGAAAGCTCTTACTTGGAAAAGTAATTCAGTATTCTCACCTGGAGAGTCACTGTTAAGTACCAGTCATGAATTGCACTGTGGGTAGATCTGAACGGCATTTAAGAACTGCAGCAAGTTGTTGTACCCAACCAAATACCATGAAGGGGAATGGAGGTCAATGTATGTGCCTGGGTGCCTTTTGAATTTGTCACTTCAAAGTGGACATTCCCTGAATATTGCTGCATGCGTGCTCCCAAGCAAAAGCCTTCTGTGAGAATTGGAGGGCTCGATGCTAACAAGTTTATTCTGCAGTGTTATTTCACGTTTCGTTGCCTCTGCTGAAATCTTGACCAAAATGTACTACTGTTTTGTTTTGGTTGGGGTTTTTTTTGTTGTTTTTTTTTTGTTTGTTTTTCCATGGCTGTGGTTTGCCTTTGAACCCCTAGGAGGAAGGCCATGGCTATAGGAATTTGGGGTTGAGCACTCTGAAAGCTCAGCATAACCCCATCACAATCAATCTGCCTTGGATGTCATTAATGCCAGACTGTAGTATTGCTCTCGTACTCTGTTATTGCTAGAGTGCCCTTCAACTAAAATTCTGTTTATTATACTTTTGGGCAGATTTCTTCCCTCTTACTTCCCAAAACAAACAAACCCAAGTGTTCACTATATAAATTCTCACTTCATTAGGTAACTAGGCCATTAGAGTCTGTGAGACAAATACCATAAGATCATTTTGGGGGCCAGTGTGAGGAATTTGAGATGTGCTCACAGCCACAGAAAAGAAGCCAATAATATGAGGACTTTACATACACACACCCACAGACGTGTGTGTGCAAGCACAGACACACGTACATGTACCCACACTAATTATGTTGTAGCTCACTTAATAAGTTCAGCTCTTTTGGACCTTTCTCTTCTTCTGGGGTTTCAGCGTAGGAACGTCTGATGTGAAATTTGCCAGTCTGGGGTGGAGAAAGAAAGCCCTTTTGGCTTGTTGCGACACACAGATAGAAATATTTCTGTTACGTGATTCTCATCCGTATTGCAAATGCCAAGATATTTTTAATTCAGAGGAATAAAAGGTTTATAGCATCTTCTCTTCCACAGTTCTCTTGGTGTCTGCAGAGCAACGCTGGTTGCAGTGTTTGTGTAAAAGCAGATGTTGTGCTTTCAGAGCTTTGTTTAGTGTGTCCTCTGGGTACTGTGTTGCACCACGCAGACATTGCAGCCTGGTCAGCCTCTGGTCAGAAATCCCTGCACCGTGCCCCAACTATTTCATAACAGATCAAAACCCCATTATAATGCCACTTCATTTTTATTTTACAATTCTTTTCCCGGCTCTTTCCAGATGACAGATGGGATTTTAGCTGTGTTTGTGTTACAGTGTCTTTCTTGTTCTCTTAAATACATAAGCCAAAATTTGATCTTGCTGAAAATTAATCTTGAGGGTGAAAGATTTTAGAGTAATTCAAACTGTAACAGAGGAAAATTTTTTCCCATAAAAACCTGTAATGAAGTTGACTCATCTTGTACGTATGGGAGGGCAGTTTGACACAGTTGCCACTCTACTGTCTCTGTGACTAAACAGAGCAATTTACAGTAAATACAACTTCTGGATAGAAAATTGAGCTTTTAATTTTATTTATTTTTTTTTCCATATAGGTCTTCCTGTTCTCCTGTTCAAATGTGTCAAGCTTGGTATATGGTGCAGCTCCTCTTTCTTGTATCTTTTCCTTCTGCTGTTCTGTGTTCTTCCCATTCATTCCCAGGGGCTTTCCAGCACCTCTTTTATGACCACCGGCCTGGAACAGGACCCTTAACACATGCCTGTTGTTTTCAGTTAAAAGAGAAATTCTCAGTTTCTGATTTTTGCGTGCGTACAGGAACAGTTCCCTTCTGACAGTGTTTGAAACCAGAGGACAGCTTGCACCAAGCACTGTCCACGGGCAGATTTCCACGTTTCAGCACTGAGGTTACTGAACCAGAGAGTACAGCACAAATGCCACCCAAACAGCTGAGCTCTTATGGATGGCATCACCTCAGGTGCAATTTTGGGTGTAATGACAAGTAGAGATGGCTTGGATCAGCTGCAAGTGTTCCCATGTGTGGGTTGTTTTTGTTGTTGTTGTTGTTTGTCTGTTTTGTAAAATACCGCTGTTTTTATTTAAAATTAGTGGTTCTATTTGTGGCTAATTGTTGGTATTACCGCGTGCAAGAAACAAGGATCGTGTTACGTCAGGGTACCATGGATGATCCCAAAGAAGAGTACTGCATGAAAACTAGAGTACACTTGAGGCTAAAGTAGAATAATCTGTTAATAGGGGTATTTGCTGCTGAAGACAAGTGGCTCTCCTGATGATAATATAATTAAGAGCTTTTTGTAATAGGCGATCCTGCCAACTATATACCTACTGGCCCTTACACAAACCATACTTTGATGTCTGTGAAAGCAGTTGCCACCGTTGCTTGAAGAGCTTTATGACGCTGTGCAGGTAACCAGTTTGCAGCCCAGCCGGTGCTGCTTTTCAGCCACGTCTCGAACAGCCAGTCACAAGTGACAGGCAACAGCCCAGGTTTGCCCTAGAAGATGGTTAAATAACTTACAAGAGAATTCTGTTCCAGCAGTCCAAACTGCTAGGTTCGTCTGTCATTTACCTCACTGAAAATTCAGGTGCTGGGTGGGAAAGGGGTGGGTGACACAACCACCGAGCAGGGCTTATTTTTTTTCAGTGTGCAAACAATTGGCTTTTGAAATAGGATGTTCTAATAGTGACTCTGCAGCCTGAAGGGAGAACTGAAAGAGCCACTATAAACCTGGGCTCGAAGAGACGTGGGTTGGGTTTTTTTGTTTGTTTGTGTTTTGTGATTTCATCACATTCTGTGTAATCAGCCACTAAATTTAGTGTCCGAAGTTCCTAAACTGTTTGAGAGCAAATCCTGATTTCTCTGAGTAGTCACATCACATTATAGTACTTTTGGCAACTTCCTGAGCAGTTCTTGGTGTTTTCTTTCTCAGTGGACTAAATCATATTAGTGTTTACTTGCATTTCAGCCACAATTAGTAAACTTTCTGACTAATTTTGTAATAGATGGATTTAGACTGTTCCTGTAAGTGGATTCATGTTTTGTTTGAGACTATTTTCCAGTGATTCTCACACATGGTTGAAAATTCTTGTGTAGTTTTAGAAACAAGCTGCAAATGTGTGCTAAACACTTGAGCAAATGCCTCCTGGAAATAGAAAATAATTTCATATAGAAAATAAATTAAAATATTTAAAACTTTAAATTTCTATCTGTTTCATGGTGAGATCCATGTTAGCCTTGTCTCTTGGTCTGTTCTCTCTCAGGTTCTTCCTCTCAGACTTGCAAAGGCCTGATCTGGTTCTGTTTAGCCTCTTGAAAGCTTATTCATTATTTTTGTGAACTGTAGCCAGCCAACAGTAAAGCAGAAATGTTGGCTTTTGTTGATTATTGCTTGCTCCCCACCTGATGTAATTTCCTCTAACAACTCATCTCCCCTTGCTGTAGGAGAATTATCTTTTTCCACCACTGACTTACCTGAGTGCATGAATACTACAGTCCAGTTTGGCCATGGTCAGCATCCTTGCTACTGCTCTGAGCTGGTTTGGAGAGAGGGAAGTGAGGATGAAGGAGACAGGAGGGGGACTGGGGAGAATCCCAGATCTCTCTCTGCAGCTATTCTCAAGGAGAGACAGAATAACACGATAAAACTCCAAAAGCTTTGTTCAAAGCAAAGCAGAGCTGCTCTCTGAAATATATTCAAGCCTAAATTCTCCTGCCCCTCCAGCAGAACTCACTTCGTGTTACTGTGTGTGTTTTTTGACTGTGCAAAAGAAAAGCTTCAAGCGATGCAAATAACGTCCTCTTTCTGAAACCCGGGTAGAAATAAACTGGGCACGCTGTAGAAATGTAAATGTCACCAAAATCTCAAGTGGGTTTAAGATACTGTTTTGAAAATTCATAAATTTGCTCTCACTTAGCCGAGGCTTCTGTTTGGGAATCTCTGTTAAAGGAAGAGGTTTTTGCTTTAGAGAAAGAGACTCGGTTTCTGTTTGTGGAAACAAGAGTTGAACACAAACCTGGCAGCTCTTTGCCCAGCCCTGATGCCAGTCTGTTTAACCATGCCAGTCAGCGACCCCGTGCCTTTACCCTTCCAAAACAGAGCTGCTGTCATCGTGGAGGAATTGCTGATGCTTCACTTTGTGGGATTTAAAAATAGTAACCAGGGGAAGGAAAGAAGGAAATGCTCTCTAAGTTGCAATAGGCGTAATTTTCTGTCTGACTGCTGGGTTGTTTTTTTTTATCTTCCCACCAATTAATTATTCCAAGAGCTTTAGTCCTGACTGAAACCTTAGTAATGTAGCAGCCCTTAGACTACAGCAAAATGCGTGGTTCACAGAAGGAGGGTGGGACTGCAAAGCCTCTTCTCCTTCTTGATTTTTCCAAAAGGACAACTCTTTACTGGTTGCTAATATATTAGACTAAGAGTTTTACAGGACCACAGCAGTGTGCAGTTCTCTCTGTTCTTATCAGGAGAAGGAACTTTAACTGTGAACTTGCAAAGCAAATTGTCTGAGAATACAAAGGCTGTGACAGATGACTTAAAACGCTGTCCCTCCTGGCACTTCTGAACCAGTTGCCTCTCAGCTGTTCATGACTTCACCTAAAAGTCAGGTTTATATCCTCCTTCTAAGGAAAACTCTCAAAGGATTGTGATTTATACCTAGAAGGACATAAATATGGTCTTGGACAAAGTCCAGTGGATCTGGCCACTTCTCCTGTAGCATCCACTTCGGGAATTATACTTCATTAAGGGAATTAAAGGGTAGGATTATTCCAATATAATAACATCTCCCTCTACCCCAATTCCAGAGCTACGCATTTCTACTTTAGGAGCCTTTAACTGCAAAAGATAACTTTATTTCAGATGAATAAAATGGAGGAACCCTGTGTTTTTAGATAAGTGCTGCATTTAGCATCACACAAGAAAATCCAGGCAGTCCACGTATTCTGACACTTCCTGGTGTTAGCAGTCATCCTGTTTGCCTGTGGACTCCTGAATTTAAATTGAACCAGTCCTCAAAACCCCTAATTTATCTTGTCCTGACAGCCTGCTTCCATGACTGCTATACAAAACATCTAGATGGGCATGAAGTCAATCTTAGCTACTAGTGTTTATTTTTTTTCCGGAGTCAATGAAATCTGACACTGCAGTTTCTCCAAACGCTGTTGTAAATTTTATTAAAATGGAAAGCCAGACACAGTAGGTTTATCTCCAACTATAAAGTATTTCTTTTATCATGTGCTTCAGCACTATAACGAGACAACTGAGCTATGGGAAGAATTATGTCACATCTTGATAAGGAAAATCCTAGAAGGCTTTGAAAATAATAAAAATGTTATAAAAGTGTATTATGGTGTGCATGATAAATCATAAGCTATTTTTAACTTTGATGCTTTCTGGTGGATTAGCAGAAATACTGTAATTTTATTGAGATTAACACTAATTCTAGTAATAAATCTCTGGGGGGAAAAATGAAGTGAGGAGTGTTACCCACCTGAGGATGAATAAAATGATTTTCTTTCCCAAATGTTTTCTATGTAAAATATGTCTCCCTATACTTATTTTATCCCTCTCCTTGGTGTTGACAAGCAACATTACTTGCACCTTTGATGCAAAAGAAGCAGGGTGTTATGTGATTTGCAGACACGGGTAGCTGTGCCCTCTATAATAAGAACACGCATAGAAAAATGTTATGCTGATAAGTATCTTGAAAATACAGGGGCAGGAAAGAAGCTCTTTAACTTGTCATGCACATAAATTTGAAAAATCTGCATTATGAGCCTATTTCACGTAAATGTTCTCAAATGTGGTTGGCTCCAAGTTCTAATTCCTTTGCTACTGGGATGTTGGCTATAACTATCTGGCAATGTTAATAAATTTATCCTGAAGATATGGAACTTGTTTCCAGTGAAAACTTTGCAAATTGAATTATCTCTGCAACACCTCGTATTTTACACCAAAGACTGCTGTGTCAATAAAGTCTGTTACTGGTTTAGAGTGATGTGTGGCAGGTTTGAACTGCTCAGAAAAAAGGTCTTTTTAAAAATAGTCAGACCACCAAATCTTTGTGTTTTACCACGATAATGGTAAACTTTCCACTTTCAGTTTGGAGAAACTGTTAACAGAGGGCTTTGTGACCTTTTGAAAATTCAAAAATTACTCTGAATGAAGCATCAGGGTCACCAGAAGTTGTAAAACATCAAAATTAGCAAACACGTCACTTTTCTAATGGGCGAAGGACCACGGTGTGGACTTTATTTGGACCAGTAAACGAACTCACTCTGAGACTTCTTGTTTCCTGAGTTATTTGGACTCTTAAAATAACAGGGGGTTTTTAGGTGGTCGGGTTTTTTTTTTCTTCTCAAAATTAGCATAGCCATGGCGTGCATTCTTTCTCTAGATTCTAATTGGGAAAGGATCCAGCGCTAGGGACGACTCCAGTTGTATCTTATTCAGTGGCAGAGCTGGTGGATTCAGAAGTCAGTATTAACTGACTTAATTAAGGGGTTGGCCTTTCTTCCCATCAGGGAAAGGGTGTCTTGTGCTCTATGTCTAGCAGTGGCTGCTTCTGTCTGAGTTGGCTTCTGAGGAGTGGAGTCCCAGATGGATGTGGAAGTTAGAAAACTTTACAGTGGCACGCACAGCAGGGCTGTCAGTAATGGCAGGAGGTGGGATCTGTGCCTCTGGCTTCTGGAATACAGAGATAAAAATAGTATTACACGAGAAAGCGGAGCGTTCAAATTTTAAAATGCCGAGGTGATTACGTCTGCAGTCTTAATTATTATTATTTGCGCAGTTTTAAATTACGTGATTAATAACATGCTCTTTGTTCTAATGCTCCTGCCTTGTTTACGTGTACGGGCTGGGCAGATGCAGGTGGAGAGCAGCTATTTCATAATCTCTTGCTCGACCATGCCCAAGTGTGGCTCTGTGCCACACGTTACTTCGTGAGAGTTGAAAGCATTTCCTGAAGACAGGTTGCCTAATTTCCTAATGGACGCCCTTATGCCATTCACTGTAATATGACACATCCACGTTACAAATTATTACTGTTTTATAGGAAAGGAAGTGACTCACTGGAAAAACGAAGTGTCCTTTTATGCTGTTGTCCAATACAGGGTGCCTAAGACTTCGTTTCTTTTACTTTAGAGTACTTAGCATTATGTATCAATTAATATGCTCAAAATAGAAGTCTTGTTACCTTCAACTGCAGTTGCAGGTACTCAGTGCATCGGTGAATAAGCCTTTATGGCTTCAAATTGCGAGTCCAGAAAATGAGGGAAAATAATACTTGTGCCCAGCTATTAAATCGGAGAGCATTGCAGTGGGTTTCTGTTACAGGCAAGTTCAGAATCCTCTTCTTCACAGCTGCTTTCAATGACTTGAATCATCAGACTTTGCAATTTTTCCTTAAAACCATTTCTCATTCGCTATATAATTTTTTCCAGAAAATGAAGCAGTGACCCTGTAGGAAACAGCATATCCATGTAATGCTGATTCACACTCATCCTTGAGAAGTTTCATCTTTTGAACTAAAAAAGGGAGGACAAATAAAAAAAATCAAAACAACAAACCAACCAAAAAAACCCACAACAAACCAAAACAAAAAGCCAAAACAAATCCTACCCCAATTAAAAAACCAAAGCAAACAACAACCCACAACTTCAAAACTTCCTTTGGGGAAAGAATGGTCTGATCATGTAACTTAAAAATTCTGAGATCTGAATACCCAGGCTGAATTCCTGCATTTCTTTAGTCTCGTGTTCAGTGCTACCACTTTAATTTCAAGATTAATGATTGCTCCAGTAAAGCAATAATCACAAGTTCTCTAACTGATTAAACCCCTTAAATCCCATTATAACTGCATCTTTATCTTCTAGGTCACTGTTACACAGCAGTGTAGAAAACTGTCAGAGGCAAGACTGTTGTGAGTTACAGGCTTGTAAAATTGTTAAGTCAAAGCATTGCAGGGAATAGATCTTGTTAAAAATTTGCGTGGTAGCTGTCGGGGGTTTCAGAAGACGGAAGGGTATTTTTCTTGAGAACAGTTTGAGATGGGCTCTTCGAAGCACAGCAAAGTTTTGCTGCTGGCAACTTCCATGGGTATAAGTAACTTTAATGACAAGGTAGGTATTTTCTTCTCCTTTATATCCAGTGGAACAAAGTCTGTTGGCATCAGGACACAGAGTGATGGCTGGTTGGTGCCTCTGAAGGCTCCAAGGAGAGTGTGGATCTAACAGGGCACTAGGGTAGCAGTTTACTTGGACTCAGAGGAGTAAAAGATCATGATTCCAGATCTGTAAGCAGCTTTTATTGTTCCTTGTGCTGGCCTAGGTAGGGCTTTATATGCCAAGAGCAGGATCTGATTGAGAGAATTTTAATGCAAGGAGTGGACTTGCATTTGATAGGTTTTATAACTCAGGAATCAAGTACAGAATGAGGTTTAAAAACAGGAATAGCTGGTTCTATGGACTTTATGATCATCTCATGTGAATCTCTCCATATGACACTCCTCTTAATTTTGTAGTTTATATATTTGAATTTTTTTCCTGCATGTGTAAACATTGGGGCCATAACTGCATAAAATATATCCAAAACAGGAAAAAAGCCCGTGAAACACTTTTGTTTTCCTAAAATTACTGTAATCACGTTAGAGATCCATTTATAACATGCTAAAATAACACCAATTCATAACTCTCGATGAAACAAGACCACAAGTTACACTTGGTGCTAGTTTATATCCTTTGCCTGCTTCTCAATTTGGTAGAGCCCATGCAGCTGATAAATTGTTGCAGAATTGGACTCATATCTGATTACGTTTGTCTGGTTTTCTGACAAAAGCCTGAAGCCACAAAGAACTCTAAAACCTGAGACTGAGATTAGAAAAAAAAAAAAAAAAAATCCTTTGACTGCTTTTGTCATGTTGTTGTGCCGGTTTTAATTAGAAAATTCTGGACCATAGGCCAAATCTGCATTCAAGGATCTTATTTTTCTGTACCCCAGCCGTGTGCAGCCTCTCTCTTGGTCTGTCCCATCGGTCATGCTGCTCCCTCTGTCTCTTAAGACAACGTAGGGCAGAGAATCTCCTGTCCCTGGTGCAAAGACACGTTCCTCTGGCTTTCTGTTCGTGGCAGAGCAGAACCTGCTGAGCAGTGGCCGCTGCTCAGAGCCCTGTTTGTGCCAGCCAGAGCAGGGGAAGGTCTCCAGGAGCCCTCAGGGGATGCTGACAGTGAGGGGGTCTGCACAGTTCCTAAAAGGAATGGGACACTGGGTTAGGTGAGTGCCAGGGCCTCTTTCCCCTGTTTTCCAGCCTGGGAAATAGAGGTGAGTTCTTGTTCTTCACAATCCTGCCCCGCCCTGGCAAAAACAGGATTCTCGAGTTCCCATCCCATTCCCAGAGTAAATATTTGTTTATTTACTTACTTATTTGCCCTGGAAGACAATTTCTTCATTCAGGATCAAGACAGGGCTTTGGGACTCGGAGCTTTGTGATGTGCAGCAGGATGTTGAATGAGGTGGCTCAGACCTGACAGTGCCAGAACTGTCAGACCCTCTAGTACGTTACTTGACAGGGGTCAAAGAAATCCATCCTTCCTCCTGCCAGTTAATTCACTCCTGAATTAAATAAATTTGTCTTTCCTGCTGTGCTTTTAAGGTTTCTCTTTCAAGTGCAAAGAAACATTGGGAAGGGATAGGGACAGGTGGGGTTTTTTTTAAAAAAAAAAGAAGCAGTTTGGATAATGATGGAGCTCAGCCCATAAAAACAGTAGCTGGCTGGATTTTTGGAGGAAGCACAGCAGGGAACGACATCTCTGCTTCTTTAGTTCAGGGGAAGGTGTTCTCCTGAGCTGAAATGCTGCATTTAAATTTTCTGCTCCAGTTTAGGGCCTTCAGTAGGGTGACTGATGCTGTCACTGGTTCCTTTTCCTGAGCTCCTTTGATGTGAACAGCTGTATTCTCCAGGATAAAATCTCATCAGAGGATAAACTCACGTGGACATATCTCAGTGTGAAACAGCATTAATGTTCTTGTGATGTTAGTTACATGTCATGGAAACAGCGGGAGTGCCGGGCATTGATAACTGAGCAAAAAATGTGAAAACTCAATAGTGGAAAACCCAAACACATCCTTGGCTGCAGAACTTGCAGGAATTACCTGCCAACCAACCGCATTCTCCAGTCAGCAAAGTTACCTTCGAACGACAGTGCATTTTCAAACGCACCGTTTAGCTTTTGAATGCCCTTCAGAATATTATTAGTGGGTTTTCTTCTCCTGGAGGCTGCAGCAAGTTATAAGTTTTTTTTATCTTACTATTTTTATGCAGGCAAAACATCTGGTGCCATAAGCAGACACAGCACTCTTCAGAGTTGCTTAGTCGGTTTTAATTAGAGGAAAGCTGCCTGGGACAGACAATGTTTTTCTCTAAGCATGGTTTTGGGGTGTTTTTCCCCTACATTTAAAAAAAATAAATTTTTTATGGTAAAATATATTTAATTTTTTACAAATTACGAGTAACAGATGACATACAGTTCTTTGCTAATATAAACACCCCCCCAATCTGTAGTTCAGTGTAAAAATGATTGCTGTTTAATAAGCAGCTGTGAAAACAGAAACCTGAATTTCTCAGATGAGCATGCATACAAAAATAAAATGGCAACAGGCTGAAAGGATTACTGATTTATAGGGGTTTGCTTTTTTCTGCTTCCAGGGACTTTGACAGGCCTTTATCTCTGAGTATTCAGGCATTGAAAAATATTGTGGATTTTTTTTATTTCCTTTTAAATCATAAATATTTGTTGACAGCACTGTGTGCTTTGTATCCAAGTTAGATACTGTGGTTATGATACACAATATCCTTTATATCCTATAGATATAAAATAGCACAGCATTTACCTTTTTCAAAGATTTGCCTTGCGTTGGAGAATAAAGGGATTTTTTTTCTCTAAAATGGTCGTGTGTAGCCAACACTCGATTTTATTATTGTTTGGTTTTGTTTTTTGTTTTTTGTTTTTTTTTTTAAAAGTATGTTTAGTTGAAAGAAAGGTGGGAGGCCTGGATTTGAACGTGTTTCTATGTGTGCACTAGAAAGGGGCTGGGGGAAACTCCAGAACATGCAAGGTCTGCAAGTGCTGTGTGGCTGTGCTAAATTGTTACCATGACACTGAATAATAGCGAGGTGATGAGCTGAATTTCTAATAGCCCTAATGGTGCCGAGCAGTCCTTGTCTCCTGCCAGTACAACATGCAGAAGTATTTCATGGATAAACCTTTTTGGTTTGTTTGTTTGTTTCTTTGTTTTAATGCCTGATGGTTGTCCTGCAGCTGAGTAAGGTGCAGATGAACGGTGCTGAGCGGGAGGCTGGGCAGGGCACTTTATACTGGCTTTTTCACTACGGTGTACATGAGGTGCTCGTTTTAATCTGTAAGGATTTTCTGAAAAGCAGCAGGAGAAATCAGGTTGTATCAAGTCCCGCGTGTTCTTCTCAGCTTCTGGACTCTGGAGCGTAGGAGGAGTTCACCTCTAAAATGAAGCACTCCAGCCTTTTTTCTTACCTGAAACATCAGGATCCTTGTGAGTTTTAAATTAAAACTCCGCATAACATATTTGGATAGATCACCTGATAAGATTTCCCATTTAAATAATAACGTGGTGTCTTTTTATCATCTCATCTTCTACCTCTGTCATGACACTGGGCTGCTGAGTAGCTTACATTACTTACCTCTAGTGGTGAGGTAAGGAAAAACTGATACAGAAGGTTGGGAAGAGGAGATGTCTGGATAACAACAGAGGAGATCTGTTACTCTGCCATTGACTCAGGTTGCACCTGAAGGGTCAGAAATGCCATCTGGTGTCATCCCTGTCTGATAAAACTTCATATCAGCAGCAAATGTTCAAAGAAGTTCTTTAGTTTTGGCACGTTTTCATTATATGGAGCAGTGTCTCATTTCAGTCATTAGTGAGAAGATGACAGCTTTCAGATTTTCTCCAAGTGTGCGCTTTTAAAATATAAAGCTTGGGACTAACAAATCAACTCAATATTTAAGTCTGCTACCTGTTTGTGAGAGTTTGGCTTGGATGTTCTTATCACGGGTGGAAGTGCAGCTTCATCAGTGGCGTGGTGTTGAGCAATGCTCACGGCACAGCCCGGCCCAGCAGGAATACCCACACTGGCAGCACAGAGAAACTCCTTCTTGAATGCTGGTATTGTGTGGCTGCATTAATCTTTGCAAATTAAGGCTTAATCCGCCTTCTCCACAAAGGATTGATTTATTAGGACAGAACTAGTTTTTAAGACCTGGAACTGAAAGGGGTTGCTGCCCAAACAACAAATGTGCCCAACCATGTTTTCCCCAAGGCAGCATCTCCATAGGAATGCATCGGAAAGGTTTGAACCAGGTGGCAAATGTGCAAGGTCTTTGTCCTCAGAACTAGAAGCAGTGACTTTGTGTGGCCTGTCACAATGACTCAGACTTGAAAGGCAGATTCCTACCATCTTTGACATCCCTACCAGGCAGCAACAACTGTGTTAATTTTGGACAGAAAGTTGCAGGCTGAAATTTGCGTGAGCTGTGTTTGAGCTAAAGCTGATTTCAAGAGTGTTTTAGGTTCAGGCTCACGGACAAGATGTGCTTACAATGGCTGTTTGTTTCTGTCATTTGGTGGATGCATTTCCTTGTGTAGTTTCTCTGAGGTGGAATTTGCTCAGTCTAAGGCTGGACTTTCTGTTGCTGTTTGTGGTGACCTCAGCTAGAGTCCCTGGGAGAAAAAAAAAGAGAAATTTCATATCCCTCCTGAAAGAAATCTGTCTGAAAGGCAGGGCTTTAGGTTTTCTCTAAATTAATTCTGGAAGAAAAAAAATCCAAGTTTCATCTGCATTTGCAGAGAACAAATACAGTGTTTTACAAGGCTCACCATCACCAGGAGAACATTTTCTGAAACAACAGCTGCTTGTGCAGGGATCCCTGTTGGCTGGGAAGGGCCAACAGAGCTGTGGGACCCTCATGGCCTCTCAGAACACTCTTAGTGTTCCAGAAAATCTATTTGACTGTCTTTCACTAAACTAAGAAAATTTAGAGGGCCTGCAGTTGCCCATCATACAACCTAAGAAATTACTTTTTTTTAATGCCCTTAAAAAGGCGTCATGCAAGTATCTCAGCAGACAGGTGAATATGAAGTGTTCAGTGAGTCACAGAGGGAGGCAGGCAAGGATGGCTGTTGCTGGTGTGCAGTAATGATGAAGTATCTTTAAGATAAATGCCTGTTTACAAAAGGTCTGAAAGTTAAAGGTCACTAAGTTTTGCCTGAGGTGATGTTTAGAATCAAAGCATTTCAGAGATGCTTAAAACAAAACACCTCCTCACATCTCTGCCTTTCCTTAAGGAATATGATTCACTGGAAATCCCTCAGTGCTTTGGACATGTTGAAATGGTTGACCTTTCTGGGACAGTTTCTCTCTAAGTCTCATTCCTCTTGTTCTTTATGAAGTTGGTAAGACGGAGGGTGGGAAGGGAATGGAATATTTTTCATTTGCCTCAGATGAAAACTTCTCACACAGGTGAAAGGAATATTTTCGGTCCCAGAAAAAACAGGTTCTTGACCACTGGAAAGAAAAACAAACAATTATTTTTTTTTAATCAGGAAAGAAAAAAGAATAATTTGTTTATCTTATTTATTAAAAACAAGGGCTTTGTTACAGAACTCCTTATGAATAACTAGTACTCAGAGAGGCATAAACTGCTATCCAGAACGATGTAACACCCATTGGTAGTAGCTTCCAATAAAAAAGGTCCCTCCCTTACAACCTTCTTCCACTAATTCGTGGTTTAGATATTTCCTTATGTTAGTCAACTTAGAAAACTCAATTAAGTTTGTTTCCATTAGTCCCCCCAACAACGCTACAATTTTCAGCTCAACAACTTTGGCTTGCGGCTGTAATTGAGCAAAGAGGTGGATTTCCAGGGGTGAGAGAGGTGCTGAGGAGTTTACAGGACCTGTGTATGTTTAATTACATCACTCTGGAGATGCGGTGCAAAGGCCAAACGCACCACGACCTCTTCTTTGGAAATGCACAGGGAAGCAGCCAAGGAGCGTGAGCTGCAGAAAATCCTCCCCGGTCCCCTTTCCGTTCTGCTCCGGGGGATGATTTGCCCCCGCGCAGAAATGAGGACAGCCAGTTCTTTGAGTTTCAACCTACTTACTGTCTTGAGGGATCGCACCTGGATAGGGGAGGCTTGCCAGGCAGGGAGCAGTGCTGGTTATTAAACGTGCAGGGCAGCACTAACCCCTTCTGGCCTCCACGGATTGAGGAGCTCCGTGGCAAACCGGTTCGTAACATGAACGGAGCGTATTGGCTGCCTGTAAACAGGTACCCTGAGTTGCTGCAGAGGGGATGAAGACTCCCACTACAAGGAATTTATTAAGGGAGAGAGGGAGGGCTTTGGTGTGTATTAAAGCAGCAGGAGTGAGGCAACGTGGCACAAAAGGAATACGGGGAAGGTGCCAAGTACAAAAAATGCGAAGGGTTCCAAGATGTAGTAATGAGAGGCGCTGGGAAAAAGGGGGAGAAAGAGACAGCTAGAGGAGTGACAAATATGAAGTGAAACCTTTGTGATACATAGAGTAGGTAAGGGAAGAATTTGAATTTGATGAGATTATGTTAAGGGAAAGATTTCTTCAACAGCTGAATTTATTAATCTGCGCTTAGTCCCACTGCAGCACAAGCAAGTCCAAAGAAAGTTCAGAGAGTCTTTATCAACTTGCACATGTGAAAAACCTCACAAACTAACCCATCCCTGTGATGGATGCCAATCCCTTATACAAAAAGGTGTGCTCAGCACAACGCAAGCACCTCTGGTGGCTTATTTGTGCTGGTTGCTGATAATGATTATTTCTCGTAGGGCAGCACCTCAGACAAAGGGAAGCCTGCTGTACAGCGAAAAGGGCTGGACATAAAACGCTACTGCACTCTAACAAGCAGCATAAGGATTTTTAGAGCCCTAATAACAGAGACTTTGGACTTTCCTGCCCGACTGGCAGCAGCTGCCCTGCGAGAGCATTTAGAGAGCTGCGGAGGGATTAATTACAAGCACGCAGCTTGATTTGCAGCCGTTGCAAAACCATCTGCAAGGTACGGATGGCCCCTCGCACGTACGAGAGCCGTCCTGGAGCTCACGAAAATACGCGCTGGAGCCATGAATCAAACCCCGTCATGTGACGGAGGGGAGGCGCTGGGCTGGCTCCCAGCCAGTGGCAGGAGCTGATGGGTGGAACAAACCGGGGCATGAAAAGAGGCTGATATGACTAACGGATCCTGGATGCGTGGTACCTCCAGTCTGGATCTACAGGAATGTAGGCTCTAAGCAGTTCTGCAGCTCTGCCAGCCTTTTGCCTGACGCTGGAACTGCTGCTCACAAAGCAGAATCCCGCTGCTCTGTGGTAGGAAGGATAGAGAAAGAACATGGCCTGCATTTTGAAGGTAAATCTCTATCTGTTGCTCGAATGCATTGTTAGCGAGCCCCTCGCTGCTCAGAGGCATGGATTCCGTGCGGTCCTATTGCATCTTCGTTGTCTCTTTGAATACTGGCTTTGTTTGGCAAATGAATATGGAGATATTCTGCCACTTACAGCTGTGCTCTGCTTCCCTCTGCCATTCTTTTCCTCTTTCCCTGCATTGTCAGAACTGTGAGCCGGTGGGAAGGGAAGTGTGTACTGAATAACAGCAGGGGGGGAGAGGGGCTCTGGTTTATCTCAGCTGACTTTGTCTACCCTGAATTCCTTCAGGAACACTAGCCTTTGGGCAACAGACTTCCAATGCAAGGGGCAAAATGGGGAAGTTACTTTCCTTTTCTAACCTTGCAGCATTTATTGCCTTTAAAGCAAAAGCTGCAGATGTACACAGCTGTCCCAGTCGCTCCTTAAGCACCCACTCCCCTGCTGAATCTCCTCAAGATCCACATGCTCCGCGCAATTACACTTAATATTTAACTGCTTTTTTTTTTTTTTTTTTTTTTCTTCCTGATCGAGCAACCTCTTTGCCAGAGGGCTTTTCCCCCTTCCTGCCGGCAAATATTAAGCGTGAACTTACCGCGCGATCGCACGCTTTCCCCGGCCCGAGAGGAAAGTGTTTGCAACCCGCACGTCGTGTAGGTGGTGGGAGCATCCCTAGCAGCGAGTGCTGAATGGAAGGGGAGGAGACGGAAGTGCGGTCAGCGGGGAACACACAGCGTTTGTTTCCTTGCAGGGGAGTCGCTTCTCCGGCTCGGAAAGCGGTTTGTTTCCAGCTCTCTGTTTGCTCTCCGCCTTGCTTGCTGCTTTCCGTGGATGTTTTGAGGGCGTCGGCGCTTTGTTTATTTTCGTCAGTGAAACTGATGTGCGAGTTCTTTGTTATTTGCAATCTGGTCTTCGGGCAAGGAGTCGATTATCCCAAACTTTGGGGTGGCCTCTCACAGCAGTTGCCTTCAGCATATCAACGAAGTGCAGAAGTTGCAAAGCTTCAAAGCAGTTTCCAGATAATAAGTGTTCTTGTGTCTCCATGAATCCAATCCTGAACAACTTCTTATTTTGCCGCACTGTTTTCCCCTTTTCATTCATTCATTTTCTGCCAGTGTGTCAGTGGTACATGGATGTTTTTCAAGTTTTTTGTCTTGAGTATGTATGTTTTGGCTGCTCATATTAATAAAAAAGGCAAAGTCTGCTGCAAGTGCAGAAACTTCTGTGAACCAGCATGTTCTGCTTGGAGATAGATAGTGACAAACTCCTTTAATCAGACAGCAGTAATGTAACGGAGAGTTGTGACTTGGGATGAAGCTCTGGGAATGGAGCCTGGTTTCACAAAGACGAGTGTGTGCACTCCTTTTTAAACCCTCCCTGAATGACTTAGTTTGGATCTGCGAGCGATCCAGAATTTCTGACTTTTTTAACTATGTGGAGAGATCATGTGCAAAATCTTCCCTCTGGCTGAAACAGTTAAATAAGCATGTTCTTTTAAAAGAAAACTCCAGTGTCTGTTTTCCCTCCCTCTCAATTGTTTTCTCTGCACAGTTTGGTGACACAGCCTGCCACAAGCATGCCTTAGAATTTGAATTATAACACAATAAACATCTTC
Source organism: Pseudotriccus pelzelni (assembly GCA_035584735.1). Classification (NCBI taxonomy): domain Eukaryota; kingdom Metazoa; phylum Chordata; class Aves; order Passeriformes; family Tyrannidae; genus Pseudotriccus; species Pseudotriccus pelzelni. Next base: position 11,455,432 of record JAWMRA010000005.1, read on the forward strand.
CCTTTGCCCAGGCCTGAAGCTCTGTTTGGGTTATTCTGATGATTAAATCAATAGATTAATTGGTGTTCCTTGACGGACAACCCTCTTCCAGGTTAATTCTTAATCTTGTTAATACAGGCAGGTGCAAGGATAAAAAGTGAAACAGATATGATGAGAAGATTAGCTTTGCCATAAGGCAGGCTGGATTTTCTCAGGCGGGCATCCCATGGGAGTAGTTTAAATGTCTGGGTAAAGATGCTTAATGGTGTTTAAGTTTTTAATGTAAAGTCCACAGGTACTCCTCAAGCTTTTCCCTAACAAGGGAAAACTTTTTGTACTATTTACTATTACTATTTGTACTATTTACTATTTTGTACTATTTACAAAATAGTAAATATATTTTGTTGTTACACCAGGCTAATTCCTTCATGAAAACATAAACCTGTCAACAACACCCTCCTGCTTTCCCTTAGGTTTGTCCTGACTCTCCTGTTTATTTATTAAACAGTAGTTTGTGTGGAAACAGGAAAAAAATAATAAAAATATTTATAGATATAAATTTGAACCAGGTGGTGGCACATTGGATGGGAAGGCAGAACAACTGGGTGTCCTTGCCAGCTCAGCCCTGAGTGTCTCTGTGCTCTGCCTCATGGCTCGCTCTCTTCTGTTCCTGGATTTTTAACCCCCTGCCAAAGCTATTGAGACTGGCTGATTGTTGGAGTTCTGTATGAGTGAGAGTTCAATAGAAATGAGATTGGATAGAGGTGTCTGTAGAGTGAGAAGTACAGAGGTGGCTCTTAAGAATTAACTGGAGTTACTGAGAGTGGTTAAGAGCAATTAGAAGAGAGGGGGTGTGACCTTTAGATATCAAGATTTCCTTTTAGTATGACCACTGCATGAAATGATCTGTGTGCAGCTTGTGCAGAAATGCCTGGGAAGGTGATTCTTCCTCGGGTGCCTCTGGTGTTTGTTGTGCATTCTTCCTGCCTGAGATTGGTGGGGCTGTCCCTGATCGTGGCTCCAGAAACTTTGTTTCCTCTTCAGTAGTGGGACCTTCTTGGCCAAACCAGTAAAACTGTTCTTCTGAGGAATTCTCTCTTCTGTTACAGAAAAGCAGAGGAAGAGGCAAGTTCCAGAATGTCTGATCTGTTTTTATTTTCTCTGTCATGACTTTAAAAAGTGTGGCAGAAGAGCTGAGTGAAGTGTAGGCATTTCTTGGAAGCAAACAGTTGATCTTATGCTAGTTACTATGGTAGCTACATGTCGCCTTGCCAATTACTAGATTAGCAGTGATTGCTAGTTATGCAGCCACTGTTATCCCTAAAGGTATCAGTCCTTAAGTTCTGCTGTATCAGCCACTGGCTCTTGAAAACGATGACAGATATTACTCAATAAATTACTTCGAACTCCACTTTTTGCATAATTGAAAAACTGGTATTTCAAAGTACCTGTCATCTTACAGAAAATACAACATGAATGATAATGGGATTCTGTAAATCTTGACGGACTGGACCATGATATTTTAAAGCACACAGAACGTAGTTTGCCCATGCTGAACTTTGCAGGGGATTATGTTTTATGCTATTTTCAACCTCTTCTTTTTAAAATGGAGGTTTTGAAGAAGATGGTGGAGGTCTATTATGTTGTCATCATGGTACAATTTGTAACTATGCAGGCTTAAAATATAATTAAAAAAAAAAAAATTCATGTCCAGGGAGGACTAAGCATGAAATCTTGAAAGATGTTTCCTTCTGGTTTATGTGCTGTGTATTTCCTGTGCAGTGAACAACAGAGGTTTCATATGCCTAGAGGCTGGATGTGACCTTGTGTCAGCAGAGATCACAAATGAGTTGAAGCCTTCAGTGAGACTCTGTGGTCTAAAGAGCATTTGTATAATGTGTTGCAATGTTCTTATTACTAAAGCTGATTGAGAGTTCTCTCAAAGTAAGCAAGAGACCAGCTCAAATCCATAGCTTCTTTAGTATTTTTTATGTGTAGTTCAAAGATTGAAAGGACTGTTTTGCAAAACATGACTTACAGGTTACAAATAAACAAAACCCTTCAAGAACATCCTTGTAACTGTTTTCTGGAGGATGCTGTCAGAGTTGACCATAACTGTGTGTTCATCTATGATCCTTTGCTTGTTTCCTCTCCATGGTTATCTTCACTGGTTTCATTAAAGTCACAGGTTGCATTTTCCCCTCTAGCTCACGTGGTGAGCTGCTTTTGGCAGGAGTTTTTTTTGAGAGTTTTCTCTGAGTGTTCAGTGGCCTGTGTCTGATTGGGGTCTTCAGATACTGCAGTAATACAGATAACATTACTATCTACAGGCATATGCTCCATCTGCACTTTTGAGACTAAAATAGCAAAGCTGATCTCATTACATTAAATTTTCCACCCTGGCAAGTGGCTGTTCAAAGGGGAGAAGCAGAAGATCCAAAAGAATCTGATCCTGGTGTTTGGGCGCTTGTAATCCTGGAAATTTAGTTATTAATTTGATTTAATTTTTTTTTTAACCTCTATGTATACGACAGAGATTGCAAATGTTTCCTTCCGGATTTCTACACCATCAGAAGCACATTCTCTGTCTCAGTGTGCTCTGTGGGCAGAGTAGGCGATGAGTCTCACCATAACTCCATTCACTACCAGGAATTTGCAGGATGCAGACCCTCCCATGGAGATGACCTCTATATCCTGCTTGAATCGGGTCCAAGGCAATTCCCATTCTGCCTTGACTGTTAAATTGACTGCAGCAATGTTTATGCGTGGCATCCATCCGTTTTCCTGTGCTGAGAGTTGTTCTTGGATCCTGTTTGCTTCTCGTGCTGTGCTTTGTCCTCTGACGTGACAAGAGATGGAGAGCCTGTAGGGAAAGGGACAAAGGTGACCTCCCGTGCACATGGGAGGATGCTGCTCTGGTGCTTCATTTCCCAGCACTGGCTGAATTTGCTGCAGCTTTGCTGCAAGGTGAGCTCTCTCCTGAGCCTGTCTCAACCTGACCACCAGCAGTTTTGTGGGCTGCGGTGCTTCTGTTGTGACTGGACTCATTCCTAGGAGTATGTGGTTTTATCTCTAGGGAGGGAAGGTGTAAATACACAGAGGTGCCCCTTATGAGGTATTCACAGATGAGCTGGAAAGTAACAGGTGGATGCCATGAGGGCTTACAGAGAACAATTGGGATTTCTGGTAGTAACCAGGTTTCTTGTGGATCGCTCCATCCTTATTTGCTATGGGCAATTTTACCCATTCTCCTCCCCCTTCCCAAACAGAGCTGGCAAAACTCCATTTTTAATTCTTTCTAATGCTCCTTCTACACTGGATATTTCTATTTTAAATACCTTTCTTGTTGTTGTTGCTCTACATTGTTCACCTCTAAGTTGCTCCAAAGTAAATGAAGCTGCATTAATGAACCTGGCAATGTGCAGGGCTAGGATTTGCTGTATCGTGGTCCAGTGGTGCTTAATTACTGTGTAAGATTTTATGGAGTGTGGTACATGGAATTTCGTCATGTATTTTTTATTATGTTGGCTTCTTGAAAACTTCAGGAAAATTGAATTCTAAGAAGTGTAATCCCACTTTTCACTCTTGCTTGTGGTGACCTTAAACTAATTATACTTTAGGGGTAATATATTAGTCCCTTCCCAGAAAAGGACAGCACTCTAGTCAGTCCAGTCCTACAAGAGAACTTGCTTTGGTTGAATGAATTTGATTTTGATGCCCATGTAGCTAAACCAAGGAAATCTCTGGTGCAAGCGGACTTGAGTTGGTTTAAAATGGGGGGGGTCATGTCTGACTTAGAGGTGTGAAAACTAAAACCACAAAACCAGCATGAAACGATGAAGTGTCTCATATATCTAAGTAGCTGGGTGATAAAGCAGTGATGGGGGAAAGGTTTTTTGCCTTGCAGTTCGTCTTCAAGCAGTGAAGCACGTGCCATCCAGATGTTTTAGGATTCCCCCTCCCCGGGGATACACTGTCCTTGAGTGCTGTTTGAGCAGCCTGGGCAGGTGATCTTTAAGGCCCTTCCAATTCTGCAATTCTGTGCTTATCACAGGTCATGGACTCACATGTTCAAGATTCAGCCTCTTTGGAGGCTTGTGCATGAGCTTCAGTGGTTTAGATCCTGTTCATTTTTTTCAGTCTTCATTTTGCAGTCACGGATAACTTGGCACGTCACGGTATGACAGAAACCGTCTCGGGAAGCAGCAAAACCCTTGAGGTTCAGGACAGATGTGCTCTTACTTATTTCTAGTGAGACGGCAGCCAAAAGAAAAGCATACCTTGTTTTCTGACATTAGCCAAATCAACATTCATGATGATTTTAAGGGAGTCTGAAATGCAGCTTAAAAGTTCTCGCTTTTTAGGTTTTAATCACAACTATCACAACACCTGTGCACTTAATTTAAAAAGGCAGAGGTTGTAGTATTTTTGTTCTGTTCCTTTGCCACATTTCGTTCCAGTATTATCTATGTGCCTTCCAGAAGTGTAGCACTGGACATGGTGATCTGTCCGGGGTTTGTTCTTTCATCTTTTCCTAGGGAAAAGCAGTGTATCTAAGGAGCAAATTAACTTTTTCTAGGAGGATTTTTTTGGGGGGCAGTGGGAGTATTGCTTAAAGGGGGAAAACAAAAGTTTTCTGTGTATTTTTTAGGAAAGGAAAAGGTCAAATGCTCACACACGAAATGAAAATTGAATTCTTTATCTTGTTGGTGGCTGTTGGATGAATGAATATAATTTTTGGACCAATCTCCTCCCCAGGGCAGCTTCTACCACAAAAGAAAGAGCTGTTTCGTGACAGAAAAATCGACCTACTGATTGTAAATTTGCTTTAGACTTCTGGTTTTATTTTCAGATATTAAATCGATAATTTATTTTGTGGTTGTTATCCATGACGCTTTCCCAGTACTTTCTTCTGCCTGTATCAGCTGCTCTCCATCCGTGGTCTGACTCATAGCACAGAAGGTGGGGAGTGTGTACCTACCTAACAAAGAAGAGGTGGAGGTGTATTTTTATCTTGCTAGTGTTTGAGACCTCTCTGAGGTCCAGGAGCTAGAGAGAATTGATCTTTGTGGGGGTCTGTGAACAAGGTGGGGAAAGGCAGCTCTGTTTATTGGATGTATTCCCAACAAGTAAGGCAAAACTTTTGCCTTGAGCCCTGTCATCTCTTAAAGCGGAGGGAGCTGTTGCTGCTGTCAGCATCAAATACTCACTCATTTCATGGGATGAATTTGCTGTTAAAAACCCCCCCCCCCGCACCTGCTGCGTTTCACGTGGTGGTTGTTGTAAATAACCCGTGGATTGCTGAGGTAAGGAAGGCCACTGCTTTTCCAGTGGCTTCGTTGGTTTCTACAGAATGGGAACATGTGCTATAAAAGGACAGTGTGACTGTAATGCCTGCTGTGTTCCTGTCTGAGGACACAACAAAACAGGGCTGGATGAGGTGTGAACTGATGTATGGCAATTCAGAAAATGGCAAATATTGAGCTGGCTCTTCTCTGTACTCCCCCAGTCCCCTTCAGAAACACCCTGTGGTTATACAAATATTGCCTTTGCATGGTTAAATAGATGCTTTTGATAGCAGTGTCACAAGTTTATATTGAGTAAAATATCCTTAAACTGGTACAATCATACGCTTTCCAGGAGCTGTGCAGCTAAACCAATTTTTTAAAAAAATCAGTTAACCAACTACAATTATGTTAGCAGTACAGAATGTATATAAATGGGATTTGTAGTTAAAATAATAACAGTTATTTTGTTTCTGACCACTTTAGCAGAAGCACCTGAAAAACATGACTATTTTTGGTTTATGTATTTGAAAGTGGATAAAATACCATGATGGATTTCTTTTTTTTTTTTTTTTTTTCATCTTTACTATTGAGGAGAACAAAGGTGAGGCAGGAACTGAAATGAAAGGGTTTAGGACGTGAGATCTTGTAAGTGGTGCTGTTCAGGAGCAATGGCTTGTGTTACCTAAAAGCAGTCCTGTTAAGCAGTTCTTGTGTACCTGCACAGAATGTGACACTTTAAAATTAACGTGGGAGCATCGCATTTGCTAATAATCAAATGAAACAGTAACTTCTTAGGAAAGATGAGTTATTCAGCAATTTGCATTAACAATAGGCAGTGGAGTGCCAGCCTAGGCAGGTAAGATGGCAGGTGTGGAGCAGTTGGCAGTAATCAGAAAAACCATGTTTATTTCATGGGAACAGCGCTTTGTACAGAAGATGTGCAGAATGAATTATTTACAGTTCCTGTCTCTTCTGACAATGTCTTCCTTGCATGTTGGTTTGGTGAAGGATTAGGTATTTTGTGTCTGTTTCTAAAATTCTTTTCCTTAAAATTATATATAATCTCACTACCAGGAAAAGTTTGCCAGGGGTTGGCAAAGGGAATGTCCTCCTGAGCACGTAACAACATGAGACTTGGTGATTTAATTCCAAATAGGAAAAGCCAGAAACTAAATGCCAATTCATTTCTTTTTTCCTGGAAAGTTTCACAACGCTTGGTTAGTCATCAGCTTTTAGTTTCGTCTAAATCTATTGTTTAGCCAGATTGAAACTTAATTATTTTCTTGGAATGATGAGATGACATTATGTTTAAGAAATAAGTGTGTATCTATTAACTCTTTAATATACATACTAAATAGTAGTATTACTACTACTGTCATTGAGGCTGCTAAAGTACTGCTTGGTGTATTTTGAATAATTATTATTCAGTTATTTTACATTAGATTATGAAATAATGTGCTTTTGTTTTTATGTATGTACTCCTCAATATTCCTGTGATCTGGCCCTTCTTCATAACTGGAAATCACTTTTATCTTTTGGATTAATTCAGAAAGCTTAGAAGACTTTCATGTTTTCATGTGTTGTGTTCTGCTGTGGGATGCAGTTACACCAGAATAAAATTCCTATACGATTTTGTTTGTTTTGATTTGTCAGGGAAATAAATCTTTTAATTCCAGGTTACATGTGTCCAGACTGGGACTTATCTGATAATTAAAATTCCTTATAGTTTTACTAAACTTTTCTAGCTCGGTCCTCCCTGCCAAGTGGATAAGTTATTTACAAGTTACTGCATGTGGGGTGATCTATTGTAATTTTCCTGTGTTTGCACTCGACTGTGACAAGCTAGTCAGGTAAAAATGAGCTGTTAACAGAAGAGAGCCTTTTATTAGTGCTTCTCGTGTGGAGACAAAAAAAAAAGGCATTTTAAAAAAAAATGGAATGGAGAAGGAGACTGACTCATTCTGTGGGATCCTTGGGAGCTGTGGAATGTGTAATGTGGGGAAAAAACTATTTGAGGACACATCTTTTGGTAATTGGAAGTTTTGCCCAAAGAAAAACTTTTGTAACTTTTTTTTCCGTATGATTACTGGGAGAATTTCAGACAGCTGTCTCTGCGTGCGTCTCTATCACTTTTCTGTCTCTTCTTCATTTTCTTCCATGGGGCATAAAAATGTTTTGCAGAAAAACGAGTCTTGCCCTACTAAATGTTTTCCTTGAGAAGGGAAGTGGGAAGAAAAAAAAGAGATGCTGAACATTCCAAACAAGAGAAAACAAATGGCACCTTTTGGGAACACTTTTTGAATGGCATCCTTATTTGAGTGTCCATGTTCTCTCAGCCAGCACTAAAGTCTCTGTAGCTGTTACAGGGGGCTGGAATTCTGTCTGTGCAGTTCACAACTCTTCTTCTGAAATGCAGTTTATACTGTGTTTTTACTTCATGTTTGCTGCCATTTGCCCGCTCATATTTCATTAAACCAATTAGGGCATCTTAGTGGTTTTACCAGGTCACTTGAGGTGAAAACGGACAACTGAGGACCTGGAAATGTCATAGAAGCTTCCCCCATTGTAACCACGCTTCCTCCTCAGAGCCCTAAATTTGGAGACTCGGTCGCCTTGTCTGCACCTTGGTGTGGTATTTCAGGTGAGGGTTGTAAAACGAGCACTTCTGAAAATTCAGTTTTCAGTGTTTGCTAAAACTGATGTTACATTGGCGGCACTTCTGAATTAACCAGGAGGTCGGCTGTGCTCTTCTGCCCACCGAAATCTTGCGCCAGGCCTTATTACTGCTTACCATGCGTTGATTCCAGGGGGAGAAGCTGACTTCGGTGTGCTTGTTCCGAATGCAAACTGCGACTGGAGCTCCTCTATTTTACCTTCTACCTCAGATCATCAGCCTCAAACCTGCCTGTGGGGCTTTTGCAGCGCGGGACAATTGCACAGATACCCAAAAGGCAGGTATCGTGCAGGTCACAGACAGGTGGAAATGGATTGTAGTTCGGGTTTGGCATCAAAATCTGCAGGGGAAACATTATCAGTGACACCGAAAAGAAAACGCAGCTTGACAGTGTTGCTTTTTTTTTTAAGTCTGTTTTTTCTCTGTTTGCCCAATCTCGCTCTCAAAGGGAAGTCCTAAGCCCCTCATGAATAAGGCCAGACAGTTGAATTTCCTTTTGGACCTCAAGGCAAGGTACCGTGGCTTATCATGGCTTTGCTAGTGGTACCACCAGGGCACTGTTGTGTTTGTAAATTGTCTTGTGAAGCATCACATGAAAATGCTCTAAAGCAATCTATGCAAAAATGTCATCTGTTTTTGGAAATAAACGTTCTTGAAAGAAGGAAAACCCATCAGTGGGAAGTCTACTTGGAGAGTGTCTGGGTGGAAATAAAATATAACAAAATGCTGAACATTCAACTGATTGAAAAATTATTTACTGTGGGGAAACATTCATTTTATTGTCCCAAATGAAAATGAGTTTTGAAGTTGTTGTTCAGTCTTCGAGACCTATGTCCCTAGAAACCTGAGATGGGTGATGAGTAGTCATATGTTTCTTCAGTCAGTAAAGAGTTCTGAAAATAGTCGTGCACTTTATTAACTGTTACTTTTATTGTTTATCAGTATTTTATGACTAACAACAAAAAACCTGCTGTTTTCATGGAGTCGTGGAATGGTTTGGGTTGGAAGGGGCTTCTAAAGGTTATCTCATTGCTTGGACCAAAAATGTTATGTTAACATTGATCTAATATTTCCATTTAGTGGGCATAGGATTGTTTTGGTTCAAAATAGTCATTAATCATTTTATATAAATGAGTTACACTCTGTTTTTCAAGTCAGCACTTGTGACCTCTCATGCAAATGAAATGGGAAGAATTGTTCTACTTTCATAGCGCTACCATTGCTTTACTTCATCTTTCCTACCATCTGCAGCTGGAAAAAAAGAGTGAAATTATAGGATCTGTATTGAATCATGGGTATGGTATTCCAGACGACTGGGAAGACTGGAGCTATTTTGCATACTTCTGTAACTGCTAGACAAGCAGAGTGCAGAGGAATGTAATTGGTAACCAACTCACTGTCTAGATGATGTTCTTTAATATACTCTTGAGTAAAAAGCAAAAATTATTTTAGTGCTTTAATAAGCTTGTTGCCTTTCAGGAGTTTAAAACTACTTATAGATTCAGTAAGAAAGGTATTAAAGACTTGAAAGAACGAGTCAGGTTTTGCTGATCTTTTATGAAAAGTTCCTTCCTAATATTCCATTTATATGATTGCAGACTATGATAATAACTTAATTAGTGTGATACATGTACAGTATTGTTATGTATATGTAATGTACTTGCTTAATAGTTTCCTTGGTTTTGTACTTTTATTAGTCATCTATTTGTCGTGCAGTCCATGAGGAAAGGTAATGAAATACAATAAGGGCTGTATCCAAAGCTGTGGAAAGAAGTAATTAAACTTAATTGAAGTAATTTCTTTGAAGTATAATAGCAGATGCAAAGGACTAATGCAAAGGAGATTAAGGCAATGAATGCTTTGAATTGCTAGCCTGCAAATAGATAAGTATTACTGTTATTTAAATAAACTTATATGAAAGTGTCTTCTGAAACCTGAGTCTGGGGATCAGGTCTAAAAATAGACAGTTGGGTTAAGGTTTGATAAGGGATGTCACTTCTGTTTCCTAATTTATTAAACTCTGCCAGCCAGAAATGAAATCTCAGAAATGCTGTGTAGGTCTTATCAAACAACTGCAATAGGACTGGGAATTAGCCTGGGCTATCCCTGAAGGTTTTCTCTGATGGCAACTTAATCATCAGCTGTGACAAGCTCTTGGCTGGAAATTTTAGGGAAAAAAAAATACATTAATGATTCTGAAATAAAACTACATTGTGTTGAGAAATGTTCCCTGAGAAATCAGAGGTTTTCTTGTATCTTTGTACTGTCATATTCGTATGGATTTCAGATGTTCAGTTGGTTTTACATCAGGAGCTTAAATCAGGCTTATTTGTGCAATAAAAGGGAAAACACATGGATTGCTCTTGCACTGGGGACTGAATATGAGAGTTGCATTAAAAAAAAACCCAGGTAAGATAAAGTCAGCTTTTACAGAGCGTTTTATTTCTTTGCAGAATGGATGCGAACAGGAGAACATGAAACGTAAATCTGAAATTTTGTTTTTCTTACTCTTTAGGGCTTCAGAATTGGTAATTTCTTTCCACAGTGATTATAAATTAAAAAAAAAAAAGAAAACACACAAAAAACAACCAAACAAAAACCCCCAAACAAACCCCAAAAACCAAAACCAACCAAAACCAAAAAAACCCCAAACAAACCAGAGGTCGAATATCTCAACTGACTAACTGCTCTGTCAAACTCCAAGGTAGGTAGGTGTGAGGACATCCTTTTCTCCCCACACCCATGACGGGGGGAAAAAATATCGGAATGAGAGCTGTGAAAGAAAACCATTGTCTGAATTGGGCTGATGGGCTGAGTGTGGTGGTTGGGGCAGTCCCTGGCTACATATGGATGGGGGGATAGACTTTTCTGAAGTGGTGAAATGAGATTAGCCATGTACAGACTGGAAGTTGTCTACTCATAGGAAGTAATAACAGAACGGTACTCTGTCCCTTTTGTCTGTTTTAGTTTCGTTGTTGCTACTGAAGCACTGAACAGGCGTGGGCAAGTAGAGCAGGATTGACTGTGAGAGGGACTGCGCTTTGAATGTTTCCTTGGGGTTAATTTGTGTCTTAGACTGCTGGCAATTCGTGGCACAGGTGGGGTTTTACCACAGTGTAAGCCCCGTGCAATACGCTGCATCACCAGGGGTTTCTGATCTCCTTTCCTCGTGAGAGGCAGGAAAAGTTGGCTTGTCCTTTCTGTTTTACAGCCCCATTTGTTTTATGTGTGCTGGTTGACAAAACACAGATCCACCCACGTTTTTTTTCTTCTTTTGTTTCTTGTTCCTGCTGAGAGAAGCATTGTTCCATGGAAGCCAGCTGTGGGAGGGCTGGTTGTGTGAAGGGTTTGCCTCCCAGGCTGTGCCTGTGCCTTCCCTGGCGCTCCTTTGCCAGGGGAGTGGGACCCTCCGGGTGTTGCTGCCCCTCTGGAAGTGGATGGCACCCGGGCTGGCTGAATAAATGAGGTGCCTGAAGGCATTTCTTGTAATGACAGCCTGTCATCTGGCTTAATTAAGGCCTCTTTTCAAAAGAGAGGTCTTTAACTACTTTATGGATTTTTAGAGCTTGTCTCTTCCCTGGTAAATGTAGGTATCCACGGGAGATCAAGGCTTGG
>JAWMRA010000005.1:11467087-11693281 GCA_035584735.1 Pseudotriccus pelzelni
TGGCCCCTGTTCCTCTTCTGCCACGGGCCAAGAATAATTCTCAAGTGTGGCAAAGCAGATGGAACAGACTTGTTGGATGCTAGGCAAGTTTGTCCCCTGTCCTCATTCCCTCAAACAAGTAGCAAGTGTATCTATGGGAAGTTGGGGGCTGTGTGTGCTTTCTTTCTATAGGAACTAAAATTAGAAGTGAAAAATCCCAAAGTCTGATGTTTCCGCCGTGCAAAGGATAGCGGGAGACAGATAACCACCCACTAATGTCCTAGTTCTTAGAAAATACAAGACTTGTGGGTCTGAGGGAACTGGTTTTGCCTAACCTGGAAAAGCAAAGACCTAGGGAGTACCTTCTAGGGGTCTGCTGCCTCCAGAAGGGTTAGAGAAGATGGAGGCAGGCTTTTTTCAGAGGACCACAGTGGGAGGAGTCATGAGCTGCAACGAGGAAAATTCCCACTGAATGTAAGGAGAAGAAGTACACAGTAAGACTTGTATATTACTGGCTCCAGGGCCTGGCATGAACAGCCTTGGAATACTCAAGACTTGACACGGCAAGGCCCTGAGCAATGTGATATGACTTTGAAATTAGGCTTACTTTAGGCAGGAGGTTTGACAAGGTGATCTCTGGAGGTCTCCCAGTCTTAATTATTCCACGATTTTATGCTTCCTTCAATGCTGCTGCTGCTGTTCGTAACGCTAATTGTAGTGTGCCATATGCAGCGGGTTTATTGAAACGTGGCCAATGGCTGTGCTAACAGAACCATCCTCACCTGTGGGCAGGCGAAGAATTTTGGGTTCTTTCATTAATCTTGCTGAATTAGCAGAGTGTTACCTCCAGGAGGAAAAAACCTTGGAAGTTTAATTTGCGTGCAGAGGGGTAGGATGAAGAGCTGGAAACAGTGGCCCTTGAGTCACGAAGTAGAGGAACCATTTACCAGCCTGCTCAGGGCACGAGTAAATTACTGACTGGCCTATCATGAGTGTGGCATTCTTGATCCTTTTTTAAGGTCCTACAATTAAGTGCAAGCTTCTCTTGAAAGGAATTACGGTTTGCAGTACTCTTAAGAATGCTTAAAGGATTGTATTTGGCAGAAGACTTTAATGTGACAGAGTTCGGGGGGTTTGTTTTTTTTTTTTTGTCCTAGAGCCTAAATTTAATTTGTTCATGCATAATGCACTCAGTTGAGAATTTTTTGAAGTGGTGGAGTGTAACTCTTTCTGCATGTGTTCAGCGAGACAGGAAAATCTAACAGAACTGAGAAGCTTCTGGTAATTTGATGGTTTGTGAGAGAGCAAGTGCCAGCTCAGTCCTATCTCTTTTCAGCTTTTCTTTCTGCAGTTCATTGACTCATCCTGCCCTGTTTTCCCCAAAGGGCCCTATTTAAAACCTGTATCCAGGGTTATTAAATTTTCCCCAAGGAAGTTAAGCTTTATGTAATTATGTAAGAAAGGCAACCTGCAATGAGGTTTGTCGCTTACTACTGGTGTGGAAATTCTATGGGGGTTTTTTATGGTGTTAAGGTCAAGTGAGGGAATGCTCAATACATGTGCCTTTAATAGATCTGAGTATGATAAACAGGAGTGATTTATTCCAGCTGTCTGCTTCTGCTGAAGTCCACAGCTTTCCTTTGTTTCTCAAAGGTTGTAGTGCAGGCACAGGAAACTTTGAGTTCTGCTAACCCAGCCTGTGCTTTTTGAATTTCACAGCATTATTTTTACTGGAATGGTACAATGTACAATGTTTTTCATGGACAGTGGCTGCTAGATGTGCCCAAACCTAGTCTTACAGGTTTCAGAGAAGTTAGAGAAATGCTTTGTTGTGTTCTCATCTAACATTTTTTTTGAGGATTGTGATACAAACGTATTGTCAAACTTTCTTTGTTTTTTTTTCTTTTCTCCCCTATTCACCAGTTGTTCACCATAGCTTAAAATCCACTGTCTGCTAAAACACTTACTGGTAAAGGTGTAGAATGTTTGTAGGAAACAAAGGCCAATCCAGTGGTGTCTGAAAAGTGAATTCTTTCTAACATTGTGGTCACAATTCTTTGCTTGGATGCTTTGGCTGTCCTGCTAACAGATCTTATTTGTCATCTGGAAAGGTTCAAATGACCATCCTCTGGCTAAGACATTCCATGTTTCATCTTTCTGGATACAAGGCTAAACTTAGTCCATATTCTCAGTCAAACCATGTAAATGGAGGGAGTTCTATGCTTTGCATCCCTCTGACTCTGGAGGTAAATTACTTATTTTTGCTTGGGCTCAAAGACAGAAAACAAACACAGGAGTTCTAGAATTTATTACAAGCACCCCACAGCTGCAGAATCAATTTTATTACAGGGAATAGTGTTTTGCAGGCCCACATGCCATGGCAAATATTCACTATTTTAAATAGGTTGCTGTTTGTAAGACTGACTTAGAATGCGTGTGTTTGCATGCATGTCCAAATTGTGGTGGACAGATGATAAGGGCAAATGTTACTACTGACTGTGTCCCTTGTATCCTCTGTCTTTCTGGATTTAGCTTCTGGCTTTTCAATACTTTTCCCAGTTCCTAAATTTTCTTTCTTAGATGTTTTCTGATATGGACACAATATTTTTAATATTTTCTGAGTTTGATAGACTGGAGGCCATAAGTGGATTATTACACTTGGCTAGAATAAAGCCTCATTTTTTGCAGTTCAGACAGTCAGGAGCAACAAAATACTCCAGATTTTCCAACTGAAAGGGCTGCATTCCACCTTCCAGAAGCTGCAAATAAACACTTCTTTCTGTCAGTTTGTTAGTTTAGTTGCTGTTCTGTGCTAAATGGATCAGAATTTTTTCCACTCTGGCTTAAGGCAAAACTCCCTGGTAGGTCCTCTCCTCTGGAGTTATAGCCAGAGATTTTTTGGTACTGTTTTTCCTCTCTCCAGAATCTTTCAGTATCTCCTTTTAGTAAAGGATATAAGCTAAAGGACAAGTGAAACTATTGCCTTTACTGACACCTGGATTGAACAATACTGTTGTCTCCTTCAGCACCCTCTGGTATTTTACAGGAATAATTACTAAAAAAACCAACAACAACAAACAAACAAACAAACAAACAAAAAAAAAACAAAAAACAAAAAAAAAAGCAGAGACCAAACATAAGTCAGAATAATGTCCTGTCTTAAAATCAACTTTATTGTCTCCTGTTTGGTTTTGGTCTAAGCAAAACAGTGGTTTGGTGCAGTTTGCCAAGTGGTTGCATTAAGTGCAAGTCTGATTTGACTGTCAAGGACAGTATCCCAGAAGGGTCTTCTTGAACAATCTGCTGCTTTCTGAGCCCATCTAGTTAGATGTAGAATCTAGGAAAGTAGGAGACTGCAGATGGTTTACTTACATGTTTATTTTCTAACAGAGCAAGGCGTTTTTTTCACTGCAAATGATTTAACAACAGAAATTTCTGATCCTCTACAGGAGCTTGAAGTTTTAGTCTCTTAATTTGAGTTTTTCTTGTTCAGGCTTTCCCATATTTCCAGGAAACTTGTGCAAGGTCAGCTCTGGCTGCACTCAAATGGGATTAATTAGCCTGCTTTCTGTGAAGCTTGACCTGTACTGCCAGAAGAAAGGATCTCACTTCTTTCTTAAGCGCTGCTTTTTAAAGGAGTGTCATAACAGAGCAGTATTGTAAGTTGGGAAAAAAAACCAAACAAACAACTTTGTGCTCTGATTTGTTCAAATTTGTTGGATCCTCAGGATTGTCTTACTGTAGCAATGACTTTCCAGGACAGATACATGAAGGATTCTTTAGTTTCAGTAATGAGACTGCTGGCTTTCGTAGGGAACTGTTTGCTGTAAGCATTTTAAGCATTTTATTAGCCACTCAGGAGTTTGAAGCCTTTTTATGTTATTTTGTTGCTTTTGAAGCAAACTGTGTTCTCCAGAGGACAGAGTGAAAAGAATTTTTTTGCAACAGGAAAAGAATAGGGAGAGAATCACGCTGGGACAGAGAAATAAATATGGCAAGTATTTTGAGCAGTACTGAATCACTCCACAGAGGTGCTGACAACAGGCTTGCCTGCTTCTGTAAGTCAGAACACATTTCCATGGTACAAGAGATGCAGCACAGAGCTCCATAAAAAATGTAGAAGATTATTGCTTCACATATTGTAGCTGCTACCAATAACCAGATTTCTGGGCAAAGTGGCACGACTTCATTAACATCAGCAAGGGTTCACTGGAGTAGGAATGAACAGAATTGAATTCCGCAGAGCTTCCGCTCTTCCCGAGGCTGCAAAGCAACAAGCTGATGCTCTGCCCAGCGTTTCCAAGAAAAAAACAAGCATAGCTTAATTGAAATCAGGTGCAGTGACAAAGCTGTGTCCCAAGGCCACGGCGGGTGGGTGTCCATCAGTCAGGAAATGTAACTGTGGTCACACCTGTGTGTCTGACGGTTGAATAATGAAGAAGCAAATTACTACATGCAAATCACCATTTAACGGGACAGAAAGGAGGTGTCTAATCCTAGCTTACTTGATGGAGAAAATATTTATTTCTCGCTTTTTAAGCCGCTTGAAAGGGCTGGGATCTTGACTGTTCAGCTGTGTCGTATAAAAGGCACTGCACAAACTCCCTTTCTCGCGCTGAGTCCAAAATGCTGCTCGCTGCTGAGGCATAAATACACTGTAGAAACGGGAGGTAAGCTTTGAAAATCTGCAAGTGAAACTGTAGCAGGTCCTAAGGTAGTTGTAAAATTTGAAAGCCAAGTAAGAACCAGCCCTGTGTCTTAGAGGATCCTTGTAGGACCAAAGAAAGGAGGGAAGTCCCCAAGAGCCCGGAGCTCATGTGGTGTTTGCCTGCCCCTGCTGTTCAGCCCTCCTGGATATCCAAGTGAATGTCCTCTCTGCTGTTTCCTGTCTGAAGTCAGGGTAGACCATAAATTGTTAATACATTCATCATAAGCTCTGAAGTAGCTACTGCAGAGAGCGCTGGTGCTATTTCAGCTGCTGTGAAAACGTGTTTGTTTTGAGGGCTGCGTAACTCGGAATAAATGTTTCATTAAATGCGTTATGAATGATGTATTTAACAACTGGAGCAGGTCAATAATCTTTAGAATTAAATTTAGTGGGTTTTTATTAAAGGTTGCCCATTTCGGTGGTGAAATGGGTAAGCATGTGGTGCTATAAACAAATGCTTTATCTGGTCTGTTATGAGGGCTTTATTAAATAGCTAGTCGATAGCTGCATTTACCAAATGAACTTAATTTATTGTATTTATTTTTTTTCTAAGGGTTTCACAGTTCATTATAAAAGATTTATTGAACATATGTAAACCAGTTTAGTAAGCAATGTTCTGTCTCTTAAAATGAATGCATTGCTAGCAGGGCTTGGTATTGCTAACACTTTGAGCAGTGTTTATAAGTTACTAAAACATCATCAGCAAATGCTTATTTATTGCAGTCCCTCAAAAGTCATTGGAAATGATGTTTAAAACATTACATTCAGTCTGTAGAGTCTGGTGCTTTCTGCAGTTCACACTTACTGGTAAAAGCAGTTTGTGGGGATTTGTCCCATATTCTATAGCCTTGTTTTCCTGGGAAGCAACAACGAATTCAGCATTGCATATGGAAAAGATGACAGGAAAACCTGCTTCATGGGAACCATCCATCTAGGAAAACAGTGCATGTGGCACTCTATGACATTTTGAAAGTTACCCTGCCTTGTTTTCCAGCTGAAGATGGGTTGATTGATATTTTTTTAAGACTGATATTTGGAGGTGGGTTGTTACCTTTCTCTGAGAACCATTCCCTCTTCTTTTTTTGTATAGCATGCCTGTCAGCAAAGACAGTTTCTCTGCTTTAGTGACTGGAGCGGTCTTCAGTCAGGGGAAGATTAAATAGGGCATATTCTCATATTCAAGCTGATCTTCATGGCTGTGGCTAATATTACTGGCAGCTGGGCTGTGAATATCCACAAGAACTGGTTTGTCTGGCAGAGTCACACTGGTGAAGGAAACAAGAACACTCCCTACACACAGTCAGACACCCAAGGAGAACGTGGCACTGGGAGCTGTGTGGTCACTGCTTCGGGCCAAGGTCCTTATCCCATTCTTGCACTCACAGCTTTTTGTTTCCTTTTCCAGCAGTGTCATGAATTAACACGTTTAATTTTTATATGCCTTGGCTGACCCTCAGACCATTTTGGTGCTCAGCCAGTTGGTCCCACCACCCACTGCCAGTGTGCCCTTATCTTGCTGTGGAGGCTGACAGAGACTGATTAGAGCTCCGTGAGTGGGAGTTTGTATGTGGGGCTGGCATCTGAAACAGGGCTTTTAAAGCGTACCTTGGGTGCAGAAAGTGCTTTTGTCGACATCCTAAAACCCACTGAAAGGCTTTGTCTCAGGCGAGGATGTGGGACTGCAGAGCTGAGGATGGATATTTTTATATGCAGCCTACAAGACAGAAAAGAAGTTACACTTTATTTTGATTGCCGTTCTGCAAAATGGCGTATATCACACATGAATAATTTATAATTTAAAAGCTTAGCTGAAAGTACCTTCAGAACGTGCAGCTTCATGGGGATTGTTCCCCTGGTTGTTTAGTTGCTGTTGTTGTTTTGTTTTCCTAAACAATATACGACGAAAATGAATTTGGAGTTGTAGTATGGAAAGAGGAAAAAAAAGTCAAAATATTTTCTCAAGGGCCATACCTGGAGGGAGCATACAGAATTGAAAGTGTAAGGTGCTACATTGTGTACATGACAGAAGAAATAAAAGTAAACAGGAAAAACATTTTTTTCCATAACTGTGCCTTGGAAGCAGAGGCAGCAGACAGTGATGGTGCTGGAAGCATCATGTATTGCCCTGTTATCATTGCTGAGAAAGGTCATGGAAGTGCAGGAGGGTGTTCACTCCTCCAGATAAAAGTGAGGGTTCTTGTATTGTCAGGTTATATTTGAATGCAAAGCATAGGTGGGTGGGCAGGATTAATCCATTTCTGCACACCATTTGGTGCTCGAGAAGTGGTCTAGAGCCCATAAATTTAAGCTGAATAATGAGGTATTAGAGATTTCTGCCTTGGTCCTGTGGTTTCTTAAAAAGCTCCAAAACCAACCAAACACCCTTATAACTGCATCAGCTAATCACTGTGTGTTTGTAGGACCTTTTCCCGTAAATTTTGCTCTCCTTTCAGTTTTCTTTTTTTTTTTTTATTTTCCACAAGTAAGTAGTTGCTGTACAGTGTTGATAGTACAAATTTTCTGCTCCCTTTGTTAAACTAATCGCTAGACTGTGTCAGCCTAAAATCTACATACAGAAAAATGCTTCCAGTACAATAACATTGTAAAAGACTGGATTCCTCTTCTAAGTTAATGAGTTACCTCAAGCATAGAGAAGAAATACACTGTCTTAAACTAGAATTGAAAGGTCTGAATAACTGTACTGTGATGCTGTCTTAGTGACATTTTAAGCACACAGGAAATTATTAGACCTGTTGTTGTTTGTATTAGTCATAATTTCGATTAATCCACGACATCCTCTTCAACTCTTTGTACACTAAAACAAAATGCCCAGTTTGATACCGGGTCTGATTGTACATGAGCAAGGCTGGCTTGTTCTGTCCCAACTCCCTTCCACCTGCCCCTCCCACTGGAATGCAGGGGCTGTGTAGGTGACTCCAGTGCATTCAGAGTCTTTAGGACTCCTTATTATATTTTAGTGTGTCAATTACTGACCGAATAGCTCAGTAATTTGGCTTGTTAAGGTCCAAAATTAATTCTGTCTCTTCTTCTCCCAGTTATTTTCTCCTGCTGTTAGCAAAATCTGCTTTCTTTCTGATTCAGCAAATGGAGATGCAAAACACTGAAATAATTTCCTCTTTCGGCAGTGACAAGACAAATACTGCAAAACACGTGTTGGCCATGACAAGCCCAGAGCTCACAGAAGTCAGTGGAAAGAAGCTGATTGACTGGATTGGATCTTAACTCAATCCTCTTGCTAGCAGAAAGGGAAGTGAGCTCAGTGGGATAAGAAGTCATGCAAGTCTGATATTGCACGGAAAAATATTTGTGCCCAATATATTGGGAGATTTGTCAGCTTATCAGCAGCGTCAGCACGCCTGTGTGTGCACCATTCTTCTCAAGGCACTGACGTTATTTGGGTTAGATTTCACCTTGCCTTATATACATTTCTTTGCATCCATCTCAGAAGCCTCTGATTCTTGTTTTGTGTGCTCCTGCCTTGCTGCCTCCCCTTTTTTAAGATGGTTTGGCATTGACAGATGTTACAGTAAGACTCCCATTTGCTACAGACCTATCTGTCTGCAGATGTTCTCACTTTGTTTGACTTTTCAGGCCCCCTGCTCTTTCTCTTGGTTCCGGTTTGTCTGTTACTCACCATCTTTCTAGCAAACCTGGAATCCTGCTCTTTTCCCACGTGGGAATCAACAAGACCGGTGATGAACTGGAGAAAAGGCTCTTTGATTCCCAGTGGCAGAGACCACACAGTGCCATGGTGATATCCATCGTGTGACAGCTCTTGGGGACAGTGTAATGACAAAATCCGCGTTGTTCCTCTCTTTCCAGTCTGTAGCAGGTGTGTGTCTGTGTCACAGCAGCTTCCCATCTGCTGTGGAATGGCCCAGAAGATGGTTCTGAGTGGTGTATGTACGGAACATTTCAGAGGAACTGAGATCTCTGAGTTTTGTTGCTTGGCATTTCCTCTCCAGTAATCTGTCAGCTGTTTTTCCCGGACAGTCTTGATACCAGAGAATGGATGGAAGGAGTTGCGGGGAGAGCAGGGGGAACAAGTTTGGTTTTTTATTTTTCCCTTTTTTGTGAACCTGCTTCTGCCAGTCACACACGTGTTGTGATCAGAATAACTGGAATCCAGGCTCTGAACCTTAGAAATTAAGAATATTGACCAAAAACGCTCATCAGTTCCAGAGACTGCTCTATGAATATGGTTATTTGTGTTTTGTTTTGTTTTTTTTTTTTTTGTGGTTTATTACTGTCTTTCCCCAGGGAGCCTGGGGAGAGTCATAAGAAGGTGTCTGAGACAGGGCATCCGAACCCAGCGTGTGCCATTAATCAGGCAGCTGAAGAGGAGCCACATTCAGGCTCTGCTGCCAGATGTTTTTCTCTGCACAGATTTTCAAGCTGTGAAGCCGGGGCCCTGCCAGGATTGATAAGGCTAGGCACAAAATACTGGAGATGGCATCATGTTGGCCCAAAGGGTAACATTTCGGAAGCGTGTCACGCTCGGGATTTGAAAAAAAAATTTGCAGGATTTCTGGGACTCAGTCTCTTTTTTTTTTTTTTTTTTTTTGAAAGGCAGTTTAAAGCATTTGGGCACACAGTAAGGAAGGTACTTGGTGCCTGATTTCTGTTGCTTTGATATCGGTGAGAATTCAGGTCGTGGGAGCCCGTGTGTTATTTTTAAGGCTTGCAAAAGAAAGGCCTCTGAGCTGCTTTTCAAGTCTCTTACCTGGAGTGGTGTTTATTTTGAAGGAGACAGTTTAAACAGGTACTTGTAGCTATGACTGAGCATTTCAGAGCTGCTGTGTGGGGTGCTCTGAGCAGTGAGGTGTGCAGATCTGAGCCCTCCCATTCCCACTTCCATGCAGGTGCTTTAGGGCTACCTGCAATGTCCTGAGCAGTTCTAGTCCTGTGCTCATCCAGCCTGATGGTCTGATCCCCATGAGGACTTTAAAATATCCTTGTAATAGTAAGGATGGAAATTACACTAATGCACGTATAAGCCTGGCAGTGAAAGGTGAGACCAAAGGCCTACTTGGCAGAAATAAAAGCCCAAAGTAAGCATCAGGCAGCGCTTGCCCTGCTCTCTTCCAGCTCCCAACAGTTTGGGAGGGCAAGCTTCTGAGCCAGCAGTGGTTTCTGTTTGCTCCTTAACCCTTAATGAACTTATTTCATGAGTTTGTGCAGTCTTGTCACGAACCCAGACTTATTACTGTGTCCTGTGGCAAGGACTGCCACAGCTTGAACAAGCCACGTGGACAGGAAACACCTCTAAATTCACGTGATGAACCCTATTTCTGTTCTTGAGATGAGCAGTGATAAACTCTCCCTCCTTAGCCTCTCCATACCACTCCAAATCCATTTGCCCTGCTACCTGGGGAAGGAAGATACTCAGCATTGTGTGCTCTAGAGGAGTCTCCCCTGACCTGAAGAGAAGCTCATCTTTCGGTGAACAACAGTTGTTTGGAAACTTTGAGTGTGGAAAACAGTACTGCGGTGTTCCATGTGGCACTCAGCTGGACGACACCTCTGGATACTGCAGAGATCTGTTACGATTAAAGAGGTTGTTGCACTTTGAAGCCACAAATGTGGCCATTAGAGACGGGAAGTTTGTGGCTGCATTAGTAACCTCTGTTCTGATTACCTGGCTCTCAGGCTGGGCGGTGGCAATTCCTGCGTTTTAATCCGTATTCAGGTTGTCTCCTTAAATGTGAGACAATGTGCTTTTATTTGCTTTTCTCACTTAAAAAACCCCACGCTGTTTAAAGAATAGTGTTTTCTTTTATCATAAGAATCAACCAGCCAGCTTTCCTTAAAACATGTGTAACAGCATTCCTTAAGTAATTTTGCTATTGCTGATTTTTTTGGTTTATTTTTAAGTATTAGTACTTTTGATGATGCTGATGTTAAACTATTTGCGTGTGTGTCTGCTTTAAGAAGACCTTGTAGTAAATAGTATGGCACAGCAAAGGCAGTTCAAATATTAAGAGAATATTTTGAAAGTTATTATTCTGTTGGATACTTTTGCAAGTAGTGTCTGTAACCTTCAAGATGTCTTTTCAAGTCCCATTTTGGTTAGGAAGATGAAATTGTGACATCTAATGGGTATAAATGCTTCAGTGCTGGGCATAATAAATAAAGAGATAAACATCAATATCTATTATTTGTGAGCAGTGGTTCATAGCCTCCCGTTGTCTAGAAAATACATTTATGTTTTCTCACCCTTTAAAGTCTGACTTTCTGATCTTTTTCCAAGTATTTCAAAAGCTTAAGCTTTCTAGACAGCACATAGGCATTATTGGACATATGAGGAAAATCAAACTCTGCTGTGAAATCCCTTTTTATTACTATACCCACTAGTATTAGATCACGTCCCTGGTAGAACTGTTTTGTGGATGAAAAATACAGTCCAGAAACAAGAATGATGGTCGTGTCTTTGAAATAATGAAGAAGGTCTGTAGTTAACAGGTCCATCTATACACATTTTGAAGCTCTCTTGTCCACAAAAACCATTCTCCATTTGATAACACTGCATAGCTGTGCATTTATTTTAATGCCATGGTGAGTTTAGGGTTATTAAAATGTAATTCTACACCAAGGAGCGGTATCCTCCAATTCCCATTTCTGTGGATGGGCTCAAGTGAGTTGACCTCTCTTGTTCTCAAAATTTTTATCTTCTGTCCTTACTGGAGGACAATGCTGAGCTGGAAAAAAAAACCAACAACAAACCCCAAACACAAAACCTGGAAAAAAACCCCAACCCACCATTAACAACATAAAACCCCAAACCCCAAACAAGGGTCTGAGAAGTTTTGAGAGAATAGCAGAAGATCAGTGTCAAGTAATTGCTTCTGTACATCTTCCTTTTGAGCAGGTTGAGGATATTTTTCGTACGAGTCCATACGGAATGACATGGTTTAAAATAGATGGAACACATCGAAGTCCTTCTATCACTTACATGTCTAAGCTTTTCATTGCAAAGTGTGACCTAGATTCTCCTCCTCTTGCCTACAGCAAAGCTTTTTTGTCTGTGCCACATAAAACGAGGGTCCAAGAAAACCCGCCCCTTACCCTTGTGTTGCAGATCCCTTTTGGAGGAGCTCTGGAGGTGTCCCGGGCTTTGTGGTGTGAGGAACGGACATCAGGATTGTGTTTCGTACTCTAAGGAAAACACAGGGAGCACAACAGGCTCCGTGGTTTTGCTTCCACGTGGTAATAAGCAGAACAAGCTCCACGCTGACAATCCAGGAGCCTCTGTACACGTTGTGCTTGGAGCTCGGAGCTTTTCCTTGTTCCTCTTGCAGGGCCAGGGTGTTGAGGTACTGTCTTTCCAGCAGGAAAATTCAGATAGCTTGTCAGAGGGTGCCCTCCCCCCCACTCCAAGCACACGTAAGCAGTTAATTGTAACTTGTAGGTTTAATTGGGAGGTGGGGGCATGGTGTTGTTCCGTATTGTGCTTAAGAATTGTTACAGGGCTGTAGGAAGCAGTTAGGACACTTCTGAATAACGGGGGTTTTCAGTTACCTCGTCCTGTTCTCCTGGCAGGACAGGGAATCCTTAAAGGTGCTCAGAGCACTAACAAAATTCCAGTAGCTTGATGTCTGTCGACAGTCCTACATTGCAGCTCTGATTTCTGGAGGGGTGATCAGTGTGGACTATACAATATCCACGTGGATTTGCAGGTCAGCTGGAGCTTTGTGTTCAGAGAAGTTGAGCAGAGCCTGTTCAGAGCAGTTCCACAGAGTGGTCTGTAATCGTTAATGTGAAATGGAATTGGAAGGTTTTACATTCCTGCTGCAGCAGGAAGGAAAATTAAGTAATGCATGTTACCTTCATTTATTGTAATGTCTTAACTTTTAAGTCTCACATTGCTTCTAGATATTTGTAAGGCCAGGGGAGAGCTGTCTGTAACAGCAGGTATTTTCTGTCCTAGTAGAAAGTTCATAACTCTGTAAAATACTGGATCTAATTCTATTAATCTTGATATTGTGTCAGAGGTGGTCTTGGTGAAGCCCATGATCACTGCAATAAATATTTACTTACCTCTCCAAGATGGAAGCATTTATTTTTTTTATTTATTTTCCCTGCAAAGTCTTTGTCGTTTCAAGACAAATTCTCAAAGTAGTTTGCTGCATGTAGGATTTGGAAGGTTATTTTCCAGATAACTCTTGTATTTCCACTTGGCAGCTTTAATATGACCTCTGTCCTAACCAAATCTTAAGCTTTTTCCGTAATTCTTAGCAACTGAATGTTTCGTTCTTTGAAGCCCTCTGACTTCCATACAGTTTCACTGACCTAGATTTTGCTGGTTGGGATTGATTGCTGGGACGATCTAAGCCTGCTGTCTTACTAAAGCCTTAGATTCTCTCCTTTTTATAAAGTGAAAATTGTTTCCTAGCTCCTCGTTGAGAGTATTTGCAGGAGAAACAAATCCAAATTTTTTTTCTTTTTAACTGAAGTTTTCATTCCTGGGGAAGTGATCCAGCTTGGGTTTTGCTTAGAGAGGAAACAAATAAAAGCGCAAAGTGGATTTGCTGAAGCAACAGACCTACAAGAGACGTGACAGCTCTGTGCCTTCCCAAAGCCAGGGAAATTGTTCTTTAGGCAATTGGGATGTTAACGGGTGACAGTGATGCCGCTGGGCTTTAAAAATGTTAGAGGAAAGCAGTGGTGAGTGCTGCTTGCACTGTGCTGCCTGTCAGTCCCTGAAGTCCTGGAAGAATATTATTGTGGGTTTGGAGACAGTCCTGAAATAATGTGTGTTGTTTTGGTTTTTTTATTTTCTTTACTTCCCCCTCCCCTCCATTTTCTATTGCTGTGAAGCTATGAAGGGATTTTTTTGTGCGTGTGGGGAAGATTTTACTCTTCCTTAGTTTGTTTTTTTTTTTTCCCCCTTGTCATTTGTCCCAGGCTGGAAGCAGAAACAGGAAGGCATTGTGGAGGTATATCAAAATATTGCTGTGGCTCTCAGATGACTAAATACCTCTGCAAATAAAATCTGAGAGTTCTGAGGGCATGATTTACAGTTCGGTAAATGGAATGGAAAAAAAAAAAGCAGGACGATAAATTCAGCAATAAAAAACGAAGTTTCACTTTTCTGTCAGAAATAATTTACATATGCTATTATCTGCCTCTCAGTGTTCACACAGGGAATGC
Organism: Pseudotriccus pelzelni; assembly: GCA_035584735.1. Lineage (NCBI taxonomy): Eukaryota > Metazoa > Chordata > Aves > Passeriformes > Tyrannidae > Pseudotriccus > Pseudotriccus pelzelni. The sequence continues at coordinate 11,480,946 of JAWMRA010000005.1, forward strand.
TAAATGTAAATATTTCCATGGCCTGGAAGGGAATATGCAGTAACAAAGGCAAGGATACGTGTGTGAGAGAAAGGTAGGGAAATACTTGGATTGATTCCAGCCCACTTCTGGCTTACAACACTGAGGATGTGGGTACAGAGGAAAGACTATTGGGGGGTAACAATTGCACAGATATATGTTCCATTAGGATTCATGCCTTTGTGGGATGAGAGGAAAGTCTTAGTGTCTTGGCTTATGGCCGGCGGTTATTGGAAGATTCAGTGAAGTTTCGAGTTGTTAAATAGGGCTCTGGAAAGGCAGTGAGTTGGTCTGGCATATGGAGACACTTGTAAAATAAATAACACCTTTTGTTATCAGTAGCTCTTAACGTGCCTTGCTGTTAAATGCGTGGTATTTTCTCTCTGGGAATCCCATTGGTGACATATCACAGTGTTCTGCGTTAGTTGTGCATTACCTTTCATTAGATCCAGTCCCTGTTGGCTGGAGCTGATCATTATTCTGCATGTTCATTCCGATGTGGAAGAGCCCACGCTGAGTTGCAGTTGTCTTCCATCTAATTTTCCTGGTTAGCCTCTTGCATGAAAGGGTGTCTGCAGTAATTTTGTTTCTTGGTCTGGTTTCACTGCCCTTTTACAAAGATGAATGCCAACGATGACAGAACTTGAATATTCTTTCAGCCTTTTCTTAACCCTTTACCAGTGCTCTGCAGCATGACATCCCACTTAGTTCCGCCGAGGAGAATTAGACTTAGAAATACCGATGTTTCATATTTGTTTTTATGACCAGTTTTGCCTTTGTAAAAGCTTTGTCCGGTAGAAGCCCCTTGAAGCAGGAGGCACAAATAAAGGTGGTTGCCATTCAGTAGGACAGCTTAGCATTCTAGTCGGTGTGTCTTAAGGTTTTCCTTTGGGGTGTGAGGAATGACTGGTCATCACTCACTCCTCTTCCACTTCTGATGGATGGTAACGTTTCTAACAGAGGTAGAGTCTCAGTCACATCACGGTTGGTTTTTTTTTTTTAGTAATTTTGTCAACATATGTGCAGAACTAATTACGGCAAGATTTACTTTCTGATATCTCAGAAGAGACAAAAAGCATTTATTTTTACAAATAGTAATAAATAAGAGTGCTGGAATCATACTAACCTAACTTCAGGTCCCCTTATTAAGTGTCTGCAAAGGGAAAGATGTTGACAGTACAATGAAGTGTCTTCAAACAAATCTAGAGTCTTGTGTTGCAATTTAAAGCCTACTGTTAATAGTATTTAATCTAATGGTGTGGCGGAAGGTAAACTTTTGAATGACATCTGTTGCTAAAGATTCTGTAATTTGGAAGACTTAAATGTTTGCCTGGTCCTAATTTGGCTGCATTTCCAATTGTTTCTCCATTCATATGATAATCAGGCTGCTCACAGTTTCTAATTATTACGGATGTTGTTTAAAGAATACAGAGAGCAAAACCATGTCTGTGACCAGATGCTTTTAGAGATGTAAGAATTAAGATGATAAAGCTCACAAAATTCACAGCCCATCACGTGCAGGATAATGATTAGAAAGCAGCTAAGCCTTTCTTGTCAACCTTCTAGCTAAAAGGAGAAAAAAACAAACATCTGTGTTTGTAAGCAACATGATAGCATTTTAACCGAGAGATGAATGTCAGCATTTCCATAAATCTCCAATTTAGAGAATTAAGATACTATGGGGACCATAAAGGGCTGAAGCTGACGTCTAGTTTCAGTTCTGTGCTGCTAGAGAAGACAGGCTGTCAAGGACGTTCAGTTTAATTGCTGGGGGAAGGCAAGCACAAAATTAAAAGAATGGGTAACGCAAGCGATGAGGGTTTCATGTTCTATGTGCATTCAGCTTGTAAACTCCTGTCCTCTCCCTTTCTTCTTCTACCTTTCTACCTTCGCTTCAGGTCTTTCCATGCGCCTCCCTGTCTGCTTTCAGCCACCTTTCCTCAGCAGCTCCGAGGCTGCTCTGCTTTAGGTAACGATGGCAGCTTTAACAGGCAGCATGTGCGTTTCTCTCAGGGAATCTGCTCTCAGGAATTTGCTCTGGCTGCTCCCGTTTGGGGCTTTTAATGAGCACCTGCCAGTTTGCAACCTGTGGCATTGGTCCATGTGTTACCTCCGGGCGAGTGTCTGAGATGCCTTTCGGTTTTCGTCTTCCCCCTGTGCCAAATGATGCTTTCCTACCGAGGTTCCAGTGCAAATAGGCCATTATTTTCTGGAAATTTCCAATTGCAGCCTGTCTGATTTGGAGATGGCCAATGAAAAGCAGGCGGAGTCCCCCTGCTCGCTCACCTCTCACAGTTCTAATTACTTTTTTTTTCCTTCAGTTTTCTCCTATCAGCTTGAAAGTGTTGGCTGATATGTTCTTATTATTTTTGTTAGGGTCTGGGATGTGTCAGTGCTGCAGCCTGGAGGAAGTATCGCTCCTGCAGAGCTGAGCAGGGAAACACTGGAGGAAACTGTATTTACGAGACAAGATAAGGGATAGATTATTTTGCACTGATTCGGCTTTGACTTCGGCTGCTCGTGTGTCCACGAGAATAGAAATCCAGCGGAACAGGTTTGGGGGGAAGAGGGGGGAAATAAAAATTGCCTGTCAGAAACAGGCAAAGTTAGGAGGTGATAAGAGAGAATGTAATTATGTTGTTGCAGACTTTTAAAAACACTGTGGTGTTTCACCGTTTCATGGTGTCTGACGGCTCTCACACAAGAGGGCGCTCCTGGAATTTTAAAGGAAAATATTAGGCTCCATTAGGACCTTTTCCACAGGCGTTGTGTATTTTAATACGCCGTTTTCGAAGCTGTCATGCTTTACTAAGGTTCAGTCTCGGAGCCTCAGAAAGCGGTGTCTCCCTTCTGCGTTCACCCTCGCAGCGATTAACACAAATAACTCTTCGTATTACAACTTTTAACCACTACATCCACCTGATGGAAAGTGGATTTGCCCTGAGTCTGAACAGCACAACCGTGCAGATTTTGATAACGGTGATGTAAGTAGCAGTTGATCACTCTTATGTAATATTCGAGTAATGCCAGTCGGAAATAGGACCTAGTTTTTGTTTTTTCTCAAAGCAAATCCTTGTATTGGGAAAGTATTATTACATTCTAGTACCTGCCTGGAGAAAAGCATCTGCTTTTAGCCTAATGTAGAAAAAGAAACACACTGAGAAACCAGAATCTCCACGGAAAATCACAGCAGCAGGGTGGTTCTGTAAGGCTTTTTGTTTGCTTGTTGTTGGTTTTGTTTTGCACACTGAAGCGTGTTCAGCCGAGACCCCTGCCTTGGGTACAGTCAGAACAGGGTAGAAGATTTGGCCTGTATGTGAAGAACTTGGCAATAATAAAGTGTGGTGAAACATTTGTGAAAGGTGGAAATTCCATTTCTTCCTGAGCTTGTGTCCTCTGTTGTCACTTAGCCATGATGCCATTTGAATGCTCAGTAGCCTGTTTGGAATTCAGACTGGGTGACCTGAAGCTGAAAGGCTCTGTAGGTCAATTAATGTTTACCCATTTCTTATCTGCTTCCGTGGTAAGAAATGTTAAATGTTGGTGAGAGAACACCAACTTTCTGGGAAGACAAATGTGTTAAATCCGGTTCTGGGGTTTTTTGAGCTTATGGGAGCCAGTTCTTCCAATTCTCTGGGAATGCAAACCCTTTCCCGCGAGTTTGTTACCTCCTCCCTACACTGTTTTTAAAGGGAAAACCCTTGCTTAGCGGAGCACAAACCACAGTGACACGGATGTTAGTGCATTAGTTGCGTGATGCAGTTTTCTTCTGGGCCTCTTGTGAGTACTGAGACGGGCAATATTTTTCTCTTAAGGTCTGGGCGTGAAGATTAGTGCCCTGTCTTCCAGGACAGGAAATTGTGGAGGCAATCGGTCTCATCCTCTCTTACCTTCGCAGTGAACTGTTATTTGTTTTGCAAAATTAACATCTAAACAGCCATAAATAATCACAATACCCGTGCTATAGCTGCACAGCCCTGGTAAGTTTGAGGATATTTTTCAGTGTCTATAAAAATGAATGATTGCTTTTAGTAAGGCATTTAACATTCAACCTCTATTTTTCCCTGGTAATGAGTTCTGTGGCCTAGTAAGCTAATGTGTTGAAGAGTACTTGCTTTTAACTCACTTGTCTTGCTTATCTTCTGTCTTTCAGATTCAGTGACTGGCCTTGTTCTTCACCTGTTCATGGGCTTGCAGGTCTGGGAGGGACCTCTGTGATCGCCCCTGTGATCTTGCCCGAAGGCAGGATCAGCTCTGTTGGTCCTTTGGGCTGGTGATTGTCTGACTAGTCCTTAACACCTTCAATAAGCCAGACCTTGCAGGCTGAACTGCTGTGTTTCATTACAGTCTGAAAATGTTGCCCTTATCGGTCTTGCTGAAACTTAATCCCTTTCCTACTTGTACTTTTATGTATTTGAAGCGTATCACGTTGTCATCTCTCCTTTGAATTAGTCGAAGTATTTACTCTAGCCTTTCCTCATACTTTTTTTTTTTTTTAAAAAATCTGTGGTCTGATCATTCTCTGGATTGCCCATTTCACTTCCATTTTTTGAAGTGTGATGCTCAGAAGTGAGAGTGATATTTTAACTGGTATTTTACAGGCTTGCAGTAGAACAAAAGTATTTTGCAGATGCTTCTGTATAGAGATGCTACATGATGTTTACTCTTTCTTTTTTTTTTTTTTCCCTTTTCCTTTTCCCCAAGGCAAACAGAGGCACTTGAAATTCCCAATTGCTCTTTGGATCTTTTATGGAAGTGTGTTTGAGTTTTGCTATTTTCACATGCTCTTAATCAAACTGCCAGTCTGATAAATCCAGTCTTGTGTTTCCTTCATAAGCAAATGCTCCTGTCGTAGAAATCCAGTTTTTCTGTTTGTTCTAAAATAGGGATATCAGAACTGACTTTCTGCCATTTGCTATCAGTTTGATAGTATCTTTATACTTTCAGTAGATGCTGCTCCTTCACAGTGTAAATCGATCACTTTATTTATTTTTAATCATTCATCCACTGAGAACAAGAACTGTAAAATCCAGGATTTTGTTTTGTGGTGGTTTGTTTTGGGTTTTTTACCCTCAGTGCTTGTAGTTAACCTAGAAACCAGCAGTTACAGTTTGAATTACTCTTTTCTGCACATATTGCACTCCTCAAAGTTTCCCTTCATCTTGCTGGGGTAGAATTGAATTCATGATTGAAATTTCTGTGGTATCTAACCATCTTCTTCTCTTAACCTAAGTGATTAGATGTTATATTCACACGTTGCTCCTCTATTCTTCACTTAGACTAGTGTTCTTCCCTTTTAAATGGAGTTTTGAACATAACAGTAAGCACAAAATACAGTTTGTTTGTTTGGTTGGTTTTTTTCCTGAGGAGAAGGAGCTTGAAGGTTTTCCAACTTCTTGATCTGTCAGATCGAAGTGGGTTTGTTAAAAAGCAGCTTGCCTTTTCCTGTTTGTTCTACACTACCTGCCCTTCCCCATGCATTGCACCAGTTCCCGTTTGATTCGCATTTCCTAAATCTTTGTACTGTCTGATCGGAGGCCCAGGCAAGCACAACACACGAGAAACAATCAAAATGTTAATGTAATTTTGAATCACTTTAAGTCCGGCCCTTGTGCTCCCTCTTCCTAGAGAATGACCTTCATTTTTGTCCCTGCAGGGAAGAAATCTTCCCTAGGCAACTGTAGGCCATAATGTGCCACTGTTTTTTAAGCAGAATTCCCCATTGATTTCTTCAGGGAGTTCCACTTAAAATGCGACATCACGGCAGAGCTCAGTCTAGTTACATATATCACATGAAAGGATGCAGTTCACATTCATTTTTGAATCCTGTGTCTGAGCTCCAGTGGCCACTAGAGGGAAGGAGAGGTCCCAGACTGTTTCCATTTCAAAAGAAACGGGTTTTTTTTTTTTTTTCTCTCATTGGTTTTTGATTAATCTCTAAGAAATAACTGCTAATCTATATTAGCTCATCTTTTTTTTTTTTTATGATAAGAACATTAAGCTTGGGCAGAAGTGTTTGTGATTCTTAACTTCACTGTGCTCTTCACCAGAAATCAGGTTGGTCCTACAAAAAGACTTTCAAACCACCAGTACAAAATTTAAAAAAAAAAAAAAAAAATTAAAGAGCTTTGATTAACGAGCTTTTCCCCCTCTCACAGAGCTCTAGAACTACTGGCAAAATATTGGATTAGTGTTGCAAACTGTCAGGTCCTTCACTTACAATACTGTCACACTGTTTATTCCAGCTACTAATGACTATGGAAGAGTAGGCACTTTATGCTACTGAAAAATCCAAATTGCATTCCAGACAGGTTGACACTGAGGCTTCAAAGTGGAGGTTTGCAAGATGATAATTCCTGATCTCAGTAGAAAAGAGGTGTCAAATTCAGTTTTTACTAAGGGACTGATTGTACTTTCCTTTTAACTTTAGAAAGCTACAGAAACAATCCATTTGATTGGGCTCTAAAGGTGTTTTCCCTTCACGTTTTCTTCTGCCTGTACATAAGCATGGAGTGCGTAAGCTCACGTGTTCCTTCAAGTTTCTAGCTACCCATTCTCTGTAAGCGTGACCTGATCTTACACAAGCTCAATATTTTCTGTGTTTTAGTTGTCATTACTCCTAGAGATGTATCAGGAGCTGAGCATGAGGGCGTTTGGAATAGATCGGTGCTTCAAGAAATGGGGAATTCCTTGGGGGGAGGGGGGGTGGAGTATGTTTTAGGCTTGCAAAAGGGTTGAAAGGGGAAAAAAAGGGCACTTTCTGAATTGAAATACGTGTTGGAAAACTCACTCAAGTCTCTGTGTTTGAAGAAAGTGGGGGAAAAACTAGGAATGCAAGAGCAACTTGGGCTCCTCCGTGTATTTCCACAGAAGCACATGTGATGATGATGATGATGATGAAATGTGTGAGTAGAAATGGCAAGACAGGCTGGTCGTCAGTGTGAAGTTTGTCCTTCACATGTCCAGAATGATGCTGTGCTAAGTGGTCTAGGATCCTGAAAAAAACCATGAATTAAAAAAAATCTGCTCTTATGTTCTGCAACATCTGTTGAGGATCATGCAAATTCTAGACCCAAGCGCCTCAAAGAGCGGAACATCCTGAGTGTGTAATACAGCTGACACAACAAGCCACATTGTTTTAATACCCCTTTTGAAGGGGGAGGGAGGAGTGAGGTTGGTGAGAAAATCCCAATAATGAGATCTTTTTGGGGTGTTTTGATAGCAGCTAGTGTAATCATGAAAAGTGGTGAGCGTGCTGTTAGAGCCTTTTCAAGATGAATAATGTTACTCTTAAAACGAGGCTTAGGATGAATTTACTGATAAAGCAAGCTTTTATAAGGTCTCCAGTGTACACAATACTCGATGGCACTGGGCCAAATGACCTGAAAGAAATATGTGCATGCTCTAAGATAAATAACTTTAGGCTGTCTTATGACTTTCAAAATACATACTAATTTAAGAAGAATAGATCTGGATGCCTTTTGTCTGGCCTAACCTCAGTATTTGTACAGTGTATATTTGGATCACTTGTGAATATTAACATGATCCAAACTGTTACCCTGTGCAAACATTTACTAAAGCAGTGCGAGGTGTAGTCTGTAGTTTGATGGAACTTAAAATGCCAATTAAAAATGATGACTTATTTAATGCCAACAGGCCCATACCCTGCAGTGCTTACTCAAGCAAAATTCTAATTGCCTCCAGTGGGAGGTTTGCTGAAGTAAGAACAGTGGAGAGAGGCAGAGACATAAGCCAAAGGCACGACCTCAAATATTACTCCAGGTATCATAAGGGGGAGCATTTTGTATTCCCTGGCACCAGTGAGGAGCCTGTCCTGCTTACAGACAAAGACTGGACGAGCAGGGATTTCTCTGCGTATCTGGAGCTCCCTGCAATTATAGTTCACTTCAGGAACTGTGTTTGCTGAAAGCTGACTTTGCATTGAAATCTGCAGGTTTAATGACAGTGAAATAACTCAGGAGCTTGTATGTGTTTTCCCAAATGGATGTGGGATGATGAAAGGGGGGGTAGGAGGGGAGGCGACATTAGAAAGTACCGGCAAAAGTAAAATTTTACAAGATTTTTTTTTTTTTTTAATTTTTTTAAAGTTATCTAGAGACGAGATATCTTAGGAAAACGTAAAGCTGCAAACAAAGAAAAAATGTGGTTTCCATCTCTCTTAGGCTTTATTTAGGGGTCTTCTGGTCCTGGATGTCCCACTTTCAGCAGCCAGGAGAACCTGTGCATCTCATCATGAGTTAGTAAGGTACAAGGAATGTCATCCGAGTGATAGTTGTTCTGTTTGCTGTCCTTCTCTGTCCATTGTTTGACTAGCACTTTTATCTGCTTTTTGACCTCAGAATAAACTGTCTGTGCAAGATTTTGGTTGCTACTGCTTGAGATGTGTTCGCTAGACAGACAAGTTGGAAGGGTTTCCTCTGGCTTCATCAGGGGACTCATTCCTAAGTGCTTTTGACAGTACCAAAACCCCCAGAGAGCAGACCTGATTGATTACTATTGACTGACAGATTAGTTGGTTTGTTTGGGGTTTTTTGCAGGTAGTGAGTTACTCTCTATTCAGTGTGTGCCTATAAATTATGCTGCTTTAGTTACCTTTAATTTTAATAATGCTTGAATTTAACATGCTTCTTGCACAGTTTTACTACTGCCACCACATCAGCAGAGCAACTTAATTGAAGACTGATACACATGAAGAGGTGTGTGCTAAGATGCTAAACCAAAACAGTGAGAAACACTTTTAGAATTTTTTAAACCTGAGACAGAAAAAATTATTTGGCTTGATTTTGGTTTTTTTCTTTTTGTATCTACATTTTTTTAAGTGATAGAAGCTTAAGTGTGGCCATTGTAATGGATTATACACCTCTCCAGTGACCTTTATTTTATCTTCTCCACTTTGTTCTCAGAAAGCAGAAATGCTCTAAGAATAAAGAAGCAAGGAAAGTTGAGCTTATATGGTCCTTTTGAAGAACTTTGCTATTTACTGCCAGAAATACTGATTTTTTACTAATTTATTATGTCATTGTGAAGAAAAAACGTCTTACTCAGACTTACCGTATTTGTGAATTTATTTTTAAAATTTTGAAATTCTTGAATTTTGCTGATCATCCCGAGATGATTAGATGTAGTAGATGATCTATTTAGGGCATAAATTGCTGTTTCAGTGCAGCTGCTGTGCCAGCAGCAGAGATGTCAGCTGTTGCCTCGCTGGTAGAGGATTTAACCAGTGGGCATGTCAGAGGAACTGGAAAGGCACATGTTCAGTGCAGGTTCATTTTTCATCCTTTCCAGTCTCCACACAGGAGGGAGAATGGCAACTCTGCATTGGAGGGCTGAGCATTAAATTCAGAGATCTAACAAATATAAATAATAACTTTTTATATGTGACATCTCCATCTCGGTGGTATCCTTCTAGCACAAACAGTACTGAAGCTATCTGAACCTCACTTAACTTTGATAAATCTTGGGGGCTTTCCTTCTCTTTGTGATCTTGTTCTTTAAATGGCAGATATTTCAGAGGGGTGTTCAGTTTGATTTAGGACTCTTTACTCAATGCCATCTAAAACTGTGTTGTTTAAATCGCTGGAAATTTTTGTATTAGGTTTGGACATCAGCAGTGCTGTGCTTTGCAAGAATTATCCTCTGGTTAAGACTTTGTCCTAAGTCGCTGCTAGAATGAGGAATGTGTAGTTGCCATAAATTCTGTTTGTGTTCAGTGGTGTGACACTCCATTGTCGTACTCCATTGTGACCAGGACAATCATCAGAATACCATATATCACAGTAGCAGTAATAAATAAACTGGACAATAACCCTGTCTAGATTGTGCTTAAAATAGTTTTCATACTGATGTGCCCCTACTCCCAGACGGCTGCTTTAAATGATGTCAGGTATTGTGCAATTTACCTGGCTGTATTTAGATTTTAGTATTTAATATGCTTAAAAGCCAGTAATCTTGAAAAAGTATATATAAATGCTTACTGATAAATCCTGTGATTATAGATAACTAATTTTAAATTAGTAATTTATCATTCTCTCAACACACCTTTTTAGGAAAGGTGGTAGTTTGTTCTTGGTTTTCTTTTTTTTGTTTTGTTTTGTTTCACTTGTGATGGGAAATTTCACATTTTCTTGGACTACTGAGAATATTTTCCAAATCATGAGATATGCTGCTTATGTTCTTTCATGGAGTTTCTTTCATAAGAAGAGGTTGTTTTTGAGTTTCACAGTTTAATGAAATTTGGCATCATAAATATAGTGCACAAAAATACAGTGAAGACAAAAAAACCCCTCCCCATGTGAAAATTTAAATTCACTTTCAAATGTGAACAAACTTGTACCAATGATTTATTTGTAGTACTTATTCAGCGTTTCCTTATCAAATGCCTTATACTAAATAACTGTGTGTCTTAAGGGGAATGACAGGCACTAATGGTACGTAGGCCCATAACTTGGATTTAATGTGATGGTGGTGGTTTTCTTCTGTCACGAGCCCATGTCTTTTAACATGGAGTTGTTAGGAGAGCTGACAGCTATTTAGGTGGCTCGTAATCAGGGAACGTTTCATGTACCAGATCTGCTTTTGTAGATCAAATTTTTTATTGGTTTTTGTATTCTGTATCTGAAAATTTGATTTATTGTATCAAAAACTGATTTAAACAGACTTGCAATTCAAGGCGACTTTGATCTGCCTCTGACTTAAAAACCAAACAGCTTTATCTTTCTATCATTTTATTTCACAGATGTGTAATAGCTTCAAGTGCTTAAAAAACCCACAGTGATTTAAATATTCTCTTTCTCCTAATCTTTTCTCTTGGTTCCTGTAATTCAGCAGTGCAGGTGAAATGATGAAAACTGTGCAGACTTTATTTTTTTTTAATGGTTGACTTCAGTGTAAACTGTATGAGATTTGTCTTTTTTGCCTTTAGCTATAGCCTTTAGTTTCAGCTGACTTCCACTAGTGTTCTTTGTGGAGGTTGTGTTTGAGTGCATATCCAAAGACTTAACCATGTGCATGGATGTCTGCAGGGCAAGTGACTTCTGCAGTTGCTTCTGCTGACATTAGAGACCTCCAGTAACCATAAAATCAAGGGCGTTCAGAATCGTGTTCCAGGTCAGGAGCAGATGTTTCTGGGGAGGCTAAAATGTGGTCCACTTAAAATGTGGTGATCGGCCAATATTTATAGACGTTTCTTTCCCCCTTGCATTTTGCTTCTTTGTAAATATCTTGAGCGTGGCCCTTAACGAGGGATGTGTTTTTTAACAGAAATGGCTTTAAATTCGCCCCCCCGAAAAGGCAGCCTGTTTCCAAGACCTGTGGCAACTGAAACACATCCTGCTAATTATGACTGTAGGGGAGACCAAGCAAATGAAAGGTGGAACTGTGCTTGTGGCAGTCATTCATCACACAGGAGGACACACGTGGAATTTGTTCTTGTTATTACTTTCCCAGCCTGGACACTGGTGACTGTTCTCTTCTGCTCGGGTTGTGCACCCTTGCTGTTTGAGCTTTCCTGTTGAGCATCCTTTTACGTCTCTTAGAGATTGTAAATGTTTATTCTAGACTTGTTCAGTTTAAAGAATAATAATGATATTTGCTTTGTAGTAACTGTGCCATCTAATCCATATTAAACAGTGCAACTGTGCATGTAGACTAGTTTCCAAGGAAACACCCCCCTCTCTCCTGCCCCTGGACCCCTCCTGGAACTTTTGTGAGTGAAGTGTCTCACTTTAATCACACTCTGTTGTTGCCATCCTAATCCTGAACTCATATTCCTAACAAAAGTGTAGCTTTTTAAATGTTCGCAATGCCATTGTGAAGTTTACTGTGCATTCCAAATGATTTAAGATACTTAAATGGTATTGGAACAAATTACTGCCTTCATTATGACAGACAGCAGATGAGTACATTATACTACTTATTCTCAGCTTCTTTAACTAAAATACTGTGATTGTTTTCCATCCAGTGGTTCTGTAATTACTTTTTCTTTATGTTCACTGTAAGGATTAAGATGGCATTTCTTTTTCTCTCTTTAAATGGCACAACCAATATAAATCTTGGGCATCGTTAGGAAGATGATCGATTATTTCATTTATATCTCAGCGTGGGTAGAATGGTGGTTTAAGCTGGGTAAAATTTGGCAAAGATACTTTGTTACTTACTTATTGCTTTGATTCTGTTGAAAGATTTCTTGTGGTAAATTTTGCGAAGTTGAACATATTTACTGGGTTAGTGATAGGATCCAAGCTGGTAATTTGAGGAGCGTGAAATTACATTCATGCTTTCATCACTGCATACCCTCTTCGGATTATTGGTCAAGGAAAAGCAAATTTGATGCCTCAGTTAAAGATTGGATCAACCAAGGTTTTGATTTGCTGGTATGAGGTTCTCCCTCCAGGGTTGACGAAGAACAGAAACTGTTGCTGCAGCTTCCCACCATCCAGAAGGGTGTCTGCAGGGATCCACTGCACTTGGGTTGCTCAACTTGCTCCCAGTTTCCAGTCTTTCCAGCTGTGTTATTTTGCTGCATGTGCTGGGTGGGTGTTCTGGCGGTCAGGCCTGAAGGTATGGGAGGTGGGCTGCTCCACGTTCGTTGGCACGTTGACCAAATTCCCATTCATTTCACACCAACTGCAGATAAACCAGAAAATTTCACCTGCCGTGCTGTCTTCTGAGAGAGCCGGTAAAGACGTGGTGTCTGGACAGCTTTTATATTTTATTTGTTTAAAAAAAGGCATAAAGTTGGTGCACTGATAAAAAGCGATCTTTAAAAGAGCTGTGATCTGAATTGGCAACCGTGATATAAAGCATTTGGAAATGAAATTTTTTTTTCAAATATCTTCACATTTCCAACGAAGAGTTTAGAGTAACCGGCACTTGCTGTGGCAAAATGTCAGAATTTTATATATGAGGGATCAGATAGCTTTGTGAAGCCAAGTACTCAGTGACATGCTGCTGGTATTTATTTTACTTTATCAGTGCTTTTCTTTTGAAGGGGCACTCTGAGGTAATGCATCCGCACACAGAGGCAGGCACAGTGGTGTCTGAAACAGTTGATTCTGGGACCTATTGTTCCTGCCCTTGATGCGTGGGGCTGTGTTCCTGCTGGAACCAGCTTCTGGGGATGTTGGAATGGGGAGGATGTGGGGGAGAAAGGGATGCTGTTCTCCTGGGATGCTGAAATGACCCCATGCCGTCAAAAGAAAAGTCTTTTCATAGAAGCTGTAAGCATCTTCTGTACAGACTGCAGAATACACTGAGAAATGCCAGATCTTTGCTCACAGAAGTTTCCAGAAGTCAGATAAAGTCAAACACACTGTTCCAAGGACTCTTTGCCATTGCTTTGAATTACTCTAAAGGAAATTACTTGGAGGGCTTAGAGAACAGAGATGGTAACGAATGTAGCGCAGAAATAATTGATCCTTCTTGTTTATTAGGTTGTGTCCCTGTTGTGGAAGTTTTGTCAATAACAATAACACTGTAGAGATGTCTGTCTCCAGTTAGTCTGTGGCTAGATCAAACATTTCATGGACTTCGAGTTACATGGTTTCTCCTTGAAGAAGGTGATGTATTATTTAATTTGTAACTAAGTCCTGGGACATCTTGAAGCACAGCATTGTTATTTATCTTTGCTATTCCAGGCAAAAGTCCACTGGTTACCTACAGCGCTAGCCTGTGTTTGTGAAAATCAGGCTTGCATACAGTTGGTAATGATTTTGGAATATTTTCAGAGAAGACTCAAACAAGTAACTTTTAAATTTGATTAGAAACTGTGGGGTGTTTGAAGGAAACCTTTGAGTACAGTGTTTACTGGGCTCATGCCTGTAGTTGTTACACAGGCATTTGATTTGTATTCTATAATTATGTTAAAACGCATTTGCTTTTAAATACCAGCCTAGCACAAGGAAGGTATTTCCTTAGTCACTACCAGCAATCCCACTTGTTTCTCTAGTGGTAATAAAGATCAGTTTGCCTGGGTCCAGTGCTGAGGTTCTGTGTCAGCTCACAATTAGCAAGCAGTCTCGCTCAGGGTTGCTCTTTACAATTAATTGTTTGGATGCTGGACAGTTACACTGATCCTCTGTTGACATTCTAAATGTTTCAGCCACCCTGTATAAAAACCTGTTGCTGCAATTTGTGTGCTGGTCTTTGTGCATTAGTCACATTGTGCAAACTAGTCTCTGATTTCCTTTAGTAACCTTCATATGGTGAATTAAACTTTGAGTTCTAAGTATCTGATTCTAGTGACCTTCACCTCAAGGAGGCTTTTTATTAAGCTTTTAGCCTTCCATCAGACAGGAACTTGGTTGTCAATAAAAATAAAATAAACACGTAGTCTTGCATCCTCTTCTTACTTGAACAGAAGTAAGTGTTCATAAATGTATAGCTCTTAGTTTGGCAAATACAGGTAGTCTGCCAACTACATTTGCATTTTGAAATTTACTGCAGTGAGGGTCACTCCAATTCAAAAGAAAGAAAGGATTTGGTAGATGAGTTGGCAAGCAGAATGACTTTGTACTGTTTAAAGGAGCTCTGCCAAGAACTGGCTGAAAAATGCTTGTTGTCTGGTTGTACCTTTTGAAATGAGAAGGCAGAGAAGACTTTTGACTTTAGCAGAATAAAATATATAAGACTCCCTTAACCAGTGAAGGAACTGCCATATTCTAGCATGTAATTATTTGTGATCTCTGCCTTGAAAACGTGAAGGGAGAAGAAATTTGATGACCAGTGGCAATTAATGAGAAATTGTCTAATGAGGGATGCAGCCATAAAAGAATGTTACTCTATGGGAGTTCCAAACCCCTTGTCCTGAAATGCCAGTATAGTGTAGACAATGTAGTGTATTCAAAATATGCTGTGAATAGTCCAGGACAATGTTAAGCACATTCCAGGGTAATATTAAGGAAAGTCATCCTGGAAATCAGGAGATTCAACTGTAGTGAGAGACCTGAGAGGTTTTTCCCTCACTGTCAATCACACAGTCCTGGGCTGCCAAGTATTTTTACCAAAGTGTTGCTCTCTTCATCTTGTCTTCTTGCCAGTGGGCTCCCGTGGGCTCTGCTTAGTGCAGCACATTCTCAATATAGTAGATGCTTCATTAGTGCAGTTGAGCAATGGGGCATCCGGCCCAATATTTGCATGGCACTAGTGACAGTAATGTAAAGAAACCCTTTGAACTGTGTGCAGTTTGGATCTTACTTGTAGGAACTAGAGACTGAAGGTAATTATTTACACTTGTTTCAGATTAGTTTCCCGCCCTTCCTAAAGAAAAAAAAAATCTTTCTCTATTTTTTCCTTTGTACAGCCATCTGTTTTACTTAACTCTTCCGCTTCCTAAAACGAGAAGAACAGTAGGAAGGAAAGAAAAACCTTTGTTTTTTTGATACTTGGGGTGAATGGAAACCTGCCTGACATGGTTGAGGAGCACTGTCTCTTGTTAAAACTCATGACCTACATCCAGATTAATCAAAGGAACCCCAGGGGTAAAAGTCAAGGCTCTTTGGAACTAGAGTAGATGGTGTGGTCCAGAGGGGAACAACCTTCCCAGAAATTTCTGTGCCACAGTCCTCTGCCGCTTAAAGTAAAGGAAATTTAGTTCTAATCTGCCATTGTGCGATTGGTTTTTTTTCTTACTGAGAATTTAGCCTCACATTTTAGTCTGATCATACTGGCAAAATACTTAAAGATTAAATTCTTAGTCAGTAGGGTGGGGTTCTTTTGTTAATTAAAACAAGGTAGGACATCTCTGTGAAAAGAGTTGATAAAAACCCCCCACGTTTCCTTACCTGAATTGTCCAGTCCTGATGATTTTTATGCTTGAAACAGTTGCAGGTTAATACCTGGCAGTAAATACTAAATCTGTGCGTGGTGACTGACAGATTAAGCTCCAGGGATTCCAGCGGAGATTAGACCACAGGCTCTGAAAGTGCAGATGTCAGTACTATTTTACGTCACACTGCTGAGTTTAGCTGCCTTATGTTTCACATAAAAACAGGGACTATTTTCCCTTTTTTTTTTCTTTTTTTATTTTCTGTTTTCTTTTGTGTGTGTGTGTGTGTCCCATGTTCTCACTTTAGTTGCTTTACAGTGGTGCTTTTGGCACTGTTCATGCTTGTAGAGATCAAGTGATAACTGATGCAGCAGAACCGTGAAAGGCAATATGAGGTTGGGAGCCCACTACATGAGTTAGGTAGGTCTTTTTGGTTGAATCTGAGAGAGGAGGAGAACAAGCTAGAGGATTTGGGAGTGGGAGTTGAAGTGAGGCAATTCAGTGGCAGAATAAAAGCAGGGAAGCAGAGATGGAAAACGAAACGAGACACGGCTTTGGGAAAGTTGTGTCGTGTGTGTGTGTGATACTTGTCAGAGCTGCCACCTTTCAGCTGGGTTGCTCACAGTCTGCGAGGACTCAGAGTTTACTAGATAATGTGCTTATGTATTAATCGCACATGCGCTTTACAAGTATGCTTATGAATTCATGTAGAACAAATAAAAGTCATAAAAGAAGGATGTGTTGCCCTGAAGCCTTAAAATCAACGTGAGGAGAAGCAAGTTACCTGCATAAACCCAGCAAAGTGAGAGAATGGATTCACTTTCACCAACCGAAAGCAAGAATTGCAGCCAAATCTGAACAGAACTATCTGCATGTCACTGATCACCACTACTCAGGGGTGTTGCAGGATCTACTGAACAGGAACAAATGCTGCTAATAAGTCTAGTAATATTATCAACAGCCTGCCCTTTGTAGGAGACATGTCATTAGTGACTCTTGTTAGTTTTCACGGCACTCAAGGGACGGAGCGTTGGAACAGTGCCTTAGGAGACAATGGCCTTGTGTCACTGTGAGTATTTGAGGAGAAATTGTCTGCTTCTCTCGAGATATCTATTTTACTCCATTTCTGGATGTTCTTTAATCTGTTTATACTGGAGGTCTGCAATTAAAGGTTCCTTGGCCTGTTTCTTTCCTTCAGTGAACCCTGAAAGAAATTAGTTTTTATTACATAGGACTCTGCATTAATATGATGATTATATTGCATACATCAGGGTGTCTGCTAATTGCCTGCCAGGAGTCAATTCTTTTTCTGCACGCTGCCAGTTCCCCTTATGTATTTTGACTTTGGTGAAATCAGGGTTCCTTGCAAGCATCAAAACCAGGTCGTAGCTGACATCTGGATAAGAAGTAGGTCAGATCAGTGTAATCTCCAGGAAGCTGGTGCAGAGAATTCCCTTGCCTCTCTCAGCAGTGATTTGCAGACCTGTGATCATTCAGGTTTTTCCTCTGGCTTAGCCTGGCAGGAGCTCTGGGAGTGTTTCAGCTTTGTGCTGCAGAGGTGTGGTTTGGCTTCTGGAACTGTCTGGGCTTCCCTCTGCTCATTCAGTGCTGGCCATTGCAGAGGCTTTGTGTAATGTTGGTGCTTTGGCTTTTTCCTGTTCTGTAGTTACAATAGGCTAAGCATTTCATTCCCAAATTGAAATATATAACTCAATTCTTTCAGCTCGGTGCAGGTTATTTGGGTGAGACATGGTTGTGTGTGGCATAGAGGTCGGAAAGGATATGTCCCTTGCTATGCAGGAAGAATTTAACATTTTACAAGTCTGACTCTCAGTTACAGAGTTCAGTTCAGGTAGGTGAAATTAGGATTAGTCTCTCTCTCAAATGGTCCCTTTTTGCCCAATCCTTATATTGATTCCAAGGACAAAGTTAATGTTTTGCCTGTGTTTTCTCCAGACTGAGATGTCTTCAAAGAATTATTGTTTTTTCCCCTGACTGTAAAGCAGAACAACTCTTCCAGCAACTTAACCAAAAATAGCTGCCAACAGAGGGAATAAATTAGCAACCAAAGAGTGTGAAAAAGCTATTTAACTTTTTCAAGTAGAGGACCATGTCTTACTCATTCCATGTGGCTTCTGAAGTTGGACTTTTCTTCTATACTGCAGAATCAATTTTGAATGGACAAGAACCAAGTTGCTTCAAAAAGAGGAGGATCCTTTAACACTAATATTATTAAAAGGATAGGAAACGTGATAGTTGCAAGTTCTGCCATTTTAAAGCTCTCAGACCTGGTTGTGCCACATGCAGGATCTGAAGGACTTGTTGGAATCTGCTCTGCTTAAACTCATGCTTCTGCTTAAATTAGTTGGTTTGGGTTCATTTGGGATGTGTGGCAAGGGGATTCTTTTTCTTTACCTGGCTTTCCCAGATACAAGGTTTCTTGCATAAAAAGTGATATTTTAATATTACAAAAGAGCTTTGGAATAGATTTCTCCATTTGTGGGATGCAGTATTTATTTAATCTAGCATTTAGAAAATTATATTTTATATACTGGATAGTTCTAGTGCTATGAGCACATTCTTGGGACACAGCCAGACTTCTTGGTTTCTCTACTACATTTACAAATGCACAGAGGACATCTTTGCATGATTAATACTGGTTTTATCCAAGGCACTGAAGTCCTTTTTCTTGTAAATCTTCTGTATTAGTGTGCTTTAATAGTTAGTCAGAGATGTGAGCAGAACTGTGCCGACTGATGAGTAATAAACTGCAGCTGCTTAAAGAAAAGACACCTGAGTCAGCAGGACTTTTCCACTGAGGCCTGTCTGGAGATGGATCCCTGTACCATTCCATGAACTCAGCCATACTGTCCTTCTTGGGAATGTGTCCTGCTCTTCTGTGTCACCTGCAAAAGGCAGTGCTGGAAAAAAATGCGCCATTCATTTTGTCTTAATTAACCCTTTAAAATTTGTCTGTGCGTTTATATAACCAGTGCAAGTCGAGGAAAGGCAAAGGCAATTGGTGCTTTAGTGGCAGAGAGCCTTTCTGATTCTGAATGCGTGAACCCTTCACAGTTTAATTTGTGTTAGGAACTCCTAGTGACCCAATATTTATTTATTTATTTATTTATTTATAAACAACTCTGAATCTGATATGGCATAAAACTGTTTCAGCTGAGTCTGCCAAGCTGAAGAGTTAATATTGCTGTTGAGCTGCCATATTTTGATGCTGCAAGGTTGTGCGGGATGGGAAGTTATGAATATATCAGTCTTTTTTTTCTTGTCATTGCTTTTTTTATTTTTTTTTTTTTTTTAAGCAGCTCTCTGGTGATTTATGATGTTTTCACTAGAGTGGTTTCCCGTCCTTGAACCAAACTTTTCGCATGCAAACACTACTGCGAGACATTTCTTTTCAATCAGGTGTGTACTTTAACTCTGGTGATCGTGACCTTCACACACCAGGTACTGACTGTCCCTTTTATAGGAATGATCCTTCAAGCCCCGTCTCAGTGGCCTCACATTATGTGATTGCCTTTTCATGCCCGCCGTGCTTCAAGGTGGGGTGGTTGTAATAAGCTTCATGCTACCTCTGATGGCTGTATCAAGTTGAAAGAGATGTGGTCAGGCTACATCTGTATTTTGCTTGAGCTGCATCTCTCCTAAGGACACTTTGCTTGTTTTAGCATTGCTAGGAGCACCCCTCCAGTTGTTTTAACTGAAGGCAGTGATTTTGGTGCCTGTACTTTCTGAAACTTCACTCTGTGTCTTTATTCTTTGGTGGGTTTGTGTATAATTATAATCTGCGTGCTTCAGTTTCGTGACTGTTTAATTCAGTTTGTCTGACGGTAGCTTTGCATAATTTTCTTGGGTAATTCTGGGAAAGTTTGCATGATGTAGTACATGGACAAATGTTCATATTGCATTTAGTTGCTTAAACTTGGTGTACTTGTGTCTCCTTCTCTATACCTAGTATTGTCTTTGCTTTGCAGACAAGGCACTGCATTAATGTTATTCATGCAAAATGTTGTCTTCCAAGCCACTGATCCCTGTTGCTCCCTGCTTCAAAATGGTGCATTATTTCCTTTACCACAGTTAGTGCAAATGACCCTTAATATTAACCATTGCTCTACTACCTTGTATTTTAATTTTTGATCCCCACACGGCTCTGTATTAAGTTCATCTGTGTTTTGTACTTGTGCATTTGTTTTTTGCTTGCTTTTTTACCTTCTGAGGTGTTGGGTGAATGGACTCGAAGCCTGTACCACACGTCATCTCTGTGTGGATGTGATCTTGCTCACTAGTTTTGCATGAAACTGTGAGTCTTAATAGAGTTCCTAAGCACTCTTATATATTTCCTGTATTTGTATTTCCCCTTATTAATGAGTTGCACATTATCTTTTTAAGACTTCATGTTAGCATGACTTGGCCGTTTCACACAGCTTGGCAACCGAACAATCTGCTTTTTCTCCAAATCCGTTATTATGCTTTTTTGGCATATGATGGAAACTGTGGATTGAAAACCTCCTGGTTTATGCTGAGAAATCCAAATGCTGTTTGTAGCCTGTGGCAGAGGTTGCCCATTACAGATGATAATGTGACTGCTGCTGTTCGAGTTCTCTCTGTCTGGCTTCACTGCAACTTTTCATTGCAATCAGAAGGGTTTCCAGTTTCTAACTGAATTCTTTTCATGTTTGTCTGCTCACAGGCAGGACTCTGGTCCATTTTCATGTTTTTTTCTTTGTGTGTGTGTGCAGGAGGGATATTCAGTATTCTTACCTTCTGATATCAGGTATCTGAAGGAGCTAATTCCTTTCTTTCACCAAGTTAATTGGAGGAGAATGAATGGGGATGGAGCCAAGGAATATAATGTGAGCTTTTTGCTTTTCTGTTTGTGTGTTTTTCCATCTCATCAAGCACTTTTTAAAATGCAGAGCTTTCTAGATGTTGCCTCATATGTAAATATGCCATAAAATCACCTCTTGGGTAGCAGTATAATCATAAAACAGCAAGCTTGGGAAATTATTATCTTTTCTGTTGGGTTTGGCAGGTTTTGTTTGTTTGGGTTTTTTGAGGGTTTGGGGGGGGAGGTTGGTATTTTTTAGTTAACTTGTGTGAAACGAGTTGGATAGAGATTAGTTACCTAATTAACAAACATTTGTATAATCCTTGGAAACTTGTGAATGAAAAACTTGATTGAACTGCAGAATTGGTGGTAGTGATGGCCATACTTGAGCACTTTCTTCTCTGCACGCAGTAGTCTCAACAGCTTGTATTTTTTTGAAAGAACAGAAATACCTTTCTTGGTTAGATCAATTGTCTTTGTAGCCCGTCAGTCTTTTCCAATAGCAGCAGCACTCCCTTGTAATCCCCGGTATACACCCTCGTTGACTTTGGGCTGTTGGAGATACATTCCCACCTCTTTATTATCTGTTGATGGACAGATTTTGCAAGAATTTCAGAATTTCTCCTCCTTTTGCTGTAAGATGTATTGGTTGAAGCTTATTGAACTGTGTTACTACCTGTTAGCCTGTGCAGCTGCTTTGGCATGATCTGCCTTCTTTTGCGTTCGGTATAATTTGCAGTGCTCACTTATTTGTGACCGTTGAGTATTTTAGAAGTGAAATCTTCTGCTCTTTCAGTTATCGATCTAATGCTGATATCCCAACTCGAAAACATTGATCCTAATGCCGCAGAACTGCTGGATCATGCTGTGCATATGCTAATCTCCAGGAAGCTCCAAGGTTTTCCCAACAATTCCCCCGAGTGTGAAGTTGGAGTCTGTTCCCCTGTCGGTGTCCACAGGGTTCCAGGCAGGGTCCTGCCCATAGGCTGATCCTTGCCCTGCCTCCTGTTCCCTGTTTTCAGTCATTCCCAGGCTCTGTGCCTTCCCTGTGCTCCACCCAGAGCCCCCACAACTTTCAGATTCAGCTCTCCCTGAGGCTGAAGGCTGAGGTGACCCTATGGATTACAGAAGCTGTTCTTTAAAGGTCCTTGTCCTCAGCTGAACGAGGGCAAGGCATCTTCCACAACAACTGCAAGGAGCAATAGACAGTTTGTCTGGAGGATGTGGTCCCCAGGGTGTGTTCCATGAGCAGAGACCCTGATCATAGTGCAGCCAGGGGGGAGATGACACTCTATCTTTGCCTTTCCATACTAAACCTTACTTGGCTCCCTGATCCCCGTTGTTTCCCACTTGGAGGGCTGAGTCTGTGTAGGTCCTCCTCCACTCGTGGTCACAGGCAGAAATGAGAACAGAAGAGATGTTATTTTTACTGAAAGTTTACTTGGTAACCTTTGGCTTTTCTTGAAATTTTAGTTAGTTATTTCTAAAAATAATTTCCTACCCTTGTAATTAAACTCTCACCTTAGAGCTCACCTCAGAGATGTTTCCTTTTTTTTTTTTCCTTGTTAAAAAGAATTGGTTGAATTATGCTGTAATTTTCACCTTGGCAGTATCCTCAAAGAATCTCAATTGATCAGAGATGAGGGTTTTTTTTTCCCCTTCTGGAAATACATCAAATTTGTTTTAATCAAGCCAATTCAATTTCGTTGTTCCTCTTCTTGATCTTAAGAGAGCACTTTCCCTTAACTCAAGTTTGTCTAAACTCTGTGTTCCCTAGAGCACATACATGAGCTTCTGTGTTAGAATTACACTTGTCACTAACTCTAGGAACATTCTTTGGCTTGAACCTGTTCATACAAAAAGTCTCTTCTGAATTCAATGAGTGATCTGGGTGTCACGACTTTGTGCCCTTCCAGATAGGTATCCCCCTAATTTTAAATGACATCTTCAATAGGGGGTTGGAAATAAACTGGAATTGTCTTCTTTTTTACTGGAGACACTTGCTTTAACCTGAGCTTTTTAAGTAAATAGCTGCGTTTTGTAAAAAATGTCATAGTTAAAAAGCATTATTGATTGTGGCTGCAAAATTTGCGCTTAGGTGCAAGCATGTCAGTGTCATTCATAATTCTGGATTTCTCCCACTACATGTACCGCATGAAGTATTGTATTTTAATGATGATATTGTAATGTTCTGACTTGTAAGGTGAAGCTCTCTACTAATTTCGTTATGCTGAGGTCTTGTCCATCTAAACTGAGGTGCTGGTAAAAACCTTAGAACCTTAAGAAGGTAATTAAGGACAAGAACCTCTTAGTCTTCAAATAAAGAGCAAGGAGAGCAGTGCTTGCTTCAGGAAGCTTATCAGCAAACTTTAATATGCATAAGTCCATTAAAAAATGGATTTAAACTGTAAAGTCACCATATGAATTTCTTAGAAAAATTCTCTTCAGAGTTATATAAACATTGTGCTCCTATGACAAATATTTCCCAAAGAGGGGGAGCTCTGAGTTTTTTTTGGTTGGGTTTTTTGGGGGGTTGGTTTGGTTTTTGCTTGATAGAGAAAAAATCACTTTATGCCTACTAGAGAATACTCCCTGGACTGAACCACTTAGATTTGTCCAAGCATTTAATATTGAAGACACCATTTTCAGATTTGATCTGCACCTTGCTCATGTTGTCAGAAGTCACGTGCTGCCACCTTCCAGTGCACGCAGGCAAAGGCAGACTTTGCTCTGTACAAATGCCACTGTTTGCAACCTTGAGAACTGCCATTTTTGGGTGGGGTTTTTTGCTAAAATTTCTGTGAATAAAGCCAATCTCTGAAATTCTGACAGCAGAAGAGCCGAAGGGAGGGCGAGTGTAGCTGTAATCATCTTATTAAGATTGGAAGCTGCGAAGATTTGTCTCATCCTAATTATTGCTGGTGGGGGAACGGCCATTAGAGGGTGATATTTTTCAGTTTTGACTTCTGTGTAAAGGCAGGGCGAGGAATGGCAGAATGAGGAGTGAAGGAAAGAAAAGGAAGATGTTTTATTTCGTTTCGATCAGAAGAGGCTTTGCAGGACCGAAAGCTGTGTGGAGTCTTGAAGACAACGGAGAGATGTTCAGATGAACTGGAAGTGGTAACAGAGGGAGTTACCTGTCAGTGCATTTCCAAAAGAAAAGCTGGGCTGAGCATTGCAAGGAGAGGATGAAGCTGAGTTCTGCACGGCTTCTTTTTCACTTGGATGGAAGTAAATTAAAAGCTTTGGGGAAAAAGAGAAGATAAATTTGGCGGCAGCTCTTTGGGGGCATTTGAAATGAATAAATTTTCAGCAGCTGCGTGAAGGAAAAGTCATCAAAACTGAAATAGTAGAGGCCCAAATTAGTTTGCACTGATGTGCACACAACACAAGAATGTGCTTTGGAAATGTTATGTAGGAAGTGGCTTTGGGACACTGAAGCTTTGCTTCTTGAGAGGGAAGAGGCAAGAATGACCCCCTGACTGTGGGCCCAAGTGTTACAGCTGCAGTGACTGTTTGCAGGAATATTCTGCAGTATCAACCGGGATCTACTGATTATTTCTCACACATGTACCATGGATTCAGAGAGCAAGATGAGCAAATCCCTTGTTTTTCTTCTCAGCAGAAATGTCAGGGAACAAACATTGGCTACCTTTACCAGAATTTCTGCTAGCTAAAATAAAAAGCAGTGCTTTAAGGGAAATTGGAAAGCTCTGTAACCTAACTAAAAGGAAATGTCAGTGTTGTTTTTTGGGTTTTTTTTTGTTTTTTTTTTTTTTTTTAAATGAGACTTGTTTTATAATTATTATATGTGCCTGCATAGCAGTTTCATTTTTTTTGAAATTGCACGTAACAAAGTTGGAAATTGTGTTCAAACTCCCATTATTCTGGTTGTGCATTTTATTATCCTTTCATTTTCCTCTATTACTATTTAATTGCAAAGAAAGAGGTATATTTATAGGTTGATGGTATGTAACGGGTATTCAGGGTATGGAAGCTAAAGGTAGACCTAGAACTGGTTTGTAGATCACAATAATTTAATTATTTCAACCAGTGTACAATAAAGGTCAGTGGTGCACTAGAAAACGATGCTTAATTTTTCTTCAAAGTTTAAAAGTATGTAGTGCTTTTTCATCAATTAGCAGCAGGAGAGCAAATTATAGTTGTATTAAACTGTGCTTGCTGTATAAATCACAAATCTTGTTAGCAAAGAATTAACATCATAACTGGTAATTTAAAAACTGCCTTTAGCTCTGAATGAGGATTGGCTGTAGACACATTTTAATGGTATTGAAGAAGTAAAAATAGATCTCTCTAGAATGAGCCTTTCTGGTGGTAGTGAAATTAATTAGCTGCTCTTTTATGAAGTGGTAGTGTCTGTCTTAGTTGGGAAATGATAATGTGCTATGGAAAAGACTGGCCATCTTTTCCTTGATTCATGGCTCTGATTCTAGATTAAAAAAAAAAAATCTCTTTTTTTTTAACAATGGCAAGAAGGGATTGTATCACCGAAGGGCACAGACATCTGCTTTTCTCACTTTTGTTGGCTGTTCAGGTACAGATACATGAAAACTGCATGACTTCTCAGATGAGGATTAATAATAAGGAAGTCAAGGAGAGAGACTTTTTTTCTTTTTCCCTCCAGCATATCAAATATGTTGGGGATGTTTCTGAGACAACAGACAAATTGCTCAGTTGCATGCTCCAAGACTTGACACCTGCTGGCTAATGAAGTAGAACGAGACATCGAAGAAAAATACCCCTTTCTCATTGGTTTGCTGTATCTCATTAATTATCTCGTGCTTTCTTTCAGCGTATTAACAACCTCAGAGTGGAGCCTATGCAAACAGTATAAAATGTGGCTTGCAGTGTATGTTGGGCTTGGGGTTTGGTTTGGGTTTTATTTGGTTTTTCCTCAGAGGGCAGGAGGGTAGTGTTATGCGTGTCATTAATCCAAATTCAAGGCCATCCACTGTACTGAAGACATTCCCCTCCTATATTCCCTCTGTGGTTATACTCGGTCTTACTTTCTTGCTGGCCTCATGTCCATTCTCTTCACAATAGATGAAAAATACTACATGAAGAACATCTTAATCTTCCAAAATAGCTTATTTTAGTGTGAGTTTGAGCATGTTGTATCCTCTCTTATCCTGGGACTTAGCTAAGGCAATTCATGCTCATACATTTTGAGGTCTACAGAAGCAGTTTAGTGCTATCCTCCCTCGGTACTGCTGGTAGCTTTAGTCTGAGAGACATATGTTATGCAAGTATTTTGTTGCTCTTCTGTAATTACTACTAATTACTACTTAAAGACTCTTCCCGATTTGTTGCAGTTAGGCTTGATCAAAGACTGATATAAACAGACATTATGGCTGGACACTTGTGTTTATTAATCTCTCAGAGCTTAAAGGACTCAATTAGAAGAGCAGAAGGCATAATGGTTGTGTCCAATGCAAAAGAGTAAACCAAATAATTTCCACAAGCTCTTTTTAGTTTTTTAGATACTTTCCACTTGGTTTTAACAGATGTGTTGGTCTCCGGTTCTTTAAGCTATTTCACAATCTGTTTATGCATTTTTAGTGTTTCTGTACGCCAGGACGCGTAGACGTTAGATACAAAATCCAAGTTCTTGTTCTGGATGTTTTAAAGGAAGAACCCCTGTTTTTCATGTCTCTGCTGTTTTCACTTTTACCTGCCTGTTTAGTCATTTGGAAGGCGTTCAGTGTAGCCTTTGGAGGGATTAAGAAAGCTGAACATCACAGTAACTTGGACCTTTTTTTTCTTTGTCAGCAATAAAGAGGTGAATAACAGTGATAGCATTGGTGGGGCTTAGTGTGGAACAACAAAAGGGGAAAAGAAAAAAATCTCCCAGATACTTTATTAATCCCAGACAGCCATAGCGTGTTGCACCAGGTGTACACTGTTCCAGAGATGGCTGAATAAGTTAAATAAAGTGGTTTGAGAGCTGCTAGAAGACATGTAGGAAGTGAGTGATTTGCGCTTCTTTTCTCATCTGTTCTCCCAAGGTATGTGTGTCTACATGTGTTCCTTCACACATACGATTTCTTTTGAATTTATAGCTAAATTTACTGGCAGCATTAGCCACAAGAATAAGTTGGCCTCAGAGATCATCAGCGTTATGACACTGTTATTTATGAGCCCACATTAAGAAACTGAGGCAAGGAAGCTTTAAAATGATACTGCCAAGGACAGACTGGCATTGGTAGATTTTGGTTATTGGTCTGCAACTTAGGCTCGTTGTCCCTTCACCCAGTGATCCTTTGTTTAAAAAAACCCACATTTAATTCTGCTGGAGGTTAATAAAACCTTTACTCTTTGCTGGGTCTAACAAACAAACAAAAAAAAAGGGGAAAAAAAAAGAAAAAAAGGAAAGAAGGCATAACAGATGACTTTATTGGTGCACATATATTATAGTTGCTTTGACATTTATGTTTTCCCTGCTGATAGATGAATGATTTCTGTGGAAGTAAATCAATTGCACCAAAACTAGTAGCACAAAGCACCAGGGTCTCCCCTGGTCTGAAACAACAGAGGGTTTGAAATATTTTGCAATATGATTTAACACATTTCTCTTCTGGAAGAATTTGCTGGAGTTTTTTGGTCCTAAAATACATGTGACGGTTTTGCAACTTGGTGTTGCAGAAACATTTGTTCAAATTTCGAGGAGCTGCCGACCTAACTTCTGAGCAGGAAATGAAGACACTTTGCTGATTTCTTCCCAGACATTTAGTGTTCCCCTTCTTTTTTAATTCACCCCACATTCTTCTGCCTACCTCTGAATATTGTAATCCAAATTTCACTTCAACATTCAGTCAAACTATTATAACTTCCTACAGTGCTCTTCTGCTACCAGATAGCAATCATTTGTTGTTCTTATCAAAGCTGATTTCTTAAGTAATGCGTATTTTAAAATATTTTCTTGCGATCGCTTATAAAACAAAAAGTCAAATCATGTAGGAAGAATATTCTAACAATCATAAAGGTCTGAGAAATAATTGGGTAATTCAGTGATTAATTTCATATTTGGGAGTTAGGAAAAAAGATTACTGTGTATTATGACAGAGTTTGTAGGAAAGGTGTTTAAAGAGATTTTTGAAAAACCTATACCAGCACTTTTGATGAAAAATTTTGCTTTCACACCACGATTTGAATAGCAAAACGTTTACTTGGTTTCACTGGCTCCCTGTGGATTCCCAAATGATTATTCCATCTTCCCTAACTGTGAAGCAACATGAAATACTATTATTATAACAGTCTGCTGTTACAAAATAGCAGTGACTAATATGTAAACTCAACTGCACAGTGAATTTATAGAATACACCAATCTTAAATCCATAAGCTTGATGTGGTCTTTGGGGAATCTGTCCTTTAACACAACAGTGGAATTAAATTGTGTATAAAAGTACCTAAAGCTCTGAAGTTCTTCGTCTGCCCTGGCCCAGGTGCTGAATTTGGAACAGATCTTAAATATTCCTGCTTTGGGAAGGTCTGCACTGAACACTGGGATTCGGTTGCTTCCCTTGCTGCAGCACGGGTGTCTTAATGGCATTTCTGGGACAGAACACTGGTGGGTATGACACAGCCTTGCTGCTCAGCCAGCAGGAGGACCAGGGCTTTAAAACGGTGGTGGACACGGGTGTTTCGGGTAGCTGATGTTCAGCTACTTTGTCTGGAGCCTTTGTCGGAACAAAGACTGCAAACGGAAAATAGCTGACCGAAAAATCAAAGCTGAGCAGTCAGCTCTGGTACAGTTGTAACAAGAGGCAGTGCTGATCCGAGAAGATGAAAACCAGATTTTGATGTCTGATGTAGAGTGGGAAAGGAAAGGGTACAAGAACAAAGAAGGGCCTTTAATAATTGTTTTCAAAAGAGGCATTTTCCTCGCAGAAGCAACTTTTTGTTCACCTTTCCTTAAGGTTTCCCCCTATCAAAACATGGCTATGGGAAGGAAAATGCATAGGGATCAGTAGGAGTTGTGCTGATTTCAAGGAAGAAAGCTTTGATCACTATATATAAACAATCCACCTGGAATGAAGAAGTCTGTCCCTTGCTCTAACTTGTGTGCCCTCCAGAGACATCTTTGTTGCATCTGTTCCCAGAAAACTGCAGGCTTGCACATGAGACATTTATGTCTTTACAGAACTGACGTCTCTATGACACCTTTTTTTTTTTTTCCAGGTAATGTTTATTCTGACACCTTTTTGGTCTGCTTTTTCCCCAAAGTGTGCAGGTTTTGGGCACTGGATGGCTCATTTTCTCTGTTCCAGAGGTGGCTGGACTTCAGGATGCTGTAAAAATGTAATCTCTAAACGAGTTGGGGTAAAGATAAATAAATCATAAATTAATGTATATTATTCATGTTGTTCTCTATGAAGACTGCTCAATCATGCAAAGCTTTCGTAGTGAGAATCTTCAGTGGTGAGGATTATGAAAATGTCTGAATATCCATCTTACACATTTAAATACAGGTTTTTAAAGAGCTATTTTTCACACCAGCTAAATGTTACCAATCAGGGAAGTGACATAAAAGAATGATTCTTAAGCTAATGCCCTTTGCAGTTTTCCTGTACATTCTGTACCACAGGAACTTCTTCTAAATAAGTGCCGCGGCTTTCAGAAAAGTCTTGTTTGCAGCCAGATTATTTTCCGAATTAACCTTCTTCAAACTCTTGCTGTCTCCTGAAAAGCCATGGGAATGCTGTTTTGTTCCTGTGGCCCCACTGGGGAGCAGCCATAAGGGAGTTTCTGAAGGGAGCTGGCACCAAAAAGCAATGAGCTGCCTCGTGTTGTTTCTGTTATTCCCAACCTTTAATTCAAGGGCTTGGCAATCCGAAGGTGATACCATCAGCTCGAGTAGCATTTTGCTTATTCCCCCCCTTAGAAGTGTCGTTGACCTGTGGGGAAACTGCGGGATGACCAGGCGGTTGCAACGCAACATCCTGAAAGGCCAGGGTAGTAAAAAATATTACTAAATGTCAGTGAATACATTTGGGCTCTGGGATGCAGAAAAGGGACCTTGTTTTCAAGCCTCGGATTGAAGAGGACAGAAAGCAGCACACAGATCTATGGCAGAGACATAGATCGGTGGAGGACACTTCTTAAAAAATGTGTACGTCTGTAAATCCTTCAAAATGCCTTTTGGAGGACTTGGAAGGAGATAGTAATTAATTTTACAATTGACTGCTTGTAAAATATACACAATTAAGGGAGTGTCCTCATCCCCCAGGTGATTAAGATGGAGGAACTGGAAGAGGTAGGAATATGTGGCTATTATCCTATCACCACTGGCGTGAGCAGGACCTGTGTGTGGTGTCTGTGTCAACCCAGAGCTTGTGAGAGGAAATTACCAGTTACGGAACTGGAGCACAGTTCCATTTTTTACTGAAACCTCCCAGGGGATTGTATTCTGCCTGCTAAGGGATGAGCCCCGGATTATGGATATGAGACAGTTTTATTCACTGAACAACAGCAAAAATAGTCTTCCATTCTTACTCTGGATTCAATAAAGGGAATTATTTTGTGTATCATTTGATGCCCGAAGCATGCTAAGTGCAATGGTAAAAATAACTAGCAGTCAAAGATCTTATAATGATGATAGATCTTGTCACAGTAGGTAAGAATAGCTCCGGCAGGAGAGAGAATAGCAGAGAATAAGGTTTCCAAAATACTCATTTGTGCATGATTTTTTTTTTTCAGGGTGGTAGGATGAACAGTTTGTATGTTAGGCAGTGAATTAAGCCTTGGTATTTTAATGAGGTCCAGACTCTCTCAAAGTTTGACAGAGGAAGAGCCAAAGTTCTGCTTCTGCTATTTTTGGATCAGTATCAGTAGTGCAACATCCCAGTTAAAGGCAAGACTAACTTCCAACAATGCGGCTTCTTCATTACTGAAAACGAGCTTGCGGTTTCACAGAAGTGAATGTCAGCCAAATTTTGTTGGTCAAGGTCTTAAATGTTAGTTTCTCAGCTCTAACTCTTTCTTAGATCCACGAATGTCAAGCTGACTTCGTTCTTAAACTCTGATTTTTTTTCCTTCTTGAGTTTTTTCTAAGGAGCACACTTGAATAGGAGCAGATGGCACCTGATACTGTCAAACATGAGGGCTTTTCTATAAGTGATTTATAGCTGTGGCTCTTTCTGTAGTTTGAACATGCAGCTTTGCAATTTAGATGTTATATAGATTAAGTCCTTTACCTCAGGATCCGCTGCGTGACCGCACTGTCCTAACCGGTGTGTGGGTTTGTGCAAGGATACAGCTGCTCGTCTGAAGTTAAAAAGTTTGTACATTGCTTCTGTGTCACATAACACATAGGTGAATATTTGATTTGTTCTGGTTTATGCTGTTTTCGCAGCTTTTGTAATATTTTCACAATTTAATTTCACCTTTACTGTCTGAAGTCGTGTGGCTCAGTAACAGTTGTGCCGGCACTAAATGGTGGAGTTAAAAGGCGGTATTAATGCTTGGGCAACTCACAGGGGTATATGCACATGTTCTTCTATTTGGATTGCATTAAATGAGTTTTCAGAACCATATGGCAACGTACCTTAACTATTCTTTCTGAAAGAGTCTGACTGTTGCAGCCTTCTGTTCTAATTAGTTACATCTTCTGAGCTTTAGCAATTCACTGGAAAAACTCCACGCTTAATATTGCTTAAATTTTACCCAAATGCATTTTGTTCTTGTGGGTGTATTTTAATACTGTGTGTGTGAAATGCAGATAGCTTCTTAGTTACTCGCTTTACTTCTAATATCTCCCCAGACGGTACATCACTATTTTGAACCAGTCTCCATTGTTTATTGCAGTCAGAGGTATTTCTGCTGAATTGCTGGGATTTGATAGGTTGTAGAAGCCATAAAAATATCCTTCCTTTGAAACAAGAAGGAGATTTCGTGGCAGAGCTGTGAAATGTATTTGCTGTGTCCGTTCCAACCCCCTGGGGGCAGGGGAGAGTGGAACACATGGGTTTCAAATGGCCCATCATTCCCAGCTGTCTGAATATTCTTCTGGAATACATTCTTCTTAGAGGACTTCATGTTACGTAAAGGATTGGCCATCTATTTAACTGCTTTTTAAAAGCGGTCAAATAATTCTTGCTACAGGAGTAAATTGTAAGAGGGTGTTCCAAACTTTTCTTATGCCCTCACACCTTTGCCTTGCCGTGGCAAAGACACCACCGAGCTGTCCTGCTGTTTGCACTTCTCATTAGTGGTGCAGTTTGCACTGGATCAAAGGTGGAAATGTGTAAATTTTAACCTGCATCCTAAATAGGAGCACCAAACTGATTGGTTTTGTTACCCAAAACAGTTCAGAAAATGGGAGAAGCACTGAAAGTTAGTTAGCATGGACATAAGAAGACTGCTAGCTATTTTTTTTTTTCTTGTTTTAGAAATTGGTAGGCTTTTTGTTGTTTGTGTGTGGAAAAGAAGAAAATGTCTACCATAGACCTTTTCATCAGTAAAAATAAGAACTCCATTCTCTTGTTCCCAAAGGCGCTGTGCAAGTAAGAATAATATAAGCTGTAATATCAAATCAATCACATTTACATTTCAAAAGCATCCTTTGTAAAAGTGCCCCAGAGGGCTGAATTCAGCTTATAAAAACACAAATAAAATAAAATATTTAACAAGCTCTGTCAAGGCACAGGTAGGTTGTGCATCTTTTGGAAGCCTGACCTTAACAATGATCAATGAAGATTTTAAGATTTTAAAAATTTTCAATGAAAATTTAAAAAATCCAGTGTCTATAGGTAGGCATCAAAGAATAGAAACACACGGTGCTAGGAATCCGTAATATCTGCTCATCATCAGAGAGGAAAGCCACTAAGACTAAACAGGGATATTGGCCTGAACATGAGAGAAAAAAATGGTCATGTGGGTGTGAAACTCCACAAAGCTGCATTGAAGAGCAGTTTTTGCCTGGAAAAAAATAATAAATAGAGATTTTAAAATTGATTGTTTGATATAGAACTAAAGTTGTAGGATCAGACATTCAAAATTCAAACGTTTTCTTAAATTTATTCTCAGATTTTCATAACTGGGTTGTACTTTCAGTTCTGCTTTGAAAGGAAGTGAATGAACGACGATGATTTATGTTTAAAAAGGCAAGGACAGGTGGCCTTGGATGGCCTGTGATCCAAGGGCATTTTAAGCTGGCCTTTTGCCGTAAACATTTTCATGGTATCTCTTTTCTTTAGCACCAAAAAGGTTCCATTTATAGGGTTCAAAACAGGGCAGACACACACGCTCATGTGTGAGGTTTCTGTCTCTCCTTAGCTTCTTCAGTGCCTTTTTGGGTTGCTCTCCAGGCTGCTTTAAAAAAAAGATGTGGGTTTCTTTTCCTTTTTAGTTTGGAGCGCAGTATTTTTGCCCTGTATTTTTGCTAATAGATGTTGTTCTGAACTGGACTAAAACTGTTGCTGCCAGCGGGGAAGCAGGAGTTGCCCTTCGCCTGGGAACACCGTCACGAGACAGAGATGCTCTTTTCCGGAGCAGATGGTGGAGCGATAGCAGCTTCCACTTCAAACACGAGCAAGCACGGGGGGCATGTGGGCAGAAGGTTTCATTGCACGTGATTTTTATGAAGCCTTGGATATATAGGCAAGAGAAGGTAGATGGAGTATTGGAGCAGTGAGAGAGGGCTGTGTTTAAAGCATGGGATGTAGTCACAAAATTCTTGGCAGTCGAGTTCAGAGGAAAAGCCAAAAAATCCTTCTGGACTTAAATGTCAGCTAGAAAGAAGTTTGGTACTGTGTGAGTAAAGAAAATATCTCCTTTCACTTTAATTTGTGTTATGTTCAAAGCAAACCTGGACGTTTGGTGTTGTGGTGTTTGGTGTTTTTTTGGGTTGTTTGGGGTTTGGTTTTTTTGTTGGTTGGTTGGAGGGGTTGTTGGATTTTTTTTGCTTGTTTGTTGTGGTTTCCTTGTTATAGGACAGAATTCCATGAGTTACTTGATTCTAGCATAAATTTCTCATTCTAATCAAAATAAGCTGCAGGTCTCCTGGGTTGGCTAATGAATTCTGTCAAAAAGGATTATCAGAAACACGATATTGTTAATTTGCTATCATGTCTCGTGGTTGCTGTAAACAGAAATCTTTCTCCATTGAAGCACTTTGGTTTCTGATAATAGGGAATGTACTTAAGTAAAGTAGCCTAGTAGTCTCCTCTGAGTTATGCTGGTCCATGGTAAGCCCTGGACTTGCTGGCTGCATGCACATGGTGCCACCAGAACTTGCTTTATGGTGGCCAGTGTGGGTGTTGCACCACTGACAGGAATCTGAGCGCTTTCCTTGTGACCTGATGCAGGCACTGAAACACCTTTACACGGACTCATTTGCCTTACGGACATCTCTCTATCCAATCAATCTGATGAATCTCTCCATTCTGGGAGCAACGAGATCAGACACCCAATAGACTGTCTAAAGTGAGTTTCTTAATGAGTAAAAGGTAATTCCATCAGCAGTGGAATTCATACAAGCTGGTTGCCTCGGGATGGGAATCTGATGTCCTTGCATGCTCCCCTCCCTCCTTCCACCTCACAACATCTCTTGCTTTTCTGGCTGCTTCCTCATTGCCTTTATAAATTAGCATCTCACTGCCATATCCCTGACTTTTTTCCTTGGTGTTTTCTAGCTCTTTTCCTTGGGAGCAGGGCTGTCTCAAATCAGTGCTGTGATGGCTGCTGAGCTCCAGGAGCCCTGGGTACCTGATTTGTCTGTGTGCATTGTTATGCACCAGAAGTGCAGTGAGTGTAGGTAACTTTTGAGTATACCCTCAGAAGATTTTTAACTTGCAAGGAAACCCCACTATTGAATTTGGTGAATAGACAGGCACGTTGTAGGTATCTCTGACTTCTTAGAACAACAAGCTAAAGATAATAAATGAGAGAGAAGATGCTGGAAAAATAGCGGAATGCTGCTCACCACTTCTAGTGGCCCTTCAGCTGATTCTTATGTGTTAGTGCAGACTCAATCAATTCCTGTTTGTTTCATGCAAGTATTAAGAGGAAACAGCCTCAAGTTGCCCCAGGGGAGATTTAGATTGGATATGTGGAAGACTTTCTTCACCGAAATGGTTGCCAGATATTGGAACAGGCGGCCCAGGGAAGTGGTGGAGTCGCCACCCCTGAAGGTAGTTCACACACGTGGATGTGGCACTTAGAGGTATGGTTTAGTGGTGACTTTGGCAGTGCTGGATTAATGGTTGGACCTGGTGATCTTAAAGGCCTTTTCCAACCTTAACAGTTCTATGGTTTTGTCCACCAACTGTTGTCCTTTCTGGGCATCCCTTCCTTCTCCCCACTGCACGCATGCATTTCCTTCTCTGTTTTCTGATGGTACCCTAAATTCATACGTCAGCTTCTTGGTTCCTCAGGCCGCCTTTCAGCCTCGTTTGCTTTCTGCCTTTTTATTTGCTTGCACGTGTGCAAATTGGCAACAGGCAGCACCGGTGAATCTGTGCCTCCCCCTTCTGAAGGGGCTGCTTCGTTTGTATCACGGCTTTGCCCCCAGGAGCTCTCACCCCATGTGTGTGTGTGTGTATGTCAGTGCTGTCAGCTCAAACACAGACCATTAGCAGCAGGGAGCTTTGTACCCTGGAGTGCTCTTTTGGTGTCCTGCAGTGCTCTAAACAACATCAACCTGTAGTTTGTCTATCCGCGTTTGGCTCTGCGGAATATGAAATGTTAAGGCCCATTAAGCCTTTTGCAGCAATTGAATTTTTTTGCTGGAAGTGGTCTTGGGTATTGTAAGCGAATATAAGGACGGGTATAAATCGAGTGGCATTTCAAAGTTTTCTTCCACTTCAAGTCTCATCTCAGTTGAATTCCAGTGAAATGGTAGCAAAACTTTTCATCTGATTGTTAAAGAGTTCAGAAGGCAGAGCTTGGTTTTAAATGAAATTTGCAGAATATGACAGCTCATAAAGCAACCTTACTAGGGGTGAGGCAAAAACGTCACTGGAAGTTCTGTACAAAAATCAGTGGTTGGTTTTGAAACAATTAGAACCAATTGATCAGAAGTTATCTTCCACAAAAGACTGAGCGTTTTGTCTGAAATTAGTAATAAAATAAGAAAGTGTCAGAAGATAGCTTTTTCTTCAGTTTATCTTGCTTTATAGCAACAATATAGCCTTTCCCACTTCCACTGCAGTTTGCCTTTTAGTTTTTACTTTCAAGCCAGTGAAATTTTGGAACGGCTTTTAAAACAACAGCGATGAAAAGCGGTGCTGTGAAGTTGGAGGGGACACCCACCTGCGTCAGCTCATTTCAGGGTGACATCTTCAGAGTCAGCCTGCTGTGCCTGCCTCATGTTTGTGTAGATGAGGTACTTCTACACTAGAAAAATACTCACTGTCAATTAACAAAGTCTTTCAGACATGGGAGTTCCTGGTTGGGAGTTACGAGGCGACGGAGTTGGCAGCGAGTTGGTCTTTGGCTTCTGAAATAGTGGAGTTTGTTTACTTGCTGGATGCCATTTTTACTGGCAAATTCAAGCCTTAATGAGGAAGAGCTGTCCTGAAGGATGATCTGAAATCCATTTTAATACTGTGTTTTACCCACAGGTTGCTTTCTTTTTGCTTGAGCTACTTTGTTCACGTGCATTACCGTGAGGCTTGGATCTAAATATTTTGGGACTCTGGAGAAAATAGGATCGAGTGGATGGTGAAAAATCAAGATATGCAGATTTGGCCCAAACCTTGTCCTTGTTTGACACTTTCTGTATACCGTAGGCTTTTCTTGAGAACAGGATACAGGAGGGGAAATCCTGGCACTATGTGCATCCCTGACAAACATGGAAAGGAAGAAATGTAAACTGAATCTTGAAGGGTGTGGAAACATATCCTTACTTTTGCAATAAGGGATGCATTTGAGGTAATTTACTCTTATCTCAAGTAATGTGAAGTACGTGAAAGAGAAATGAAAGGATATTCATTTCACAACTTGTTATCTTTTATCTGCTAACAATATCCAAGGGTTTCTCTGAACAGTGGAAGTGTTACGTGGTTCAGGAGCCTGCCTTGCTCTCTCTTTGCTAGGTAGATATAATCTAAGTATTAATGAAGGTGATATTATCCTGCATGATAGACTTTTTACCCTCCTTTTTACTATTTATTTACCAGTCAATAGTGTTACTATAAAGCCAGAAATTCTTGGCCATGGAAAATATAAACTGTGTTATAAATTTTTGTTGTCCTGCTGTTAAACAACTCACAGATAGTTCCCAGCAAATTTATAACAAGATGATGTTTGAATTAAGTAATTTCAAACTCTGGGCCAAATTAAATTGCACTGAAGTTCTGGCAGAAGTGTACAGGGTCCATGATGGTTCTGGCACATGCAGTTACTCTGAATATGGTTTAGATGGGCTCCAGGTGGAAACTTAGGAGCAGTTCCTGACTCCAGATCAGCATTCAGATTCTAAACAGTCATCGCTATGGTCTGAATTCAAGCCACAAAAGATGAGAAACTGAGGACCCGGGATCACTTGGACATCTTTCATTCAGGATTGTTTGGATTCTGCTCATAATTGCAGTGCAGAGGCAAATATTGGTGTTCCTTGCCAGTCTCAGTTTGGAGAACTGGGCTAACAGGTACAGTAGAGTTACAGGGTTTTCTACAGCATTCACCTTGCATTTGAACACGGATCAGTCTCTAATTTCTGTGGTGTGCAGGTTTCCTTTGGGGAATTTATTATTTGTCCTTTGAGTGCTCCACTTTTTGAGATGCTGGGGAAAAAAAAAAAAAAAGAAAGCAGAGTCATATAGTTTTAGTTTGAAAATAGTTTGAAATTGTGTCTACAAATACCTGATTCTGGTTGTTCTGGGAAGGGTGCATGGGGTGCTCAGAGTGATTAAATCTAGCATAAACAGTGGAAAATGCTGAAACAGGGCTTACAGTAGCTATAACTAGGTTGCAGGAGAGCCTGTGGGAATTGGAGTACATTGCTAACATGCTAGGTTTTGCTACGGGGGCAGATCACTCCCAGAGGCAGATTACAACAATGCATCTTTCAGGCATCTAAATGGTTTTGAAATTTCTAATCCCAGTCTGCTTGCTGCAGTTTAGTGCTGTGTCAGGTTCAGCAGCACTCAAAGACCACTAATAAGAGCTTTTATGCGTAGTGGTGAGCAGTTATTGAAATGTTACAGGGACTTGTGTATCAAGGGTGTGCAGTCTAGTCCCATTTCTATTTAAATCACAAGACGGGAAACTAAGTGATGTGGAGAAGAGTAAGGCTGCAGGAATGGAGATGGCCTTCCTTATCAGCAGAGCAGGTGAATCATCTTTGCTGTGGGACTTACTGGGGTAATGGGATTAATACCATTTAGTCTGGAGAAATTCATGCAGATGCATCTGTTTAAAGAGGGGGGGGGAGGAAAAGCCTACCCCACCAGCAGTATGTTTCTGAGTATTTGCTTTATTTTCTTTCTTTTTCACCATCAGTTTGATGAATCTGAGAATCTGGTACTAGTCCAGAATACAGGATTTGTGCACAGTGAGGAGGGGTTGGTATCTGGTTCACACAGCTACAGTTTTTGTATGTCCATGAGATTTAAATGCAGCAAATCCATTTTATGTTGCACTGCCCCGTATAGTTGTATGCATTACGTGCTTTTGAGTTCTTAGCTTTCACTAGCAGTTGGAACAGGGTGCCAATGTGCCTAGCCCACAGTGCATGGCACACCATTTGCTTTTTCTTTAGTTTTCAGAAGCTTAAAAAAGAAATCATTGCCTTGATAGTCTGCACTGCTGTTTGTATAGAGCACTGCTTTTGATTTTTAAGACTGCAGAACAACACACTGTGAGAAAGTTCTGTGACAAAAAAAACCAACACACCAAACATGAGAATTGCTTTGGTGGTAATAGAGAGCCTGTGTTGTGAAAATACCTAATAGAAGTAGGCTCCTTGCACTTGGGCAGTAATGAGCTCTAAAGGAATGCTGAGCCGCTCTATAGAGATCGTCTTTATAGGTTATGAGAATGACATGACACTTCCTCCTCCTCCTCGTCATTCACCAATTTTTTGTTTAGCAAAGACAATTTACAACTTTGTTCACCTCCAATGGAAACATAGGAAACACTGTCCCCCCAATGAGGAACAAACAGCCCCAGCAAGCAATATTCATCCCTCCCATCGCACCTTCCTTCCAAATATAAGATGCTTCAATTGTGGCTTCTCTAACCTAAGTGCTGTGGCATTAAAAGAAACTCTAATGCTTGTAGCTTGTCTTTCAGACAGCTGATGACAGCAAAAAAGGCCAAGTTTATTTAATGTGTCTCTTGACAAATAATAAATCAGTTTGAGCTCTCACTCAGAAATCTAGTCAAGCTCCTTTCCTTGGCGCCTTTGGAAGCAGAAATTCTCCATCCATAAACATGGCGGAGAAAATTTATGACTGCAATACTTCCCTTTTAATTTGAAAAACACCTGAACAACAATATGAAGGGGCAGTGAGAAAATATTCTCTTTCCTCCTCGCAGTCAGTGGCAGCAAGTTCACCCAATTGTTTTTTCTACTCCTACAGAAATGAACATCCTACTGAAGTATCAGTGTAGGCCGAACATCTCCTTTCAGATCAGCCCCCTGTTCCACTTAGTGCTTTCTTGGTCTTGCGTCAGGTTCTGGCGCCTGAAACATGAACGGTGCAAGTGGCAAAAAACTGAGGTCCAGTGGCGTTCACTCAGGGCCTGACTGCTTGTAAGTGGTCCCTGTGCTCCAGAGGGTGTTTGCTGGCCCCTAGGACACATGGAATCCTGGTGGTACGGGGAATTCTTTAAAGGATTAGGAGTCCAGCTGGCCGGAGATCACTGATAGCCGCATTTCCACCTTATCCCCAGTGAAGCACACCGAAGCTCTCCTTTTCCCTCTGAAATGTGCACACACAGCTTTAAAGCACTGTCCTTGCTCTTAACCCAGTAAGCTGAGGTCTAAGGCATGTTGTAGTAGCTGAGAAGCAGAGCTGGTGGCTATATAAATAAGTTAATACTTAGGTTAGTGATTGTTCTCGTAGACCAATTAGCTGAAGGGACTGACTTAAACCTGGTTCCTTCTACGTGGTGATATCTAACAATAAACCAACTCCCTAACATGCTGAAATCCGGTAACCTTAAACAACAGCTAACTATGTACCTTTGGAGAGAATAGGCAGAAAGAAAAGGGAGGCCTTGACAGGAGAAAAATAAGTAAAAAAGCAAAAATAAGACACAAGAGGATAAAACTGGAAAGCATGAAACAAAAGCAAAATCAAGTGCACTAATAAGAGAATTGTCAGACAGGAAAAGGAAAAAGAGAACAAACAGAGAGCAAGACAGAAGTAATGAGACAGGGGGGAAATCAGATTCAAAATGAAATCTGGTAATAAAAGAAGTGTCAGACATAAAACGAGCCAGTGTATGACAGAGGAAAAAAGAGCCGAGGAGATGCAGAAAGGCAATCTTTAAAGAATTAAACTAACCAGATGTGGCCTCCAAAGGTAATTTGCAGAAAAGTTGGTGCTACTCCTGGTTTCTAATGAAAAGCAAACTCTAAGAAGCACATTTCTTTTATGCTCTAAGGAAAAGGGTGGTTTGTTTTTCTCTAATAAGAAACTATTTGAGAAAAATCGGAGGCTTTTGCATTACCTTTACAAGAGTGTTTTGAGGCCAAGGCTACAAAAGGTTAAACTAATAAATTGTAATGCATCTTGGGGTTTGTGTGCTGAGTCTGGTGTGCTCAGTCACCCACCCTTATGTGGATTCCTTAAACTGCCTGCATTGCCTCATTTTCCCTCATTTCAGCATACAAATTGTGATATAAACACACACATACACACACCGCTAAGACTGGAATGGAACAGAATTGAAAATGTTCATAAAGGTTTTGGTTGTGGGAAGCATTTTTTAACTTTCCAGACAGAATCTAAGATTTTCTTTGAAGACAAAGCTGAGATGGGTGGAGAATGTGGACCATTTTACTCAGGCAGAATAAACTCATTGACTTCAAGGGATCTAGGATTGAAAGACCGCTGATTTAATAGGCTAGCTCAAGAAAAACCCAGAAGTCCACTTAAAAATGCTTGTAATGCTGAAATCCTTAAGACTCCTTATGCCCAAAGGAGCATTATTACAGTAAAAACCTAAATGCACGTTCCGGGTATGTCCTGCCTGCTTCACAGCCACTCCTTGCTCGCTGTCAGCACTGTGTTATTGGTGATTGCCTGTGGGAACAGCAGCTCAGTGCCCTGGGGAAGCTCATCGTGTCTTAACTTACCGTGTTTTGGATCAGACCCTAAAATGGGTGCAGCTGAGATGTTATCACCACTTTCATTCTTGAATCTTGGAAGGTTTTCTCTCTTTCCCCTTAAAAGATCTGAGGGTAGTTTCAGGAAATACTTAAACATTGCAGATATTTTCTTTCACTTGTACAAAATCCAAAGCTTTTTCTTCCCATTTGGGGCAAACAGTGAATTCTGGTCTGAGCTGATTTATCAGGTGGTGCTTACCAGGAGTTCCGTCTGACAGTCCGTTGCTTGATGTATACTATTCCACTTGACAGCTGGTTATTTTATCTTGTTTCTGTCTCTCAGTTAGATGGCTGAAATTTCTCAAGTAGAAATAAAAACTAATTTTAATAGAGAATATATATATATTTCCTCATGTGCAAGAATATAGATATTTGCAGAATGCGTTGCTGTTTCTCAGATATTAATTTTGGATAGACATCTCAGAAATAACCACTGAATCGCTAATACAGGCAAACTGAGCAGACAGTCATGGACAATGCAAGGTCAGAATTGCTTCAGAAAGAAATGATGCCTTCCTGTGTGCTTCTCTGATCCTTGGAGGCAGCTCTTTAGAGTTCCAGCAATGTTAAAAGTAATAATTCATTCTACCTACTTTTAGTTTTGAGGATAACATAGAAGGAGGTACCAGCTCTGTGGATGCAACTTGTGGGTTTTTTCTTGTGTTGTTTTTTTTTTTTTTTCTTCTCCTTCTCCCTATTCTTTTTTTCCTTTAGAAGAAACTAATGCGTTTTCTGTGTCTGTGGAAAAGGAACACTTACACTGGGATCTCCTTGAAACAGTATTTCCAGCTACATGTATGTGAAAGTTAGTGGGAAGGTGACATTTGGAGAAGTCTTCTGAGAGCACTCAGGGTGACAGTAAGGAATGAATAATAGAAGTGGTGCTTGCAGAGTTTTCTCTTGCGAGATTTGCCACGTCCTAAGCTATCAAGTTTGATGCACCCAGAGCAGTAAGTTACCTCAAGGTACCTCACAGTTGGCCACAGTTGTAGGTTAATCTGCCTGGAGTTTGGGGGGAAGGAGTGGGGGTTGGGCGGGAGTTCTTAGAATGTTTGGTCAGCTGGAGAGAAAAACTTAGAAGTGCAGGTTGAAATATGATTCTGAGAGGTAACTGTTCGGGTTTGGAAGTATTTTCTTGGTCCTGCCTGCAGTTTACAAGAGGACACTTGTCTGCAGTACAGCCTTCAAGTGAAAGATTGTTTCCCAGAGTTCTTGAAGACAACCTTGAATATGAAAAATTTGGTCTCCCCGCTGAAGTTCTGAATCTGAA
Organism: Pseudotriccus pelzelni; assembly: GCA_035584735.1. Classification (NCBI taxonomy): domain Eukaryota; kingdom Metazoa; phylum Chordata; class Aves; order Passeriformes; family Tyrannidae; genus Pseudotriccus; species Pseudotriccus pelzelni. The sequence goes on from JAWMRA010000005.1 coordinate 11,523,166, forward strand.
TTTTCTCAGATGAAATTCACATTATATTTGGAGATGAAGTTAAGAACTTATATAACTGTATTGGAATTAAGCTACCCAGGGTTTCATGTGCATATAAGGAAACCGCATGCAGAATGATGCCTTAAGGATTAAACTCTTGATGCTGGCAATAAATAATGCAGAAAATTCAAATATTGAATGCAGAAGAAACTTCAATCAGGCAGAGCCTTGCTGAGATTTCTTTTCATGCTGCTCTTTCCACTGTTGTTCCTAAAACTAGCGGGTCTCCTCTTGAGAATTTTATCATGAGCCATATGTACGCTTTGGTGCAGTTTAAAAAAAACGAATACTCAACTTGAAGGCAAATTGAAAATGCAGGAGGATGGAACCCTACCAGGGTCAGGTCCCAGGTGGACATCTGTGCATTTCGCTGAACAATTTCTACCCCAAGTTATCATGTAAATGGTAATAGAATAGCAAAAGTCCTCTGGGATTTGAAATCAATAGCCAAGAGTAGAACTACACATTTGTTGCGTCTATTTTTAATTGTTCTAAAGGGGCAGCTCGTTTATGAGAGTTTTATCCACCAAATAACACAGCTGCTTTTGTAGGTAGTCCAGCTAGAAAGTTGTATAAAAGCATTGAAAGGAAGATGCAAAGACAAGAATTCAAAAGCTGAAACATCAAGCAGTGACAGAGTTGGTGAGCTGTGAAACCTTTAACTCTGTAGTCTTTGGGGTTTCCTTTCTGATGGAGCCACTATAACCTCCCCTCTACCTGTCAGCCATTATTGTTAGCCACAAGAACTGGGCTCAAAGTCTGAAGCGTCTGTGTGGAAGCATGAAATGGAATTATTTTGTGTTCCTAACGAGTAACCTGGGAAAAGCTTGAGCTTGCATGAGATGGGCTGTGTTCCCTGCACACACACACACAGTCTTTGGTAGCACAGTTTCTGACTTTTTAATAAAACTACATTTCTTAAGAAACCTCTTTATATCTGTAGGGATAAAACTGATGGCTAGGATTTAGAAAACACCATCGCAGAGAAATCGTTGCATCGGGAGAGAGGCAGCCACGGGAGTGTAGGAGCCAGACATCCCTTCCCTGGTGTCCAAGTCTAGTCAGTGCCCTTCTCAGGGGGGATAGGAGGTCTTTTTTCTTTCCCCATGTGGACAAGCCTTTGGGGCAGCCCTGTGCTTTAGTGCAGGACTTAAATAGGTGTTATGCAAGTGTACCAGACCAGTTTGTTTGGGATGGGAGATGCCTGAACGAGGAGTCAATTAACATCCTTTTCAGCACAGTGACATGCGTGGTTCCTAACTCTTAGGAGAAATGTCTTACAAACAGAAACACTCAACTGTAATGAGTATTTTCTTTTTATAAAGTATGTAAAAAACATGGGGATTGGAACAAAATCACGTTTAAGGTCCCTTCCAACCCAAACCATTCTGTGATTGTGTCCAGAGGTCAAAGTTCAGTTCTTTGTTCATGACTTTCTAAAACAGGCTCTGAACTTCTCATCTGCTGAAAGGGTTCAAAAGCAGAGCTGACAAATTTTCCAGAGGTTTTAATCATTGTTTGCTGTCACTGAAATTTACTATAACCAAAACAACATAAATAATGGGATTGGCTTGTTTAGATAACATGAACTTTGTAAGTGTCATTTCTATTGAAACAGAGGGTAATTTACCTTTAACATTCCTTTGCAAACAGTTATTATTGCTGTTTGGTTATTTTGGATACTAACTTAAATATATTTCTCTCCTGGCACTGGAGTGTAACCCTTGTAACACAGTGTACCACAAAGCAAAAACAACGGGCAGAAAGGGCTAAAAGTGAAGATCTGACCTTTCCAAGAATCTTCCTACAGGCTGTAGCTGACTGCAACTGCTTTGGAAGATTCAGTTTTGCAAGTGCTATGGCTATATGGAAAGGACTAATGCATTTCATTTGGCAAGGGAAGGAGTTCTTTTCTATCTGAAGAATTATAATGGCAGAAAAGCAAAGGGACAAATTCTAGATACCTCACAGCAAAACACTGTTTGTCTGTAGAAAGGTTTAAGAAATGAAGTTCTTTTTTAGTGGTAGAAGAGGGGAGACTGGATACTGTTGGAGTTTAAAAATGTGTGTTTTGCAGAAGACTGGTAAAGTGACAAGAAAAAACCAGACAATTCAGGGACAGTGTTATGGAAAAGGTGTTTGAAATAAAACTGCAGGAAAGCAGGAAGGAAATTAAATGCTAGGCTTCTCTGAAAGATGGGATATTCCCCTTCCTGGGAATAGAATCTTTACGGACTTTAAAATTATAGATTGACAATTTCTTACACAAAGAACACAATTTTTAAATTTGGTTCATAAATTGAAAGTGAGATTTGCACAGGAAATAGTCAAGAAAGCTATTCATCCTAATTTGAATAGGATTCTGTGCAGGAGTTTGTCATAGTATTTTGACCTTGCCAAAGTAGAAGCAAATTCCCAGGTAGTGTTACTGGGCAAAATATGTAGCTGGCATTTTATCAGCTAAAATCAAAAGTAGCAAGGGCTAAAACGATGCCTTGGTCATTTAGTTGGGGCTCTGTATTTGAGTTGAAGCACTGTTTGTTTTTCAAGTCTCAAAATACGATCTAGACTTGAAACAAGGATGCTGTTCCATCCAGTGCAGGTGGGCTTACTGAGTGACAGCACTCGGGCAGCAGCCTAGCCTTTGAAACAGGTAATTGTGTTGATGATGAGATCATTTTGAGAGCCTCAGAGCTGTTGCAGAACAATGGAAATCGTGCCACAGAGTTCAAGCAATACAGTCTGCTCCCTGTGAAATTGCTACACACAGAGCATGGGCCGATCAATGAAGCTGCAGCACTTCTTCCCGAGGGAAAGAACTCTCCAGAGGCAAGCTGTTGAGAATGGAACTAAATGCCAGTAAAATGAAAGGTGTGAGCTGGAATCAAAGCAGGCTTTCCATACAGATCACTGACACAGTGGCAGAGGAAGGAGGTTTGCAGATAAGCAGCTAGTTTTGTGCATATTCCAAGAACGCTTTGCCAGTGGAAATGCTTTCAGGGTCCTGTGTGAAGAGGGAGCATGTGGGAAACCTGAAGAGGCAGTAGAGGATACACTTGCAAGAAAAGCACTGGCAGGCAGCCTCCACGTTCTGTGCTGTTCAGGAAAGCTGTAAGAGTCATGGGAGCAAGGTTATTACAGCATTTGAGTTCAATGAGACTGGATGTGTTATCAGTGCCATGGGCTGGGAACCACGGCGGGGTTGGATCAAGGATTGGACTTGATGATCTCGGAGGTCTTTTCCAACCCAGTTGATTCTGTGATAAGGACCAGGATATTTTTCTTATTTGCCTTCCAAGTAACAAACCCAGGTGAGCTATCTGAGGTGGTTTAGCATTCTGTCACTGCAGTAAGTACCCAGATCCAGGGGGATGTTAGAGCCCAGGTGTACTGATTCTTGAGTCAGTGGCTAGACAGTGATTTCACCTGTTGACAGAAGAATCACTGGAAATAGAAGGTTGTCTTGATATAACCTTGTCTTGGATATTATTGATGAAAAAGGAAGGGCTGCTTATTAGAGAAAGAGGAATAAAATCTTCCTAAAGCAGAAGGCTTAATTATTCAGTCTGTAGAAGACTGTCTGAGATCCAGTGTGGTACATGTTTTATAGGCCCATTGTTGTCAGTGTTTCTAGTTAGATATTATTGAACACTCCTCTATATCCTTACAGCCCACAGTGCACCTGCAAGCTGTTGGTCTTCTCTGTGCTTGTCCATTCTGTCGTCACTGTATTTGGTAAAAACTCTTCAAAACATTAAGGAATAACTGCAGTTGAGCAGCTTGGATCATAGAAATGCTATACTTGGTATTTCCCACCCCCCCCAAATATATCTAATCCTTCAGTATAGTGAGATACAGTTGACTTATGCGTAGATTTAGATGTCTCACCTCACGAATAACTGTAAATGTGATTGAGTCCAGTTAATCTAGTTAGGCTCTGAGTTGCAGGACACAAGGACACTGCATTACCCAGCTGGAACAGTATAATGTAAAGATAGTACAGAGTGATTACTTGATCAGACCCTCAGTGCTGCAGAATTCCAGGCACCTCAGTTAAGTCAGCTGTAGTTCAGTATTATTTATGCCTGTTTTTTTCCCCTCTTGCTTTCTCATATTTTCGCTTCTTTGTCACTGTCAAAATCTGACATTAACCTACATGTGCACTCAGAACCACCGGGGCAGAAATATTCAACATGCTGTTTGCGCAACACATTCCAGCGTCACAGCAGAGGTGTGGATGCCAGGATAATCGAAATTTAAAGAAGTGCAAAATCCTTTCTCTACTTAAAAAAAAATAATTTAAAATTCCCCTTTAGTGATTTTTACTGGAAATTGTTGACTGCTATGTAGGCTGAAAGGCTGATTCACTGTTCATTGCTGAGAAAATTACAAACAAGTTATCTCACCATCTGTGATACTCATGTGGATTCTTCAGAGGAATGGCACAGTTGTTATCAATCAAATTGCTTTATCAGACAGACCTCTGCACTCTACACTATCAGAAGAGTGTATTCACAGGACAAAATAGAGAAAAATTATGTAATGTATTACTCTCCTCTTTTCCTTCCTAATATGCTTGGGTGGTTGATTTACTGCTGTCCAGGAAGGCAGGTTTGCTGTGAAACGCTTGAGGTGTACATTCTGTAGGAATACCCTCAGAAAAGGCTTTCGCTCAGCGATGCCCTCCAGCAGTTGTACAAATCCGAAATGTGAGTCAGGAGGTTGTAATCCTTCAAGACAGCTTTCTCAATCTTCTGAGCTGAGCAATAATCAGACAGCATTTCTGGAGCATCCCAAAAACCAATCACGTTCCTACACGTTAAATGGGCTTTTCCAAGATGCTGTCATTAAAATCTTAAACCAAAATGTTAATTGAGCAGTATCAGATTCTTGCACGCCTCTAACTCTTTTCCTGTCTTTAAATTGAGTTTAACAATAGGAGTGTTTCTCAGGCCAATGTCTGGGAATGCAGAACTGTTGTCTCTAGTGAATCTTCTGTTTTTCTTTTGTTAATTAAATATTCGACATTGTAGCATCCTCATTTCTCACTTGTTTGAACTGGATCAGCTTCCATTCTCAGAACATTTCATCGCACGAATTCATTGTAATCACACTGCTGCCTTGAGCATGTATTTAATCACATCCCTGGGAATAGGAGCTCTGTAGTTCTATCCACATGCGTTGAACATACTCAAGTTTCAGGACTTTTTTGATTTTTTTTTTTTTTCACCTCCACCTCGTCTCTGGATTTTCATATAAGATGCACCCAAACCTCATGCAGTGTATTTTGCTCTTCATCTATAGTGAGATGCCAAAATAGCATGATTGCCTAACAATATGTTTTTGTCTGCTTACCAGTTTGTAAGTTTTACCGTGGATGTAAAAAACCCCCCCCCCAGTCCAATAAAGATCAGTGACTTACTAAAGCTCTGGGGTACCCATTTTTCAGCCTCTCGATTAGTTCATGGGATTTAAAAAACTTAATTGTTTCTTAATCTTAAACTGAATTCTTTTCACAGTGATGAAAGGCAGGAATAGTTCAATTGATGTGAATTGTAGCACACTGTATGAGCTGGTGTGTATGAAGGGAAAATCAGGCTCTGTCGGTGCAATGTGGTGGTGGAACTATTTTCTTATGTGATGTAACAAATATTTGCGTTTTCTAGTTTGGCTGCATCTTCTGCTGGTAAATTTGAGGTATACGTGTATAATGGCACGCAGGGCTCTTCTGTCTTCAGCTGGTCGTGTCTGACGAGCTACTGAGAGAGCTTTAGAGTGTCTTTGCAACATCCCTGACACTTGAGTAAGCAAGTTTTTCTCCGTTGAGTGGTGATCTCAGGTGCCCTTTATCCTCCCTGTGCCCTCCTGCTCACCTGCTCTCTCTCTCTCTCCGTGCTGTGAGCGTGCAGGATGGCAAACGATCTGTCGGGGCTGGAGCCGCGAAATGTTGAACAGCCGAGTTGTGCCCGTCTGACCTCGACTGTGAGTGCTGCCGCGTCCTTCTCTCGGGAATTCAGCTACCCCTGAAACGAGACCAGCTGAGCGCTCGTGGCTGTGTCAAAATTTGCAAACTCGCACTAAGTTACGAGGGGCAGAAAGAAAGGAGAGCAGGCAGATAAGTGACATTAAGCTTGTAACAAAAATCCCACAAACCTCCTCCGTGCAAAACCACCACCACCACCACCAAAAAATCCCACCACCCCAAAACCCCAATGTTAGCGTATTTTCGGCAGTGAGTTATTGTATTAAAGATGTTTACTGCCTGTGGATCTTACTTTTCATCTAACAGTGAACTAGTCAGTGCTTATATGCTTCCAACAAAATGAAATTAAAATTGTGTGACGTGCACTCATTTTTGGCAACAGTTCAAGGAAAATCCTTTTTGGCTTGGAAAAATTAAATTCTATCTTAGTTGCTTTAAAATGTTTTGCTGGCTATGTTGCTCATTATAGTTACAACTGTGAATCCCTGCATGGTCCTGAATTTGCTAGAGAATTTACTAAAGCCAGCAGGATCCAGAATTGGGAGTATTTCAGCCTACTTTATTAAGTAATTCTCCAAGGGCCTTTGTTGTTACACTGTAGTCAAATGCTACAAAAAATTATTTGGCATTCAAAGTTGGATCCCATCTTCCTGTTCCTATGAAATGAAAACTTACGTGCCTGTCCATCTGTCTGTCCAGTCCTCTTCTCCAAAAAAGTTCCGCAGTTCCTGATCAGTTCCTGATCATCTCAGAGCTACTTACGTTCCTACGGTGAACATTAGTGACCATTTAGAAGAGGAGGATCCAAAGCAAGGTCCCAGGCAAAGCTGAGCTGTCGCACACCCTCTGCTTGGCAGCAGCTGCCAGTTAATCAATGCATATATAATTTGTTAATAACTGCAGTGCACGCGGTCTCTGGCCCGGGGAGAGTGTCTTAGAGGACGTAGTTCCATTATTTCCATTATTCATGGAACATCTTGTAATGCTAAACGATATACAAGCAGCGGGAAGATGGAAAACTCATCTCTGTTTGATCATAAACGGCAGAAACCTCCAGGGACTAATGAGTGTAATATTGCTTCGTGCTCTCGCCCAATGGCAAACAGAACGTCCACAGCCAGATGCATGTGAGAAATCATGCATCTGTACCCCCATCTTTGATCTGACATTGCAGTTAAGTACTTGCAAAGGGCGAGTGGTGCATGTGGGCACTCACATGCACAGGCATACGGGGGTATCTCAGCTCTGGTACTTGTTTCTTTAATTTACAGTCCCCACGAAACCTGAGAGGGTGTCTTACTTCCATTAGTAATGCTATCATTGCTGTTATATTCTGGACAAATGCACTGTTTGTAGTGATATGAAATCTTTCCCACGAGACTCCCCTGTTTAAATATCCTCCTTTTGTTTGAAATAAAAGACACTTTAAGTTTCATTTTTCTTTTACTTCTGCCTCCTTCGGATGTTAAAGAATAAGGTATCCTATTAATTCTGCTTGTAGGAATTCACTCCACTCTCACAGGACCATAAATGCGTTGTAAACTGTGCGTGTGCGTTGGGGGGTGGGGAGTATCCTCCTTTGTTCTCTTTACTACTGTGTGCTGAACTGTTCTACTCCCAGAAAATGGAACATTATGCCTACAATATTTTTATCACGCTATCTATAAAAGATCAGCCATGAAACAGTGCATCAGGAAGATACAAGATCAGAATAAGGCCGGTTGTTTTACAGCAGCAGTGTGCTGCTATCCAACGCCTTTTAGGTCTGGTTTCCAGCTCTCCTACCACTTACGCTTCTGTTGAAAAATGACCTAGGGAACAAATCCGTATGGTCAGCTCTGGATGATCAAAGCAGGAGAAAAATCAAATAAAGAGCAATGGGGACACGAGTTTAAAATAAAAGAATGGAAAGGAGGAGGTATGGATAATGAGTTTCTTAACCTCATCTGCAAGCCCCAGTTTCAAATTCCTTTATACTGAAAAGTCAAAGCGGGCTATCAGCAATATATGGCTTTTACTGGAACAGTCTCTAGTGAGTTCAGATGCCTCTCAGAAGCCAGGAGAAATTTTCTAGCTCTTTTGACAAATCCAGGAGCAGATTTCTGTAGTGGCTGCTTGCTGCACCTGCAGGTTCCTGAATGCAGGCAGGCTCCTGGAGTCACTGTGTGTGTTGCCAGTGGAGTCTGGACAGACACTGATTTTGCACCCAAGCAGGTATTTCTACTCAAAAAAGCAATTGTGCAGCAAATAAAAGGCATTTTCAGATGCTTCTATATCTTTATGTGGCTTGCTCTCCATTCATCTCTTGGTGCCTCATGCTTAATAGCCTCGCTAATAAAAAAAGAAAATCAATTTCCCTTCCCTAGATTTCCCAGAGAGATAGCAGAAGTACAGATGCTGTTATTGGTGGAATTCATTCTTGAAACTTTGTTCTGAAAGCACTGCAGGCCTTACTGAATGCCACACCAGACACTTCCAACTGCCATCAAGGGCCATACTGCGAGGTCCTTCTTCCTCTGACCCTCTGGTGCACACATTGCATTTGAATTCAGCACGTTTAGTATCTGCCGAATGGTCTGCCAGAAACACACAGAATTTCCCCAAGAAACAGCGTTCTTGCTTGGGGCTATAAGATGTCATAAAATTACAGCTGAAGCAATGGTGTTCATCACGTTCTGTTACTCACTGTGTACTACATAGGATTTTACCCAGGGCTTCAAGGAACGGGAAGAAGGTTCTTTTCCTTTGTTTCACCCTTTCCTTGTTTAGTCACGGTATTATAAATGTTCATCTAGTCAGTTTTGACCTTTCCTGAAGTCTTGGGGCGCATGGGTTTAGGTGTTTTGGCTCAGAGACCTGCTTTTGTTCTGCACGGTGTCTGTGTTAAAAGCTTAGATGTTGTGAAACACAGAACAGGAATCATCACATGGAGCCAGGGCAGCACATTCCATCCCACCACGCTTCCAGGGTGTTCCTGGGAGCCTGTGTGTGTGCATGAAAACAATTCTGTCCTCTCCTCAGTTCTAGAAGCAGAACGTTTTCGTAGCCTCTCAGTGTATTCTAAAGAGGTTTTACAGATAAGAGCTCCATCCATCACAATGAAGAACGTTCCACAATTACTAAATACATAGTGCAGTGTGAAATATGGCCCATCAGAAAACACAGGCACTGATACCTGTTGAAAACTTCCACGTGAATACAAGACTCTAATCTTGATTACTGCCCATTCATTGTTTAGTGGAAGCTATTGCTGCCATAAAGACCTTACAGTGAAATTTTTAAACCTAGCACCATCAGATATATGTTTGGCAGAGATCTAATCCAGAATCTGTAGAAATCAATTTGACATGATGGAAAGGTGAGGGGAAAATAGCACATCTGTATTTGAGTATTGCATTAATCTTCCTCAATATATGTATTTACTGCTAGCTACTTCTTAGGGTTAAATATTTGCCCAAGGCCACACAGTTTTCCGGCAGAATAGGTTACAAATAAAATGACTTGTAAGATGTGTTCTTTAAAGGAGACTCCACTGTTTGAGTGGCACAGTCCTTCTCACCTTGAACTTCTAAAATTAGGAAATTTTTACTTACATCCACCTCTAAATTGTGGTCATGTTAAGCAGCAATGCAGACTATATATAGCAACAGCTGTCTACTTAGATTTTTTTTTTTTTCATCTCCTCCTTCTTGCAGCCCTCCAGGGTGTTGGAGTTTCCCTAAGATGATGTATTCCTAGTTAGAATTTCAGTCCAGTGACTGGAAGTTCAAGGTTCGCATCTGCTCAGAATAATATTCCTGGACTATTGCCTATTAATTATTCTCTCACAATAGCTTTGCAAGCAAGTATCATGGGTCAGGATGATTTACACTTCCTTGAAATTAATCTAATTAATAGATAATTTTACTATTGTACTTTCAAAAAAAGATGATAAAGTTCAACAATAATGGACTCTACTATGGATTTTCCTATCTATTAATATCATTATAGATCAAATTTGGTGATCACATTAAATCATAGATGGGTATTAAAAACTTCTGATGAAATAGTAATTTTTTAAAATCTCATTCCAGTGCTGTTGTAATGTGCTGCATAGGAGGAGTGAATAAAGTGAATTAAATCTAAATCATGCATTATTAGACAACAGAATAATTAAAAAACAATCAAATTTTGCTTTCTTAGTAGTGTCATTACCTTACCTGGTTTGATTCTTAGACAGCTAGAGTAATTGACAAATTTTGAACTGCTTTGCATTTTGAATTTGTGCCTTAGTGGACTATTATTTTATAATTTTTCCCCCTCTGATGCCATTTTTAATGAGCTTTTAGTTCAGCTTATTGAGCAAACCATTTACCCCTATACAATAGAATAACAACATTTTCCCTGAGTCAGCAGTGCTGCCTGCTGTGACTTGCTTTTGCTGCAGGTGGAAAAGGGGATTTCTTTTAAGGTCTTTTATTTCTTCATGGTGCAGACTTGATTCTCTAACAGAGCTTGTGTACCTCAACTGGTTGTTTAAGTGCTGGGTTTGGGGGTTTTTTGCCTCGTAGTTCATTTGTCAAAACCTCTGATTCCGCTTCCTTCTAGGTCTCTGTGCAGTAAAATAGTCCAGTAATATATCTGTGATTTTTCTTTGTATAAAGATCACATAAGCAATCCACCCTGTGGTCAGGAAAGACAGAGAAAACTCTGAGAACTTAAACCAGTGCAGAACTTTCCTATAAATTTCAGTATTCTTTGGATCACCAAAGGGAGACACTTTGGGTGTGTGAGAGGAGCTGCATTAATTCCCCATTTCTGTGAGCATCCAGTGACAACAAGAAGAGACAGAAGTGAAAGACAAGCAGCAAATATCTCTCTGTACTTATTGTTCTTTAAACTGATTGTATCATCCCTACTTTTATGGTATCAGAAAATCTCTTTTTCCTTTCCCTTTAAAGGGATGTGTCGGCTGCTGTCTCTTCGAGGTGACAATATGAGGCTTTTAGGAGGTGACAGCTCTAGTGTAAAAAGGCAGGAGGGTGAAATAAAATGTTTGTAACCCTAATAGTTTACTTCACCCTCTAATGCTTTGTACACTTTTACCCTTCAGTGGACAACTTGTGACCTGCTTGGTACACTCTTGGTCAAAATTTGAGAGGCTGAATCATTTAGTGTCAAAATTTCTCTTAGCTCTGTTTAAAACCATGGTGAATGTTCCAACGTAAAGTGACCAGAGTGTGGCAGGTTTTCTGTCACGGCACAGCCTGTGCACAGTGTGTTTCCTTGAGATACTTTTAAGTACTTGAGTTAAGGCTGGCCATTGCCAACTGTTTTTGAAGTAGTATCTAAAGACTTAAAAATAGTTTGAGATGCTGTTTTCAAGATCCATTTCTGCGCTGCTCTGTCAGAAAGGGGAGAGTGCTTTCTAGAAATCTGACCCTAAGCCCAACACCTCCTCTTATTCCAGCTGCTGCAGCTCTTCTGTCCTGCCTGGCATTACTGAGACCTGAGTATTTCTGAAAGTTGTTTTTGTAAAAGCTTTCTGGGGGTTGTTTGTCTCCTACAGTTGATATTAAATCCAGAGGTTTTTTTGAGGATTAGAGTATCTAAGGATGGGCAGAGGGTGTAAAATTAGATGTTGTGGTGCTCAGTGAGGTAATAGCATTCAGACAAAAAGAAAAATGCAGTAAGACCAGATGAAACTTGATCAGTGACATTTGTGGTGAATGCTGAGTAACTAAGAATGAGAAATTTAAAATATAAGGATTTAATGTCTTGGAACATTGATATCTGAAGTTGGATTTTTCTAGCCATAAAGTTGTGGGAGCCCCAACAGACCTAAGGTTTAAACCAATTAAATCTGTTTTTCAGCACTGTGGGTTTAGTTGCATGTTCAGAAGCAAGGAAATTGCAGATAAATATTCTGATTGCTCACATACTCCATTTGTGATTTAATGAAAAAAAACTACCAAAAAAAGTCTAATGAAAAAGGAAGGGCATCATGAATTTTGGCATCTAAAATTGATTGATAAACGATCAGCTGACTAGTGATGAGCGTTTCGTTCTTTTAACTTCTTCAGTAATGTGTGAATGTCACCTTATATAACACTTAAAATGAATAAACCTGGAAATGAAATAAGTTAGGATGCATCTTTGTGTTCCTCCCCTCACTGGCGGACAACTTGTCTCATTAATCTGTATAGAGGTGTTAATTTAAACAAACAGCATTATTTGTTAAGATTTATGGCTGAAAGACTTCGAGGTTCACCGAGAAAATCTTACGCTGCTTTTATTTTTTTCAGAGCACTGGGATAGTTTTTATGACTCCTGGTGGCTGGAACAGATCCTAAACTCTCATAACTTTTAATGACTATACAAACTACTACAGAGCTAAATATTCTGACAGAATGTGAGCACAATAAAAGATGGTTGGTGACATGTGGGCACAGGACAGTGGAGAGTGGGGTGCTCTGTCCTGTGCAGATTCCTTCTTGTATGTATGCTGCTGTTTAAGCAGCACTGGGGTAAAGGTAGAGGTAAAAACTGGTAAATGCTACCTAAAAATGAAAACCTTTGAGAAAAATAGTGGGAAATATTGAAAACGGATGAAATAGTAACATTCCCACATCCATTATACACACTTTTGGAATATCATAAGCGTTGGAGTGTCTAGGATCTGTTTTTAGTAATAACTGCGTATGATTCTGGTTCCAAATGAATTTTAGGAAAGCTCAGCTTTGCTTGGTCCTTCTAAAGGGTCTTGGGGTTCATTATTTAATCTCACTGCTGCCTCTGGCATCTTCCCTGCACCAGCAGCAAAACCAAAGATGAGAACTTGATTTTCATATCCAGGTCAAGACTTGCACATCTGGAACCTCAGCAAGTTTCTTTGTGGCTGTCAGGTACAAAGATGCACTATTTGCTCTCACAGACATCAACAAGAGCATTGATGAGCTGGATTTGGTGATGCCAGGCTCGGCTCAGGTAAAAGTTGAGGCATGTTAAGTTTGCAAATAGAGGAGCTGATACACAAAGGCCCTGGGAAGGGATAACATTAAAAAAAAAATTATATTTTTCTTACTGTCCCTGTTCAAATTTAATTGTGCTTCTGGCTTCCTCTTGCTCTCTTTTAAATCAGTTAGAGATATCTTCATAGGAAGGAGGACCAGAATTCCACAGCTGGTTTTGTTTGGTGCAGGTAGCATAGAACCAAGTACCTGGACAGGAGATTATGTCTTTGTTATGTCTTAAACAAAAAATTAAGCTCAATTTGAATGTTTTGGAGGTTTATGCTACTTAAGTTTGTTTCTTGCATGCAAATCAGTAAAATGGGTATGAAGAGAACCAGGGGTTGGGAATAATTTCTGACATGTGACAATGTCTCTATGTTTGATGGACTAAAGGATGGAAAACAGTGCTCGGTGCACAAATGTGTCACATTTCTTCCATCAATGAGTTCTGGATCATCTCTGATAGAGTGGCTAGGAGTGGTTTCTTTTAAGTTTAAGAAAGCCACAGATAGGATATATTTGCATTTCCACATCTAGCACTTTTAGTTTTTAATACAGATTCATGTCCAAATGTGTTTTCATTAAGCCTTATTAGACAGAGATTGATAATCTTCTGTGCGAATTTTTCATCGGAATTTTCTCGTGCATGTGCTCGTTCAATGATGCATTTTCATTATGAAACACATAAAGCTTTTTTAAGCAAAAAATAAAAGCACAGAAAATCCAAATCAGTTCAATTACACTTGCAGATTAAAATAAAACTGTAATATATATCTATTGTATTGAAATGCTAACTCTATGAATTTTTGATCTGCTTTAAAAATGTAAATCTTGGATTTGATTAGATTTGCTCTGGAGTAATCTACACTGAATAAATCTGTCTTCCTTTCATGTGGTTTGTCAGTGTTTGTAGTAGGTTTGTACACACAGCTTTCGCCATCATTTTCCAGGCAGTAAAAGCAGCCATGCAGAAAAGCCACCCATAAATGTCAGAAAACAGAGATATTTTGTTGCATTCCAAGGGCTTTGAAGGTCAAGTTCAATTCAGTTAGCTCACCCAGCGTGAGAGGAGCGTGATATGATGATAGAATGTGTGTTTGGGTAGGATATATATGTTACTGTCCCTCTGCTGTTCTATCAGGATAACAGATCAGTGAGAGATTAAACTTTACTGCTTGGAAGAATTTCTTTTGGAAAACTATCAATTTTTTATGATTTCCTTTAGCTCCTGTTGAGATGCTCTGCAGAAATAATGAATCCAAAGCATTTACAGCTTTTATCACAATGGAAATTGACTCCTGATTGTGGCTTTTGGGTGCTGTTCCACTGCAGGTATCCCACTCAACTGTAGGTATTCACAAAATAGCTCTCAGATCATAGATTTTATTGTAAATGTGAAACGGTGTTTTGTTTCTTTCTGATGAAAACTAGTTCAGAGAAAATTATTTTCCTTATTCCTGGAAGAGAGAGGACAGCACAAAAGGCAAAGTTTTTCCACTGTGGATTTGTCAGAGCAGCCAAGGAGTCTGTTCTGCAGATTCCCACCAGACCTTTCCATGAGCTCAGTGCTTTGTGGATACCTCCCCGTACTCTGTCCCGCTTCTTTTTTTTTTTTTTTTTCTTCTTCTTCTTTTTATAAAGAGAAGACCTGATCAATAGAGCTCATAATTAAATTGAGGCCACTACCTTGATCAGTGCTTTTATTGAGTTTCAGTGCCCTGATTTAAGGAGCTCCCTAGTCAACTGAGGGATATGTCATCAGCTGCTTGAGAAGTGTGTGAGCAGTCATTATGTTTTGTAACTCTAATGCTGCATGTTCCTTGCTATCTGGAGAGTCTCCCCTGTGGCAACTTCTGATAACCTCTTGCACGTGTTATCCGAGGAGGAATAATGAACGGACTCCTCCATGGAGAAGCAATACGATTGTATTGAACGGGCAAGAAATTTCATTTAAGTTCCTGCTGGTTCACGACGTTTCCCTGCGACTGTATGAGCAGACACGAGTAAAGCAGGGTCAGATCATGCCAGTACTTGAAAGAAAAGTCTCTGCCAGAAATGGACGGGCCATTTGTCCCTCTCTGTTGGTACAGACGCTGCACTGATTAGTGCAGCCCCTCCTACGAATAAGATTTAAAACGTATGCCCGCTTTGTGTTTTTCACTGGGGTCATAAAATGGTTGGATGTGCTGCTACGAGCACGCAGTGCTTCACACAGTTGATCTGCATCCTGGATGGAAAGCTCTGTTCTGCAGTGCTGCGATGATAATCTGACCGTTAAGGTTTACAGCAAGATGGGTTCTGTGTGCCCTCATCCAAACACACCCCCAAACCCCCACCCCGTTCAGTGTCCGCCCTACTGATGGCATATTGCTCTTGGCCTTGTTTGGAAGAATGAACCCTGGATACGACCACCCCAGCAAATCCCACACCCTCCACGTGCCTCCACCCGCTCAAAGATTTGCTGCCCTGAAGGGTTGTAAGCCACAGAAACAGTTTAAAGCCTACATCTAAATCTTGGCTTTGAAGATCTCTTCAGAGGTGACGCTGCCATGCTGGTGTCCTCTTTTTTTTTTTTTTTCCCTTCCCCAAAGCCCCTATTTCTAAGCTTCCAATAAAGAAAACAGCATACAGAAAGAAACAAGAATTAAGCTGGGAAAGTGTTTTGGTTTTGGGTTTTTTTTCTCTCTAAAAGTAGCATGCTCCCAGCTATATGGCAGAAAATTTAAAATTACCGTTACAAAATAGCAGGTCTCAGCCTAGACTTCTCCGTAATTAGGTCTTGCTTTTTATCGGCTATAAATGATTAAGCCTATTGAAATGTTACTCAATGTGCCAGCAGCAGACAATGCTTGGAGGCACTGAATAATACATTTTGCTTTCCTGGTGACGTATGTGGCAGCTCTGTATGGGTGAAGTAGGCTGGAACAAGTTTATCCGAAGTAAACAGGGAGATTTCCGTGTCTGATGGAAAACAGACAAATTGCCAAAACAATTCAGAGGCCAGATTTACTTGCTTTGTGTAAAAGGCCATCCATGGAGGCTGCTCGTCTCCTGCTAACCCAGAACAACATTCCTACAGCTGTGTTGGAGGGTCTCTTGGTCAAGTTTAAAAGTAAAAAAAAAAAAAAAAAAAGGAAAGAAGCTACAAAAGACCTCCTGCAGGCTGGCTGAAGGGCATCATCTCTGTTTAAGAACAGCTTCTTTCTAATTCATAGTGGCCCTCCATTTTGTTTAGGAACACCAGTTTGTAAAAACTGGTCTTTCTTCTCTCTGAGCTTGGACCTTTGCCTGGTGACCATGAAGGAGATCTGTAGCAATTGTATCTCTTTATATTTTAGAGCAAAGCCAACCGTTCAGCCAGACCTTGAAAGAGTCTCCCCACACCAAACAGTGTTTGCGTCCCTGCCACTGGAATGAAAGGCTCTGATCTGCACTGTGTTAGGGTGCACTGGCTGGCTGAGGGGGCCCAAGACAAGACTCAAATCAGGAGTGACCACCTGCTTCTGCTTCTCTTTCCGTGCTTGTAAACAGCAGGTGAGCTGCGTGCACTGGCAGAGAGCATCCAGAGCGACGTTCCAAAAGTGCGGTCCTCCCGAAGAATGGGATGGGCTGAAGCTGGTGTGAAGGGCCAGAGCAAGATTCCTGCCAAGATCTCATTGGGATGGGTTGAAGCTGGTGTGAAGGGCCAGAGCAAGATTCCTGCCAAGATCTCTTTAGTCTTGCAGTGTTGAATGGCCTTCGGAAGGAAAGTGAGGCACGGCGTCAGCTTTTGTTAGCTTCAAGTCCAGCATGGCCGTCAGGGACCTTGACAGAAGATAATTCAATGCAGAAAGTTTGGGCTTGTCCAGATGGTGGTAGGCAATTACACTTCATCTGTGTGAATTCCTGGTTATGCAGTTTTTGCTCTGTGGCACAAACTTTTCCCTGCAGGCAGAAGTGAGCTGCAGGCAAGTGAAGGTTTCCAGCAAAAGGCATTTTCTTCACAGGTGTGCAGCCTGAGAATGTGGGGTTGTTATAACATTTTATTTACTTTCATTTCTTCTGCCCTTAGGCCGCTGTCATGTGTTTATTTGTCTGATTATTATTTTCTTTCTTATCTGGAAGTCAGTACTTCCAGAGGTTACATCCCAGAGTAGTATTTACTAAACATACAGGTATGTGATTAACATCCATTCCTCCTGTTGTGCACCAAACACATTAATGGCTTTATGGCCACGAGCAGAAATTGAATGTATCTCACTTTTACTTTAGAAGCTGTCACATTCTCTTTCATGTGAGTTTTTGAAACAAGAAATTGACTGTTTCTGGTATTTCACGTGAAATAGGCTTTTCATATTTACATCTTTTTTAAACTCTGGTGATCTGCAAACCAGAGGTCTGCTGGCATTTTATTGCCTTCTAAGAATCTTTCTTGATGCATTTGTGGAGCTTCTTTTGTTGTTGCTTTTCTACTGGTTTATGCATTTTTTAAGTCTGTTTCTGATCGAAAGAATCAACTTTTTGAAAGGGATTTTCCACGAACATGTTGGCATCTGTAGAGTGCCTACCAGAATGCTTTTGAAACCCCCCCAGTTAGGGGATTCCATCTTAGGATGTTGCCAATTAAGACTCTTTATCCATTTCTATAGAAGAGAGAGAGAGAGAGAGAGATCATTTAAGTGAGCACTACCTGGCAGGATAAGAGTTAATACTCACCTAAGGGTGTTTTTTTCCTTTGAACTTTTTCTCAGCAGTTGAAAAATAGCTACAATCAGGTACTACTTCAATAAGTAGTAACAACCAACTGCCAGGTTGAAAGATCACAAATTCTTGTACGGGCAGTTCTATTATAGGGAGGCGTTCGTCAGCCTGTGTGCGTGTCTGAAAGCTTGCCAAGGTATTGATAAGAAGAGCTGGGCAATAATCCAGCACCAGAAGAAAAAAAAAATCACCATTTGAGAGCCTTTTTCCCCCCTTTTTAATACTACTTATCACGCAGAGACTACAGCAGTGTTTATATAATATGCATCTACAGCTACCGATGAAGTTCACCCTGTTTGTGAAGGACATCAGTGAATCAGTAACTGCAGTTTTAGATCAAATATTCTTAACGGACCTTACAGAATGAATGAAAAGTCAGCAAACTTATTTGAAGTGTGCCTTTCTGCCACGGGGATCTTTTAAATTGCTGGACAGCTTTCAGCTGCAGTATAAAATGAAGTAGCAGACTGGCCAAAGGCCACTTGCTCAGACGTTTAGGTTGCCTTGGTGGTCCTGTGGCTCCGCGGTTTGGGCAGGTTGGAGCTGTGCTGATGACGTGTTTGTGCCTTGCTGAGTGGAGGCTGTTTGCACGGGGAACCCCAGGCCAGAAGCAGACTGCTGAAGTACGTCCAAATTCAGCTTTGAGTGAGCATGAAATGAGCGGCAGAAACAGTCACTGCATAGGATATGGAGAACTCAAAGCGCTGGAAAGCCTGAAGGGATAAGAATATCTCCAGCCAAATAAATGCTCCTTCTTATCAGGCTTCGAGTTTAGGGCGAGAGGGAATAGTGAGGCAGAATAATTCCTGAGATCTGGCGATGCTTTACAGTTTGAAGGGCTCAGAATCACTGGGGCTTTTCAAATGTAGTAACTTCTTATGCATGATAGCATATGGGAGGCCTTCAAAAGACTTCAACAGTTACTCCCTGAAACTTGGAAACTTTATCTTACATAATTTCATATTATTACCTAAATATATGTGCTATTTCTGATGAGAATGCTCTGTGCAATAAAGCTATGCAGTTACCTGAGACTAATAATAGTTTACATATAGGAGGATTATCTCCTATATAAGGCTTTTAATAGAGACTGATGCTGCTCCAGCAATTACTTGGACGCCACTGTGCTGATTCCTGTTTTTGTTCGTTGCTCTGCTCTTACCCCAGTAAGCCTGAGCACACTCTGCAGATTTTTGGCTTTAATGAAAGGCATGTTTGAATCAGGTTTTTTTTTCCCGTGCAAAGCTCTGTGTTGAGCTGCTGTGAATGTAGACCCACCACCACTGCACTGTGAATCATGGTGAACACTGAGTTATCTAATGTTTTCCACAAATGGCAGCAATAAAAGAAGTACAACGAGCTGTGTTCTTGAGAGCCCTTCAGCTGCCTTAGCTATAAAAAAGGCCAGAGCTCCTGCAGAGAAGGCATGCAAGAAGTAATGTGTCTTCTATTCATGCCTGCTCAAACATCATAGTCCTCAAACACAGTCCTGATTCAGGAGACATTCTTAGAAGAAGCACTTTTCAGGATAAAACTCGTGTTTCTTTCATTGCATCCCTTCTATCTATTTTTAGGTATGCTGCATTACTTGCCTTCTTCATCACTGAACTTTATTTTTGCTCTTACTGCTCAGCTTCCTGACTGCTTATATTCCAGTTTAGCAAAGATGTCCTTTTCCAGAAAAAAAAAAAAAAAAATTTTGCTTTAATCTTAATTTTACTGGTTTTTGAACCTGAACCAGATCTTCTGATATAACCCCTACCTGCTTTGTTCTCTTCTCCTGAGATAGAAACACTGACAGCCATCTCCTGTGGAGCCTTTGAACATACTCGGGTTAACTTTCAGCTTCTGGAGGAGAAGAAAGTAAATCTTCAGCTACCGATTTTATTCAAATGATGTTCGACACATGGCTGTTTCTAGAAGGATCTTTGCTATGTAGTCTTACTCCCTCTTTGAAAACTTCTAGGACCGCTGCCTCAGTATCCCTCCAGGAGCCCTGTTAAAGGGAGTTTCAGGACAAAAGAAATAGCTGGAAGGCATATTTATTTCCAATACTGGTGAAATCAGTCAGGTACGCTGAACTGGAGTGCTGAAAAAATTTCATTTTATGCTCTGTTGTAATAGAAAGCAGCATTTGAAGGGGATGCTCAAGACTATAAAAGAGAAAATTAAATAAACCTATTTTTTTACATATAGCGGTCTACAAAATGAAACAAATTCAGTAAGTGTAGCCATTACTGTTTTCAATTGGTATTATATTGAGTAAAACCCCGAAACCCTGCGTCAGCCCTATAATAAAAGTAGTATAATGTGCTGAGATATTAAAAGAGTGATTGAGGTATTCAGTGTGCTCATAAAGGTAGGTATTGTGAAAATAATACAATATTACTGCATATTGTGTCATCTGACAGACGCAGAGCCCTCGTGTAAGTCTTTACCTTTGATTTGTCCTTCCAAGCGCGGTGTTGCCACGTACCTATAAAAATAACAGGAAGAATGAACAGTGTAAAAAAACCCCAAAAAAAATCAATTTCTGAAAAAAAAAAAGGTTCCTTTGCAATTACTGTTTGAGGCGTGGAACTTTCTCTGGTTCCAAGGGTTCTTTACTGGAACCTTCCATAATATCGTATTCAGCTTTGTCATTTAATGAATTCGGGCAGCTGTAATAGGAACAATAAACCCGTGAAAAAACGTAGTTCTAGGATAAGAGATTAGGAGTGGCTTCTGTTGAGTTCTTTGTGATCTTAGGGAAGTTGCTTTTAGCCTCAGTTTATGCATCTGTGAAATGGGTTTTTACTGTTAAACTCACCAGGATGGGGGATTTTCTCCTGCTGGTAAAGCGGTTTGATAGTGTCTGCCATATAATACATTCCAAGTGGCAGGGTGTTGTGTTGGGCTGGGAAGTGGAATAAAGATGCTTAGCACAGATCTGAGTAAAATTTACAACTTAGGAAATTGTGCTGAGAACATTTCCTTCCTCCCTCCCTCCTAGACATCTGTATACAACACCTGAAAAATGTTTGTATCGTATTATTCTATCAGGCATTATCGAACTATAAAAAAATGGTCTTGTCATCTCACACTTCTTAACGGATTATGAAAGAAAAATGACTAAAACTTGTTCAGAGTGTCAAGTTCCTGCCAAACTGAAGCTAATGAATCACCCTGGCACTGGTAGATAGCCAAAACTAGATGATATGAAGGTTATAAATAGTATTGGGGACCACGTTGCCAAATATATATATTTATACCCATAAAAGTACTGTTACTGTTTTATTTCCATGGCGTTTTTAATTAAACCCTAACCAGCACAGTAATATGAAACTTCCTGGGTTTATTTCAATCCTTATTTTAACAACAGAGATATAAATTGAAGCCTTAGAAGTGTGAATCATGCCTGCTGCTTACTGATTTTGATATACATACTAGACAGCATGAGCTTGGTGTCTGAGAAATAACTGAAACCAAAACTGAGACCGTGTTATTGTGGGCACTGAATAAAAAGAGTTAAAAGAAACTGTTTAGTTCCAGTGTGTGCGTGCTTTTGGCCCAACGAGGTCCCAGGTATTACAATACCTGTATTCTGATCTTGTGTGTCCACTTCTACTGCCTTTTTTTTCTTTTTTCTTTTTAAACCATCAATGAGCTAGTGCTTAGTCTGATTAACACAATTCCTTCACTCTTCTGCTGTAGGATCCTGTATTCATAAGAATGGTAATTTTTTTCTCGCTGCTGTCATCTAGGCTTGTCATGTACTGTAGTGAATGAAATAAAATGTTGCAAAAGCTAATATACCATGCAAGTCATCCAGCTAAGAAACTCTTTAACATATGTCTTATTGCGTACTCCTCACTGAATATGTATTTTTTTATGTAAATGTTGTCAATATCAAAATATCTACATTAAATTAGCTGGAAAAATATAAAGATTGATTGAGCTTTATGTATTTCCATGTTAGAGAAACAGTTCTTTTGTTAAGAGACTGTTTGCATTCGTGAGAACTGAAAATTAAGAAGGAATAAGACTTGTTTCTGTGCAGACTTGCTAATGAGCGTTGGTTTAGCTCTCCCAAACGGTACAACGTGTAACTATTTAAAATGTTGATGCAGACAAATTTTGAGACAAATTATAGTTTGTTATTCATCGCTGTATACAGCTTCAGACTTCTTTGTCATATCCTGATGTCATGTAAAATTCCTGGAACATCAAATGCTAAATTGTAGGTTTTATCAGAGGACCGATAAAATCCGTTTATCTGCAGAACAGAAAATTTTATAAGAAACACTTAAGGACAAATAGCACCTGGGTTTGGTTTTGTGTGTTGGTTTTTTTGGTTTGTTTATTTTTTTTTTTTTTTTTGATGAGGAGATAAAGGAGAGAGGAACTTAAGGGAAGCAAATTACTTTTAGAAGTGCCTCTTGGCCACGGAGTAGACTGCCCTACTTGATGCTTCAGAAGACTGAAATTATGAAAAGTATGTGCTTTGGTGTTTTTCAGTATTTTTACAGTGAAATTTATAAAGCCACCGAAATGCCAATTTGCAGTAATCTTTCCCACAGAGAATGCGTATTGTTGGAGCTCGTGCCCTCAACAAAAATTATAGAGGAACTCAATACTTAACACTAACTTCCTTTTTACAAGTTGATAAGTAATCATTGTGTTTGCATATGGCAAGATTTTTTTTCCCCCCAAACAATTTTAACAGATGCCGAAATTCCTTTCTGTTGTAAAAATTCATTTCTCTCTTTGCAATGTTCTTGTTAGCGCAGATTCTTTCTGCCTGAGCAACACAAAAAGAAAAATCTTTGCTGTTTGCCTTTTCAAACAAGATTTTCTTACATTAAAAAACCCCAAAAAACAAAAACCAAAAGAAGGCCACATCTTTTTCTTTCATCTGGTAGTACAGTGTGTTTAAAGTGGCATCCTCATGCAGGCCAAGAAATCTGGCTACACAATCTGAATTCTTCTCAGAGCAAAGGCTATTTAGAACAGCTCCCTCTGAGAAGCACATAAAGATGATTGCAGTGTTTTCAAGTTCAGAGCAGATCTGCACAAAATAAAGGAAGTAAAAGTGATATTCAATATACCAGGAAGATGGGATATGTGGCAATGAGGTAGTAGCATCATGCAGGGCAGTAATCCTGCTTCCTGCTGTGGATGTTTTGATTGAAACATGCTCATGTAGTGGAATGAGACTCTAGATCCCCCTTCAAATATTTGCAATATTTTAATTCTGAGTTGCAATAAATAACATGACTAATCCCTGCTTCTTCTCATTGCTTTATGATTATCACTTGCGCTGCACATCTTGGCTGCTCTTAGCACTTACAAGGCTCTGATATATAGCTGAATGTTTCTGACTCCATCTGGTACAAAGAGAAGTGACACAGAAGTGCTCCCCAGCCAGTTTATTGCAATTTAATGTAAATCTGTTATAATGCAGATGATGAAAAGTGCGGTGGCTTCCATGAATTCTGGAAGCTGCAATCGGGTTGTGGCTGCTGCGCTGCCCTCTGAAGATTTGCTGGGTTTAATTTTACATTGCACAGCCATTAGTTGGCTGAGAGGCCTCACTGAATCACGTTGCCACAATACTTCTTCATCCTCCTCTTCCTTTTCTCCTCGCAGTGACCTCGCTCACCCAAGCTTTTCATCCCGGTCTCTCATTGCTTTTATCTTATAAATTGTAGCCTCCCGATACATCCAAACACGGAGCTGGGCAATTGACCCCCTGTAATGGACTGTTTTGTTACCTCCTGTGGGAGGGAATGCAGGAACATCCCTTCAAATTCGCTGTGTGTTCTTTGTCATCCTGAACATGAGCCAGCAGTGTGCCCAGGTGGCCAAGAAGGCCAATGGCATCCTGGCCTGGCTCAGGAACAGAGTGGCAGCAGGAGCAGGGAAGTGATCCTTCCCCTGTACTCAGCGCTGGAGAGGCCACACCTGGAGTGCTTGTCCAGCTCTGGGCCCCTCAGTTCAAGAAGGACATTGAGGTGCTGGAGCGGGTCCAGAGAAGAGCAACGAGGCTGGTGAAGGGACTTGAGCACAAGTCCTGTGAGGAGAGGCCGAGGGAGCTGGGGTTGTTTAGCCTGGAGAAGAGAAGGCTCAGGGGTGACCCCATCACTCTCTACAACACCCTGAGAGGAGGTTGGACCCAGGTGGGGGTCGGTCTCTTCTCCCAGGATCCAGCAGTAGGACAAGAGGGCTCGGTCTTCAGCTGTGCCAGGGGAGGTTTAGGTTGGATATCAGGAAGACATTTTTTACAGAAGAAGTAATCAGGGATTTTAATGGGCTGCCCAGGGAAGTGGTGGATTCACCATCCTTGGAGGTTTTTAAGGTGAGACTGGATGTGGCATCAGTGCCATGGGCTGGGAGCCACGGCAGAGTTGGATCAAGGGTTGAACTTCATGTTCTCAGAGGTCTTGTCCAACCCAGTTGATTCTGTGATTCCTCACTGTTGTCTGTGTCCAGAAACAGAACCAAAGCATGGCAGCAGTGCCTACAGTCCTTGTGTGCAGGCATAGGTCTTGTGCGCTCACGTTCAGTGAAACTTTGTCTGTCCCAGTATGACCTCTGTGTAAATATCGTACTTTCTTCTGCGCAGCATTTTGGGTTTTAGTGTCTGCAGACTGTCAAATGAACCTCAAGGCAAAGAACACATTCATCTTACATGGCTTCAGTCAGAGTTCATCTTTCACCCCTCCATCACCATTCCAGCACGTGTGATCTTACTGCTGTTATGTAAAAGAATGGTTTTAAATGTGCCCTGTGCTGCTTGGTCGGTGATATTTGTAGGTGGGAATTGGGGTGATCAGATTCTGTCATCCAGCACTGAGTGTTATTATACAGTTACGTAGGCCCTTAGGCAAATAATTATTTCCCCCTCTATTTTCTGTATATTTTACTGTACAGAGGGATAGAATTACATTCAGAAGGGTAATTAAACTGTGGCAAATTAGGTAAACCTGGAATGTAATTAAAGTACAGTGAAAACACCTGTAAATGAAAATGGTTTCATTCCCTCAGGGAAAATGTAAAAATAATCTTTTTCATGGAGTATCATATGTAGAATCTTTACACATGCCAGCTAACGTGTTTTGTCCTTAAGTAATTTGTCTAGAAGTAATCGACCACAGTATTTAAAAAAATGACGAAAAATTAGGAGAACATCCTGTTTCTTACGAGTTTTTTTCCTGCAGACTGAGTAGTTACCCAAGGAAAAAGTTGTGATCTTTTGTGGTTACATTCACCAGTCCAACCAAGTGGATAGGTTAGAGGGCAAAGGCCAAATAGATACAGATAGGCTTTGGGTCTGTTACGTTATTAATAATGTCCGAGATAATAATGCCTCACCTTGTAAATTCATGAACCTGGAATGAGGCAGAACATGGTGTTGACTTCACCAACCGTTTATCCTAAAATATTTAAAGTTAGAGTATGAGCTCTGTTGCGTGGAATGGTTTAAAATTAATGCACAATAAGTACAATCAGTGGTCTTCCCTATAAACTTTGGGTGGTGGTGCTGTAGGCGGCATTTTCCCTTTGTGTATTTGTCACGTCTAGAGCACTGATGATGGAGACTTTGGAATGGAGTCTTTGGTGTGGATGTTTACATAAAATCTTAATTCCACATGCAAATTAATTTAAAGTTGATGGATTTTTTTGAAACCTAAAAAAACCTCTTTTTTTTTTTTTTTTTAGGTTTTTTTTTTGGTGAGCAAAATGGACTCATTTCCAACCAGTTCTAAAAGAAACTCTCAAAACCTCTGAAATGCAAATTTATTGAAATAAAACAGTCCAGTCATCTGTCTCCTTGTGCTCCTGCAGCAAGGTGACTACCAGAGGAATAATTTCACATAAAGCTTTCTCAAGTGTTTTTCCTTCATCCTACAATAGAAGATGTGTATTTTTTTATTAAAACTGACTCTTAATTTTAATAATTTATTTCCTTTCTCCTTTTCATTACAGAGGAAGTCCATTGTTGCCGTGAGTTTCGTTGCAGCATTCCTCTGCCTGATCATCGTCCGTCTCACAAATGAAGTAACTTTCCCTTTGATCCTAAACTGCTTTGGACAGACCAGTGTCAAGTGGATCCCATTTTCTAATGGCCAAAGGCACCCTCTGAGAACTCATTATGGATATATAAATGTAAAAACACAAGAGGTAAGACCTGGCATCAAGAGCGCTGCAAAATGGACCAGTAGATTTCTTTTTCTCTGATCCCATATAATGCTTTTCTACCAGCCTGCCCAGTGTGACAGCTGAAGCCAGCAGTGTTTCTGAGCAGAGTAGCTATTTTAGAAGTATGCTACCACTTAAATTAAGTATTTTAAAATTTGTGTCATGTCTGCAGTGGGGAGAGCAGTGAGCTGGCCTCAAAGTCACACTTGATTGCAGTGGAAACTGATATTTAAACAAGCAAAAACATTTTTCAGATTAATTTCCACCTCAATCCATATAACTCAAAAGGAGCTTTTCTTGGGTTTGTTGCAATAAAGTCCTAATATTGTTTAATTTTGCCTGTGATTCCCAAGGAAGGAGTAGTTTATTTGTGTTTGTATGGGCATGGAAGAGGAAAAGGGACAGATTTGGGAAATGAACATATGTGAGTGTAGAAAATGTATAAAGATAGAGGTTTACTGGATTTTTCTGAAACTACTGCATTAACACATGGTAGCTATTTCAAAGCCAGGTATCTATTTCCATTCTGTACTTCAAAATGCACTGACCTGTATCTGCTTTGCAAAATACTTGCTGTGTGTTAAAAATACTTGTGTGATGAAACTAGGTTTTATAGGGACTCCAGCTTTAAACTGTCTGAGAAATACTGTCAGACTTCTGCCTACTGCTATTTATTTCTCTTTATAAAATTGCAGTTATTAGTGAATGAAATTTACTCACACAACAGCTTTTATAGAGAATGAAAATACTTTACCACTTCACGATATTTAGTCCTGTAGGTGTGTTGGACAAATGAGTCATTATTCTACCTTTAGTGGGTTAAATGTGAAAGTCAGAATGAGAGAGAGGTATCGTTTTTAAGAGGCATCTGCTTTTGAACTTCTGCAGCTTTTAATTGTTGTCCATGTAAGATGCAGCACTGAGCATACTGGAGGCCAAAGTACATTATCTATAAAGAAACACCTTGTCCTTTCCCAGAAAGGAAACCTCTCTGGGTGTGAACTGTAGTCCCAGTGGAAGGAATGGGAGGTGCTGTTGAGTTCAGAAGGGCTAAGGCTTCATCCAGCATCTTCATCCCTCTAGAAACGAGAGGGCCGTGTGTTCCGCATGTCCCTGGGATATTGCCACAGTGGCTGCCGTGGAATCTGAATGAGGCAGAGCTGCCACGGTCACTTGATCACTATCAGTCTGAACTGATAACTGGAGAGGAGAGGAGCATGCTAATCCATTTTTATCCACCATTGCCTTCATCAGAGGTTAGAAGTAGCTTGTGAGAGCCTTAATTCGTCCTTAAATTTGATAACACGCTTGGAAGTCCTAACAGTAAATGGAAATGAATGGCCTGAAAGTTGGTGACCGGTATCGATTAGTAAGACATTTGTCTCAATTTAGCTTAGGTCAGGAAGGACTCCTTAAACTTGGTAATTCTAATTGTTTTCCCTCTTGTATTCACAGATTACATTAATATTTGCTAATTAAAATGATAATGAAGAAACTGAACATGGCTTGCTTATTGTCAACACGCTGACTTCTGACTTAATTATTCCCTGTGCGAGGGGAGTTTTGCTGGGCTGTCCATGTACACAGCTCGTGTTCCTAACACACACTTGTGACTTTCTCAGACCATGATTTTTGAAACACAGATGGCTTTGGAAAATAAGCGTTTGTGTATTATTTGTATTAAAATGGCCAGCAATTATCAATTGTTCATAGAGACTAACACCACGGATTTCTCATTTTTCTATTGCATCAAATACGTTGAATGTCTGCTCATTTCATAGCATTAAGATGGTTTTTTTAGGGGGGTTTGTGCTTCTGTAGTATGGAAGATAACAGAAGGTCCACCCCATGAGTGCAGCTAATGCCCCAAACAGGTGTGGCCAAGTTTTTTGCAAAATGGGACAAATGCCATCTCATCAATGGGCAAGGACCAAATGGTGAGGAAAAAATACCGTAATGAATGATCAGAAAATAAAGTGACGGGAGGGAAGATAGGAGACAAGGCTTTTAAAGACATGAATTTTGGCACTTTCTTTTCTCTTGTAATGGCAAAATCCTTTTAAACCTGTTTAGCGTGTTCATATTCTCCTAGAGTGAACTTTGAATCCTGTCACCCCTCTGGATCCCGTGTGTCTCCTGCTGTGTGATAGCACTTCCTCCCATTCCTCAGCCACGTCCAACAGCTTTCTTCTTTCCTTCATGTTTGTTCTCTTTTCTCCTTGACCTGTTCCTCTCAGGCTGCACTCTGAGGTCTGGCTGCAATGAGCAGGCCAGGGCTCTGTAATCTCAACTTATGCTTGTACTTGAATATTACATATACAAGGTCAACAACCAGAGTAAATAGGGTAATTTACCACCAACCCAGTCAGTCATCTGAAGGGTGTTAGAGGGAAGTTAGAAAATCTACATGAACTACAACTCTGCCTTTCCTGTCCCTCGGTTGCATACTTATGTTCTGAAGAAATAGGAAAAAAAACCCCAAAAGTTTAATCCATGGGAAAAAAAGTTGAAGTTAGGAAGAGCTGGTTTCTTTTGGGGTAAGGCTGAATGGGATAAGACTTGAAAAACTTTATGAAATGATGGAAAATCAGTTAATTGGTGGTTAAAGCTAAAGTGATCAATCATTTGTAAATGGTGATATGAGCATTAGTGTTTATCCCAAGTGAAAAATAGTGATGTGGCTGTTGTTGGATATGGTCCGAATAGTGCTGTAAAGACATATTTTAAGGGTGTTGTGTCTTTGATTTGACAGGATAATGTTGGGGAATTTTTATTACTAAAAAGTCTGAAAAAAATACAAGATCACTATAACTGGATTGTATGGGAGTATTTAATGTAAAATACAAAGGGAGACATAATTAAGGCTGTACATAATACAGGGTTGTTGCTATGGTTTCCTTGATTTGTAACTATAGCAACAGCTTTGGAAAAAGTGACTTTATGTACAGTAAACATACTATATTTGAAATATAAATAGATGGGAAGTGTTGTACTATACTGGGCCATCATGTCTAGACAAATCTTAGTTTCACTTCTGAGATATTTCTGAAATAGAGGATTCTTCACCCAGAAAATTTGCATCCAGGACCTGCCCTCACTCCCCTCAGGAGAAGAGGATCCCACAGTAGCCCTCCACGATCTCTTTTCCCTTTTCAGTGGCCACATCTGAGGGGACTCCTTGAGATTTGTGGGAGGCTGTGACTGCCTGTTTTGCAGTGTTGCTCTCTTGCTCAATACAGGAATTTTGACCTTTCAGTGGAAAGGAGGTTGTATGAGCAAGATGACCTTTCTGTCCCTCATTTCCTCCACTTTGTGCCCGTGGATTTTTGGTGATAGGTGCCATGAAATCCACCTTTAGGAAATGTCACACTCTTTATCCTATTGCTGGTATTTTTTTTTTCATAGAAAATATTAATTTGATACTACTCCACAGAGGTTAAATAATTGAAACCTGCTGTCATTTGAGTAAAATTCACCTCACACCACAAGCTGATGTAATGATTCCTTTTGTGTACCAAAAATGGGCAAGGAGATAAAAAGAAGCAGGTAGAGAAAATATAACCTTCCTCCTTCTTTCATACCACTCCTACTCTACAAAGAGTTCTGGCAAAATTAATGAACATCATGTATTTAAATTGCAGCATTATGACATCAATTTAAAATCCATTAGCAGTTTGAAACTTTATGCTAGGCAAGTCTAATAGTGTTCTTGGATATTTGATTGTGCTTCCTGAAAGGTGAATATTGAATAGATTTTTATTCTACCATCAGCATTAAAATAATATAGCATTTTCCTACATACGTAAAATCTGAAATATAGCTGCAATATCACTTGAAACATAATTATAAGAAGCATATTCAAGTACTGAACAAAGATTAAAACCGCTCTTGGAAAAGGGTAAGTTCTGAGATGACCTAAAATCCCTACATTAAACTGCGACTGTGAGGTCTAATGGCTTCATCTAAAATGAATTCTGAAGGAGGAAAGAGCCCTTGTGTCACGAACACCCAAGAATCTCGCGGTATGACGATGAGCATGAGATGACAGGAACGTGCATTGTAGCAGTTAGGACGGGGTTTTAAAAAATCTTAACCGGAAAACTCATCCACGCGTTGTATTGATATTGGAGAAATAAATTTGGATCATGTGATCACATACCATTTTGTCCCATGACCCGAACAGACCTGTGTACGAGCATTAATTGCTCACCACTTGTGGCACACACAGCCACATGTATGTGTGCGTGGACCACCTAAATCTGCTTCCTTTTTCATCCCTTTCTGCCAGAAGTTCTGTGGCGGAACTTGGCTGAAATGAAGGGAGGTTTCCACAAATGAAATATCCCAGATATCAAAAAACAGGAGAAGGCTACAGACCTTACAACACATTTGTACAGTCCTTTTTATTTATTTTTTTTCCCAACTGAATAAAATGCGCTTTAAAATGACAGCATTCGAAGTTTAGAGGAAAACTAGATATGGGAAGTAAGAAAAAATTTTGAAAAGGCTGACATTTTTATGTGAAATACTAAAAACATGTAAAGCTACAATCATCCTGGGAAGGTTCAAGTTTTGCCTCTGTTAGCAATGGATTAGAACAACACTTACTGTGAGGAGAAACTTGGAGAATAGCTCTGGGCTTCATGTCAGAACAGAAAGTACCAGACTGTGACCTTGCATTGTGTGTTCAGCTGACTCCAGAGGTGCTGGTTTGATACTCTTGTTGGGAAAAACTGGGTCCTAGAGAGACTAAAAAGCTGCATGAACTGAAACCCCCTGTGACAGAAAGTTGCTCTAGTATTTAATTTCTGACACGTTGATGACTTCTATCCTGTCTTTTCCTCTGGGATCTGATTCGTTGTTACAGCTTAAGAATTCATAGGATGTTTTGCTGCGAAAAGGTCATTTGTTTCATAGTGATTTATCATTTATATCTCTTCTAAGACACGGTTTTTATCGGGTTGCACAGTTACATCATTTCAGCCTTAGAAATCGTGTCATAACAGTAATAACAATGAAAGTACAACTAAACATGCCATGTATTCTTCTGGATGTTTTTCTGCTTTTTAAATTTGCAAGAGCAACTCTCCTTGTAGGTACTGCAGAAGGATTGGCTACATAACATTTTAAATGACAATCATGTTCTGAGAGACATTCATATGGTGGGTTATTGGTTCCTGTCCCCCCACCCCTCTGTGTTTTGTAACTGCACCAGAGCTCCCATTCCGGGCTCTGGGAGCCACAGGCACACACTTGGAAACAGAATTCCTGCCAAAGACTTTAACCACCAAATGAACAACTCCAGGAGCGCATCTTATATTATAGAAATAGATCTCAATAAACAAATTATCACCGGAGTCCCCACTGCTCCCTTCCTCTTTCCAGCCCCCTTTTTGCCTGGAAGAAGAGAGAATGTTTAGAATAAGCTGCGAGGTCCACTTGAAACCACTCAAGGTGTTCTGAAGCTACAGGAGGGAAGGGAGTACAGATGATGTGTGTCCTCAGTGGAGTAAATCCTGCCAGCTCAGCCATTCACCCTCTGTATCTATGGAATTAGCTTAGGTTTTTAGAGCTGCCCCGACTCTGCTGGTATCTCATGAGGAAAAAGTCAAGTGCCAGGATAAATATATCGAGTATTCTATACAAAGGAATTAAATCTGCTCCACGCAGAGCCTCAATGTGATGAGTCGAGCGGTGCTGCCTGTGTGGCAGCTCTGCCTTTTTTAAAAAAAAGACTAAGGAACTTGAGAAGAGATTACTATCAGCCAGTGAGCTGGGCCATCAGAACTCAATCCCTAAAGAATCTGTGTTGGTAGAAATAAATGTCTACGGTGCAGTCATGGGCTGGATTGATCTGTTGAATGGAGCTTATAGGTTATATTGGAAGAGGTGCTTGGTATCAAAGATTTGCCATCCACCTTGCTTATAGGTAATTTGCAGAGGTTTCTCCCACCTCCTTGAGGATTTTTTTACTGTTACTGAAAGGCAGGTTTACACCAGCTGGCGTTAGCCTCTGTATGAGAAGTTGTGCTTGTTGTGTTTTCCATGTGAGAAGTGTGAACAATGCCTCTCCAAACGAGAGACACACCACCTGGAAAATTGACTGGAGACCACCTGGAAAATGGAGAAAAAGCTGAGTTTTGCAGTTAGCTAGCTTGGTTAGACAAACTTCTATCAGTAAAATTTTCGGTTAAATAGCAGGTGGACCAGAAAAAGTGAAGGGAGTATTCTTTGGACTGGTAAAGAGAAGAACAGAGAGATTTGGTGCAATGGCATTTGAATGAGACCAATTCACTGGGGAAGTTAGGAAAGCTGGGCTTGCTCTTGTAATGAGCAGATGAGAGTGAGAATTCTGTTACCATGACGTGATTTCAGCTTTAGTCAATAACAGTTGCCAAATAAAGGATGGACTGGTTTGTATTAGTGGCAGGCAGGGTATTTTCTTGGTGTTCCAGTTCATCCATTGGGAGACCAGTGCCCTATCATTTACATATCTTCCCACTGTTGCTGTTTAAAAATGAAGATGCCTTCATCGAAAGAAGCCCAGTGACACCCCCCTGGGCTTATACCTGGAGTCCATTTCTCACAGTTTCAAGGTATCCTTTGCAGCAAGGCGTTGCTAGTTTTGGATGTGGTGATGGCAGCTAAGGTACACTTTGCACTGGTCTATAAAATAACACCGCAGAGTAAAAAAGAGCCATGAAAATGGAATTTTGCTCCTGTGATTGTTTCTGTGCAAAGGCCTTTCTGCTGGCTGTGGCGATCAGCGAGCTGAGCTCTTTGAGCTCTTGCCCAGCAGAGCTGTTCTGGCAGAGCTTGCACGGCACTGGGCTGACCCAAGGCTATTAATACCTCCCTGCAGGGAGGCAGCGTGCCAGCCACACACGCGCAGCCACACCTACGTGAGTGGGTGCACGCGTAAACACGGAGCTGGGACTCGCTCAGGGGACAGCAGACTCCTCACGCTGACAGTCATGCTAGCTTCAAAGCCACGGCCATCTTCCTTGAAAGCCTTTGCTTTCCAAGTTTGCTCCCGTGGCCATCTGTCATAGCCTGCCTTTGGCAGCCTCGGGTTCTGCTGCCAGGCTCTGTGGATTGAGCGCGCGGTTCTGTCTTTCTTTATTGTTCTCCGAGCGGCTGGAAAGTTTCTGCCACGCGAGCCTTTTCTCTTAGGCTTTTTTGTGAGATTAAAATGTGAACCTTAAATGCATATTTGAGCTGTTAGTCTGTGCTGTCTGCTCTCAGACCGGGCTGGAACAGGTGGACTGGTGTGAATGCCGCACAGAGAAATGAGCTCAGAGACCCTCTTAGAGCAGATGCAGATTGTACCAGCAATAATTGCTTTTCTTGGGATAGTCTCTCTTGTGTGGCTGGCTACGTTAGTCCATACTACCAGATATGTGTTTTTTGCTCTGTAAGAGGCCTGTATGACTATCATATCAAAAATCTCACGCCCCTTACTGGCATTACTATGCTGGCAGTGTGTGCATCTTAGAGCTCTACTCAGTACGCTTACAGTACCTGTTACAAGGAGCTGCATTTTCTGTGGGTGTAGCTGTAAACTTCGTCTGCTCATCATAAATCATTTTTGGACTACCTGTAAAACAGTAAATGATATTACCACCAAAAAGTTCATGGTAAATTGTGTCTATGGGGCTGCGCCCTCAAACGAAAACCAATTCAATGTGGGTAGGGGTGGGAGGGAGAGAAATGAAGTTCTGTGTTGCTTGCAATATTGCTTTCTTCCATCTTTATTTTTCCTTCTCTCCAATTGATGTATTTTCCATATTCAGCTAGTCAGAGATTACAGTAATCTGTTGTTTCCTGTCACTTAGAAAAGCAGTTGTCATGCCCATTAGACGAATACATACAGAGTCAAATGAAAATCCCAAAACAAGTGCAGAAAAATTACTGGAGTGATTTTGGGGTTGTCCTCTTAATAACAACAATTCATCCTCCATTTTTATCCCCAACCCCAGGGTTGTTGCTTTTACTTTGCTCATACCAGTCAAGTCCCCTTTCAAGTCAGTATCATTTTGTGGAGTACACATTACAGTATATTATGGAATTGATAAGTGAATGACAGTTCTGTTCTCAGGTGTTTCTTGTGTAATTAATTTTATTGATTTATCAACATTTTCCAGCTTAAAATACATTTTCTCATGTCATCTTATTTCTAGCATGTAAAAGATCTGTTATGTCTGTGCTGTTTCCTATGAGCTCTTCCTTTTCAGAGCCAATCCATGTTGCCCCAAACTGCTGATTTTTGTTAAGCTTCCTCTCTGACTTGGCTTGCCCTTAACTGCCCAAAATTTCTTTCATTAGACCGTAAGATTACCTCTTCCCCCCAAATATTCTGCTGCTTAGAACAGCTTTGAAGGTACAGATTGGAGATTTAGAAGATAAGAAGCTGCTTTTAAGCCAGCTATTGCTGCATTCTGCACAAGGCTTGACTCCTATTGGAATCAAGGTGTGGCCCAAGATGAATCATTATATTGATCCAGTCTTCTGGTGGCAGGCTTTGGAAAAGCATCTGGAAATAGACTTCAAACCTGAAGAACATATGGCAAAATTGTGTCTCAGGTCAGAGCTCGTGTACTTTTGAAAGTTTCTTTCTGATGTCTTTCCAAGCATATCTTTTTCAAACGGGGTGAGCCCCAAAAAAATGTATTTGAAGCCACGTCAGTGTTTCCCAAAGGCTGAGTACAGGCACTTTTCAGTGTTTCCAAGGGTAAACCAGCTCTCTAGTTAGAGGCCAGAAAAATGCAATTTTCTCAAACACGTAGCAGATGGTGCTTCTTCATTAATCAGCTCCACGATAGACCTTCAAGGAGTCCCACAGGAGAGGGCCTCGGAGGTAGAGGGATTGTCCTCTGGGATCCTCTGTGCTGGTGAGTTCACTCTGGAGCTATCCTACTCATTTCTGCTCCAGCTGGTCCTTGGTGTTGAATGTGCCTTGTCACCACCAGTATCAATGACAACTGATGGAGCTGGTAACATTATTGTAAGGCCGATAATGATGATGAGTGTTGATCTTTTACTCAGAAGAGTATGGGCAGAGGAGCAGGCTGGAACTCTTATGAGCTAGCCTCGGTTTCTGTCCTGCTGCTGACATGGACCAAAGTCCTCTCCACAGCTTCGGGATCATCATGTTTGTGAAGCATTTGTGTTTATGAAGGGCAAGTAACATTTTCAAAAAGTAAAATGGGGGCATATTGACTGTCATAAAATGATTGGGAATCTACTGTCCCAGACAGATTATCGCTTATTGCCATTGTATTGCAGCCAGAACTTCATTGTCAGAACAACAGCAGAACCAATCTTTGCACCGCACTAATGCTTTATTCTGATTGACAAAGGATGAGGGAATCGAGGTACTGTGACAGCAGCGTTGGCATGTATTGCATAATGATGTATAGCAACTTCAATAGATGCCATTAATTTCTGCATGAATTCTGTCTGTCTTTGATAAGCACGTGTAACTCCTAATAAATTATATTGGAGCTGAGCACGAGCATCAAGGAGAAATGGACTTTTGTAGGTATGCAGGCTGATGATAGCTGAAAATGAGAAGGCAAAGCTGACAGATAATTGTAGATGAGATGTCATTTTCAAGCAATGGATGGGGGTGATATTGTTTCCTGTTTAAAATGAGTTGCCACCTCTGCTGGCCGCAACGTAAGGTAAATTCCGTCGTGAAATCGAAATCATTTGCTACGTAGAGGCTTTTGATAAGCACATAGGAACACACAGCATTGTGGAGCTCCCTCCACTTGCTCTCAAATGACTTGCTCCCATTCTGGTGGGTGTTATCCACTCTTCATTTCCTGGGGAAGAAATGGCCCTCTGCGAGGCCGTTTATCTGAATAGCGCAGAAATAATTTTCTGCGAACGTAACTATTACCATAACAGAACCCTTAAAAAAAAAAAATTACAGTGACACTCTGAGTTTTCCGAGATTAGTGTCTTCCTTTAAGGCCTCTATTTCCTCTGGTATTACTTCCAGTCCTGTTCACTGAAACTACAGTGCACGTCTACCACAAATAGCATGAATAATGCATGTATTTTTCGGGTAGTTTCAGTGTGTGCTAAGTACTTGCAATATACAAAAAATAAAATTTAGATCTGAAGAAAGCCAATTGGCTACTCATCTCCCTGCTAGTACATGACTGACCCAGATTCCACATTAACTCAGGTTTTAATCTGCCTCTTTTTATATTTACAATTCTCGGGCCTTTACCCCCATCCCTCAGAAGATCACGTAGTAGACTGATTGTTCACCACTTGAGTGTATCCTCAGATTGAGATACGGGAAATATTGCAGCTATTTATACCTCTTCATTTGCCTCTTCTTTAAAGATCCGAAGTATTTCCACTTCTTATTCTCTTTTTTCTTCTAGTGTACACAGACACTTGCAGTTTCACCTGAATCACCATGTTATCAAGCAAAACTCTTCTTATTTTTCCTAATTCATCCACAGCAAGAACCCATTTCCTTCTCACTTCCTCCTGCCTCAGTTTCCTAGAACTCAGCATGGGATTCAGCTGTAATGGAAGAGAGGAGATGACATAAAATGTGACCTCTGTTCCTAGGCATCGAATTACCTTGGGTTTCTTTTTCCTAACGTGGCTTGGATCTTTGCTCATGAGATGAATCACTTCCTTGTTTCCCAAGATGATGCCCAGCTTGTTGCTTTCCTCATGCTTTTACATTCTTACTGTAAATACCGTTTATTTTCTGCTGAAGATTGTTTGTAAAGATAAGGCAGATTTAACAGGGAGAAGATGAGCCCAGTTATAACATGTTTAGAACAAAAAGGCAGAAGTGATTTTTTTTTTTTGGTTGGTTTGTGGCTTGTCGGGATTTTTCTTTGTTTGTTTCAGTCCCTGTGAGAAATCTCACAGTGGTTTGAGTTATTCTTGAAAACAGGATTTTTAGCCATCCTTTTTTTCCCAGTGTGCAGTAGCGTTCTTGCAGTTTAAATGTCCTTGTTCATTAGAGGAAGAGTTTTCACAATGCATTAACAGAATGGGTCTATTAAGAACCTGGAGGTTCATTTTATGTTCAAAAGACCTGATTTGTATACATGTTTGTAGTTCTTGAACATTCAGATGAATTGTCCAAATATCTAGGAATCTGTATTCTGAATTCCTGGAAATGAGTCTTTTTATCAGTCTTTACTAAATGCAAAAATGCCTTCAGTAATTACCTTTCACTCACTAAGTATGTTATTTTTCTTTGAAAAATTTAGTTTGTCTAGCAAGATATTTATAAACATAAATACAGTTTTAGCAACTACATATCACTAACAGGCATTTCTACATGAGGTGTGAGTGAGTAGATATTATTGCATAATGCATCTTAAAATCTGTTGGAATTTTTAAATTGCTAGAGGATTCATTTTTGTTTCTTTCCAACATGAATCTCTCTCTCTCTCTACAACCATTAGTTATTTCTGGTTACAGTGAAGTATTTGTCTACCTGAGGATGTCCAAGATTTCTGCTACTGTTTTGTATTTGAGATAGGATAAGCATTAAAAAGTGTTCTACACAGAGGTGGGTCTATAATTTAATGATTCAGGTGATTTGGGAGGGCAGATATGTTTCTAGACTGCATGTGTAGGTTTGCTCCCAGTATCACTTCAAGCAAAACCTCAGGTTCTCATGCTTTGTGGGACCTCTGTGTGTGGTGACTCCAAGACTCCCCTCCTCTTAAACAGATTTGGTGTTTTTTGAAGTTCACAGCCCAAGCTCTGTCACAGGTCACAGCTCTCTGCAGTAGTTTAAGAGCAAAGGAGACTGAAACAAGGTGAGGAAACATCTGCATATATTCGGTTTATTAGCTTACCCAGCCCTGTGCTCAGTGGCATTTAAAACCCCCCCATTTTGGCCCCTCATAATTGAAGAGTTTGTGGTAATCAGCAGTATTTGTGGCTGTAACACAAATTCTATTGTGAAAGAATGCCCAGTTTCCTTTTTGCAGCAGAAAAGGGACTTGACGTGAGCTTTGGGCCACAGGTAATAGCTTCTCGAAGGCTCAGTGTTACTTCCAGCAAAATGCAAATCTGGCAAATTGGTACACTTAACAGTCATCTGCAAATGCACCCTTTTGTGTAATATGCAGTTGATTGTAACAATTATGGATGCGATTTAATGGTGCCATCCTTAAACTTTCCTGTGTGATACTACCTAGAGAATTTGTTACTGATGAAATCATTACAGTGTTTTAGGAACGAAATAGGTTGCTGCTGAAATTACTCTCGAAGTCTAATTGTAACTTCACTGGAATTTTTCCCATGATGGATGTTGAGTATATGCGTATTTCTTATTTTTATAGAAGCAGCAATTTTATTTGTATGCTTAATTTTATTTCACTATCTACTCTGTACGTATTGGGCTTTGCTTCTCGTTTTCGGTTGTGGTCAAATCAACTGTAGTCCAATTTGGCTTTTATCTGATATTCTTTTATTGTGAATGAATAAAGCAACAATAAAGCAACATATTTCCTTTCTTGATACTTCCCTAAGATTTTGCAAATTAAAACAATGAGGAGCTCTATTTTGTCAATACCTGAAATGCTGCAAGTCCTCTCAGTTTCCTTGTGAGGTCTTCCTTGGAAAGAAAAACAGGTTTTAGGATTTCTTGCCTGCAAAGCAATTCAGATTCCCTTTTTTTTAAATTTCTTCTAATCAAATCTCTTGTTGTACCCAAAGGTTTCTTTATAGGCTTGCGATTCCCCCCATCTTTGTTTCAGACAGTGTCTGGTTTAAAACTAAAACAAACAAAAAAGAGAAATCTTCTTCTTACTTGTTTATAGTCCATGAAGAATAGGGGAAATCCTTGGCTGTAGTAGGAGAATTCTGTGACTGCCCAAGTTCCCCAAGAGCAGTACACCTCATTTCCACGCCACTCTGTTATGTTATTTCTGTATTATTCCAGCTCTTATTAAAACATGGGATATTTCACTGCCTTCAAAGCAACAGCCTTACATCCATTCCTTCTTTCTGCTCTTGATCTTGCAGTACAGATTGATCCTGCATGAGATAAAAAAATGCCCACGTCTGTTCATCAGGTTCCGTCCCTGTAGTCACAAAGCCGGGGCACAGAGCGTGTATTTGGCCACCAAACACCACTTTTGTCACCAGCCCTAGAATCAACCTGCCTGCTGGGCTCAGAGAAAAGCGGTGCAGAAATAGCTTTTATTTCCCATGCTCACGTTTCGTGCATTTTCCCCATCCTCCTAAAGCAACAGACTGACTGAATGATACCGAATTTGGTAATTACTGCAAATTTTCCATCAGAAAACTGGAAACTCATGAATCCACGTTTCTAAAAATGTGCAAAGTATATGCTACATCTGTATTTTTGTGCATTTGACCTCTGTACTCTCACTGTGCTTAGAAGTAGGCTACCCTATCTCCTAAACATGAGAAGGCTTTGCAGATTAAGGAGAAAAATATCACTGACGTGGTTTGGGTAGTTCCAAGGGTTTCTATTGTTTTGCTTAGCAGTCGCTTCCAAAGAGTCTCAGGTACCCGAAGGTATTTGTTAGGAGCAAACACCTTTAAGACCATCGTGCTTATGTTGTCCTGCTGCTTTGAAAATGGCCATGGGATTGCTCCCTTTCGGCCAGGCGGTCCCCACGGATGGCAGAAATGACCTTGATTTAGTGGCTCATCTGAATGCGGGCAGCTCTGAGTGCGTGGTGGCCTCCCCCAGAGGCTCAGCTGCAGTGTCAGCGTTGGACACAAGCCCGTGGCTCAGTCAGAGATGTGCATCCCTGACCTTCCAGTGCAGAGGCAACGGTGCTGCCAGCCGTGTTCTGCCGACAGGCAAAGGACTTGGTTTTGAAATCCAGAAGTAAAGAAATTGAGCTAAACACAGCACAGGCTTCTACTGCTGGAAAAAATGTAGCAATAAACCCCTGACAATCTTAGCTTCACTTTCCAAATTATTTGCTTTTCCAGGTTTCTGGGGGTAATTTGCTTCATTAATGCAGCGTGGTCTATTTAAATTTTATCCCAGAATGAGTTCTTTTATCTGGATAAAAAGCCTTTTGGAAAAAACCTGATTTATGCCACAGTCACAGCTTTAAATAGAGCAATTCTGGTGGAGTGGCAAAGTGGTGGGGTCAAGGTCCGCGGTCTGCATTTTCTAAGTGCTGTGGATGGATTTGCATGCACACAGCTTGCATTAGCACTAACACAATTTGTGCGTGCGGCCCCTGTGCAGCAGTTTGGGAATGTAGCCCTCAACAGAGAAGATATTTACAGCACCGAAGCTCATGTTGGGAAATATGAACAGCTGTGCTCCAAACAGAGAACACATCTGAAGTAAGACAAGCATACTGAAAATGATGTCCTGGCAGTTAACGTTTTTATTTATACACACTGCCAGGCAAAACTGAAAGGAAGTATCGTTCTTTCAGGATTAATATGTTTTGCAGAGCTAATAGGAGGGAAAAAAAACCTGCCATCAGAAAAGATTTTTGCTGATTATATTTTTTTTTTTTTTTGCTGCAGTTCCTGTAGTGATGGTACAAAAGAAATGTAATTAATAAGTAAAAGCCGTGTCACGCTGCTAATTATGTTTTACTAGCAGTGAGATGGCCTCTTTATACTTTTGGCTACTTGGTTGAAATCATTCCTCCAGAACACATATTTGCATGGGTTTTTAGATTTTAATATTTTGAATTTTCAGGTCTAATCTCTCAGCACCTGCTGTGCACAGGAAGTGAGCACCTGAGAAAGGCATTATCCACCGTGCTGTTATAGGAGCCCTTTATTTACTGCACAATGTCTAGAGCTAAATCCACATTCAAGTTAAGAGGACTTTGCAAAAAGAAATGACCTTGAGGTTGTCATTTAACCCAGACATAAAGCAGGTCAGTAGCAGGCCAGACCACAGCTCAGGCCTCCTGGGTCCAAGTCTCCAGGTATTTATTTTACTACTGTGGGGCAGTGGGCTTGTATGTCCAGGGAATAATTTCTGTTGCCAAAAGGAGAACTAACTGGTGGGTGGAAGACACAAAAAGCCATTTAGAACGTAGACTTGATAAATACCACTTAATTAGTTTGCATAGTGAATTTTGGAACGTGGCTATCTGTTAGGCTCCAAATTTTGGATGCTTCTTTAGTATGAATATTTTATTTCTTAATGACGTATTAGTTGGTCGGGGGGGAATGTATTATTTTCTCTTGAGCTAGTTGGAAAAATATTTTTCCAATAAAAATGATGTTCTAATTAAAAAAGGAAAATACTGTGGCTGCTGAAGTAGAAGGTGGTGTTCTGCTGCCACCACTACTGCTTTGTTAGTTCCACTGACTGAAATCTGTGTGGAGGCACAGGAAGGTTCTAGCCCTGCCGTGGACAGCACAGTTGTCAACTCTCATGCCGTGGAGAGATTTCTTGGCTTTTTTATATGCTTGTGTACCTTTGAAGCTGACATAGTGCTAGTCAGGTTGCAGAGTCAAGGCTCAGGAACCGGGAAATGCCATAAATAGAATCACTTGTCCACTTTCGATTCAGACCTCTGTGATGTATTCATGGCTGTGCGTAAAAAGACAACTTCAGCCTCATTCATTGTCCAGATTTGACCATTTCTGGTGCCAGGTGGAAGTGTATGAAGAAGTTTCTAGGATTACTGCCTTATTTGCTGAGGAAATGAAAAGGTGTGAGGGATTCACACTACAGGAATGGAAGGCAAGGCTGTAGCAGTTAAGCATTAATGCTAGCTGCTAGATTTTATTCTTGTCTCTGTTGCAGAACTTCCATGTGATTCCAATCTAATCAAGCCATGTTTTTACTAATTGTGTGTTGTTTACTTTCTGAATGCTTAGTTTGAGACCCTTGGGTCTGATTTAGGAAGCACTGATCTTTCGCAGAGATAGCTCGAGTCAATGAGAATTATTTGAATATACAAATTACCAAAGAATTCTAATTGCTCCAGGTTCTCTGTGTCAGTGAGTATATGCTTCCTAATTTAATTTATAACTTTGACAAATTTCTCAGACCCCTTCAGCTGAAGAGGACTAATGCAATGTTTTCCTGTCTCTCTTTAGAATGGTATTTGAGAAGTGAGGAGCTACTCCAGGTGCTGAATGACATCCCAGCCTGGAATTTTTAATAAGTCTCAGAGCAGGGTGTGAATAGTGCCCGATAAATGAGGCATGGGGACACATTGACTAATAACAAGAAAACAAAGGCATTGAGTAGCTGCTCATTATGTCAGTCAGTGCAGGCAGGGGTCCAGTGGAGAAAATAGTGGGAGGTCAGGTAATTAAAGATAATATCATAATGCATGCACACAAGGTTGGCCAATTAGGGCTGTGCAGCAACCCTAATTCTGACACTTCCCTAAATTTTCAATGCATGATTTTACAAGTTTAACATTCCCTAGCATATTTTTGGTGTATTTACATATATACGCTCCCCCATTGCCTCCTTCATTGCCAAACTGTTAATTAGGTAGAACCACTGAGAAATGCAGTTGGATAAACAGGGGTTTGCAATGAACCTTGGGTTTCATGCTGCAGAGCAGGAAACTACAGGCTGTCAGAGCTCTGAAGGGTTTACATCAGCGGAGATGAATTTGTTTTCTCTGCTTAATTATTTTTAAGAAGTTAGTTGTGTTCTCAGTGCAGTCTCTTTTCTTACTCGCTATGTTGCATTATTTCTAGTTCTGCTTCGTGACTGATGGTGTGGATGAAACATCTTTTAATGAGAATTGTGTTTCTAAGACTTCTCCCTTGAGTGTAAAAATCTTTAGTTATGGCCCTCATTTAAAACAATAATTTTATTTCACTCATTTCTCCTTGTGGAAACTTATTATCTGCAGCTAGATACTTTGGTTCTAAAGTTCAGCTTTTTAGTTGGAATTAACTGCCTTTGTGATTTGGAACTTTTTGGAATACCACTGAAGGACAATAAACATGAAAGTGAAAAAACTGAGAGACTGGGCAGGGAGAATGAGAGGACAGGAAAGTAAATAAGTTTTATTGAGAGTTTTTGTCCTTGTGCGTGCAAATAAATTATTTCAGTGCTTCAGTGATGCTGCTCTCCTGAGCTGTGCCACTACAATAACCCCTTAAGTGGTCTCCTGGAAGTAGAACTCCAATATTGTGAAATACGCCCTCACTTGAATACCAGTATGGCCAAGGGTTCAGCAAGGCCCTTGTTCCCTGTGCTTGCTGCCAGAAAAGCTCATGTTTTTTCCATCTTGCCCTCTCTAGGTACTCATGACTCAATCAGTTTCTTTCCCTTTTCTAAGATTTTACCTGAAAGGAGAAGCTGTCATCGTGGTGACAAGAAACCACGAATGGAGGTGTCTGCATTATGGATCAAAACGTGCAGAGATTATCTTTAAAGCACTATTTGTATTTTTTCCAGAACCAGTTCTTGGACTTCGAGTGAGATATGCTATAATTAAACATTGATTCACAGAAATGAGGGGATTTTTTTTTTTCTTTTCTTCTTTGAGGAAATGAATTTTAGTAGAGTAATGGAACAGAAGAAGCGCAGTATAACTTTGGTTTTATGGCAGAAAATAAGCTGCAAGTAACCTTTTACTTGCACTTAGTACTTAATATTTATTTCGGTTTTCCAGTGGTATTGTCTTTAGTTGTATCATTATAGCATAGCCTCATATTGCGAAGTCTTTTGGAATATTTTTTTAAGACAGGTTAGCACAGGCTCTGACAGTCTTGGCATATATGTAAACTACAGAAGTTTTTCAGAACCTTTGTTATTCTGAGCTCAAAATCTGAATTTTGTGACCCATTTTTTCACTTTTCTAATTAAGGGTTTGTAGAGTCACCTTTTCCTGTCACCCTGTTCATGTGAATTAGAATCA
This sequence comes from Pseudotriccus pelzelni, assembly GCA_035584735.1. Taxonomy (NCBI): domain Eukaryota; kingdom Metazoa; phylum Chordata; class Aves; order Passeriformes; family Tyrannidae; genus Pseudotriccus; species Pseudotriccus pelzelni. The sequence continues at coordinate 11,566,953 of JAWMRA010000005.1, forward strand.
GAAACACAGAGAACGTAGATAGTCAGATGATAACAAAGAAGGATGGCAGGTCAAACCAAAGGACATGCAGCTTATCCAGAACTCATAATCTGCTGCTACATTTGGGCTTCTTCAAGAAGCTGTTCTTGAAGTGTCCAAATGCTTTCATCTTACATTGTTTAAAACTTGCCATCTCAGATAGACTAGTAGCATTTAGGTGCTTATACAGACAGAAATGACCTCTGTGAGCTCTTCCTTTCTCTCTCATACTTGTTTGGCAAAACACTTCAGCTTATGCTCAGCCCCAGATATATTTAACAGGGGCCTCCTCCAAAACCAGATAAAGACATTGATTTTTCATGTGTTTTGGAATGGGTCCCAAAGCATTTAAGCACATGCTAAATTCTGTATTGGCTGAATTACCTCCAATTTGTAATAGATAAAATTTTAAAGGATGATAGTCAATGCATGTACACTGAAGGCAGTGAAGCTAGGAGACATTTATACTGCATGAGGATTCCCTGAATTCTCTTTCATTCCTTTTTTTTTTTTTTTTTAGCAGTTTGCTTCTACCACAGAAACCCATGATTTGGGTTGATTTCCTGCTGTATTTTTCACCCACAGTAAGCTTCCTTCTTTCAAATAGCAGCTCAGGATGCTCACTAAAGTATTTCTAACATGGTCCTACTCAGTGATGGTTTCAGTGACGGTTTCAGTGACATCAGTTGAAAATACACCGTACAGGTGGCTTATTGTTTAATTTACCATAACCTTCAAATCCCTTCCTTCTTCTAGGTGTTGCCCTGTTCATTCCTTCCTTACTGTTCCTTCTGAACCCTTTGTAAAACATGGGTTTAATTTTTCAACACGAACCTGGATACGTGTGGTATTTACAAATTTTGATTCATGGGTTAGGCTGATACTTACACATAATTGTAAATTTAATTAAAAGAAAAACCAATTAAATCAACCACCCAAACAAAATAATAGAAGTCAATCCGTGTGAACTGTTATCCTTCGTTCTTCTTTGTTTTGGTGCAATTTGGTGTAATTAGCTGCACTGTGTTTTGGCACTGTAACAATTTGCCAGTCTTGTGTAGTGATTGCACAGAGCTTGCTGATATTTCGTCCCACAACTATGATTTCAGCTCTCAGTAGCCCTGCATTTAAAAGCAGCCACCTGAGATCAGCTCCCACAGACCTGGGTCTTCCTCTTCGACTTTCTGTGCAATAAAAAGCAGGAAGACACAGTTCGCAGAGATGAAAATAGTGAAGGCTTGTTTTTTTAAATCTATGTGCTATTTGCATATCTAAGGCAGATATTGCCCATTATTGACAGAAACTACATGTTAGACTGGAAATTACCCTGTTGGGTCTGGGGAAGGCCCACTGGCTAGCATGGAGGGTTGCAGTTCATTTATTTCTCCTTAGCAGAAAATTTTTACTCTCCTTTTCTACTTTTATGTTTGACTTTTGTCAGATGTCCCGATTCATTTTCTTTGTAATGGCAACGAATGGTATAAAAAAGGCTCAAGTGGTTCTAGTAGGTACACATATGGCACTGCACATACTCTACAGTAAAACCTTGAAATGTTCTTTTTATAGACATCCTTGCTTCCTTGTCTGTGGAAAGATTTATAACCAGCTCTGTTTTCCGTCTTTCTCAATGCCATGCTTTCCCACTTTAGGAATCAATCTGTTAGATGAAGCAGTATCAAATCAGTTTTTGAGATCCAGAAAAAATATGCCTAGCCTTACACCTTTGTCTTTGCTGAACAGCGAGAGGATTTCGAGCAAGTTTTTTTTTCACACGTGGTCTTCCTTTTTCTTAAAAAAAAAAAAAACAACACTCCTGACTGATCTTTCCCTGTGAGCAGAGGGCTCAGTTGGGGTTGATCATTGTATTTGCCTGTGAGTTTGGGAGCTCTGGAGATCAACTAGTGCAACCTTCATCCCCCCGAAGCAGAGTCAGCTGGAACAGACTGCTCAAGGCTCTCTCCAGTTGCATTTGAACGTCTCCGTGAATCGTGACTCCACAGCATCTCTGGGCAACCTGTTCCAGTGTTCAGCCACCCTCACCACAGAAAAGGTTTTTGTGTGTTAGAGTGGAATTTTCCTGTCTTTCTGTTCATAACCTTTGTATCTTTTCATGTCACTGGGTACCACTGAGAAGAATTTCATTCCGCCGCCTTAGCTCTCGGCCACCCACCCCAGTCAGGTATTTATACCAGATCTTTGAACAGGACAGAGTCTTTGTCTTGCCATTAAATGCTGTCCATTCAGATTTGCTCCCCTGAGCCGGGATCCATGAGGTATATTTGCTAACTGACTTTTAGACTTTGGCTCCTTATGGGCTCTGCCGTCCATGCCTGCCTTCTGCCTTGTTAAACTTCTGTTCCCATTTCTTCCTCCCTGCATCTGTCTGTGGACTCTCCCCACAGGAGAGAGCAACTGTTACACAGCACAGATAAAACTACATAAAAAGGAATGTTTCCTCAAACTGCAGTACTTTGGGATTTAGTGAACGTAAGCAATAGCTCACTCCAGGAATAATGCTATCGATTGTGAGAGGCCTGGTCAGAAGGAAGTGCTTCTTAAGGTGACACTGTTAGGCTTAGAATCCAAGGCAGTGTGAGTTATATGCCATTTGTTACGCATTTGCTCCAGCACTAGAAAAATTTATGTTTCTTTGATAACTTACGTTTCTTTGATAACTTGATATCAGAAGTAACCCCAGTGGCAACTCCACCAGTTCAGAAATGGAAAGAGCTGCCAAAGTTCACACTCCTAAATTTGAAAACAAACCCACAGACAGACCCAGCAGTTTTCAGTTTGCGCTGTTTAATGCATCTTCATGGGGGTTCTCTCATTACCCTTTCTCTGTAGTCTTGCATACCCCTTTAACAACACCACCTGTTTATAATGAAGGGCTTTTAAAAAGGTCCATCTTGGTTTGAAGGGTGTCTGTATTTATAACTGTTTCTCCGGTATCATGCTTTTGGAGAACAGAATTGGCATTTTTGTGCTCAGCAACAAGGACAAAAGTAAAAAGTGCACTTATAAACCAGAAGCTGTGTCTTCCTTCAGCACAGCGGGTTTTCAGCAGAAACTTCTGCAGTTTCTTGCCTTCCTGTTTAGATCTCTGTAGTGGTTTACAATTCACAGCACAGGTTTCTTATTTCTGCCACTGGCATAAATAGCTTACCCAGGACTTCAGGTTTATGCTGGTATTAAAGGAGAATGAAGTACTCTGTTCCTTTTCCTGTGTGTGCAAAAGCAGACTCATACAAAGTTGGGTGTGGGTTTTGGATTTCTTTCTTTTTTTCAGTTAACTGTGTTATGAATTCTGGGCATAGGAGTAATCCTGCTGAAGCAGTAAGTAAATAAATAAAATAGTGGTCTAAGGCTTGCATCTTAGAGAAAATCTCAGCATCATTGTGCAGAACAGAGTCATCTTGTTGTGCTATTACATTTCATACTTACAAGTGTAAAGTCAAAGATACCCCACAGAAAAAAACTGGCAATCTGATTCTCGCATCCCACAGCCAATAACTGAAGCACATGAGCACTTACAGTCTTTCTCAAGCCCGTAGTTGTTGTTTTGCCTTATAACCTTTCCTTGCCGTTGTGGCAGAGCCCTTTGGTGTGTGGCTGTGTGAACGTGGTTGCGTTCCCAGCGAGCTCTGTGTGACTGCAGTGTTTGCTTCCCGCGGAGGAAATGTTGCAGACAGAGAGATCTCTGCCGGAGAGAGTCCTTCGGTGCTTTAGCTGATTTGCAGATCTCGAGGCCAGCCTGTAGTTCTCCGGACGAGTTCAGCTGTAATGGTGGGTGTGGAGCTCTACTGCAGCAGAAATCTCTGCATGGGCATTTCCACGAGTGTTGGGTTTTGTTTGGTGGTAAACGGAATGTCAGTGGTTCACGAGACCTCTGTGGTGCAGGGGGCACCAGAGATTCCACACAACACGCTGGTGTTTTGTCGGGGGGTGTTGCCATTGGAACCCCATATCTGGTTTTACAAGTGACGCAGATGCTTGGTTAGCTTGTGAACTTGCAAGAGCTTGGAACCAAGCAACACATGAACTGCAAATTTAATCTGTGGGGGTTTTTTTCTAGGACAGCAGGCTCATTCACCTGGTAGTGGCTTGAAAATGTCCTTAAGTACATTTTTACTGGCTACATTATCGAAGTTTGCAGTCACAAAATAGCATTTCTTTACCATAGAACATATATGCTGCCTCTGCAGTAGGCAAACATATGTTTGCCTTCACGGGAGAATCCCACCAAGGAGCTTCAGAACACTGCAGGCTCAGGCTCTGCATTCAGAAACTTCCTGCAGAAGGTTCCTTCAGGGCTTCATTGCCCTTGAGTAATTTGTGGCATCTGATTCATTTTCCACTGGCAGCTCTATATGAAGATGATGCTAACAATATGGCAAAGAGTTTGGAAAAGTGTCAGTGAAATGCTGATCAGAAACATGTGAAAATGCACACCCTCAGATTGAGTTTAAAAACAACTTTTTTTTTGCACAGATAGAAATTCTTAGCCTTTAAATACACATTAAACCTGCAGTCAGTGTAGACATATCGCTTGTGATATGTACATCAGGCAGCTTTTTTAAAAGTAACTCATACAAAATATTATTTATTTAGGCGGCCTTGAAAAGCAGGGTCTAATTGCTTATCAGTTGACAGAGCTTACAATAGAAAAGAATTTGACATCCTCACTCACGAGGAGTGGTACTTTATTCCACAATTACTCCTATTCTTCCTACTGAAAAAAAAAATTAAATAAAAAAGGATGACAAGTCTAGAGCTATCATAAACTCAGAAGAAATGCAGCTTTTACTCAAAGACAGCTTCATATCTACTGCTGTCAAGAAGCAGGGGTTTGCTGGGAATGCTTTGGTTAACATTTGAATAGTTCTACAGGAAAGAAAGGTTGACTGCAATTCTTTCATTGCATTTAACCAGAATTTCATCATAAATCGTAAAAGACTGGTGAATACCTGCATTTCAGTTTCATTTTGCTGTAGCTCGAACTTGAAAACCAGAAGCTCAATGACACTGTTTTAAAACAACTGCTGGTAATTAGAAAAATATTCTGGCCTTTCTAAAAATGTTGGAAGTTGTTATTATTGCTGCTGCATTATGGATAACCCAATTTGTTCTCCTTTTACCGATTTCTCCGTCCGGTTTGTCAAATTGCAGGTACATGAGTTGCACACATACACAGACCTCTGCCCAGCTCCCTTTTTGCTGACGGATGCCTGGATAGCTGCTTTTCCGTGTCGTGGGGGGCACAGTGCTGAGCTAGAGGCTGGTACCGTGCAGCACAGAGCATCACAGTCTTTCCTCAGCGTCACCCAACAAGGCTAAGTTGGGAAGTGCTGTGTGTACATCAACCTACTAAAATTCAGAGAATCGCAGGGAACAGGATAAGGAAGGACTTTGGCAGTTAGCAAGTTTGTAATTGTGCCCCTGGCAAGATTGTTTATAGCTGTGTTTTCGTGGAGAAGGCTGCTTAAAGTCTAGCCCAAATCTATCTTGCTACCACCCTGCTCGTGTAGAACAGACGTGGAGAATCCTTTGCAGCATGTTTTACGTATTTGGAGACATTTATCACATCTCCTCCATTTTCTCTTCTCTCCTCTGCACTAACCCAGTTCTTCCATTGCTGGTTAAGTTTTCTAGGGCATGGATTATTCTTTCTGCTTTTTCTGACCTTTCAGCAGCCGATCCAAATCTGCACTAAAGTCAAATGCTCAGACTGAATTTACGATCAGTGCTGCTGAATAGAGTGAAAAGATAATTTCCAAACCCTTTATGTGTGTCTCAGGATTATGTTTGCTTTTTTTAGTTACTAAAACCTGTATTGATGATTTTGGTGCCACACTGAGCACACGTTTGGGACTTGCAGCTCAGTAGATGGCTGTCATTGTTAGTGAAGGCTGCCCCACTTTAGGAAGTTAATTAATCAATTAAATTAGCTAAACATTAATATTGCTGCCATCTGGCCAGCAGAACGGATGCGTCTTCGTTGGAATAGAAATCCATAGATATCAAAGGTCATGCCTAGAATAAGATTATAGCATCATAATCTCATTACTTGAATTGGGGGGGGAGTGTTGAGATTAAAAAGAGAGAGAAATGGAATGCAGTATACACCAAAACTGATATTTGTTACAGAGCAAATGCAAAAGGAAGAAATTAGAGGAGACATGCCTGATTTGAACTTCAAAACAGTGAAAATAGCATTTCATTTCTATTTTTGTTTCAAAACACATCTGAGAAAAGGAATAATGTAGATGGAGACAAAAAGAGACTTCTAAGTGCTTTTCTTTTCAAAATTTGTCCAACTGAGAGATGGATGGCAGGGGATTTCATGCCCCAAACAGCACTTATAAGTGCTTTTGCTTTTTCGATACCATCCTTTGACTGAGAAAGGGAGAGAAAGAAGCAGACAAGGTGCCCTGACACATCACTTCTAAGTGATTTCTGTCCCAAAAGTATTCAAAAGACTGATAGAAGATTTTATTTTTTTTTTCTCGGTTGGATATTTATTTTGTTCTGTGACTTGGCAGAAATGAAGTGGGGAGATGAAGGGAAGCTCTCGTGAATTTTTATTTCCCAAGGTCAGGAAAACAGAAGTCAGGTTTTCTCCTCTCTTCTTTCTTTTTTTTTTTCATTGTTTTCTTTTGTTTTGATTTGATAGAGATGCAGGAAGGCTTCTTCTGAGGAGCTCAGGTAAAAGTGAAATGGAATTATTTCCCTCATGTTTTGCAACAGTAGTGGCAGTGAAAAAGATACAAGGGTGGGCTTTTATTTTTAGCATAGATCAAAACTCTGTGAGCTTGTGATTAGAGCAAAAATAATCCAATAGTCTAAGAAAAATAATAGCTCACCTTAAGTATTTTGCAGCATCAGACCCTTAAACCGACATGATTTGCCATTGGATCACCCCAAAGTATTGTGCAGAGGTAGAGTATCCTCAGAGCTGAACTCAATCCTGAACTGCACACAGAAAATCTCCCCAACCCTGGAGAACATGTTTCTTCACCTGTTTCTTTTAAAAGGGTTGTTTGCACTGTTTTATAAGGTGACCTAACCTTCCATCTCCTCCGAAGCCCAGCAATTGTTGTTGTACTTTATAATTACACCATAGCTGTACCTTTTCAAACCTTCAGATCATTCCTTCCTGAATCTGGCCTTTTGCCAGGCCTTGTACCTCATGTTCAGGCAATAAAATTTGGCATCCCTATGGAATAGATGCACTGCATGTATATTTCTAGGCCAGGCATTCCAGACAGCTGTCACTAATTGGTTTTTCTACCAGAAATCTTCAGAAATGAAGCTGTTTGATATTCCAGGTGAAGCCAAACCCTTCTTCAGCTGCAGCCAGGATTAGGAGTAGTTGGTTTCCCATCTATGCATCTTCCTGCAGGACAGTTGAACACTTAGCTCTGTGTTCCTGACTTGCTAATTTGTAAGAATACAAAGCCCTGGAGTTTGGGCTCTGAATTGCCCTGTAAGTGGGGGTAGCCAATGAGCTGTCACTGGAGAAACACAGAATACTTCGTGGTCAGAAGGACATGCAGGCTGTTATAAGGTGGGGAGAGTAAAAACAATGAAATAAAGAGGCGTGCCCTAAAGGTGTGTGTACATAAGTTCCTGTGTTGAGCAGGGAAGCTCGGAACAGTCTTCATCTTTTCAGCCAAAAAAAACCCCCCAACCCTCCAAGGAAAGTAGGCATTTAAAGCAAACCAACACATTAAAAATAATTAAAAATAAACATTCATCACAATCAAATGATTTTCATTTAAGATGAAACATCTCACCATGACAGAGAAGTTCATCCCGTGAGTTATGTGATAACGTGATAATGAAACAAGAACTAAGGACAAATGGTCAATTCTTACTTGGTGTCAGGAAGGCAGAAATAAGATCCAAAAGGATCTCTGACGGCCCTTCTCTGATCCAATCTGCTGGATTTAAGCTTTTTTTTCAACAGTCTGGTTGCTGGATGTCAGTGGGATGGAGGTTTTGGAAGATCCTAGCATAGGTATTCTGGGCAGCTTCAGCTACCAAAGAGATATTTCAGTCTAAAAAGGAAGACACCTTGCAAGTCTAAGGCTGAACGTGTGTTAAGCAGTGGGGATTTGCATTTTTTGATTTGTTACCTACAGGTTACCTAACTTTTTTTGATTTGGCCTTAAGTAGATCAGCATTTGGTGAGAGGGTGAGGCCAGTGCTCATGAGATCAAGGAGCCATCTACAAGGCTCATCTTGGCATTTGAGTGCCAGCCAAATTTTAGCTAGCTCTTGCCTGGCATCTGTTATTCCCCATTCTTTGGAACAAAACAACCAACCCCCAAACCAACAAATAAACAAAAGCACAGAAACAAAACAAAACAAACCCACAAACCCCAAAACCTAAACCCACAAACAAAAACCAACCAACCAAACCTCCCCCCCCCAAACCCAGACGGAACTGGCTGCTAACAAAGGCCCTGAAATATTTAGGCAGTAGTCTGATGAATACAAGCCAAAAAGCTCTTGCTTGTGGAACAGCATTAAATGCCTGACTGTAGCTTTAGTAGTAGTGAGGGTGATTGGAGGGATAACCATCTCTATTTGGCATGGCATGCTGCAGAAATTTATTGTTATGTTTTATGCATTTCTCATTGTGGAGCTCCTGTTCCAAAGTATGTAGCTAAGCTTAGTCAGGGAGCAAATCCCAAGTCAGATTGTCTCATGCATGAAGAAAGACAGTTTGGAAGGCAGGAGTCATTAGAGGGAAAGGATTTTTCATTTTAGTTATGAAACTTAATTTCTTTTCACTGTCTTCCCTCCTTTGCCTCTCTAAAATATTGATAGAGGTTATAATTTCTGGCAGTGCTGTTGATGTAAGGAGTATCCAGCACATAAGTAGTATCCAACAGCTGAAATAGATAGTGTAATATTGTGATGGGGCCTATCACATAGTGGCAAGATTGGAAGGTGCAGCTGAAAGACTGTATAATTTGGTATAAATGAGAATCTCGAGTCTGAGCAGTCCTGAAATTAGAGAAATATCAGATCTGCGTGCAAACTTCACAGCTCTCGTACAAGCCCTGAATTTCAGCGAAGATCGTTCAGGTGGGGGTTACTGAACAGCAGTGTGTGATCTCAGAGACACGGATGAGAAGGAAACCCTTCTTCAGCAGCAGAGCAGAGTACCGAGCAAGCACATGGATTTTAATCCTGCCAGAAGGTGGTTTTGTCTCGTGTTGGTTCGCGGCAAATCCTGCCTTTCCTGTCTTGGAGTGCTTTCCATCCCTGGCATTAGTGGTGACTGCCACCAGACACCTGCGGTCCCACAGCTGATGGCAGACTGATCCCACATGCAAGACAGAGGAACAGCCTTACAAACCTTTGATCCTTGTCCTCAAGTGGAGTATGTTTTAGGCACTGAATTCGACTCAAGGATTTTAGAACCATGGAGTGCTTTCTCTTTAGCAAGGATTTCAGAATATTTCAAAACTAGGGGAATTTTTTTTGTGCGTGTCTGTACTTCGTTGGTTTGGGTTTGTTTAGGTTTTTTTTCATAAACCTTTTTTCAAAAACAGTTATTTTTGGTTTTTTTCTTGAGGTTTTCCCAGCTGTTGATAGTGTTCAAAATAGCTCTGTGCTATATGGATCAAAACAGTTTTGGCATTAAAATAAAGCACAGCATTAACTGTCCTGTTTCAACAACAAAATGGGAAACAAATGAATAATTTTGGAGAATAATTATATTATCAGATAGGCAGGACTCTGGAATTAATTTGTGAGGTGCCTTGGTTATCTCCACAGTTAATTACATTTGGATTTGAAATGTGTTTAGGTGGAAGTAAACAGCAATGTGTTTAATAGTCCCTCTATCTGGGTCACCCAAATAGCGTTTAATCCATCCCACCACAAATGGTTTGTGGGCAGAAGGGTGTCCTGGGAACATCAAGGCTCAGCCAGATAACACAGCCACGCTCTTCACACTGGACTTCTTAATCAACAGGTAAGAAGAAGAAATGGCTTGTGCCTGGTCGGCTGTCCATGAGCTGCAGCCTGGATGCCCTGCCCTTTCCGAGGGTTCTCTGCAGAGGAACGAGACCGTGCTCTTGTTTTGCCCATTAGACACCATTATCTCTGTGGAACGCCAATTCAGAGCTCCTCGTGCCGCACGTGGTTCTCGCATGTGGGATTTTAATAACCTTCATGCTGTGCTGTGAATTCATAAACAGGGCTGATAGAGGAAAAGCACCGCGGGACTTTATTTTTTAATTATTGCTCTTTTGAAAAACAGGGTCTGCGGGATTTTTGCAGGGATCTGGTGGCAGAACCAGCAGTTGTTTTGCTGCTGCAGTGGGGTTATTGTGAGGGGAGGGGACAAATACAGTGTTCACTTATGATACGCTTTTACAGAATTGATTTTCAGTATCCTGCGTTTCGTAGCCACAATAATTCTGCTATATTACAGTTGGAGCTGTGGAGGTCTGATTGTATGGGAGTTTTTCCCATTTTTCTGGAATGCACTGAGCATTTGATTTCTTGCAACCTACCTCTTCTCCTCCCCCCGTCTCAGCCTGTGAAGCTCAGTGGCCATTAGCACATGGCAGCAGTCTTGATTTCTGTTCTGGAGAAGGCCTGTTCATGCTGGATCAGCGGGGGTTTTTTCTTTCTTTTTATCCCTTGTCCACCCCCAGAGTCCGTTAGAGCTGCCAATTCTACATCTCGGCCACGTTCCTGTACTGGTGAAGGCACCACTAGTAGTTAGTAAAGCTAAAAATAACAAGAACTCACAGCATTGGTCTCCAGGCACGATTTACTATTTATTCACTGCTTACAGCCTTAGAAAGAAGCCCTGTGAGGAGGACTCAACTGAAATTCCCAGTGTCTGCAGATATCCTGCGAAGGAATGAGCCTGCACTGTTTGATGCAGCCAGTTCAGCAGTCCTGGAGTTAGTTCATACGTGCCAGGAGGGAAATTGCGCTGTGGTGCCTGCCCATACCCAGTGTCACACTGTCTGGAATGAACCTGTGATGATGATCTCAGGTCATTCTGGATTCCAGTCTTGTAACCATGCCTAATAATATTTTATCTGGATTGAGATTTATGAGGTGTAGGTTCTGTGCAGGATTATCATCTGACATGCAGATCGAATCTTATCATCCTGTTTTCATTTTAGGAATGTTTCTCTCTCCTGTAATTTATGTGATTCTGTGTGTGGCAGGCAGTAGAAAGAACCAAGAACAGACAAGGATAAAAAAACCAAAGAGAATAATTTTTCCCTAATCATTCGATTTTCAATATTTTGTTGTAGGTTTTGGGTTCTGTTATTTTTTGGGGTTCCCCAACATGTTGAATAATCCTCACCATTAAAAATGTGTGCTGTCTTTTTCAGTAAAATTCATGTAGCTTCCCCTTAGTTCTCAAAGAGGTAGAACTATAGAATTACTGAAAAAATATTTTTGGGAATAACCTCTGGAGACCATCTTGTCCAACATCATCTATAAATAGGCCTAACATCAAGGTGAGGTCAGGTCTGTGCCTCTTCAAGCTTTGAAAATCTCTGGGGACAGAGATTACAGAATCTTTTGGGTACCTGTTCCAAAGCTTAATTGCCCTGAGTTACAAAGGTGCGTTCCTTGGAAAAAAAGAGATCTTTTTTAATGAGATATCTGTAGCCCATCATTATTTTTTCCTCAGCTCACCTGCCTTGGTCTTTTTTAGCCACCAGAACACTGTGACTGTCTGACACTGCGCGTGGTGGGGTAGCTGAACGCTCACACAGACACTTCTTCATACTGCATCTATAATTCTGCAGTTGTATGACTCAGAGAGAGGGATTCCAAAACTTTCGCATTTGCTTTGTAAATATTTTCGCGGAATTAAGTTAATACATCATCTAAACCCTCCATCTCTCTCTTGCTGCTTTTAGTTTTGTTAGCGCATATATACATATATGCGCTTTTTTTAAAAGTCTCTGAGCAGGCAAGAGAACGTACAACTAATGTGGCTGTGGGGAAGTTTTCCAACACACACTGTCCGTAGAAATGAAGAAATGTTATTTCTGTGTGAGCCAAGGTTCGTTGCTGTCCTCTTGGCTTTTCCCTCAGCGTAAGGTGTAACCTGGGCATTTCCTTTGGGTTACTGTTTTATAATTATTTGACTTCAGTGGAATTTTTTGGTTTTTACTTAGCTGCCTACTCTAGTCCCTAGCATGGAGCAGGGTTGTTCCAGGAGGAGGAGGAAGGGAGAGGCACAGCCTGTTTGCTGTAGAAGGCAGTTGCCAATCTTCCATTATCTCTTCCCTTTCTAGGCCGTCAGTTGACGTGTATTTTGCCATATTCATAGAGCCAGCAAGCCACAGCTGTCAGCAGGCAGATGCTGTTCAGAGGGCAGTGACTTTCCCTCCCTTACTGCTGTCCCCAGGAACCTGTTTTTGCCAGAACCCTGGTAGTCACTGCTGTGTGAGTTACAGAGCCGCTGATGAGCTGAGGTGTTGACCTTTAAGATTGCTTTTCAAGTTTCAAAGATCCTGCTGTCATTACAGTCCTTGGAAACCTTAGGAATCACAAGCTACATTAAAGCCAACAGTTTAAAAAATCAAAACAAAACCAAACAAAAAACCCTGCATAAACTCTGTGCACTCACAAGCAGGTGGAAATGCAGAATCTGGTTTAACCCATTTGATACCAGCAATAACAGGAAGCTGACATGGCCTCCGAGGTTTCCATCCCAGAAATATTCTTGAGGTGGGAAATAGTTTGAGTAGTGACCAGGCAAGTCCGTACAGCGCAGAACATCAGGGTGAGTGCTCACATGCAAAGAAGGAACGAGGTGTTCTGCCTTTGTGAGTAGATTGCTTGCATCAACAAAATACCCTGCATCCTTTTCACAGGTTGAAGCTGAAAGGCCTCTCCTCCTGCCCAGGCAAAGGAGCAGCAGCATGATCTTGTAATGCACAGAATATTTTTTTTTGAGCTGTTTCATTTTATGGTCCCGTGTCTGAATTTATTCTTGTACGTGTTGTTAAGCCTAGAGCTTGCACAGAGTCTCACCCCAAGCTTGACATGAGGCATGAGAAGGTTCCTTGGTGTTTCTCTTGTTGGTGCATTGAGTCTGTTTATGGATAGAAAACTTGCCCATCTATGAACTGCAAATCCAAACTTCTCTTCACAAAATTCAGACATTAGGTGAAGTCTCTGTGAAGTCTCTGGTGATGTCAGTGGGAGTTTTTTGCTTTTAAGTGTAATGGAGGCAATCAATGTGCCACAGATTTCCCAGGAAAATCAGGTACATTACAGTAGTATTTTTCTCTTACAGACGTATGAAAATTAATTTCTTTAAAAAATTTAAATCAGAGGTAGAAGAGCTGTATGATTAGAAGTAAACATTTTGGAGGTAGTGTTGTTTATATCTTGCAGCTATGTCATTGTCAGGCCAGATTGCATAGCGGAGAAAAAGATTGATAGTGTTTATTATCTTCATCTTTTAATAAGGTTTGGTTTTGCAACTGCTCCTACCGTGTTCCCCCTCGTAACTTACCACCTCATCTGTGTGTGTGTGCGTGTGTTATTCAGCACCTCGGGTCTGGTTCTGAGCTGTGTGCTGAGGATGCACAGACCTGCACCGGACCCTGTTGACTTCAGCAAGGTTTGGCAGAGGCCGCTGTGCTCACGGGCTTTCCTTCAGCCCAGGGTTTTGAAGTGAGGGCTGGTGTGGGATGTGGCGGCAGCAGAAGCTGCTCTGTCGAGCTCCGTGAGTGAGAAGAAGCGATACAGAGTGATCGTGGAATTATTTACAAATCATTCAACCCCGGTAGTTTCCGCCTGAGGGTGCTTAGCGAGTTACTGCGGGTAATTGTTAGTCCGTGACACGAACTGGTGTCTGCGTGAAATCTGCACTCCTTAAAATACGGTGAGTGGACGTATGCACCGAGGATATGATGTAAAAGCAATCAGAAGGGAGCATATGTACAGCGATTTTTTCTTTTGGAACAGACCTTTAACTTCAAAGTTTTGAAATATGCGGCTCTGCTCCAACAGCTTCCATTAATGACTTAAGAGACTGTAAAATAAATCTCCCTAATTATTTAAGCAGAACTCTCCAATCCAGTTTTACTTTCTGTCGTAGTGCCCAGTGCCATAGTGTTTGAAATTTCAGATATCTGAACAAAAAATAATGATTTAACCTTGTAATGATGCAACCTTGTTTCTGCAACAAAAAAATAATTTGATGATCTTAAAATAAAAGGTATTTAAAACAATTCAATTTTTGGACCAGGACCTTGTAAGTGAAGTTTTAACCTGAAATGACATTTTTACAGAAGATTTTAAGCCTTTATACAGTCATAAGATGGTACAGCAAATACTCCCAAGATACCAGTGAGGGGAAAATAAATGGATGTGTCCAGAAGCAAGTATGTATTCTCTTTTAGATAAGGCATCCTGCAATTAAAAACACCGGACTTAGAAAGCTTCTTAAGGCTTATTTTGTCAAATGAAAAATGCCACTGGTTTTAATGCTATTGTAATAAACCTTATTGTTATTCCTGGCATGGATTTTTTTTTTTTTTAATTTCAGAAAAATGGATAATTAGCATTTTAGCTTATCACTTTCCTTCCATGCATACAAATAACTTGACAGATAGACCACCAAGAGAGACAAAATTAAATAATAGGTCTAGACAGCATGGAACTGAAATAAATTAGAGGTTAAGCTTCCAGCCTGTTAGGTGGATTTTCATGGGAAAAAAGAGAGAGGGGATACACCAGGTAGTTTCTCTGACACTTTTTGCTACTTACCTTAATATCATATCCCCATATCAAACCCCAAATAAATTGACCTGAAATAAGACACGGACTTCATATTAGAAGTCCCCTAATTTATTTGTGAGTCCCAACTTTTTTTTTTCAAATGTATTTAGATTGGAGGCCTAACAGGCATTCCTGCATCTGTGATTCAGCCAATAAGTTCCAAGATAACGATCCATGATTAATGGTGAGTGCTGATAATAGGAGGTTATTAGAGAAAGCAAACTTGGAACAAATCTGCTGTATACATTATATACTTTACCGCCATCTGTGGGTATTTATAATAAGTACAAATTAAAGTCAGTGGTTGGAGTAATCGACGTTGTTTTGCACACGTGACAGAGAATTCTTTAGACACAGTCTTACAGTAGGCAACTTGGTAGTGAGAATTCTCATCAATTTGTGGGTTTTTTTGCACGGATACTTATTATTACTTGCATATTAAAAACAGTTTTTGTGGGGAGGCCTTTTGGCCTTGGTTGCTTTCAAGGATGTCACTCCGAAGTCCCCTCTGTAAGGAAGGATTAGGTGTTACATGGTACCCCTGCTCTGCTGCCACGCGCGTTATTGGACGTGAGAAATTGGTTTTGTCCTTTTGTACCGAGATTCATTTGCTATTCAGCCCATGTGTTAACAGGACGTTCCTCCCTTTTATGCCTCCTTGAGTTGTAAGTGACATTTTGCCTCCTTGTGTTTCCTGCTGTTTGCCGAGCAAATATGCCTGTGCAGAGAGGAAACTATTTTTATCTTATTGCCAAATGCAAAAACCAGAAAGGAAACGCGATATAAACAGAGAATTGCAGAAGACAAAGTAAAGCGAAACATTATGACACTGATAACTTGCTGCATCAGGGGATGTGTTTTGCTGGTGGTAAATATATTCTTGCAAATGCAGTTTTGCAGTGGAGTGATAGAAGGGGTGCCATAGTTGGGATCAGGTGACTGTGTTGTGCTCTGAGTTGTTTAGGATGGTTGATGGACAGTCCCTGGTTTATATTGTGTTTTCACAGTAACTTTTGTGCTCAAAATTCCGGAGTCATCGTGTGGTAACGAGGGCAAGTGAGCAATGTGGTGGATGTCAAGATAAATGATTTATTGGATTGAGCATTCAGCAAGCAGTATTTGGTTGGAAGAATTCCCAGCTTCTGAACTATTACACAGTCATGATATTTAAAGCCTGCATATTTGTAAATGGGTAATAGATGGAGTGTCACAAACACTCTGGTTATTTATGGTCATCAACTAAACCTCTGGGATGAAGTTAGGAATACTCTAGAACTAATGTAGTTAGTTTGGTTTCCCATTTTGAACTGCTGTGAAATTTAGTTTTTCATAGACTGTTTTTCAGAGTGAACGCTGTTTTAGTGCCTGCCTTGTGAACTTGCTGTATAGGGTGTGCATGATGGGGTTTGCCTCCCTTCCATAACAATTCAGTCCTCGACAGTGTCTGACTTCCCACATATGTTCCTGGGCGTACTTGTATTTTTATGCTGATTTTTTTTTTTAATATATGCTTTTATGTGCCAAAGAATATATTCAGTGGATCTGAAACTGTCAACATCTGCATGCCTACAGATGTCGGGGTTTCTGGTCACCTACAAGCTATAGTACTAAACCCAGGAGTGAACGTATCCATTTCCATCTGTTTTCTGCTTGGGCAGTTGCAGTGTCGAGGAACAAAGCTGTTCTCTCTGCCTAATCCTGAGTTATTTGATTGACATGTCTGATGAAGCTTTCTTCACAACAGTTTTAACTTAACAAATATGTTTAGGTGTTCTGGTTATTCTCTTTTGCTAGATTTCATTCCCAAGCCTCCTGGTTTATCTTCCTGGCTATATATCAATATTTTACTTTTTCTCCATTCCTCTTTCCCCTTACATATGTCTCTTTTAAATACTAAACTTCATTCTACCTTTTCATGGGTTGTCTGAAGTGTTTTCTGTCGCTCTCTTCACTTTTGGTATCCTGTTTCAATTAATTTCCTCCTCCTTTTGTGGCATATTCCTGTTAATAAGAGCACGTCCTTTCTGCCATCCTGCCTTGGGAGAGGAGAGTTTACCATCTACCTGGGACACAAATGCAAATGCATCTTCGGTTGACTTTCTATTTTTAAGTCTTTTGTTTTTTTATCAATAGAGCTATCAGGAGTCTTTCCACAGTTGATTAGTTGATTTAGAAGAAAATGCTAGTGAATACTAGTTGATTTAGAAGAAAATGCTAGTGAATACTAGTCTTATTTGAAAGATGTCAGTTTTCGTAAAGTTTGAAATTAGGAAGACTGAAAAAATGAAAGGGGCTGTTTTGTTAATGTGAACTACCATTCTTTCACTTTTTCGTAATACAGAAAAGTGTTCAATTGAAGGAGCATTTTAATTCCATTTTAGAAAATTATTTAAGGTGGAACTGGTTTTACTCAAATTTTGTTTTATGGGATTATCATGAGGGATATTATCTTTAAGTTTTCAATTTCTTTCCCTTATATTAGAATAGAGGAAAATACATAAAAAGACCTGGTTTTGTTCTCTATCAGTCATATACTTGACTCTGTTTCTACTCAGAGTTTTCTCACTTACATTTGAGGCATTTATTTTTCAGCTCTCGATATCATGAGATGCACTTGATTCTTGCTTTATTTCAAAGCTACCTGTACCGTCCCCAGCAGCAGCAGCAAAATCAGCAACATTCTGGCGAGCATTTGCTCTGCTGTATCCTGAAAGGGGTGGGAGCTGGCACGGTGTTGTCTGGAGCTATCTTAAGAGTGAGAAAGATGACACTGCATCACTTTGCACCGTGCTTTGTGTTTGGAAGGTTTGAGTTTGTGGAGTTTGGGTTGGGTTTTTTTTGTTTGGCTTTTTTTTTCTTTTCCATGAGAAAGAAGACTAAAATGTTTCAAAAATACAGTTGCTGCTTGAAGGTTTGCACGGGGCAGGAGTCTCTGGCATGCAGGTTTCAACCTCTTCCCAAAATCTGAGCTTCCTTTGTTTTCCTGTCTCTTCACTGCTGACATCAGGAATCCATAAGATACTTGTTCAAGCAAAAGGCTGGTACAGCCCCTTTAAGGAGCTGTAACATGAGCTACAAATCAAACAGCAGTTCTGTAACAATTGGGTCAGTGTATATAGGAAGAATTTCAACGATGATTATTTATTCAGTCTCTTACTGTAGGATTAGCCCCATTAAATGCCTCCTATGCATTCCCTTCCAATTCATTCAATTTAAATAAAAACTTCCTGCTAGCAGTCCTGTACATATCAGTGACATTCATCTAAATAAAATATCCCGAGCACTTGAGTCTCAGGAACAGTCTTATGAAGAGGCACATCATATTCTATTTATTTGGAAATGGAATGCATGTTGATGTAGTGCTTATTTCAAAATAATGTCGAAATGTTAAAATCTTTATGAAATCTTAACATTAAATTTTATGAAGACAGGGATGTTTGCTGGGATGTGAAGCTGAGGGCTAGGACCAAAATCAACTGCTGAAGGTAACCCCCCCCCCCCAGTACTACCATAGAAGGGAAGGGGGAACAACCACAACCTCAGGATAATAAGACTGTGGGTTTTTTATAATTTTTATTTCTACTGCTTGATGTTACTAATATAAGGTGATTTATATACAGTGTTGTATTAAATTGATAGCTCTTGCTGGGTGAACATACAAGTACTGTCTTTCTTTTCTTTAAATGTGCTGAATTTTGTATTAGGGAAGCCTGGCAAGTCTTTTCTCCCAGTCAGAGGTCTGAAGAAAGCGAGTAAGTGTAGATAAAACCAGCTTGTTTAATCACTGAAACACAGGAAAAATGAAAATACATTTTTTGCTTGTAAAGTAGAGAAAGGCAATAAAAACAACACCAGACGGTTAATGCCTCTCTTGTACCTTTCATTTCAAAGACCTCAAAAGAACATCAAGAAGAATAAAGGCAAAATCTATTCCCTATTGGCATCATTATAAATGTTGTATCCTCTAAAACTCTAAAGACATCCAAGAAGAGTAGAAGAATAAATGGCATTGAAATAAAGAAAGTCTCTCTGGAGCTTTGTTCAATCGGCTTTGTTAGAATTCACTCAAATAGGATGATTATAAGAAAAGATCTCATTTGTTTCAACATTAAAGGAGCAAATTAATATGTGGCAGGCTGCTAATAATTGCCTCATTATGTAGTGAATGGGCATTGCGTCCAATTTACAAAATTACAATCATATTGTTAAAGTAACAATTGGGAAAGTTTAGTCTGAGTTTCCTAACTCTCTGCGTGATTAGTTGTGGGATTCGGAGTGAAATGGAGTTGGTGGTTGGAGTGAGCTCTCCAGTGCACCACTGGCCTATAGTGCTAAGAAGTCACAGGAGAAATTAAGCTTTTCATTAGTGGAAATTCCATCTGCACAGGTCCTGAGCTGGATTTGGTCCAGCTGAAGAGTAAATCTCACAGTCTCTGCTGAGGCTGGAGCTTGGCGGGCGTCTGCTCTGTCAAGGCTTTGTTTTATTGAGCTCCGCTGACTTGGGCTGAAGTCTTGGCCAAGTGGTTGAGGGATCTGGGCTGAGGGACTTGAGCACGGGACTTCAGCAGACCTACAGCCCTGTGGTTGAGGAACTTGGTGATCCAGGATCTGTGCCGTGGGGAAACCCACCCGTACAATGGTCCTGTAGCTGGAATTTCAGGCTCTTGGTGGAGACATTAGAAATGGTGGGGGAGTTGCTTCAAATTGGGCACGTAAGCAGTTTCCCAAATCTTGAAATCCTATGTGGAAGAGAATCATGTTTTGTGACCTACTTAAGTTACATTTGCTTGTGACCTTTTCTAATTCTGGCTGATTTCGTTATTTAATGATTTGACCTTTGATTCTGTGAAGCCACTTCATTGCTAAATGCAAAGATTTAATAACTAGAACTGTTTGATAAGTGACCTTTATTACACAGCTATTTCTCTTTGCTAGAAAAATGGCACTGTTTTGCAAGTTCTAATTCACAGTTTTAATTATCTTTTCTATTGTCTAAAAGCTTGCACAGGAAATGGAAAGGTCAGACATTTCATTTTCTTTACTGATTAAAATATAAGCGTTCCTCAACAGTTACAATGTCTCATTCAGGAAAAAGATGGGACAATTTGTCAGAATCATGCCCAGCTGCTCTACTGAGGACTTCTACATCCTCCTGGTCAGCAACAAAATGAATAATTTTCTGGCAGCCATAACAGCCCTGTGGTGTGTAGAGGTGAAATACGTGTCTAAGTACATGGAAAGAGAACAAAAGGTGAATGGTTCCCTGTGTTGTTTTTTTTTTCTTTAACTCACATATCTGTGATGCAGGTGAATAAAGATCTTGTGAAAGTTAAGCCCTGAACGGACATTCTCGGCCCAGAGACCATGAACGGAACAGCACAGGTTTCTGTAGGGTCCTGCCAATCTGTATCAGTCCCGTTGCTGCCAGACCATCTCTACAGATGACAGGGCAGCCTGGACTGCCTGCCAGACCCATTTTTGGTTTATCTGACAAGGCTGCTGCTGAGTTAGTGTTTAATTGCCACCCCGGTGCTTGTGATGCAGACACCTCTAAACAGTTGCTGTTAATTGCAAAACAGATCACCAAGAAGCTGCATTTTCTCTATTTTTCGAGTTTCCTTCTCTCTGCATTCTAGGTAAGAATTGTCTCTCTGCTTCTGTTCATCATTAATGCAAATAATACAGCAAGCTAAATGGAAAAGTGGTAGTTTTTCATGCAGGTTATGGCTATCATGGGCAACCTGGCTGCCAAAAATCTACATGTGGGAAAAGGGTGTGAGGTATGTAGGACCCCAGAGTATGAGGTGAAGGGGAACAACAGCACATCACTCCAGCTCCTCAAGGATCATAGGGAGCTGTCAGCTGTGTCCTAGTTCAGTAACAGAAGCAGCACCAGCATCTACCCAGGGACTTCACCTATCCAGCCCCTCGGGCACCAAAATCCCTGTGCCTGAATGGCTCCTTTCGAGTCTTAAAAGTGATGGGACAGCCGTGAATGAGCTGGGTTTTAGTAACAAACAGGAATGTCGTGTAAAATGAGGAAAATGAGAAAGCTATTGTGTGTGGATTTATGTGGATTACTGAAACTGCCCCTTTTGTCCGTGAGACTCAAACCAGCAGCACCAGGTGCTGGCCTGTGCCCACATGGAGTTCAATGAGAGGATGTTGATGTGCGTTTTCTCGTATGTTGAGGGAGATGATGCAAAAAAATGTTGAAGTCAGTGGGTGATTCTGGAATCAGTGGAATGTCTGTCACAGGTGTCAGTCAGTCTCCTTACTCTCTCTGGGATCTGGTGGGAAATAGGCACATTGGGACACGTAAAAATCTCTCTGCGTTGTAAGAAATGTTTATTCTGAGATAGGGCTGGGAGGGGGTAAGCCTCTGCCTCTGTTGAAGAAGAGCAGATTGTATGTTGACCTAGTGCAGGCATTCAGTATTATGAAAGCACTTTATAAATTGGAACAAGATAAATGAATCACAACAAAAGAGCTAGAAAACCAGGGGACACAATTGCAGGAGTGAGTGTACTCAGCTTATTCGAGCAGAACAGTTACACTCAGTGAATAGAAAATGTGCAGTGCATTTCTAACTAAGGTCAGAAAATCAAATAATTTCAAATTTAAGAGAGCAGCTCCATTTTAACAGAGAAGGAAGAATTTTTTTGGAAAAAAAGGCAAACCAGAGCTGAAGTTGAGACAAATTTGAATGGAACCAGATTCTTGATCAAATTGGCTCTTCCTATCCAGCAGCTTCATATTCAGCATTTGTTAGTTTGAAAGTTCACCCTGAAACCTATAAATTAATCTACTGGGACTTTAACAATTCGCTTCGTGTTAGGATATGAGTTATGCTCATGGATTTGTTTAGGTCACCCAGCCATGTCCTCATAATGTATCTTAGAGAGGATGTCTGTAACTAAGCAGTAAACAGAAAGACTCTTGTGTTCAGCTGCATCTCCTGGGATTTCATCTCTGCTGTCAGAGAACTACGCTAGACAGCGCTCTAAAAGTACAACAGCTATAAAAATACACACTGTGTTCCATAAAGGAAACGTGGCCAATGCTTTTGCATAGAATCAGGAATCTTTAGCTATTGATGAAATGAGGAGAGAATGTTTTCATGAACCATTCACGTGGAGAAATCGAATCAATTACAATAAGGAAATCCAAGCTTTGAAGTGGTGAGATTTATTGCAGAAGTCTTGCAGGACGCATCTTAGCTCAGTACAATATTTGTCACCCAGAGATGAGATATTTTAGCTGTTACAGTTTGAGTCGCTTCAGGTGTTTATCTCTTGTCCTTATATTACGCCCCCTTATCAAAGAATTTGATGTTTTGTCAGCAACCACGTCCTAAGGTTATAGCGGTCAAATGTAGCCAGGATATTCATCCACATCAGCTAAACGAGGTGTGATTGTGAAGAGAAAGAACCACAAGTCTGATCAGAAAAAGACCCAGGATTCTGTCAGACTAAATGTTCAAAGAACGTGAAGGGAATTATTCCTAAAAAGTATTAAACTGAAGTCACTGGCTCCCAGCTGTGAGTATGACAGAGGATCAAGTCTGTGACCATACAAAAAATTGTAGGTGATCTCTGGCCCAAACGATCCTCTGCAGGGGGTTTTTTTTGATGGATTTAGTTTGATGAAGATTTCTAACTGAACTTCTCATACAGTCCAATTTAAATACAGGGCATTTCCTTTTAGTCCATTGGTGCAAAAGAGAACCAAAAAAAAATAAATTTATTCTTTATACTTTGACAAATGGAACATCAGGTAAGTCCCTGTATCTCTGTTAGATAATTTTTTCCTATTTTCAATTCATTCTGGAGAAATAGCACCCTAGAACCTGGTCAGGAAATACTGCCTTTGGCTTCAGTTTTCCCAGGATCAAATTCCTAGTTCACATGTCACCAGTCCATCTGCCTCTCATTTTTCATGGGTCATAACCATGCTCTGGAGAGAACAGCACATTTCTCTGTCTACATGTCCTTTCCAACTGCAGCATTTCCATGCTACTAGATTGCTTTTTAAAAGTACATCTAAATCTTTTGACTTCTGTCACAAATTTTGGAACTATTCATTCAGACATGGAAACACAGTCAGTGTATAGTTCAATTTCCAGCATTGTTTTTTCAGTCGTGTTTTTGCTATTGTTGACAACACCTTGTTAAAAGACAAGACATTGATCTAAGTATTGTTTTCTGCTGCTTCTTTATTTCCTTGGATTTTTTTTTTTTTTTTTATGGAAAGAGTAACATTTAGAGGAAAAAAGGAAAGATTATTTGTATAGTTGACTTTTCAAGGTGGAGAACAAAGGCAAAGACTGGATCTGCCTATTTCACTAAAAAGGTTTGCATTCAGAGCTTTGTAGTGGTAGAGTTTTCTAGCAGCTCTACCACTTGGGGATTGCGGGTTTGGGGGTTTTTTTTCAAAGAGAAGCATTGCTATCAATTTGTTGTATTGTACTTGCCTTTCTATTCACTGATTTTTCAGTCCTCATGTTTCACAGAGAAGGACTTGCCGCATATTTTTTTGTCTCCTGTCTTCCAGCCTCTACAGCTTGACTGCGACCTCTGTGCCGTTGTTTCAAACTCGGGGCAGATGGCTGGCCAGAAGGTGGGGACCGAGATAGACAAGTCCTCCTGCATATGGAGGATGAACAATGCTCCCACAAAGGGCTACGAGGAAGACGTTGGGAAAAGGACGACCGTGAGAGTGGTCTCGCACACGAGCGTGCCTCTGCTGCTCAAGAATCCCGAGTACTTTTTCAAGGAGACCAACAGCACCGTTTACGTGATCTGGGGACCTTTTCGAAACATGAGGAAGGATGGGAATGGCATTGTGTACAACATGCTGAAGAAAACCGTTGACAGCTACCCCGGTGCCAAGATCTACGTGACGACGGAGAAGCGCATGAGTTACTGTGACGCGGTGTTCAAGAGGGAGACGGGAAAAGACCGGTAAGTCCTCAGTGTGAGGAACAATTACAGCGTTGGACAAAAGATACACGAGAAAAGGCCATGCAGGATGCCAGCTACTGAGCGAGTCCCCAGATACGTTTTTAATGGGTTGTTATATGGTTTTGACTGTTATAAGCACATGATGAGGCAGCAGCTAGGCCCCATTTACCCCACCTACGCTACCTTCTGTTCATTCCATTTCTGTTGGCTTGAGTCCCAAAAATATTGGATATCTTCCTGAAACATTTTCAAAGCTGTGTGTTGTTTTCAGCTCAATTTACTATTGATTAAGTTGACATTTTATTTGAAGAGGATAATCCTACACAAACAACATTTCCAAATACACAACCTTGGGATAATTCTGGATATTGCATTTTCTTCTCAGCTGAGATTCGCTGTAGCTTTTCTCCAAACACTGACCTCAGGGTTAGACATTATTTCTCTTTCTTGGTGAAAATGGATTATGAGTGATACCGTAATAGATTTAGGTTTTTACCAGAATTATACTGAAATTCTATTTTCCGCGTCGGAGAATTTGTGTTTATGCCGCTCAAGTGGAGGCTGTAAGAGATGGGAGTGTGAGGGCCACTCTATTGGCTGGCATGGTCAAGGTAGAAATTGGATTTGTGGAATTAAGACCACAAAGGGCAGGAATTTGCAACCGATCTGCAAAAATTCAGATCATCTCTGTTTTGGCATGGAAGAACACCTGTCACACGTACTCACTTGAGTTAACTAAGAAGGAGTTTCCAGGTCACTGCTGTGCCTTAATATTAATTTTTCAATTTGAGCATCATGAGTTTGAGGTTGTGAAGGACTAGAGCTGTTCTGACCAAATTAAAAACATAGACATTCGCAAACAGTTAAATGCAATCTGAATTCCTGACAGCTTTTAAAGTAGAAGAGCTTGTTCTCTCAGACTTGTTTCACTTTGTTATTAAACTGTCAAAATTTGGTTACAGTTGGTTTTTTCTTTTTTTTTTTCTTATTTTTTAAACTTTGAAACATAGGGGAGAGCTTGCCCCTCAGCTTGTTCACTACGTGCACATCTTGCTGCTGTGATTCTGGAGTCAGAGGGAGCTCATATATGTCATAAAGTTGTCAAGGTTATCATGGCTTCTTTAGTTTAATTGAACAAACTGATGAAGAGGCTAATAGAGAAAACACACAAGATCCATTCTTCAAAATTGACCTTTAATAATCCAAGTCATCCTGTTTACATATTAATCAAGATAAATATGATCATGGGTACATTACTGCATTGCTAAAAATAAATTTGTTGATATTTATGAGTCAGTCAGGTCATAGCGACTTTACAATACTTTATCAAAAAAATCCTTATTGTGAGACCAGACCTTGACAAAAATCTCCTATTTTTCCTTTGCAGAAATCTCATCATTCAATGTCAAAATATCCTCATGTGCAGCCTAATCCTTTCCTCTCCAATAAATTAACACATCTCAAGCTTTATAGTTACGCAATTAACACAATACAAGTGCTTCTTCTTTTCATGTCAAAAGCAGATTGAACTTCGCTTCTCCCAGTGCTTATAGGAAAATTCTTAAGCAGCCTGAAGTCAAAGTGGCCCATGTTCTTTCTCCTTAAGTTTCACCTTGTGAACAGCAGTAAATTTTTATGAGCCTGCCTCCTGGCCCACATCACATCACATCACATCACATCGCGTGTGCATCCCTTTGACGCTGTGCAAAACCCTCCAGTTCTCACAGTGGCAATCGGATAAAATCCTTGTGTCTGCTGCAGCTTTCGTTTTTAGTCCTACTTTTCCACATCAAATGCTTAGTGATGTCTTTAACATCACTTAATGCTCTTGTCAGCCAGAAACAAGGGAAATGATTGGTGTGTCACCAGCCAACGCCTTCTGTATCTCAAGAAAACATCCCGCAGTTCCCTGCTAATCAGGGAGCTCAGTTCGGAAACCGTTTCATTTTCTGTAACATCTTCAGTTTGCAGGACCTGTCTGCTGTTTCTAGGGAGGGTGATGAGGTGGTTGGACAGATGTGATGTTTGTGGCAGCAGTAAACGGAGAACACAAGAGATTCGTGGGTGATGAAAATAGTTTTGTGTATTGTGCCAGGCGATTACGATGCTGAGGCAAACTCAGGTTCCTCAGCCAAATATTCCTTTGGCTCCTCAGAGAAACACCAACCCTTGTTTGGAATATTAGATTGAACAGAGGTCCGTTTTCAGCCTGTTCCCAGCAAAAATTCTGGAAGGAAGCCAATTTCAGCTTATATTTTAAAATGTACTGAGTGGATTGCAACCACATCTATTTTAGTTTAATCCTAAAATACTGTTTATACATACAGTGCATAGTCCTAATGCATAGCAAGATTGGAACAGATTTCTAGTCTGTCGAGCTTTTAATGAGTTTTCTGTTTCTTCTCTTTGAAGTACAATTAGGTAATGGGTGAGACTTTTCAGTAGTTTCATCCTTGTGGTGCTGAAGTTTTTAAAGGGTGTTGTGAGAAGCAGCTGGCAGGTATGTGCTGCAGTCACTTCTCTGCTGCAGAAAAGCTCTGGTCCCGCAGAGAGAGGTTTATCCCTGACTTCACTGGGTGCAGGTTCAAAACCCACAGCTTCGGTATTGACAAATGGTTTATTGCTGATGCATGGAAGGAACAAGAATTGCCTCTAAATAACTTCCAACAAGCAAGGTTGTGTATTTTGTCATGAAGCAGGTTTTTTTTTAATTCTACAGCAGTACAAAATACCCCCTGATATGGGCTATCCACGCTGGATAATTAACCTTGCATGCACGTGAGGAATCTGGGGGACACCTGTTCTTTCTGAGAGTCTTCGTTAGTGAAGCATTTGAGTTCAAGGTGGCGAATGCACATCCGCTTCGAATAATTATTGTACATAAATAATATTCATTTCCAGACATTCGAAATTTTTCATTAATGCATTTTTACTTGGTACTTCCCTAGAGGGAGCATAAAGCTGGCAGCTTCTTCCAGTTCTTCACAAATGTTTTGTTGTATTTTATATATTGACTCAAGTGAAAGGATTCAAAGAAATATTAGATAATTTCTAAATGTGGCACCTTTGCATGTACCTCAGTCCAGATAAGTGGTTCCAAAGCCATCTATATCTTTGCCATGCATTACAAATATAATTCAATATGGCATAATAACATTTAATTGGTAATAACAGAGAAAACTGTAGTCTTCATTAAAGCAGCAAAGCTAATTCTGGTCTGATAAAGTGCACTGAGCATCCCTAAATAGGTTTTAATTAGCTGGCACCAAAGCTGCACCACCCTTAGGGAGGGTAAAATTAATGAAAACTAGCAGCAAATAGATCAATGCTACTGGATGTTATTGCCTTAGGTGAAGGTGATGAGAAAGAAAGGAGTTTCTTTTAAGGATCATTTAGAAAACAGTCTGCGTTAAAAGTCACTTTCAAACAGCAGCGCTAAAATAAATCCGTGCTTATATCAGTGAAGCAGTCCACTGTTCCCTGGACTGCAGACTCCATTTGTGTTTGTTCCGCAAACACCTCGGGGCTGCAGCTCCGGGCAGCGCCTCTGCTGGCTCAGCTTCACCTCCCCTCTCGGGGCGGACGGTGTGACCAGACCACTCCTGCCCCCCTGCACGTGGAGAGCCCCAAAAAACCCAGCCGGCACCCAGTGTGCTGACACTGCTCGAGGCACAGCTCAGCTTGGTGTTTGTAGTCAGTCTTCGTGTAAGGGGCTACCAAAGAAGAGCCTGCTGAGCTCGGAACTCCTGAAAATTCCTGTTAGGGGATGTGAGATAATGTTCTGAAACCCAGCCAGTTGGGGAGCCAGTTGACTTTCCACACGCACTCTTAACTCTGACAGCACCCATCCCGTACCCAAACAATTCAGTTCAATTCAACAACTGGGGTTTTTTTATGTTATTGGCCGCACACTCCTGTCTGCAGGAGGCAGGTTCCCTGAGCCATGTGTGCAGTCAAATGGCTGTTTCTGAAAGACTTTTGTAAATACCATGGACAATTCTGGAGAAACTAAGTTGCTTTTGTGCTTCTCGTCAGGTTGTTCTTCGTTTCCTCTGTTCATGCCAGATGGTGCTGGGTTGTGTTAGGTTGTGAGGAAGCTGTTTTATCATCCAAGGCAGAAGGATGGATCATTCTGATCGCTGACTTCTGCATCAAGATTCAAAATTTGGGAGTGTGCTCAACCTGCTATTTTACTCAGTTCTGCTCACTAATTATTTATTACTTTGGTGATATATGAGATCTATATTTTATCTCTGTCATTTACAGCTAGCAAATTATATTCATCTAAAGTTTGGATTGACACTGTTAGACAACTGCAGTCATCACAGTTTCACCTTAGCTAATAAGTGGTGTTTCGCATATCTGACTAATCTACATGAAGCTATAGTCTAGTAAAAATGTCAGTAAAATGAATAAATGAAATGACATTCTCTGAGGCTCAAGTAGCTGCAACTTCTATTGTTTGGTGATATTCTCTGTGAATTGAGGTGGTAAAGCTGTCAGTGTCCAGAACGTCAGAGTTTTATGCCATGATTCTGGTTGTTGGCTTGAACGAAATAGTATGGTAGTGATATTTCCCCTTTTTCACTTGCTCACTTATACATATTGGTTTTCTCTTTGATAAAGTATTCAGAGGAAATATAAAATCTTGGCTAGGGTTGGTTAAAATTTGCAGAAAGCAGTTTTTAATTGGGAAGCTGCGAACGTTGACACTGAGCCTGGCTCAGAGTTAGATTTTGGCACTTGGGAAGTACGTCCCATCAGTGCTTTGTACTAATGTGCTTTTAAATAAAAGAAAAAATTAGAATATCTGGAAAATGAGAAAAAGAGCTAGGGAATGTCATTGTTTTTAAATGACAGAACTCTTGGAAGGAAATTTCAGACTGGCAGGGGAAACGTATAATGCCTGTTGAAACATTTTTAAGGACAAAAATGAATTGTAATTTACATTTTGCTCTTGTCTTTATCATGAGATGTGATATCTACTGCTGCACCAATAAAGTCAGCAAAATATTCTCAACTGCCCATGAGCATTACAGCAAACCCAAAAATATGTGTTTGATATAGGGACCATTTTTCAAGTACTTGACAATGGATCTTCCTTGAACCATTGCTTGGCACTTCCATTCTATCTTTTTACAAAGTAATTCCTTCCAAAAATGCTAATGGATTTGTCCATCTTAATTCATAGCGTGTTTAAATAGATTCATTGTCACAGACTGCTTTATTACCTGAAAAAACAGGGGTCTAAAGCATGAAACCTTAATGAAATAAATAGATTTTTCATTATAAAACACTTAAAAGCCCAACATCTATTGCTATTTGTGGTCAATCACTAGACGGCCAACAACTCTTTTGGGGTTTACATTCACTCTTCCATTTCCTGGTAAGACACCAGTTGTTCCTGAGTGTCCTACATTTATTCCCTGCAGCCCATTAGTAACTGCATTTATATTCCTTATGAAGATTTTCCTAATTAAGATGAACATTTTTCTCTATTAGGCAGATGGAACTCAATAGAAGTCCGTTTTTTATTAACATGCCAGCAAATTCTGTACAAAGCACAGCACTTCTGTTAAGAAATACAGCTCCTACTACATTACACTAATTACATAGTAAAGTGAAACTTTATTAAAAAATATCAATATTAGCTATTATTTTGTAATAAAACTGTGGCTGCATATAGATTGCTGTGGGCTTAGAGACCTATTGATTCTGTGGTGTTTGCTGAGTTTAGCCATAGAATTATTTCTTTTTACTTAATGATTTAAGACAAGAAATATATAATCAGGACCCGCTCTATCATTGTGCATTTTCACACGTTCTTTGAATTTATCCAACATCTATTGCTTTTCATCTATCATGTATTCTTTAAGTGCCACTGAATCTGTTTTCTGCTCCCGCCAAAGCCATATGTTAAATCTTTATACGATATTTGGTACGGTCCTAATTACACGCACAGCTTTTTCATCCTGTCCTTTAAACATTCTGCAGCTTTTATGACTTGAGAAGTATGGCTGATACCCCTCAGAAGGAGCGCTGGGGCTGTACCTGTAGATGGGATTCTGCTTGGAATTTTCTCACATCCCGTGAACGTACACCTTTTGAAAGGGCGATGTACGTCGGTGACTCCCGGGCACCACTGGGTATTGCAGCGCTTCCGCTTTTGCTGCTGCTGCTGGGGATTTTTTTATGGTTGCAAAGGCAAAAAGTCTTGAAGGGAAAAATTAGCAGAAGCACAGATTTTGAGTGAAGCCTTTAGCGTTCGTAGAACCTTTACTGGATCGTCTCCCGTAGTTCAACGTTTTTGATTTTTCGGATCACAAGTGTGTAAAATAGACCTTGATTTTCCTAAAGGAGCTTAAAATTTTAAAGGAATAGAACTATTTAAAAAAAAAAATCAAGAAATTAATCTATTTTTTTAACTCAACCTTGCAGCCAGCTGAAACAGTTGTCTTGAAGAATACTATTGAAGTTTATACCTATTACGAGTTGTGAAACAGCAGTGCTTTTGTGAGATATATTAAACGGATTAGAAAATAAATGTCATGTTGCTACTGCTTTAGTATGATACCTGTTGGTTACTGGTAACTGTGGGGTTTCTAATGGAAGCTCCCTAAAGGGCACTGAACTGTATTTACAGTGTTTAGCAGAAGACAATACTGCAGTCGAACTGCATTAGATGCACCGGGAGGTTTGTGATATAGAGTTGCTGCTCAAGTGAGGATAGCAACTTTAGGGGACTTTAGGGAATAAAACACTACCGTGATTTCTTGCTTCAGATAGAGATGAGTTTCTGCGCATCTGTCCACCTGCTAGTTAGTCAGACTTATGAGAAAATACTTTTATAAGAAAACGTGTATGAGAACTAGTCTCGACTATCTCACTGAATGATACTTAGCAAAGATTGTCTTCTCAAGGCTTTTTACAAGTAGGCAACACAGCAAAAGAATAACTGTTTGAAAGTAGAAAAAGGTTATCCTGAATTGATGTTAGAGTGTTTTGCCTTAAACTGTAGAAAGATTGGTAAACAAATTCAGCAAGGAAAGTTTAATTTTCCATTAATCAAGCCTGTGTGAGACCTCACAGACTCAGATGGGAGGAAAACCGGGGGGGGAAATGGTGAACTTTTTGGAAGTTATAACGGTCTGGAAAAACATAACTATAGCAGTGGGGATTTATTATGAACCTTGAATCTTACCTCTTCAAACAGTTTGTGTGGCGTCTCAGATATTACCAGCGTGGGGCTTGGTGTGGGTGTGAAGGGGAATACTTTTTTACGCAGGTGTTCAAAGATTCAGATGTTCTATTTGTAAGGCTTTGTAAGCAATTCCTGGTTGTGGTAGCATTCAGTACAGTGGGGACTGTGAACCAGAGACACCACTCATCTCATAACCTGAGCAGTTAGTATTCAGTAAACGTGCAAATTGCAAAAGAAGAAAAGGTTTCTTCTTACTGCCCATATTTGTCCTTTGCAAGTTTATTGTTAGTACCCCGTCCTGACCTTTGGAGAACTTCTTTTTCTCTGTTTTTATTTTCAAGAGTAAGTCATCCCAGCACATATATCCTCTCTGCCCTAGTCCTGCTGATTGCCAAAAGGAGGCATAAACTCTCTGGGTAATAACATTCTCTACAGGACTCATTAAAACATTCAGAGCGCAGGACTTGCTGCAAAGATTTGGAAATTGCTGCAGATGATGTCACTAGCGTAGAAGAAGCCAGAGAAAGGAAAGAAAGCGATAGCAGATGAAATTCTGAAAAACAAACAGCATGCTTTTATCTTAACAATAAAAACAGAGATAAATGTCAGAAATATGTGCTCTCTGTTCAATTTGCTCTCCATATGTTGTTTCAGACTTTTTCGTGGAGAAGATTCATTAGAGTTGCTAGTTCTCCTGTCTCCAAAGAGTGTTCCAAACATTTTCCATGAGAGTATTTCGGAAAATATTGCAGGTGTCACTTAAGCCTCAAAAGGCCTTTGTGAGGCAGAGGATATTCGTCCCCTTTTTACAACTTGCCTTCCCTGAGAAAAGAACCCTGGGGGAAAGCAGAAGTTGTTGCTGTGCAGAAATTCATGCCCACAGGGCTTTTTGAATGCTGTATGTTCACCATGAAGGCATTTCTGTGTCATACAGTGCTAATTTTGGGGTGGAGTGGTCTGGAACTGCAAAATGGAACAAATTTCTGCTGCTCTATAACCTGTTTTCAGCCAAACATGATAATATTCTAACATTTCCGTCTACTAGAAGTTAGCGTTAGTGTCTTGAAATTTTGCAATCAACCAAAATATTAGGGAAAGAAAATACTCTGAAGAGTATCTACAAAGCAGTATTCCTCTAAAAGGAGAATTTTAGCTTCAAATTTTTTCAAGTGTTATTTGTTTTCCTTCTCTATGTCCATCCCTTTTAGCATTCTTTCCCCACCTTCCTTTAGTCCATTAAGAAATGCGATTGGTGTTTGTCATGTGTAGCTTTTTCTTTTATCAAGGGAGAATTTTGTGTCTTTGCCTGAGTGGGGTTTTGCTCTCTCTCTCTCTCATTCTGTGCTGCTCTGATTTTATATAAGTGATGACACTGCTGAAATATGTTTTGTATTTGGAGTAGAAGAAAGCAGTGGTCCTTAACTCCTCGGGGCTTATTTCATGGTCTTAAATTGCCTTCACCTCCTCTGCCAAGAAAGCACAGTGTTTGACAGAGTTGGATTTCAGCTTCACTGTACAGACTGTGCCAGGGAGTCTCACTTGCAATGACATCCCAGGGCCTTCTCACTCCTAGGGGTATTTTGAGTCTTGCTCGTGGAGTGCCTTGCGGATATGAAACTTCATTTAACTTTATATAGGATGTCCCCAGGATATCCTCACGCTTTATGTTCTGCTTAGATCTGTCTAATCACTTCCTGCCAAGCTACACTAGTGTGCTTGGTTAGAAGGCAGGTGATGAACGGGTGAGTAACTAAGGCCAGTTCAGAGTTTATTAGTGGGAAATAGAGTATTTCAAGCACTATTTCTGGATATGGTTTAGGATGGTACTTGAAGATGATACATTGAAGGAAGGCTTATTCCAGTTTTCCTTCCAAGCTTTTTCTGTCTGTGTACCAAGACTGAGAGTGGCATATGTTATAAATATTTTCTTCCTTTTTACTTTACATTTTTCCCTGAGGCTGTCATACTGATTTCAAAACCATGGTCATCATTATATGAAAATGATGGCATTAATACATTGGTCTTTGTGAGTTTCAAAATAATTGCCCCCTAATATGAGAGGTGAAAGTATGTATAGTATTCTGTTGCTTGTAATGTAACCATTAAAATAATAATTACATCATAATGAAAAGACTCATTATGCTTTAGTTTACCTTGGAATAAAGTTAATAGCTAATGAAAAAGGAAAGTTATATCTAACTACATTTTACAACCCTTTTGCACTTCCTGTACAGAGAACATTTTGCACAGAATTATAGATTGGCATGCTTCAATAAAGTTTGTATCCACGCTCTGTGTGCTTCAAAATATGACTGTTTTAAAACCAGTGGTTACAAGTTTTTTTTTTATCAAATGGTACATATAGTCTTCGCAAAGAGCACCGTTGAAATTAAGTTATCAGAGCAAGTCGAATTTGCAAGATGACTGCACTGAACAAAAATTTTAAAATAAATTTAGGTTTCTCAGGTTTGAGGTGTTAGAAACATGAAGGCAGCTTGACACTGAGTCACTCAGTAGAATGCTGCCTCTCTTTAGGGGAATGAGAAATGTCAAATGTATACATTATCTATCATCTGTGGCAATTTTGTGTTAGCATTGTCTACAAGCCAGCAGCGTTGTCAGGCACAGAAGAAAATTCCTTTCCTGTTGTATCCAGAGGTGGAACATGCAAGAACAAACAGAAAAATGGTGCTTTGATGCAGATAGAGAAACGTCTCCTTTTGTGTGGTGGGATATATTGAGCTCTAAGTTAAAAGTGTTTAGTTCAGCAATGCATAGATGGAGCTCCGAAATTATCTTAATGGCAGGAACACTAATTAGAATGAAGACATTTTGGTGGTTTTATATCCAGATCAGACTACACTGATTTTTAAAGATCCAGTAAGATTGTCCTGCAGATTTTAATACTTTGCTTATTTTCTAAACATAATGATTTGGTTGAATGTTACCTTTAAATGTCAAACTCTTGGAAATGGGAATTATATAATCTAAGTCGTTTCACTCCAAAACAGAATTAAGAGATGTGAATTAAGCAGTTGTGAATGAATTGGGCATTAAAAATGTGATTGCATTGATTTGTCTAGGTATTATACCAGATGATATCAATAGAAAATGCCTTTGGTCTAATAGTGTGATATTTAATTAGTTTATGTTAATTGCCTGCATTTCAGAAACAAATTGCTTGACTTCTTTATGCAGTGAATGAATGAATGAATGAATGACTTGGCCTTGTGCCATTCCTCCACTGGCCAGTGTCCTATCCCTGTACACCCAGCGAGCGCTCCAGACTGGGAGGTCAAGAAGAGCCACAGATACAGCCTCACCACTGCCAGAAGTCCAAGGCAGCCTGACTTCCTCACCAAGCAGGCAGAGCAGCTTTTCCTCTCAAGGAGAGGGGATTGAGCACTTCCACCTTCCTGCCACGTTCCCAGCTGATCCTGCCCATGGCCGATGGGAAGGCTAAGGCATCTCCAGGCTCAGGGCATGGGAGTGCTAGAGAAGAGAGTGAAGCTGGAGGCCAGCTGAGTTGGTTGGTGCATCCAGCTACAGGATTGTCTCCTTTGAACTGACAGGTCTTGAGTATTTGCGAAGATAGGGTTTAATTTTCTGTTCCAGTGACCTGAGTGACGGGCTGAGTTTGTGAGCCACAGTGTACATGGTTTTAGGTTGTTCACAGCCTGGTTACCATCTGAGTCTCTGTTTGGGTGCCAGGAAAGCTCAATACAAAGGCATCCATAGTCTGTGAGTCTTGAGGCCTGGCCCCAAGCAATTCTTGAAGCATTTCAACTTTTTTGCCTTCTCTTACACCCATATTTATATGCATTAATGGGATCCCCTCTCAGTCTTCTCTTCTCCAAACTAAACTGGTCCAGCTCCCCCAGTCCCTCCTCATAAGAGAAGTGCTCCAGACTCCTCACCATCTTTGTGGGCCCTCTCCAGTAGTTTCTGTCTTTCTTGGACTGAAGAACTGTGGACACTCTACTCTGGATGTGGCCTTGCTAGGGCCAAGTAGAGTAGGAGGATCCCCTCTCTCAACCTGCTGGACACACTCTTTCCCATGGGATACTTGCTTGCGTTTTACATGTTTCTTGCTTTCCTTCAAATTTTTCCTTCTCTGACCTTTTTTACTGATATTTTTGGACATTTTTTTCCTCCTTTATTTCCTGCCTCATTGCGACTCTGTCATCTATGTAACTTTCTCCTTCCAGCCTTTTGTCCTTTTATTGTGAAATGCATTGCCTCCAACTCCCGTCCTGTTTTCGGCACAACGTCTTTTAAAACAGCTCATAACCCTGCAAGTTATCTGATGAAGAACAGCTCTCCCCTCTGTGCCCTTGCCCTTGTGCTTCCTCATTCACTTGAATCCTGGAGCAGAACACCTGAAAGTCTGGTCTGGAACTGCAGATCTCAACTCAGTACATCCAGCTCTTAAAACAAAAACAAAATATCACAGTGGGACGTAGAAGCTGCGCGTGATTATTTATTGATGATCGCTGGTTACAGGAATTAAAACAGCAGGGAGCTCAGATTTTGATCAGAAACCAAGCGATTTTCCTGTACACTTTTTATTGTAAAATGTGAGCATAATATAAACCCGTTGTGCTCCTGCTGTTAAGTGCTAAGCCCCGGCATGACCCGCAGTATGAACAAAACGTGTTCCCTGTCACACAGGTGTGTGGCTCTGGGTATGTGAGCACTGATC
The DNA here is from genome assembly GCA_035584735.1 of Pseudotriccus pelzelni. Classification (NCBI taxonomy): domain Eukaryota; kingdom Metazoa; phylum Chordata; class Aves; order Passeriformes; family Tyrannidae; genus Pseudotriccus; species Pseudotriccus pelzelni. The sequence continues at coordinate 11,602,633 of JAWMRA010000005.1, forward strand.
AAGGCTTGAGGCTGTTACAGGTGATTTATATATATGTGAATACCTGAGCTTCGCGTGGGTCGTGCCACCCACCCAGCCCCGTGTGATCTCAGAGTGAAAAGCGAAGGGATCTGGTTTGCGCCTTCCCACTGGAGCCAGAGCAGCCTTTTTCGGGGCTTCCAGCGCGAGAGGTGTTCACACTTCATGGGCTAGCAACGAGCAAGGCCCATGCGGTTTGTTCTGGGGTTTTTTTGTAAGCACTTTTCAATTATAACAGTGCAAGATAACCAGCCTGGCAGTGACTTTTAGGTCTTTATGCGCTACAGATATAATACGTTTGCTTTTCGTTTTTGGAACATCGCAACCGCTGGGGGAATTGATGTTTAATGCATTTCTAAATAAGTGAAACTAAAGTATAAATAAATAATGCCTGGTTTATTAGTCCAGGTGTTTTCAGCATTGCTGAAAGTGGTTTGATGACAGCCACCAGCACTAGCAGCGGAAAAAAAAACCTTATTTCACAGTGATTATTATCATTATAATAAACCATAATTGAAAGATTACAAAATTGATTCTTTTAAAAATTAATGTTGCATGAGTGAGCAGGCTCCATGGCGTTCAGATTTTTTCAACGTTACTTGGAAGGAAAATGGCTTATTTTATTTCCTGGCAGAAAACTGCTGATTTTCAAACAATCACATTAGAGGAAACAGTCCCAGAGGGTTACAGGAGGCAACAGACCTATGTCATTATGCTTTACCCTTTCCTGATGGGTTCGGAGAAGAGCCAGAAACAAAAGAAAGTTACATTCATTATTGAGAGAGCCTTGGGAAAATCTGTTTGGCCAAGCAATTTTGCATGAAACGAGGGAGGAAATATTTGACTGCAAAGAACATAAACTCCTTCCATCAATACGCAATTTTCTGGATCCATTTGTCCAAACGATTATTAAGAACAGTTTCTAAATTTGCAGTACTTTACAACTTCAAAGGATTGTGAAAGCATCAACTAGTTAAATGGATGGAAGTGTTTTTTAATAAATAAAAAGACCAAAGTCAGTTGTAAGACAGTTTAAAGTGCAAAGTATTGAAAACAGCAGGAAACCCAAGGACCTGGAATAGCAATCATCTGCCCCAATCAGGAACATGGAAACCACAAATTTATCTTTGATGATTTCCTGTAAATATGCCCTTTGAGGACAGATTGCCCTGCCCAGTCGTGTGGAAAATGCTCAGAGTTACATCTCTTCTCAGCACAACATATGGATCTCAGCAAGCCCTGCTTCTCCACTTCCAAAGTCATTCTTCAGCTGGAAAAGTCTGAGCAAAAACGTAGTGAAATACTGCTGCAAAAATGCTGCTTAGCATCCTTCAAACCTGGTCAGTCTGATTGGAAATCACCTTTCTGTGTTTTTGGGGGGTTTTTTGGTTTGGTTTCCTTTTTTTTTTCCTGGCCGTTTTCTTCAGCAAGATCTGCTCAGTTTTCCAGACCCGTTATCCAAGTGGAGGTGGTTTTATTGATGTTTTTGTTCCCTTCAGAATGTCTCAGTTTTACCTAGGACACAGCAGTACAAACAGCTTTCCTCCCCCTAAGTGTGCAGCAGCGTGTGCTGAGGGCTGGGGGAGGTACATTTGGGTCCCTCCGAGTGTCCCCAGGTTCACACTCTGTGTCACTGCTGGCTCTCCTCCATCTTGGGGATGGCTAATGCAGACGGGATCTTTCTTTTTTTGCTGCCTCTCTCTAGCACTTTGCCCCTTCTGATGTTGTGGTTATTGGGTCTGAACATCTGGAATCTGGGCTGCAGCCAGCGGTGCTGCGTCTCGGGGGCTTGGGGTTTCCAGTCAGTGCCACATCTCGCATTCACGAGGCACAGACATCAAAGAAGCCCAAGAAATTGAGGTTAGATGTGGCTTATTCATTCCCCATATGTATCCTGAAGAGCGAACGTGCTGTTACATTTTTAAGCTGATGCTTATGCACGATTTCACATTGTCCAGATAGTTTGCAGTCTCTGAAAAAGTTTTCTGTGCTTGAATTTACAGTAGACATATAATTTACCACATTTTATATGTATGCCCTTAGTTGATGACAACCTCCTACTGACCCTATGTAATGTTTTATTAAATAGAGAGACAGTTCTCGAGCTCATCTTTCCAAGATTGAAATCAGTGTTCTCTCACTGGTTAGATTTCATTAATATTATTTAGCATTTCGTAGCGCATATCATCCACAGACCTTAAAGCACTGCAGGACATTAAACCAGCTTTAATTTCCCAGTTTTCCTGAATGTAAAACTCATGCAGGGAGTGCATTTGTCAAGTTGCACACAGGTATTATCCTGCAAGGCTGTGGCAGAGCTACGAAGATATCCTTCAGTCAGGATTCCCAGATTGTCCCTGACGTGCTACCCTGACATTCAGAAGGCACAAGTGTGTATTCTTACCTGTGCAAGGTCATGCTTACCTGGGATTTTAGAAGCGGACAGAAGTGGAATTTCTTAAAAGAATTCACTAGAAATTGCATGTTTCCTAAAATCCTGTATGACTACACCCAGCTCTTGTGTCTTGGCCTCTGTGCAAGGGTAAAGGCTGGTGTTGCTCAGCAGAGCCTAGTTTAAAGATAGCACTTTGCAGGAGGGAGGGGTGATCATTAGATTTGGGAAGGAATATTACAAGACATGTTGGAGCACTCCATACTCAAGCAGTTGCTTTCCTGCCACTTGCCAGCAGCCAGCATTGCCCATCAAAGAAAATTGCTAAATAGCTCTGCTACATCATTCTTCATTTGCATTAGAAATGGCTCGAAGCACTAACAGGATTACAGCCAAAAAGTGCCAGCACTTTATCATTCATTTATTTGATTTAATGTATAGAGTTACCTATTTGAAACAGCATTTACTTTCCTTGAGCTCTTCATAAAACCCACTCTGAATGGAAGTGTTTAAGGTAATGACGGCTCTGATTAATTCCCTTAGAACAGCGTGACTGGGATCAGATACACTACTTCTCCTTTCATTAGACATTTCTGAGCTTCTGTGAGTGATCTTATAGCACGAGAGGGAAGAAATTAGCTGAAGAAAACCCGATGCAAATAGTCCACAGTACTCTGCTCTTCTTACTCAGCAGAGCAACCTGTAAGCTCAGGAGCCTTTGTGGTGGCATTACTGGAACCTGATGCAAACTTTAATCTCAGGAAAGGTGGAAAAAGCCCTGCTTGCTGTGTGCTGCAGGTTCCCCTTCACCTGCACTGCGAATTGAACAGTGTCACAGCTTTCTCAGCCAGCCCATTACCACCTTCTTCCCGTCTTCTCACAGCCACCAAATCCCTGTAAATCCAAGCCTGGTCTGAACAGCACATCTTTAATCTGGTTTTCAAGATGCTCATCCCCCGCCAAAGTCAAGGGGTCAGACGCTGTGTTGCACTTTTGCTCACAGATGGGTTTGCTACATGGGATGCTGCGTCAGGAGCTCTCTTCTAAGCAAGGAAGATGTTTCAATTAATTCTAGGAAATTTGAGAGCTGGCAGCTAAGTTTTGCCAGCATTTTATTCCTGTTCGTGTTTCTTGATCATCAGTAACTACTATTTATAGTCAGTGGACATGGCACAAATATAGGGAAAAAACCATTTTCCAAAGCAGCTCCTTGAACAAATAGCCTGGATCACATCTGAAAATTAAAGAGTTCCCTGAGTAATTTAGGCCTCTTGAATTTTCCTTTTTTTACTGAAGTATCTGGAATACCCATGAATTACCTGGGAGGCAGAATTGGGAACAATACTGTAGGATGTTTGCATGAGTTGAAGTAGAAGAATTTTTCTGGTAACATTCATCTAAATCTCTTCCACTTTTTTTCCTGAACATGATTATGAAGTTCTGCATCACTGCTGGTGTTGCAGGTGTCTTACTATTATAAAATGCTGGTAGTGGTAAATAAAAGAGGGATGTGCTGGGCATATACTGAAAACTGAGGTTTTGCAGTGTATCCTGCCCATGTCTAAAAGTAATGTACTCCAATATCACAGCAGAACTATTCATTTAAATATCTAGATATTGTAGTTTAAGCAGAGAACATTGTTTCTAATATCTTGGTCTCTCCACCCATTCATTCCTTTTCAGGCTATCTCAAAATGAACTTCGAAAGGTGTGATAAATTTCTGATATGAACATTTCCTGCTGTCTGCAACTACAGACAAAATTCATCTTGCGTGCAGTTGGCCATCTAGTGATAGTGGCTTTCTGTACTTGTAAGTGGAGATTAGATTCCCAGTGTGCTTCAGCAACTTCTATCCTCCCTCTTCTGAAAATTTTAGCTTGTGTGTAAATAGCTTAAATAATTGGAGTGCCCATGAAAGTGATGGGCTGTTGTCATACACCAGAACCTGGTAAAACCTCTGCAGTTCTGTGAGTTTGCTGTAACACTGCTGTCCCAGGCCTTGGCCTCTCTCCTGAGCAAAGACTGCTGGTCCAACTCATGTAAATTGGATTTTTACTGTGTATATGAAACCCTGCCATGGACTGGTGAAACTATGAGGTTACACAGGTTTGTCTAATCTGGATTTGCCCTGGGATGTCTCTGGGATGAAAAACCGGATTAATTAACCAATGTAGAGGTTTATTGTTTAGTTATATTCTTAAACATTTTTAAGGAATCTGCAATGGCAATATCTACAGTTCAGTCATTGCTTCAAAAGTGAAAGATTCCAAAGGATGACTCAGACTCTGATGTGCAAAAGCAGAGAATTGAAAGGAGAGGGTGGGACAGCAACGTGATAGAGAATCTCAGTGAAAAACTTCCTGAGAAAATACCGTTTAAAGTCAAAGTTACAAAGTGAAAGCTTTTCTACTGAGGACGAAACCTATCGGTTTCAAATTAAAGGTTCACACAGAAGTTATATCTGGTGTGCTTAATCTGCAGTAATTGATTCTTCTAATTCCTAGAGGAGCCCTCTCCACTTAAAATACAATTGCACTCCACGTTACCTTGAAATGTTATAGTTTGAGAAGTTGTATCAGCCTGGCACTGAGCAGTACCGAGTGGGCTACAGATGCAAGCTGAAAGTTTAGACCCTTTTCACTTCTTTGTTTCATGCCCTTTGAATGCTAAGCAGTTGCATCAGCAGCCTTTCCCACCCTGTTCTTCACAGATGTTTTCGCTTCTTACATCCCTGCGCAGGGGAACAGAGCAGGAGAATTCAAAATGGCAAGTTTGTTCTCATTCAGACTGCCTTATGGGCTGAATTTTCTTTTCTGCTTTCGTGTCTGATTCTAAAAAAATCACCTGTAATCACCCATGTAATATCAAGGCTAATATAACAGCCTGATTTTCATTATTGTTTGAATAAATTTTCAGGGAAAAGTTAGAATTCTGCTGAAGCATTACCTTATCTATCAGAGTAAAATGTACTTATAAGCCACTGTACAGAAGCTAATATGAAGATAAGTTGAATCTCATCATGTGATCTGCACCGTTATGGATTATAGAAGTGCTGGCCTTACAGAATCAGTTTTTAACATTATTAGTGGCCATAAATTTAGTCATCAGTTCTACAAAAGAGTCTGGCTGTAACTAACAAACTGTGTGTATCTGTATTTGTAACGAGTGTCTTGATAGTTTCACATATCAGTTCAATAAAACATCTTCCACTCAGGGGAGACATCTGGGCAGGAATATCTCAGTGACATTCTTGCCATTCCCATTACCATCACTATGCACTCGAAGTAAAATATGTTTTAAAAATTGATTGAGTATGTATTTACAGCATAGATCATAAGACATGGTTTTTTAATGGTGAGAAACTCCCAGTGATGCATTCTGTGATCTGTAGCATTGATTTGGTTTCTTTGATTTTAATGCTACAGTCATAAAACTTTTAGACCCTTAATGTCACAGGGTGCAGCTTCTTGACACAGAATGTTAACGTAAAAGGTGATAGCTACTGCAGGCAAGAGCTTTCAAAAACCCAGTGAAAACCAAAGGCTTGCATTAAACATAGTTAACTGAATTTGTATTCTTAACATATAAAATATGGAGAAGTTCATTGAAATGACATAAGGCTGAGATGCAAAATCCCCAATGCAGGTGGACTTTGGCAGTGTGGAGCATACCTCATTTGGTGTAGAGGCTTCACTCACCTCCCTTCAGGCAGTTGTCAGTTAAGTGTCTTTGAAAAGTGTTTTTCTGAAGGAGTTGTCTAAAGATAGGTGATGCAAATTTTCTACCCCTTCTTTGTTGACTTAAGACAGTCCAGATGACACCTTAGCTCTTGATTAGCAAAGGAAGGTGAGGTAAATACTGGTTGTGTGTTATACCTTCTAGCAGTTACGTGGAGTTATTTAGGATGCTGTTGTACTTAGTTCGAGGTTTTGGTAAAGGCATGACAGAGGTGGTTTGTTCTTGGCACAGCAGGAAGTTCAACTCCTGTTTTACATCCTTTTCAGTCCGGTTGCCATCCTGATCCTTAAGAATGACTTTTTTCTGGCAACAAAAAACTAACTGGGTCTGAAACTTGATTCCGTTCTGGGTCAGAGGAAAGAAAAAGTGACATGGAAAAGTGAGTGAGAGGGATACCAAAAAAAAGGTAGAAGACTGGCGAGATAACAAATATAGGAGTAATAACTGTGAAGTATTTTTCCATGGATGTGGTTGTAGTGAACAATATTGTGGAGCTTTCAATTGTTTTACAGAAGTCCTATAACCATCCTGGGGGTATTAGAGTTCACTTGGATACAGAAAAGTCTTGACATCTCTCACTGCAGTGGGATTACTGTCCAAAGTTATCTGGAATTTACCAGTGCATAAATTAAGTATAGAAATGGCTAAAATAGTTTTGTTCTAATTCTGTGGTGACTAAACTCAGTCAAGACTACAGTACTGTTGGCTCAAGTATGTGAGTAGGGTTGGCAGTTTTAGTTGGCTGCCTTTCTTATGAAATTCATTCCTCCCTTTGGCACATTAACATTTGCTCTTCTCAGTTCTTAGGGCGTCGTTTGGACACAGACTATTTTTTCCAAAATTTGCATTTTCTTCTTTAAGAGAAGGGGGAAGAGCTAGTTGTGTTTGCAGGAATGCCTTTTTTTACTGACAGGTAGGCTGAAGTATCTTCCCCGAGAGGTGCGTGTTTGTTTAGCAACTCACATTCTCAGCCTCTAGAACACCAATAGGTTGGTAATTTGGCAACACCAGTGAGGACAGAGCTTGCTTTCTGTGTAGCACATTCTCTCCTGACCCTGTAATCTTCCCTCTGGGACTTATGGAGCTGTAGCTGGGTAAGACTTGCCTATAGACTCTTGTGTGACTCTGCCTAACACAGCGTTGTTACCTGTTTCCCCGTGGGATGTGGGATAAAGGGCAGAGCAGTGAACCCACTGGAGGGAGTGATAGAAAATAAACTCCTTTTGCAAAGGAATAAGACAGCTTAAGCTGATGCTCGATTGTATTTACAGTGCCTGTTCAGACCTGTGTCTCTGTGACTTAACCTTTTGTGGCGTCTGCCGTCCGCGAGTGAATTAACTTTTCCCATCGGTCGTGAGCAGATTTTTGTTCTGGGTGTTACTATTCCAAATGTTTCCTGCGGCTGTTAACAGGAGGGGGCCCTCTGGCCAGGCTGGGGCCTCAGGAAAGGCAGTAATTCCTTGTGGCATCGTCACCTTGGGCCACGGGCCCCTCGTCCCCCATCTCCTCGGCGCGCAGAGCCGTGGCTGGGTTGTAGCAGCCAAGTGAGTGGCAGCTGCCCCACCATGCTTGGGAATACCGGGATCTCCATCACCTTCCCATGCCTTCAGGAGCTTCAGGTGTTGTCCCAGCGGTGGGATAGCTGAATGGAGGGGGGCATCCAGCTCTGGCAGGCTGTCTTTCATTGGTCCAGCTGTTCACAGCTGCTCTACGGCTGATTGAAAGGGCATTTACTCCTCTCATGTGAATAACCTTGAGGGATCAGAAAGTCAATTGTGCAAAGCACCTACAGTCAGTGCCAGATGTGTGTCTGGGAGCCACTGCAAAGGAGGCTGACGCTGAGAAATGTTCCTTGGTGATGTTTTAGGGACTGGCAGGTGGCTGCAGCAGCTCGGGAGAATTTAGGGCTGGTGAAAAAGGGTGCAGAGGTTACGTAGCACACAACTATTAGGATTTTAAAAGGTCTCTTTATCCCTCCTTTCCGCAGCAATACTGAGCATCCATCCCCTGTCGTTTTCAGTCTGTCAGTTCATCTGTGAACAAAGCAAATGTTACTTTAATTGTAGTTTATTAGTTCCATCTGGTGCCAGGGTGGGGAATGCAGACCCTTTCTTACCTTACAAAACATTATATACCTTTCCTGCCAAGCTGCTCTGCTGAATAGTAGTTGGAGCCTGAGGGTAACTAAATGTAATGTTTTGGAATTGTTTCTCCACTGGTCTTCCCCCAGATGCACACTTGGCTCCCTAGATCTGACCACTGTCTAAAGAAATTAAGAGCAGCAGTATTTTAGTTAAAGCAGTAGAATACCATACGCAGGGCCAGAGATGCTCTGTGTGATGCCCACAAAATTTGGTATCTCTCTGCTTTTTTTCTTCCCCTTTAATCGATAGAAATATGATTTCCCCCTAGTTCAAAGGAAATTGAATTTTCACATAGCAGGGGAAAACAAATGCCCTTCAGCATTGCTATCAGTGAATTGGGGCACCAGATGTCTTTTACACGGGTCCAGCATATTGTCTCTCCATTTCCAAGTCACTCTTTTATGCTGCTATTTATTGTAGGCAATTATGCTTTGACCCAAAGACATAATCCTAGTGGAATTAAAAATCATGTGGCCTCTTTGTATAAAAAAGCTGAGTCTGATTTTATGAAAAAGAAACGTAGAGAATGAATCTAGTGGGAAATTAGGCAGTAGTATTTGATGACTGTAAATGTATTTATTTATAACAGCTAATCTTGGTGGAAATGAAGAAATAAGATGAAATAATTAACTTTACTATTTATAAAAGAGTCTCTTTTATCCACTGTGAAATGCAGTCACCTCCAGGATGAAGTGCAATGGCTGCTAAAGAGCATGTAGATATTGAAGAGTGAAAGGAAAGAACAAATGTGCATTTGACACAGGGGGGAAAATGCAGCAGGGAAGGAAAACATTTTCATGAAAATGTTGCCCCTTTTAGTTGAAAACATGTTTTAACTGGCTCTTGTAATTACTCAAACTGGAATTTGATCATAAAAGTAAAATGACTCTGGCCTTGCAAAATGCACTCTGACATTTTTAATAGCTTCAATACAGAAAAAGCACTTACTTTACAGTAAAATAGAACACTTACTCTCAGAAAGATAAAGAGCTTCATTTTCCTACCACGAAGACCAGTTTTACTGATGATGTCACTGGAGTTACTGCAGACTTAGAACAGTGCAGGAGGAATCAGGACCAGCAGCACCGGGACAGAGGTGAGAGTGCTGCTTACTGAATTAACCACCCTTTTCATAAGCCCAGAGAATGAGGGAATAACAAAGAGACTGGCTGGCTGTTGGTGAGCTCTCTGAACACGTGCAGTGTGTCCTGGAGCTCCAGTTAAACCTTTGCGTATCTCCAGAGGGGAAAGAGAGCGAACGGTACGGTAAAGAGGACTTTGCCAAACAAAATGGAAAGATCCATGGGATTGCTGCACTATTACAGATGTCAGCACACAGTTAGGGGTCAGTCTTACATGTACAAAGTGTTTTACTGAGCTTCTTGAGTGAAGTTTACAGATTATAACAGGTGACGAAACATAAACCGCTGCGCCACCTGTGATACGTGTGCTCAAAAATTCTTCTGCCTAAATTAGATCACTCAATTTAAATACAATATGTGCTGCTTTATGTATAACCACTGCCCTCAAATCAATGCACGTTCAACCAGTAATATCTAACTTACACGCTGATTTAAAGTCGGAGGGAGGGTCTTGATAAATTGAAAAAAAAAAAGGCAGCAAAGTGATTTTAGTATCGTAGTATTGTTGATTAAATGTGTGAAGCTAACTAAGAAAATGATCTGCAAGGAGAGATGTTGTGATAGCGGTCACGTTGTGTCATCGACTTGTATTAAACGCTAGGGAAGAAAGAGAGAGAGAGAACTTTGAAGATTTGCTTTTCATTATGGTATGAATTGATGCTCAGCTACTAAAATGAAATAGGTTTGCATAAGAGTTATGACTGTCAAAAACCATTTGGAATTCCATTCTGTGCAGGGAAATTAAAATTTTGAGTGATTATGTGAAAGACTCTTCTGAGGCAAGATTATAAAACCACAGCTTTCCCTTGTTACTGGATTTTTTTAGATTAGGTGATATTCTTACTGTTTGTTTTATCTCATCTCAAATGCTTTTTTAAATGACTTGCTGAATTAATATCATATTAAATTCAAGAAACTATGGTGATGGAACAGTATGCTTGAGATTTTAGTTGCATATAAAGATATTCAAAATTAGGGGTCGTGCATCTAATGCAAGTTAGCCATCTGGGTGTATACATACAAGAAATATTTATTTCAGTTTATAAAAGCAATGTAATTGAGTAGACCAGACAGATACACCATTAATTACATATTACAATACAGTCTGATCTGATATCAGAAGCAAAACACTCAAAATTCAAAATCTCTTGACATTTTTCACTCATTTCCATAACAATTAGCCACTCAAACCTCAGTTCTGCAGGAAATTATGATACTGGAAAAGGAGTTTTACAGTATGCTTTCAACATCCTGGGTTCAATTAAAATGGAGGAAATCATGAGACTTGTCCTTTGAACAAGCATCTGCAGATGAATGTGTATGAGTCCCCTTGGCATAAATTTCCCAGATAGGCTTAACTAAATCTTGGAAAGCAGAGCAATTTTGAAGGGTCTCAAAGTTTTGACAGTTAGATTTCACAGCTGTGGTATTTTACAGCACTTGAATATTGCTAAATGGTTGCTGGAGTTCTGGGCTTATTATTGTAACTGCATTCTGGAAACAGAGAATGTGGCTGTGCCACTTTACCCTCTTAGGAACATTAGAACAATCAGATAGCAGAATTCACCACAAGATCCTAATGGACATCGTAACCACGGATCTGAATGGCTCATCAGCAAAGAGCTGTCACACCACAAACACACACAAAAAAAAAAAAAGCATGGGTAAGCTTTTGTGCATTTAAAGCTTTTAGCCTGATATTGCACTGTTTGCAGCTATCATCTCTTTTAAAGGAAACAATAAAACAACAAAATTGCCCGCTTGATGACAGAATCAAATATTTATTTTTTTTTTTTTTTGCATGTGTATAATCAAATGTTGAGATAAAAGTACAGAATGTGTGCAATCCGTTGAATGGATGCCCACTGAAACAAATGCACTTGTGTTTTCTTTTCAGGAAGGGTTTCTAGACAAGTAGTAACAAGCCTTACACTTTTTCACTGGTCCTCAAGGTCACAGCTTCAGTAGCTGTCCTGCCTTCAAGTCCCACGGTGTATTGGTTTTCTTGCTTTTTGCACTTGGGCTATTTGGTGCAGTCAGTACTGCTGGGGAAAAAAAAAAACCACCACCAGATGCTGCAAGGAGGTGTCTCTTTGAAAATTGCACGTGAGCTCATCATCACATCTGCGCTGACATGTGCTGGGGACCTTCTCCTCTGAGTCCCAGTGTAGATTCTTGGCCAGGAAAAGAAGCTTGTTTGAGGTGTCTTAACGCCATCATGCCCGGGTGTCTCAGGCTGCAGCTGAGCTTTCCAAGATGGTGAGATTTAAGAAGGATAAAAATGGAATTCTATTAATTTGTGTTCTTCTTCAGCTTCCAGGGTTTCTTTTCTGACTGTTCTCTGCAATCATGATGGCTGGGAAATCTTCTTTGGTTACACAAAAAGTGGCACCTCCCATCTAGTCAACTTATCCCACAGAGTGAGGCTCAAAGAATGGTAGATATTGTAAAATTTTACAACAAAATTTTGTCACCTCGCAGCCCTAGGGTCTTGCCATTAAAACAAAAGATGCGTTTGGATGAAGTTTTCCTGTATTTGTGTGAAGTCGTGTAGAGGATGAGACAGGCCTGTTGAGAGATCCTTGAACTCTGCAGAAGGTTCAGCTCCTCGTGCTCTTCAGGCATGACTATGCAAATAAATTTGCATTTCCTCCCCCAAGCTCACATCTCTTTCATCTTAAGTGCAGCCTCTTGTAGGATTTGCTTTGTTGGCTTGCAGCCAGCGTCGCGTCCTGTAAGGCTGGAGAAGGTGTCGCAAAGACAATGCAACAAAGCAGAACGTTTCAATCCAAATGGGGAATGGGAAAAAATGGACTTTAAATAGCTCCTCGAGACAGTGCCCTGTCCACTCTGCCACACCAGTTACTGGTGATAATACGTTATAGAAGGGACTGATAAATTTGTTCCAGCTCTGAGCCATCAATACATTTTACCAGTACTGGCTGCTTTCCTTGTATCAGCTGGGCTGTGTTTAACAGCTATGTACTCAGATGACAATTTAAGTGATACTAAACCATTACTTTTGGATTATGATCTAGGCACCCTGGATCACTGAAAGAGAAGCTGAAGTGTTAAACCTTGGCAAGGGCAGATGCATAGATGTATGCAATCAAAAATACATTACTGCGTCACATCCTGAAGACAAAAGTAACCATAAACAAAAATGAAACGCACCATATTATTTTTGACAGACTTTGCCAAGCAAAACATAAAGGCCTGTATAAGAGGCTTTAAACAGAAAATCCTATTATTTTCTGGAAATCTTCAGATGCTTATTCTGGGACTGTACTGCTGAGATACTGAATTGGCATTGCCACTTTGGCATTACTGGGGAACCTTGGGGTAATTTTCCTTTCATACCTACCTTCCAGGATGAATTGGTCCTTTCTGATAACACTGGAGACCAGTTGAAACTGAAAACCAATGTCACATACTTTAAGGACTACATCTCAGTGGCTCCTGTTGTCATTTACGAAGCTTACTTGAATTTCAGCTGAGGCAACACTGTAATTTTTATGTGTCTGTTAGCAGCAAGATACCTCAAAAAGGCTGCTGAAGTTGGCACCTTAAGTCTTCATATAGAAACCTAAAATATACCCCAGTTTTTCAAAGTACCCATGGAGCAGTTCCTGTATTTTAAAAACATGGTATTTTTTCCTTTTAGTGTCACTCAAAAATAAGATGAAAATTAGGATAATAATTATACAGAAGAGTGCATTGATTGCCAGTGCCTGGTGCTGGGTACTGAGCAGAAATACACTCTTAAATATCCAAGCTATTAATTTGGAGATAACATTTATTGATTGTGTAGAAAGTTCCTACGAGTCAATCTAAAATGTGTCATCCAAAGATGTATTGTTATAAATACAATAGTGGGCTTTGCACTGGATGTGCAGTGCATGCAATGGTTTTTGAGTGATCCCCATTGCATTATTTATGCACCGAGTCGCCTTAGATTTCACAAAGACATTTTCCCTGGAGGACTGAAACCGTGGCGAATAAAAGCTTGGTAAACCTGGCCTTTGATAAGGTGACACAGCGGGGAGGTCGCTGGAGGATTTATTCCTGTGTAGCTCTCCCATCTCCAGCCGCAGGTTGTCTGGGCCCCTCTCCCCACGTGTGTTGGCACAGTTCTGACCCCACTGCCTCCTCCCTGGGGTAATCTTCACTTCCAGGCTGTCACACCTGGGTTAGGGAAGAGTGACTGCAACGTGGTGCAAAGACGTGGTGTCCAAATACCAGGTAAAGCCTTGGGGCCCTGATGGAGGGGTTGGAGAGCTGCCACTCTCAGTGTGCATTCAGTGCACCTGAAACTTGAGGTTCTCTGTTACCCCTCCCGAGGTGAGGACTGTTCTGTAGCAGGCTTGTGGTTCAGGGGTTCAACAGGAAAGTCAAGTCTAGATTTCAGCCCTTTCCTTACCGAAGTGTTCTGGAGAGTTTGACTGTGAAGGTTCGTTTCCCTTGCTGCTGTTATAGGTTGCTGCTTTCCTATACTGAATAATCTCTGGTTTGGGCAATATCCACATTTAGTGCAGCCCTACTTGTTAGACCCTACGTGCACAGCTGAGAGCAAAGTAGCAGCATTAATCTTCACAATGAAAATGTATTTTGGGACGTTAGCACACATATGGTGAGGCTTTTTTAACCCACATTACTGTATGTAACTTTGCAGCTTAATTAATCAATTAGGATTAGTGCGGTTTGTAATCAAGTCCAAGAGTGATTGATGCATGCCATATTAATTGCAACATTCACATGAAGCATGTCATACACACAGTCATTTTACAGCTGGATTTCACATTGGATTGCTCATGAGCACTTAATGGCAGGAATATTTTAGACTTGCAATCAGGGAAATTGTATTGCACAATATGCTTTATATGTTGTACACCCCGCTTAGATAATAACTCCTCCATCACTGATGTATCCTCTTGCTCCTCCCTCCTGGTTCGATCGCTGGCAAAGTAGTCCATTTTCAAAGGCTTTTCTTTGCTGTGGAACAAGAGGTATAATTAAATTGTATCCCAGTAGTGAAGGTTTCTAATGATGATGAGCCAAAACTAATTGTATTGATTTGTTTATTACTGGCTTAGGAAGCTCATCAAACAAATGGACTGAAACTATTTCCATATTCTTATCTGTTTGGTAAATGAGAAACAAATAACACTTCCATATGTCTGTTGCGTGGTGTCACGGCATTAATACTAATTCTGAAGATAGGCTCAAGCACAGGGAGGGAGGTTGTCCTAAGTGCAGTGTTTCTACAGCTAAGAAGTAGCACATTTGTGTCCTGGGATGAGCAAAATGAAGATTTTTTTTTTTTTTTCTTTTTTTAACATAGATGTTCTGGTTGCCAGAGCTCGGGAGTAACAGGCTATGCCCAGGAAGTAAAAAGACTGGGGCAAAAGAAAGGAAACTGGTATCACGTACTTGTCTCCACGCACGTTTGTTCCTTGACCTCTGTATTTGAAAAGGCTGGATGAATAATGTGAACTAAAAATGTCTATAAATATTCATTTTAATTTTTAAATTAATTTACTTCCCACTCTCACATTAACTCTGCAAACAGTCAAGTAATCGCATCTGGTGTAAACGTTTGCAGAAAGTAAATTTCCATATTTCATGTATGAGTTTTCGTAGGAGCAGAGTTTTAAATTGGAATGTGCAAAAATTCCTATTATTGCTCACTCCGTTGTGTGGGCCAGACACAAGTTTTTCTGCCCTATGTGAAAAATTACTTCTGCTACCTAATGACTTGAAAATGACGGGCTTTTTGTTACTAAATATTTGTGATCAATTCATAGAGCAAAAGGCTGTTCAAGTTCATTTAAACAGGTGCTGATCTAAAACCACTGAAGGCAGCAGTAGTTATTCGTTGTCTTGAGTGCGTTTTAGATCAGTCTCCTCGTGGATGCAGCTGAGAAAATACAGAGCTAGGAAAAAAGACTAAGCTAATTGCATAAATTGTTTTTTTAATTGAATTTGGGGGGCTGATTGTTTTGATGCTGTGAGAATGTGGATTCCTCTGTAGTGACACGGTCACCTGTGCTGTGTTTTGCTCTCACAGTAAGACAAGGAAAGTGGCCACCCTAATCAATTTAGAGCCTGAATGTGCTTCCAGTGGAAGCAAAAGCAAGCTTTTGCTTAGGAGCTGTTAAAACTACTACTTATAACATTTGGAACCATCTCGTTCATTTTCTGAAATACAGCTTCCTCTTGCGCTCAGCTGCGTGTTTTCAGTTACAAATGCTTGCCACATTTCACATCTCTTATATGCTGTGGCAACTTCTGTTCAGCTAGCAGGCTTTGGTCCAAAGAGGATTCGGTGTAGTTGGAGGGTGAATTACCCTTACATCCCTGGAGAAGCTGATCCTGTCAGCTCGGCAGAGCATTGCTCCAACTGCTGCACTGCATATAATGTCTAGACTGCGGATAAGTTAATAACACTAGAAGTGGAGCACAAGGTAGAGGGAATTATACAGCACAGTTATTAAACTTTGACCTCTATGATGCTTTAAAATCATAAAGCATTTTGAAATAGGTACACTACCTCCAGGATAGCAGTGCTGTTGGGAAAACTGCCTCTCAGTAGAACGCACAGCATTTGTATCAGCATCTCTCTTCATATTCCAATTCTTGTACACAGCAATTAAAGACCGGTAGCGCTGCCTTACTTCTAGTTATGTTGGCTGTGGAGATCTGCTGTCAAAGACAGAATCTGGTGTGCTGTGATGTAAAGCATCACATCTTGTCTCTTCTGCCTTCTGTACTCCCTTTTGCACAGCCACGGTGCTTTACAGGCTTCAACATTAGGCTCTCAGGCTGGAGCTGGTGAAAAAGGGAACCAGCTCTCCCATTTTGCAGCTGAGAAAACTGAGGCACCTGATTTTTATTTTTTTTTCAGTTATTGTTTATTTATTTATTTTGTCAGGCAGAGAGTCTTGTGAATAAGAAAAAACAGAACTAAAGAGATTCAAAATCTTACTCAGAAACTTGCATTAGGACACTTGGCTTTCTTGCTTTCTTTGTATTCATTGGAGAGAAAGCAAAGCCTCTTTTTCCAGCTGTTGGAGTCCTTTGGAGAGTCATCCAAGAGGGAGAGGATTAGCCACAGAAGCCAACTTAGGGGCTCTGAGTTGCCTTGTGAAGCTTCAGTGGCTGTAGAAAACCTGGGGAAAAGTGTCTCAATTAAGCTGTGTGAATATCCTCTCTCCCCATGCTGTGTCTTGTGCTATAATTAGAAGGCAGCCTTTATTCCCTGTTTGTTGCACTGATAGGCAAGGGAAGAAACACAGGTATCAGGGAAAAAAAAAATGTAACCTCTAGATCCATGATCTAAGCCTATGCCCTAACAAATATCTCAAAGGTAAATATTTTTCAGAGTTAGGAGTTAGATTTGGCTCATTTTAAAGATCCAAAGCCCTTTGGAAAATGTGAACATTCCTTGGTTCAGGTCTCATATGTTGCTGTCTTTCCTCACCAGTGTAGGGCTGAATAAGCGCACACTGGTCTCTGAGTGACAGAATTCATCACCACCCATGAAAGCTGACATTCACAGAGGTAAAAAAGGTGCTTTTTCGTAGCAACAAACACACAGTGCTTTTTTTTCCCAAGCTGTCTGAAAACCTGCCCATACAATTGCGTGCGTGGCATTATTTTGTTTAACATTTACAAAACTTGCGGAAGTTTTTGCATTTAAAATGGCAGGCGAATCAGAGGCCTTGAGAGTACTAATAAGCCAGTCCTGAAGTAGCCATTTCCGTGTGTCATGTCACGTCATTTGGCTTTAAATTTGAGTTCCAGAAAAACAATCTCCCAGCCACTTGGTATGCAGACATTTGTACGTGCCCTCCAGTTTTTAAGTTTTGCTCCAAAACTTTGCTCCGTGTGGCTACTCCACGTGCAACAATACAAACTCTGAGAGCGTCTTTCACCTTGCAAAAACATAAATGATGAGATTGGTCCCGAGGGTATAAAGAACATGCGTTGAGTGCCAGAGTTCTGAAGCAGGAGGAGAAGCTCTCAGCAGCAGGACGGGAGCAGGCAGCACCGGCGAGGTCAGATTTTCTGCGCGCAGTTAAAAGGAGCCGGTGGCATTTCATTTCAAAGCTATTAGAAGAGCATAAAGCAAAAACTTCAAACCCTTGAAGAACGCATTTGTATTTTTTTGCTTTCGCTGTTCTCTGTGCTTGTGCACTTGTGCCTTGCCCACTGTACCTCAGAACAGAAGAAAGGCGCTGGCAGTGTCTCCTTATAGTACTGAGGAGCGAAAGAGAGAGAAGTTTGTCACCTGTCAAGGCCGTGTGGCGGTAACAACCCCCTTTGTGGCTCACTGGAGAGCAGCAGATATTCCAGGGAGAAACCACCCTGTAAGAGCAGACAACGCCGTGGCTAAGATCCCAGCTTCTTATGGGGCTCACTCCACAAACATTCGGGGAAGAAAAACCCTGGAGATGGGATTTACAGGACCCCCATTAGGTAAGGGACACACTTACCTCCTGTTGCACTAGCAGCAAGGTAAACAATCTCCTGAGTGCTTTTGAAAAGCCTTTTCTTTTGATGCTAGGATGTTTGTAAATATGCAAACAAAGAGGGATGAGAGAGGAACAGGCGTGTCAAGGGATTTTATTTATGAAGCTATTGACAAATGCCTTTTGCTCTGTTTACACACCTCCTCCCTTAAGGAGAAGTAGATATTGCCAAGGATTTTTATGAAACCGGCTGAAATTCTAATACAGCACCAAAGCCCGGAATTTTGGTGTTGTTTTTTTTTTAAATATCACTAAGATTCATGTGCTGAGCATGGGATAGAGAAAGAAACATGAGAAAAAACCAAGAGAAAAGCCCCTGAAGGGGCCCTGAAGGCCAATTAGAGATGGTAGATAGTGTTTTCATATTTAGATTGGCCTGAAAAGTAAAACACTTCAGTCAAGTTCATGGAAGCCTGTGAAATGAAGGACTCAAATGCTGTTGTTTTTCTGTTCTTTCTGTCATAAAAATGAATCTTCAACTGGACATATTATGGCTGCTGTCAGTGGGAACAATTCAAGTTCCTGCAATACCCTGCAGACAAAGAACCCCGAATTGCCTCTTCCTAAATGTATCCTTGTGGACAGCTCCAAAGCTTTTCCCGTGTAGCCTTCACTGGCTTTTTCTGAAAAAGAGAGAGCACTGATGCTTTACCTTCCTGTGGCAGAGGAGAAATCTTGGCCTCAAATCTCAGCTGCCTGGCACTTTTTCTGCTTTATTTTTGTTCTTACCCAGCCTTCTCCTGATGACTGTCCAGCTTTGCTGCTGTGGGTTGAATAATTCAGGGGGAGTGAACCGTGAGTTGAAACAAGTGGACAGTGTTCCACCACTTGTCCACTTAAGTTATTCACAAACTGCCCTGAAATAGGACCTTTGCTCTGCATCTGAAGTGACTGCAGCGTTCCAGCTCCAGTCAGGACTATACAGGAGAGTAAGCAGCTGTGTTCAGTTTTAAATAGTCAGGCATGAACAGTTTTTCCTTACTGTATAACTGAACAGGTATTCTTTCATTTTAAGTGCTGTTTTGGCCTGACACTAATGAGTCATGTCATTGCCCTAAGTTCTCTTAAGCTTTTTTTTAATGTTTCTTCAGTGCACTTCATATTACTGGTTGCCCCCATTAATTCCACCTGCAGCTACCAAGTTCTTTTAAGCCAAGTTACACGCTTGAGTGTCATAGAGTCAGTGCCTTATTTTCTAAAAATCTCAATTTCCCCCAAACTTCCATCAATAATGACTTTGAAATCCATTTGCAATGTAAATGACTCAAAGTATAATCCATCCTGCTGTGTTCCAGAACACTTCCTTCTTATTTAATTGCCATAGACACTTTAGTTACTAATTAAGCTTTATTGTTTATGATGTTGCATTTCATTAATAGTTGTGATAAAAATTGCATGTTCCAGCAGATTTTTTTGCATGTTAATGCCACTAGTGGAGTGGAATTCAGAATTGATGGGAAAGAGTTCATCTCAGAGGTTTCAAGACTGCACTATTAATAATCACATACTGAAACTGTCCCACAAATACAATCTTGGAAAAGGAGGATGTGTCTTTGGAGTCTAGAGTCTTTCCCTTCTGATATGATGGAATAAATGAAAGCTTTTTTAATTGTAACGAAGATCCTGGAAATGGCATCACAGTCATTTACAGAAGAAATGCTTTAGATTACATTTATATGTTTATTTATATTCGAAAGGGAAAGTGAATGGTTAGGACAATTTGGGACATAGTTTGAACTAAGTTTTTTAGGCTCAGGAGCTACTAAGCTCCAAGTTAAAGGTCTGTAATTAAAAGATATAAAGGTTGAAGATTCAGCTCAAGGTACAGGATGGAAATGGGAAGTATCTTAGATGGAGGGCAGCCAAGGAGTCACTGAACAGATAATAAATAACTCAGTTCTGTTATGAGGAAGGTACCCTAATTTCTGAATGGATGACTTTTGCACTTTCCAGTCTCATGGATTCAGGGAAAGGGTCATTTAGATCCAGCAGCTCAGGAGACATTCATTATGGGACCTCCCTGTCCCCACTGTTTCACCTCCCTCCACAATACCAGTATTTAGCTTTAGTTTGACCACTGGTAGTACTGAAATAATATCTGGCCTGTGTTGGATCACCCAGAGAAAATGGTGCAATGCAGCATTGCTGGTGTTTGACAGTTCAAAAGGCCGCATTGATCCAAGTGACTTTTTACAGCAGAGCATGTTTGTACCAGGATCTTGTCCCAGTGAAGCTGTTTGCTTTTCTGTGCTGGACAGAGATCCTATCCCTTCTCAGAGTCCTCAGGGGTGAGAGCAATGAGAATCTCATTCCTGCTTCCCACCCTGGAAGAGGGAGCACAGGCAGAGGTTTCCCTGGAAGACCCACCCTCAGTGCTGGATGCAATTACAAAACGTTCTCCTATTTCCAAATTTCAGCTGCACCTGCACTTGGGTAAACAGGCTTGCCAATCTCAGACATTATTTCCTAATGGAAATGAAAGCTTTCTTGCAAATATAACAGAGAGAGTCTTCCTATTCTCTGCCTGGGCCAAGTAAAGGTAAAGAACGTAGTCAAGTGAGACAACTAATTTTGTATCCTCATCCATGCAGTGTTGCTCCAGACCTCAAGTACTCACTAGTGGCACATTGGCAAGATGCTTTCCTGGATCCAGAGTAATTCCTCCAGGTTGAACTGATCCCATGAGCAGAGCAGCCCAGTGCTGGACACTCTGCCGGTCTGCAGTGTGTGCAGTGCAGGATTTGTCCTGCAGCTAAACAACACATCTCCTTCCCATCCCCGTCTCTCCTGAGGCAGCCCTTTCAGCCCCTAGGGAAACTTTGATCTCCTAATGACTCACAAGACTAAGTTGGCTGGGTGATTAAGAGTGATTTCTTTTGTGCCGCAGCAGAAAAAGATTTCAAACAGATGTGATAATGGTACTGCATTCAGCATGTAAAGATCACTGAATGTAAACGTGGAACAGAATGTACTTCTGTCTGGCAGAAAATTGCATTTAGAACTTGTTGCTACTTTGCTGCTTTTGTAATAATGCTTCAGCCTCAGACCCTGGATCTCAACATAAATATGTAGGCGTTTCACACAAAGGAGTCAGGGAAGAGCTATTATCTCCCAAAAGCTGAGAAACTCTGGAAGGTGCATTAAGACATGATGGGATCCTTCCCCTTCTGACTCCCAGAAAGTCACGAAAGACACTGTTTTGGAAGAACTAATTTTTGAAGAACATTTTATGTAACAGGATTACGTCGTGATGGGTTCTGCACATACTGGCAAGGCCCCAGATCTGCTGCAAGAGTAGAAGAGGGAGAACTGGGGAGAGAATAAATGCTGGGTTAGGAGTTCTGACTTTAGCATTGCCCAAAAGAGTTACCAAGTGCCACCACAAGATCATAATTACTTTTCAGTTGCCAGCCATTGTGTTTAAAACAGAGTGAAAAGAAAACTAAGATTTACACATTTAGGTATCAAAAGTTAGCTGTGATGAGGTTTCCCAAGGTGCACCTGGGATTTCTGTTCCCACAACTGCACGCTTGCCTTGCGAAAATCTTCCCATTTAGTAAATAGCTTTAGTTTAAATCAATTCTGAAGTACAGCAACTTCACTGGTAACTGCTGGGCAGTCATTGCTTTAGAAGGTCAGGCCATTTGGATAGACATTTCTTGCATTGTTTTATTACTGTGCAGACAGGAGACATGGAGCTTGTTTGCACTTCACTCCTCTAGTTGAAGTTAAATATCCATATTTTGCTACACAGGTGTATCCTTAATTCAGAAAAGCAGAACACTGAGTATTAATCAGCCATGGCAGTTTTCGGAATATAGCATGATTCTTATAGGTCATATTTGCAGTACAGTCAAAATAGTGCTTAACAGAGATTACTGCTGTTTTCCTAGAAAAACAATAAATCAAACCCTCATTTTTAAGTTGAAATTTAAGGATTAAAAAAAGGACAATGATACAGCTTGTAGAGTTCTGCTTTGGAAATTGTATTTATTAGTTTGCAGTGAAATTGAATTTTGGACTGTCAATATTTCCCATAAAATGGAAATCACATTCTGGCCCTGCCTTTTTTGTTCCTGCACATCCTCATCACTCCTAGAAAGACACTTCATGTGATACAAACTGGCCTGACCATAGCTCTTCTCTTTCTGCTGGGAACTAAACGTGTTCTACATCACTGTTGATATTCCACAAAATCAGGGTGCTGGCCAGTTTGCCTGGTCCAGTCTGGACTGTCTCTCTGAAGTAGAGTTATTATCTTTCCTCAGATTCTTAAAGAACATTTGAGGGAGGAAAAAAACCCAGAACTTTTTAAAAATCTTAATCCAGCTACTCTGGTAGCTTGCATAAGATGTGTTTTAAAGGCACTGGGACTGTATGTCATACACACATTTTATGAAGTTATTTTTTGGTACAAAAAGATCCAAAAAACCATAGTGAGCAGAAACAGAGGTAGTTTAAGCTGAGATACCTGCATGTGGATGTCCTTAGCCATGCATATATCAAATTCATCCTTGAGGATGCATTCTGCACCGCCTCGAACTGAAGCAGCTTCCCAACTTGAAATCCTCTTCTCGCCAATTCAAATCCCCTTCTAATGCACGAGGCAGCTCCAGCTTCCCACGCCAGCCCTCCTCTCCCACATCTCCTTGCTTGCATTTCAAAAATTTCCGGAAGATCCTGTGGGATATGGCTCGTCCTGACTGTAGTTTTTCCCCTTTCTTTAGGGAACAAAGTGCCACATCCCTTTCATGCCTCGAGCTGCCGGTAGGTAGGGTCCCCTGGTGCCTCCCAGTTCAGAGGAGGTTGCAGCTGAGCCATTAGACTGACAGCAGACAGCGTGGGGAGCGTGCAGCCATACCCGGGAACCTCGAGAATGCAAATAGGTGCGACATTTCCATTTTCGCGGTTTTCCGAGGGAGCAGCGAGCCAGGCCGCTGTAATGAACTGGTAGACAGCACGCTGCATGGCAGATGAAACTCATTTCCCAGAGCTCAGGAGCGGGGGGTGGTAATGCAACGCTCCCCGGGACGCGAGATTGGCACAACACTGTGGTCTGAAACGTTCGTATCCCGGTCGTGCCACACCACCGTGTTATTAGCCCGAATCTAGGAAGACAAAAAAAAAGGCGAGGAGGCAAGTTAATTTCACTTTTGGTTTTCAATTCGTATGTACTGTAATAGAATGTGAATAACCTCATTACTGTACGAATTTTTTGTGTCACATAATGACCTCTCTGCTGAAGACCAAAGTTTGCATAATTGAGGGGAGGCTCACCTACAGCAGTGTTGGAATTCATTAGCATGAGGCTGAAATAATGCTAAGAAAATAGCATTTGGTGTCACCTCTTTAAGCTGAAGCACTAGGTGTTTTCTTTCCTTTGGACTCCTTAAAGGTGTATGCTCATGGATGGGGAGCCTAACTTGCCTTCCTGAAGCTGGCAAATAATGAGAGATGGTCCTGTGCCCCACTGGCCCTTTACATAAGAAATGGAAAAGGGCTTTTCTTACGTAGCTTTGCAGTTCCTTGCAAATATCAGTGAAGTAACTTAATAAATTTATTTTTATAGGCGATATATTCATATATTTATCTTGACTTTTAAGTGTTCATCCTTCATGCTAGGCTCTCTGTGGTAATTAAAATACACCATAAATCTTACCCACTGTAATTACCAAAATACACTGTCATTATCTGTTGATCTTTTGCGCCTATTAAATAACTACTGGGATGTTTCAAAGCTGACTTATTTTGGTATTCCTTGAGACAAACCTACAGCAAAGTGTTGGTAATTCACTTAATATTGCAGCATAGATCAGCTCTGGAGTGTTTCACGTCTCCTCCCTCTCCCCACTGCAATGTTATGGCAATTCTGTTGACTACCATTCTGTTAAAAATCACGTTTGTGAGTGACACCTGAATCCTGAACGCGATTCCGGCTGACGACAATATCCTGTGGTGCGCAGTTATCGAGGATTACTCTGCAGGCAGCTATTCCTTTCATCCTGCACTTTGTCTTTCCCACGACTGCAGACAGAAATTTTACATGAATTGAGGGAATTCAAACCTGAGCCGGAAAAAGGAACAACCCTTATCTGAAACCTGCAGGTAGTTAAACCTACTCCAGCGCCTCTGCTCAGAGTGAGAGAGAGAGGTGTGAGCCCAATGGTAATAAGCACAAGCAAACAAAACCAGTCTGAAAAATGGCAAAATAGTTCTGCTTACCTTCACTGAAGGTAGAGGCGTCCATGTATGGATGTTTGTAACGTAGCCTTGGAACAAATGCAGCAGCCACTGCTTGCTGCACCATTTCCCAAACGTTTCCCTTTTCACAAGCATTAATTCCAGCTAAAACACGGGCACCTTGCCAGATCTCCCAATATTACCAACTCCACGGTTGTGTGAGAAGTATGAGGATGCACTTTGCTGTAGGGTTTTATCAGAAATCGAGGTGGGCCCAAGTGAAATTATAGAGGTGTCAAAGTTCATTTTCTTACTCTTCATGGAAAAAACATTTCATCAGTTTCCTGCAAACTTGAATTTCCAGTGATAGTAGTACCTTGCATCCGTGGTTGTGTGTAATGTAGCAGTGTTAAATTCTTGTCTTCAGAGATTTATGCAAGTCATTATTTAGAAATAGAGATCTAGGAGTCACAGCTAGTTAATTAATCTGTTCCAAAGAAAGCTTGGCCTTTCAGGCATCCTGGTGATGGCTGAGTAAGCTTGCAATCCCATAAAATTCTCACTTCTATGTTGTTTGCTTTTTTCTTTTTTTTCCACCCTTTTTTTTTAATATATATAAAAATGAAATGCTGGACCAATCAGCTTATTGCAGACACAGTTTTCAAATATTTGCATGGATCTAGTTGAGAACTTGACATAAAATGGAAATAATCAGTGTACATCTCTCCACCATGGACCAAAGATTTGCCTTGCATAAACCTGTCAGGAATGTAACCAGACAGGCATTGCTTTCAGATTGTATATGATATTAATTTACCACTGCAATAATTCAGCTTTATTACTTGATATTACTGTGTTTTTCCTTTGGTCTTTTCATGAAATGCCTTGACATCTATTTTCATATTGCAGTTAATTTTAAGAGCCCCGTGGCCAAACCTGAAAGCTGACCAGTTGTTAAAATAAGACCAAAAAAATGTATTCTCGTTATGTTAATATTGTGGTAATTCATGCAATCAGTAAGTAGAAAAGTTAAAACCATGTAACCATAATAGCTTGATTGGAAAAAGTAATTTTCTCATAATGAGTGATAGAGTGAGTAGCAGTATTCCCCAATTCCCTGTAAACAGGAGTAGCAAGTAATCAAATGGCTCAAGTCCAACTAGCAGAACTGTATTGGTTCAAGATAATCCTTTGTAGGTTAATGAGCAATTAATTATTTTTACAGTCATAACAGCATGCACAGGAATGCTCCAGTCTCCATTTGCTTGTAGCCTGAATGACACACACCTTCTGCCACACCAAACTGGAGAAATGCGCTTCACAGGAGTGGCCAGATGTCACGATATCCCTCACAGCCTCTTTATTCCAAACACACTACTAGCCATTATTATTTTATTTTTTTTTTTAGTTATTAGTAATTCTAGTGAAGAATTAGATGAATTTTGGCCTTTAAGATGTATGTGTCTATAAATCACCCAGAGGGTGGTCGGGCACTGGAACAGGCTCCCCAGGGAATGGTCACAGCACCAAGTTTGTCTGAGTTCAAGAAGCGTTTGGAGAACTCTCTCAGGCACGTGGAGTGACCCTTGGGGTGTCCTTCATAGGGCCAGGAGTTGGACTGAATGATCCTGCTGGCTCCCTTCCAACTCAGCATATTCTGTGTTTCTATGATTTTATGAACTGTTTGGAAATAAAATATTCCTGGATCAGTAGGCAAGAAACAAGAGACATCTTGCACCAGCCATCCTCTACGATGCAGAAAAGATAGATGGTGCTGCCCTTAATCAGTTTTATGTCTCACAAACTCAAATGATAACCCCTGGATAATTGCTAATTTTTATTCTTTATCTCAGCATGTCTTGTTTATCTCACACATTGCCAGCCTTTCCAGTATAAGACTGAGTCGCTGTTATCTTAGACAATTCAAATTATTCAAATTATACAAGTGGCTTGTTCTGACACAGAACTGTGTGAAGGCTCCTCTCTTCTGCCCATGCTGCATCTCTGAACAGTGCCAAGTGCAAACCATAACAAAGACAGTTTTTGTCAAGTAATTAAATACAATTGCTCATATGGGTTTTTTTTCTTAGTTAATGCTCGGTCTTCAGGATTTTTCAAGTGAAGTGTAGTACATAGGGCTGTCCTGTATTTGAAATCAAAATTATTGAGGTCTTTCTTTTGTTCTGTCAGCAAGAGTTCTCATTTGATCCAGAGCAGATTTTTTTAACTTAATATTTCTTGGTGTCAAATTAAAGGAAGAAAATAATGTCCGTAAAGATATTATGGTCCTGTAAGGAAGAAGTGAGAATAATTCTTCTCTTGCTGAATCCTTTTATGAGTATTCGTAGACATTGTGCTAATTACAGTGTGGCCATAACTAGCTGTAGGGAGGAATGAACTGATGCAGGTGTGAATAGTGTCCCTCTCTATCTTCTTGTGCTGTTTTTAGTCCCACGTGTCAAAGTTGATGGAATAAGACTCCTTAGCTCACACGGGAATTGGATTTGACTGTCCTTGCACTCTGAGACAACTTACCTCAAACTGTGCTTCTGTAGTGCCCTACATTAATATTTGGGAAGATTTCGTTCCCTCACCTATCCACCAATTCACTTTAATGACATCTTTACAATACTCTTTTCATCTGGTCTCCTCTGGGAAATTGTGTCTGTGAATATGGGCTAATGTTGATATCTAGGTTTATTTAATGAATTCAACTGTAATAACACATTTTCTAAAAAAAAAAAGAAAACTGTGGAGGAAAGTGGGATGCTTGTCTTTTCTAAAGTGCTGGAGGAGTACTGATATGCTGCAGGCTGCCCAAAGTAGGAGGGTATATTGCCTTTTTTTAATAGTAAATAATATTTCTATCTTTTTATGGAATTCAACTTTTATCTAGTATAGCTAATCCTTCTGCTGAAAAGCCAGTCCAGGGTGGCCTCACATGGAGAAATGCTTAGCTCAGTAATTATGACTAAGGAGACTGGTCTACACTATATAAATTCCTTCCATTCTTCTCTTTTACTTCATTCCTTGCTCCAGACCGTTTATAACAAAGCTTAAGTAGCCTGATGTACGCAACTCCGAGCCCAAAAGGGCAAGAAATGCCTAAGAATAGTAACCAGAAAATCCTTTACCAGAAGTAAATATGTGCATAAATATTGTTCAAATTCATAAATCACGACATGTCTAGATCTGCTCGTTTTAAATCATCTTGTGAAGTTACAACTTTTAAATTAATCTTGGTGGAAAGACACTCTGCAACTCTCAGAACTTCTTCCTGCTGGTGAATAGAGACGGTTTAGAGTGACCTCTGGTTCCGTTTGTTTACTTTTTATTTGTGACAAATGCAGGGAGGAGTGATACGAAACTCTCAGGAGTTTTGCTCCGTGATTAACAGTGACGTAATTGACAGAGGAAAACAGCAACAATTCATACAACTGGTAATTAATCTCTGGCTTTATGGCCTCGTTTGCCAACTGTCTCCATATTTGACAGAGAAAGTGACTTGCTGAATGTTTAATTTCCTCAGTGACAGCTAAGGCATGAAATCAGATTTGAAGATAAACATCTTCTGTGGCTTCTGCTTACAAAAAGAGTAGCCAATTAAGTGAGCTTGCTTAGTCCTTGCAAATATTTGCCATGGGATTGACATAGGAAATAGAACATTTTTCCCGTTCTAGGGAAGAGCCTCACCTCAGTGCTCTCCCTCTGCAGTATTCTTGCTGTCATGGACATGAACCATGCAAGTATTTCAGTTTTCTCCTTCTTCTTTTGCCTCTGTATGTTAAAGGGCCAAATCACATGAGATGCTGACTACTTCCCTTGGGGAGCTGCATAGCCCAGCAAGTCGTGAGCAGTTTGACGTATCCCAGGAGATGATTTTCACCTCTTGGGATCGGTAAAACAAGTAACTCAGAGATCAGGCAGTGAGTGGTTGCAGTGAATTCTTTCCAGAAAGATTTTCTCCATATTAAGAAGGGAACTGCTTTTACTTGCATGGTTCTTGTGAACAGGCAAACTTGCCTATCTGACCCACTGCACATGCTGCTGATCTGCAGAAAATCTCTCCCCTCTGCTCTGCCCTGGCAATTTGAGATTCTGTCCACATTCTGCATCCTCTGGACAAGTCAAGCAATCTGCAAACAAATGGACAGCTGCAGCCCAGAAAGGAGAGAGGAATTTTACCATAGAAACGGAAATTAGTGTCCTGCTCACCTGCATTTGATTTTAAAGTAAATACACTTGATATGTTTCCCATTTAGTGCTATTGAAAGGGTTCTTTCCTGACACCATCTCATATAAAACAATCAGGAGTATGGACTCAGGCATCTCTATATATAACAGGACTGTGCTTGTCAGAATCTTCTTTTTTATTAAGTTGGAGTTGGTAAAATAAATAAATCTTTTTTTTTTCCTTTAAGCTTTAATGTGCTTTTGTTTTGAACTTGTCATTTTTATTTGCCTGTGAGCTTTGTTTTGATTTTTCCTCGAAGATTTCTGGTAGCAATAATTGTTTGCAACAGGAAGATTCATGTGAACTGACTTCCATTTTAGACATCAGTTCCTGTGAAATGAAAGGGGGTTGCAATGTGGATGGGAGCAAAGAGGACTGATGTTTCCATACAGTGCGCTTCTGCTCCAACGGTAAATATATTTTCATGATTAATAAAAAGAGAGTAGAAGTCATTGCACTCCGTTAGGGTTTTGTTGATGGCTGCTCCCCAGAATACTGAAAAGATGCTATCAATACTCTTGACACTCCGCTTAATCAAGATGTGACCCTGCAATACGACCAGACAGTGTGCTTGCTTCAGAGCTAGAACAATGATACTGGTTAGGGGAAAGGTGGTTGTTGTTATTTTTGGTTGAGATTTTTTTTGGTGATTTCATTCTGATGTAATCAGTGCCATTAAATAATATCTGTTGCCACTAAAGTGCTGTTGGACACAAATAGGAAATCAATCAACCTGTGCTCTAGTTCAGTGGTCTTCAGCCGTGGAGCTGCATAGGTACCTCAGGGGGAAGGGCTGCACCTTGCACAGCAGACAAAATCAGATCAATAACAGTATGTTTAGTTTAGCTTTTAAAATTCCTCTTGCTTGGAATGTGCCAATGGGCACCTTCATTGTCAGATACGTGGGCTT
The DNA here is from genome assembly GCA_035584735.1 of Pseudotriccus pelzelni. Lineage (NCBI taxonomy): Eukaryota > Metazoa > Chordata > Aves > Passeriformes > Tyrannidae > Pseudotriccus > Pseudotriccus pelzelni. The sequence goes on from JAWMRA010000005.1 coordinate 11,631,923, forward strand.
GGAACAAGAAGTTTTCAAGTGCACCCTTAATGTTTGCAACTTGCTCGGCATTTTTGTTCCGAAGGTGCAGCACGTCAGAAGCCAAAACTATGAGAAAGGAGGTTCCCCTGGGCAAACTGGAAAGACTGGAAAGAGATGTCAGATATGCAGCATGATCCTAGCCTGGTGGTGGGATTAGTTAGGAATGCTCCTTGAGGTGCTTACCAGGTTGAACAGTGGGTCATCTTGGTTGGTTCAGTGCGTTCAGCCTCGTCTGTGTACACAGATGCACTTGGTACGTGGCATCCTGAGGAACAGTGTGGCAACTGAGACAGGCTTGGAACTGAAACACGCTCTAGCCTCTGTTGCAGCAAGTCCCCAGCGTGTTAATGGAGCGGGATAGTCGCCTCCGAAGGATATAAGATGATCCCATTAACTACAGTGGGTATTTGTTCACATTCCCTACCTGTGGGGGCAGGGGAAAGGGATTACAATCAGTAGGCACTAGCAAAGGAGAGCTCTGCTGACTGTCAGTAATGTCTTCATAGGACTGGGGAAAACTAAGCAATTCTGTAAAATTTCACAGAGTCCTGAACAGAGACTTGTGTCTTCCTTCAGAAAGTCCATGTGAGGTGAGTTTTCGCATAAACTCAGAGTATTTCAGACGCTCCCGCTGGGTCTGGCCAGAACGCGTTTGACGATTCCTTGCAGCTGTTTAATTCCAACATAATTGCCTTTGAGATTTCCTTCCTGATTTTTCTGTGTAAGCTGCACTAAAGCTATGTAGATAAGAAGCAATCTATACGTTCTGTGTATAGGAGTAAATCAAAGACTGTAACACAGATGGACAGAAGGAAGCAAAAGGCTCGGTTCCTGTAATTTAAAATACATTGCAATGTGAATCCCACTGAGTTGAAATATCTAATTTCCAAGAATTTCCTGGGGCAGGAAGCATGAGGTCCCTTTATTCCGCACCAGTCCCATCAGCCTGCAAATTAAAAACTAATGAAACATCTTTGAAACAATTACACACACCTTTTCTGAGTCCTTCACACAATGAATTTATGTAAACCATTCAAAGACTATCAATTCTGGCTGACAAATATGATAATAGTTAAACTTGATGCTACATAATTGTGCTGAAAATGTGTTTTTCCCCTCTGATCACGCAAAGATGGCTTAATCAACTTTCTGTTGCCTGTAGGTGACAGATGGAAGGAATTAAGTCTGTCCCTTTTGGATGTCATTCCCCTTGATATTGAAGCCTTCGCTAATCTGCGTGCACTCTAAAACCTTGCCATACTAACAGTACTGATTCCAGTTGTTTTACTCGAGTAGATCCTAAATCCTAAATGACACATCGAAATATTCTTGCCAGGGCCTTTGAGCACTCACCCTGCTGGAGGAGAGCCATGGGCTATACAAACCACTGCATTAGACCTTTGGTCTGTGACAGGCAGACGTGGGAGCTGTAGAAGGAAAGAAGAAGGAAGGAAGGAAGGAAGGAATGGTGGAAGCTCTGATCAGAAGGAGGATTATGTTAGTGAGGGGGAAGAACTGAATACCTCACATCCCCAGCTCAGCCATATCTCATCTCTGCACTCCTCCAAATAAAAGCAAGATGTGCCCTGTGTGCAGCTGGAAGAGCTGTTCAAACCCTGCAGTACAAGCACGTCGCTCTGTTTTGTGAATTTAGTTCCTCACACCATCTCCATCCCAGCATGAGAGAAGTCTGTAAGCTCAGTGCAATCGTATCATAATTTGGATCTCTACAGGAGACTGAACTCGCATCACCAGAATGCATCAAGCCGATGTATGTGTCAATGCACAGTTACACAGACACACCACAGTTCCAGGCCCGTGGTGACATTTTTCAAACTAATATATTGACAGGAGTGCCAGGATATTTTTTAAGCATATCCAGAAGGAGAAAGAGCATTACAATGAGGAAGAAAACCCAGCAGAACGCTGACACCCAAGTACATTACTTAGTGTGCAGTTGCATTAATGAACCATTACTTCAAATCCCAGGTTTGCCAATAGTGTCACTGTTCGTTTATCAAGGCAGAATCATCCTGGATGTGAGCAGAATGCCTGTATAATAGATAACTTCTCAATCCTCCCATACCATACATTTCCTTGAGCCCATTACAAAAGATTTATTTTTAAATTGGAATTTTTTTTTTTTTCACAGCTGGGCAGAACGAGACTGTTGGTTGAACAAATGGTGTTAAAATCCCCAAGTCTCTGACTTACTTCAATAATGACCAAGACTACTGCTTGAGCCAGCTGATGCTCTTTTAATGAGCACTGCTTGTCAGAGGATCATATCTGCAAGTTGCTGTATAAAATACCAGTTTTGCCTGAGTTCATAAAGCAGTCTCTCATTTGAAATGGATGAGGGTGTTGTACCAATCTCTGCAGCACAAAACAGACACTTGTTTGAACTGAAAGGGGAGAAAAGTAGCCCAAAGCATGTGACAGGGGTTTTTTAATTTTTTTTTTTAATTGTTTTCCCTTTCTATGACAGACAGCTTTGTGGTTTTGTACAGCAAGCTCAATAGGTTCAAGACCAAAAAAATGCCGAAATACAAGCTTCAAAATGAATTTCAGCTTTGGCCTGATTGAATACAGGCATGACAGATTGCTTGTTTAGCAAAGTGGATGGACAGTGAGATAATGCCTTTTCCTAGACAAGACATCCCAAAAAAGTTTCTTGCTGCCCCTCATAAGGTTTTATAAGGAAAATCAAGAAAAGACTCCCTGACAAATCAAAATGACAAGTTCAAAACGTGTTAGTCCTTTTTTTTAAAGGAACAACATCCCCCTAACAAGCCCAGTCTTGTTAGTGTTGTGTTCTGACAAGCACAACTGCTTCATGATTTTGCTAAGTCCGTGGACCTAATTGCCTTTGAATACAACTGTACCATGTAACTGCTGTACTGCTCCTGCTACCAGTGGATTCAAAGCTCAGATCCCACAGGAAAAGAACAGCATTTAGAAGCCCTGCCATCAACCTGTTCTTTTTTTAATATATGTGTTATTTATGGCTGCAGGTTGGGTTATACCCTTGAATATCACATTTTTCACCAGAAACAGCAATGAGTAATTGGGTACTGCAGGGTTTAATGTGCAATACTGAGTCATTTTGATTAGACCCATATTTTATCACTTGTGCTATTAACATCAAAGGTTTTTTTTTTTTTGTACTACAATACTCCATACATTCGGTATTAATGTGAATTAAGGGAATCAGGTGCTAACATCGTCAAGTATCATAGAGGTTTTTGTCTCGTGCGTATCAAACCCACCTAAGTCACTGGTAAAGTTCAGATTGTACTTGTGTACAAACTAGCTCTGTCATATGAAAATAAACCACTGAAGTTAATTCAGATTTGTTCAGAGCCTTGAACAATGTAACTAATGAATCTTTCAGACCGTTAATTCAAGCTGAACAGAAATAGAATCCACTTAAATGTTACTACTGCTTGGGTTGAATCTCACCACCCTTGATAGGTCTGAAGATCCAAGTCTCGGTGGATGAGATCTGCAAATCCCAGCTTTGACCACAGCAAAGAGAGAAGTGATGACTTGATCTCTGCCTATTCAATGAAATTACTGCCCTAGCTTACTTCCTGACCAGAAACACAAATATGTAATTTTATTTTGCTCTAAAAGTAATTTTTTCAGATGTAAACTTTCCTCCGTTTTGCAGATCTGACGTTCGGGCTGATAAAATCATGAAGCAGGAATAATAACGATTTCCTGCACAGAAAAATGTGTGTGTTGGAGCTGTTGGTTGAATGTTTCACCTCTATTAACCTCTCTTCCAAACCAGCAGAAAAGTGGGAATATTTACTTATCATACAAATTCAAACTTCGATGCTTTTCCTGTGAGAAAGAAAGTGCTTCATGAACTTTGTTTGCAAGGGCAAAGTCTTCTGTGGTTTGCTGCATATATTACCCTCGCTGTCGTTTTTCAAACGGTTTGGTGTTCTTAATATTGGCCAGATGGTAAGAAATAGTCTCGCCGGTATTTAATTTTGACTTTAGGAGTGGTTAAACTTTTACTTCTGTCTATCCATCTCAAGTTGTCATAGATTTTCCAGTAGTTACTAAGCTGCTGTGTTACGATGCAGGCTCTGTGGGTGATATTTAGCATGCTGCTTGTCTTTGCTGCTCCAGAAAGCAGCCTCGAGCATATTAACTGCCTGTTTCACCTGAAGTAAGATGGGAAAGCATTTTAAGATAAGTTTTCCCTTGTCACATTTCTTGCTTGTGCTGTAGATTATCAGAGCCTTTCCCCCCCACTCCCCCCTCACATGTAAGCAAAGACAGATATAGAGAAAAATGTGGTTTTTAAACCACAGGAAGATTTTTCTTCGCTGTTCTATTAATATCTGCCTGAAATAAAAGGGAAAAATTCCGAATAAATGACTACAGGCATCTTAAAACATGTAAAATTATTTTTTAAACAGGGTTTTGGCTTTAAAACAATCGGGATCTGAACATGTGTGTAATGGAGCCAGACTTAGAGAGGAAAATTACAATTTCCATGTCTTGCACCTGTCAGAGTGCCAGTCTAAAGAGTCTAAATACGTGTGTTATCACTGATAACACTTACTTACTCCCAAATAGACCAATCAAAGCCTAATTTTTTTAGAGGTAGATCTTAGGATCCTTTCAAAGTCCAAATTCAAAACACGACCTTGTGTTGTCCATCAGAGGCCATTATCAACGAGATGTGTTTGCACCGAATGCAGCTTTGAAGCATGGCAGTGGTAAGAAATCAGAGAGAATCTGTCCTCCAGCATTGGGCGAGGAGTGATAAAGCATCTGAAGCAATCCTAGTCCTGAAGTTTGCCTCTCTGCTGCAGCGGTTTGACACCAAGCACTGGGAGGAGGTGCACACCTGTGATTGTGCTGAACCCCGTGGTGAGGTACTAGGAGCTGTGCCCAGAGCAGGTAGCAGTCATATTGCCCCATACATCATGATTAGGGCAGGACAAAGAACAGATGGCATGAGAAGGAGATGAATTCCGTGAATATGGAGTGGGTGGCAATTGTAGCTGGTCCAAGCTCTGAGCCCTGAGAGAGCAGTATTGGTAAATAGTGATAAATGTGACGGGGTTGTTTCCTGGGTATTACAAGCTACAGGAAGACAGAATGGAGTTGTCAGCTATCTGACAACTAATTTTTATACATGAGGGTTTTTTTATGGCTGCTTTTATTCTGTGATGTGTTGTTTCATTTGTTTGTTTGCTGCCAGGCGTTCGCTGGGAGATTTTGGGATTCCCAGTTTATGAAGACATGGCTTTGTGTGGGAAAAGCCTGGGAGACCAGCGGGGGAAACTGTGGCTCCACAGTTAGAGAAGATGAATTCACAACTAGCAGCGAATGTTTAGGCCCCGGTTTGCAGGAATATGAACATACACAAATACATTTGACTGTCCTTTGAGTTTTGTCCCACGAAGTTAACTGTTTGATGTTGAATTTTTATTGATGATTCTTCTTCCGCCCTGTAGTTGTTTGTGTCAGGAGAAGGAGTGCTTTGAGAGCCAGACAGAAGAGGAAAATACTCCAAAGGGAGTTGGACTATTAGTCTCCCGAGACACCCAGCGTATAGATTTCTTTGGCTCGTGAAAGACACATCAGTCACACATCCAGTCAGGATCAAGTCTAGCCTGTTTGTGACACTTAATGTCATAGGCAACAAGTAATACCTCCACAGTGGAGAGATGACATGTTTCAATGGAGATGCCAAGGTGTAAGCACGGATTAGTTCAAGTGACCTTTTCTTGGCAGATGACTCAGAAGGTGTAAAATAGCTCAGCAAACCCCACGGGAATACATCTGGGATTTTATTCCTCTGCCCTTACAAATGGATTGATTAATTGCTGGGTTTCATCCTTTTAATCGCTGTAATACTAATTTCTGTTCTAGAAGAAACCAGAAGGGTAATGATGTGCAGTTTCACAAACAGATTATTTTCTTGGGAGAGTTTATCTCTGTGCCTAACACATATTTTAGAACATAATAGTTATAGGTTTTCAGAATATTTTTACTTCTCTTTGCAGGAAAAGAAAATGGGGTTCAGAGTTCCTCACAGGAAAGCTATAAAATAATTTCTGTTTCATACCAAAGAAGTGTTTGCAATATTTACAATACTTGCACTGTTTTTCTTTGAAATAACTCTTGTCTTTTGTTAGAATTTAGGAAAAGGCTATCACTACTTTTTTTCTTTCAGCAAGATATTGCTACTTCAGGTGAGGCTCAAGCTCTTTTGTGGGTGCCATATCAGTTAAAATTAGGATATTGTTTCTAAATTATATATAAATTCTGTGATGAAAGATAGTTATTTTATTCTGCCTTCAAAGTTGATTGCTTGCCCTTTCCCGAGCTGTTCATTTACATTTTGGAAAAATCTATTCAAACTTTATTGAAAAGAACATTTTGTGAAAGATGGAGAACAAGAAAAGCAAAACCCTTGGGAACATCAGGTCAGTTTATTGACAGGAATTTTGCTCCATTTGGGGAGACGGGGTTGAAGAAGATCTCTTTTCTGTTCCCTGCTTGTAGGAGGCTGGATTCTACGTGAGGCAGTCCTTTTGTTGTCTGTTCTGTGGTACAGTTGCACTTGTTTTTGGGAGAAATATGCAGGGTTGGCTGAGAAAACAGACCCCTGTGAGAACTGGAGCCACTGAAGGGTGGCACTCTGGGAAATCAGCTTCCCCATATTCCAAACCTGTGTTCAGTGAAAGGACAGTCTGCAGAGCAAAAGAGGATTTACTGGGATTTAATCTTGTCTGAAATTCTGTACTTTGAAAAGTTCTCCACCCGTTCAGGCCGGGCTGAAGGTTTTTCTCTGCGTACAAAAACTAAGCGTACGTCCCACTTAATTGTTTATGATAGTTTTTGGAGTATGTTTTTGCTAACAGGGAGACAACAGGTTTGTCAGGTCTGCTTGAGATTCAGGAGCAGAAGCAGACAGGAATTTGAGACCAAAAACCAAAAGAGATCGCAAAGAATATAAAATTTTACACCTTCATTTTTATGGATTTTTGGTAAAAATTAATTTGGATCACAACTTTTTTTTTTTTTTTTTAACAAAGAGGAGGAAAGAAAAAATATATTATTTTCTAGAAGGTGCCTGCTGCTACTGAATGAAGATTCATCTTAATGTAAGCCTCCACCTAACCACTTTGTCAAATACCTTTTCTGCCTCTCCTCATGATTATTTTTGAACAAAATTAAGCACCTAAGGCAAAGTACTGAAAAGCTCCCGGGGTTATTTGCCTAGGGAGGAGTGCTTTACTAGTGGGTTTGTCTCAAGTTGTCAGTGTTCTGTTGCATTGTATGATATTTGAATTGTGGGGGTTTATAACCGCTATTCAGGTAGATAACAATGTGGTGCCAGGTAAAAGATACAAAGAGGTGAATTGAGTGATATTTAATCATAGCTGAGTCTGCTACTGAGGCTCCTGGAGTGGCAAAGAAATTACCATTACAACAATGATTTTTATGTGGGGCTATTAGCCATGCTTCAATCCAAGCTTGAAAAAGATACCGTTCCAGTATATGTCTTTATAGGCACAGGGCCTTTTTGAAGCCATTTATTTGTCCACAATGTAAAGAGCAATGTATTTTGCTCTCCTCAGGTGCGCTTATTTTTCCCAATTTCGTATTAACAGAAAAAATTCTGGGAAGCTGCTTTACTGGGGCTCGTGAACTCACATTTCTGGAAGGTCAAGATGCACGTTCCTGGCTGCACCACTTTAAGACGCAGCCACTTGGGAACTGCAGTGCAGTGCCTGCCTGTTGTGCTTCCAGCGTCCAAGACTTGGTCTAGTCTGCTCATTTCGCTCGCAGCAGGTCGGAGACCTGCACCATGTGCTGCCAGGACTGGGGAATCGGTCGCCTGCAGTCGTGGGGTGCTGACGAACAGCTGGAGCAGTAACATCCTGATCCACGCAGCTCCGTTCAGGCAGGCTCTGACAGGCTGCTGGCCGCGAGAGCGGATTGAGCTGAGCTGCCTAGACTTGGATTTGTCCGCCCCGGGTTTAGCTTTTCTGCTTGTTGATCATGTTTGTCCTCGCATACCTTGAATAACTCTGTGAGGGCTCATTTACCTGCAGCATTCAGCTGCTTAAAAAAGGAACGTGTTGCCAATGTATATTTTACCTCTGGATTGCAGCGTGTTTTTCCCATGGTTAATTTTCATGCATTCATGCAATACGGAACCGCATTTCATATGATTTATGCGCTAGTGAAATAAGTTATCAAGAGGAGATAATTTTATATTTGTAATGCCCTCATCCCAGACTCTCTTCTTAAAGGGAAACTCCAGAAATCTACGGGAGAGATGGTTTTAAAAATGTTGCTGGGAGAAATGAGGTTTGACTTATGTCTTCATTTACTGTAGTATTTGAGGACTGAGGAAGATAATATCCAGCATCTTTTCAAACACTGCTTAGTACAGAATACTTCCACTCCAGTTGCTTCTTACAGCCCCTGTAAACTCTATTTAAATGTTATGGAGTCTGCCAAGTCTGCGTTGGATTATGCAAATTAGAGGTGGGCAACTCATTCCACAGCATGGGTAAAAAAGCATCATTTCAAGCTGATCCTTTGCCTGAACTCAGAGAAACCAAATAAAAATACAAAGGCAAAAAAGAGCAAAGCTTCACTCAAGACCAGAGAGGTGACAGCTTCCTATTTGAAGAACAGCTCTGTGGTTATGCTTGCACAAGTAAATGGCAAACTTGAATGATCTCGGCTGAAGATATTCTTTCTTCTTCCTCCACCTGTATTGTTGTTCTCAGGCTCTTGAACAGTGGCTGTGATCTATAAAATAGTTTAATTTATATTCCTTCCCCCTACCGGTAAATTTTTATTTCTTGCATCCTCTTGCTAACACATTGAAAGAAAACAAAGTCATAATGTCACCACTGAAATCATTCAGCATTTACAAAGAATGATCCTCTAGCATATAAAAAGTAACTCTGCTGCTTTTTTTTGGTAGGGAATACCTGTGGTAGATGTGAGTGCAGTGTGTGCCTGTGGTCTCTGTAAATCACTTATATACACGTGTATTATGTACATCTGCAGAGGTAGTGCCTGACAAAGTGTGTAATCAGGAATACTGCACAATGGAGGATGATACTACACAGCATAAAGATAAAGGATAATGGCATTACTCTCAAATAACATGCTAGTAAACCTGTGAGGAGATGTAAGACGTCTTCGTTGTTTCATATGGTAATAAGCCGTGCATGCATGTGCTTTTCATAATGATAGATGGATATGGAATATTATATGAGCAGTTCAAGAAGGAACTACCTGTTTATATTGAATAATTTCCATATGAATGGTTTAGGGTTGTGGGTTTTCTTGCTTTGCTTTTATGAGATCTGCAGTTTATTTCTAACACCGGCTTCTTATCACAGGCTTGCAGCCACACAACCTGATCTCATCAGATCAAACAAGTTAAATGTAGTCAGATCCGGTCAATACTTAGGTGAGAAATTTCCAAGGTAATTCAAGAATGCATTAGGAAACTGCTCTGTATCGGTATTCCTCTCCTGCCAGCACTGAACAGGCATCTCCCCTGTTATTGGGGAGTTCAGTTGATACATGGTTCTTCATCCTCATCCTAAATTGTCCTTTATCAATGCCAGGTACAAGTGGCTCCATTTGTCAGCGTGTGTGTAATCTACCAAGAACCTTCGGTGCTGAAAGGTACTACGTAAGCAATGGTGCCAGGTGTTGTATTCCATGCCTTCTGCAACCCTGATTTAGTAAATCCCAACAGAATGTTAATTTTGAAGCACCATTTAGGTCGGTCTTTGATTGAAGTGTACAGACCACTGTTTCCTTGTCAGAAATACTTGTGCAGAATCGGGAGAAGCGCTGGCATGTACCTGTCGGAAGGACAAGATAAAGCAGCATTTCTTTTATCATCTGTGAGATAAAACACAATTATCATGGCTTCTTTTTTTTTTTTTTAATTCCTTTATAAGCTGTGATTTAATTGACTGACTGAGAACTGGAGCTGGACATTGCATCTTGAGGTTTCTGTTTGCTCTAAGCCAGTTGATAGAACATTTCTTTGCATTTGTGTAACGCCTACAATTCCACCTCTGGAATTGAATAGAGAAAATGTATGGGATATCTATACATGAGGACTGTATATTATAATAGCTAAGAGCTGTGGCAGAGAATACTGACTCACTTGTGCTCATCAAGTATAAGACAGCATCAGCATAGACTGAAACAAAAGGCTATCAAACCTATTGCCAGAGGAAAATGTGGATTACGTACAAATAAACAAGAAGCACAAATGAAAGATGTGACTAGGCTTATGTAATGAGAAAGGGGGAGCCCAGCAAGCAATGCCATACTCCAAAGACAAATATTACAGCTAAGTTTTCAAAGAACAGAAAGTCATGGTTTTCTTCTGTATTTTTCCCCTGAATAAATAGCAAAGCCATGGAACAATTTCCTGAATTGATTGCACAGAATGAGGCATACAGCAAAAAAAAAAACAAAACCCAAACATTATTAGTGTGATCATAATTGTGATTATGTAACCACAATTAATTTTCTTGTTCTAAGACAGTCGTCATCCCACTGTTGTGAAGGAAAACCACAAAGTCAATTATACTCACTGCTATTAATTTGGGGATTCAGTCTGTACACTGCATCAAAATGCTGATGCCTGTGCTCTGAGAGCTTCCAGTGAACATATCTCTTTAGAGCAAACAGTAAAACAAAGTCAGGTGTCAATCATTCATAAATCTCTTATATTTGTATATAAATCTGGGTAGGAACTCTGATTGCATATAAAATGTACATACACTTATCGAAAGAACAAAGGAATGAAATCTCTCTTCGTTGATGGTGTTTCTTTCAGTCTGGAAGAAGAAATATTCCCATAAACGTTCTGGATACTTTGTAATGTGCACTTTTTCCCTCCTCTGGTCCTAAACGAGGATTTCCAAAACCTTTAAAGCCACAGACAACTTTGCTTATGACTTCTAAAATCGGATTTAGGTAAGGAAGTCCAATTTATACAAGCTTGGAGAGGTTTTGTTAATACCAAAGCATATCTGAATATGCCTGTCTTTGTACCTTTGCAGGATTTCACATTGCCTAATATAATGTTCGTCATGGTTTTAATTTTCCCTCAAAATGGATCTCTTTTATGTCTGCTATTTACCGTCCTCGCCAGAGTCATTGAGCACAAGAAATGCAGTATCTCCCAGATGCAGAAACTGCTTTCTTCCTTGCACTCATGTAATATGCAATGGATGGTTTTAAGAAAGGATCTTTACTCTGTGCTTTACCTATTCATGTGTAGGATTTTGATTTCATTTGAAATGAAAGGCGTAAACCTCGGGTCTGAAAACTAATAGAATTTCTGCATTTACCTGCTGATCCATAGCCTTTAGGTTAGATTGTGTGTCAGCCAGCAGTCGGCTTGTTGAATGAAGCAATACTTTAAAACTAAAATGAAAAGATTTCTGTTATATGTAGCCTGACACCAGATATGAAGGCAGATTTCTGGTGGCTTATTATTGGAAATATTTTCCAGTGTGCCTGATAAGCGAGGCTGAACAAGCCGTGGGAAGTAGACCTAATCAGATAATGCTGACTCGCAGACCAGAAAAAAAAAAGAGAAGAAATGTATTTTGCCTCCTCTTGACAAAACTGAGGACAAAATGGCTAGTGTAATGACAAAAGGTGCTGCAGAGAGCAGGGAGTAAACCTGCTGCTTCATGAGGGTGGCTGTTGCATCTCAGCCTGTTTGCTTGTGGATGTTCACTGTGTTACAGAAGGTTTATATCTAAGGGCTCCAGTGAGGTGGCACTCTGGAGATGGGGCACATGAAAGGGACTGGGAGAACATCATGCTGGGTCAGCTCTTCATTTTTCAACAAGTCTAGTTATTTTCTCAGAACTTCAAAGGAATTCAAGATACAGACTTAGGAGAGAGTCCCCATGAGGGATCACGTGCTGCGTTCTGCTCAGACTCTCCGCACTGCACATCCTTCATGGAAATGCACTTGGACACTGAGAACAGTCACAGGATAAGCAAATTCTCAGCATGACCAGAGGAGCCCTCGTGATGCTGCAAGGTGGAGGAAAAAGGAGGGTCTTGTAGATAAGCTTAGAAAGAATTTCCGAAGAGCTGAAGCGAAAAGATTCCTTTGTTATTTCCGAGCCTAGGTATGAAGTGGTGTTTACCACAGACTGGTAGTTAACACAGAAAGATATTTAACAGAGCTTCATATTTTATGTGTTCAGATTGCATGCAGATAATAGATTATGTCAAATCCAAACATAGTGTCATATTAATATTACATGACAAACATGCATACTTTTATTTGCTGGCCTGGAGACAAGAAAAAAAAAATTTGTTGGAAGATCCTCTTACTTCTAAATTTGTTTGAGAACAGCTCACTTCTTTGCTTTGTACCTTAAATGTCTCTGCTCAGGAGAAAATTAATTTAATTGCATAAAACTTACTCTGTGCTGATTTTTCTAGACAACTACTGTAAGATTAAAGTTTTAAATGGATTGAGTGCCCCATAAGTATATTCACATTCATACATGTCTGGATTAAAGATGCCATCTGTGCCTTCTGCTTTATTTTTCTCACTGTATATTTGGAATTCAAAATAACACTTATTTTGTGAGGGAAAAAAATCAATAAATCATTTCAGTTGTCCCACACTTTGTATAACTAATTGTAATTAGTAAAATGTTTTTGTTGGCAAGGGCTTATCAGGCAAATAGCATGAAGAGGCAAAGAAAAAGCTTTATAAAGAGCGATGTTGGTTCTTAAACCTGATTGTGACGCTATTTCTGGTTTTGTGTGTGATTGAATTCTTAATTTTTAATCTGGTATTCCTTCCAGCTGTGTAGCTACTGGTGTGACCTGAGGTTCTCTGTAATGCAACTGTAGAACAAATTTTGGTCGGCTCCAAATTTTACAGGAGTCTCGGGTCACCTACCTTGTGGCGAGTGGGTTGTAGTTTCTGGTTTTAATCAATCAGCTTGTTTTAATGTTTCCTGTGCAAATCTTGTAGAGAAAAAGTCAGTTAACTGGGAAGTCCCGAACTTTGGTGCCAGGGGAGCAGCAACAGCCTCCTCTGAAGGACATTGCCAGGCGTGTGGCCTTCTAAGGAGCAACTTGGCTGCAAAACTCAGTGGCAACAAAGCCAAGTCTTACCTGGCTGATACTGGGGATCACCAAAAAGACGAGGTCGCTAAGAGCAATATAACACGTGCAAAAGAAATCAGAGCATTTATTTGTGAAGCAGAGGACCACTCTCCTGCTTCATGAATGTGTTCTGGTAACTTGGGTTCACTGGAAGTATCATGTCCCTAATGCTGACTGAGTCCTTCACCACTTTTGATAACTAGGCAGTAGCTTACACTGACAGTGAGCTGGCTAGATAATTAGTCAGATAATTCTGGAGTTTGCTGTTCTCAAAGAGCTGGAGAGATACCTGTGAGAAAATCATCTACTATGTAAGATGAGCAGTGGAAGTTTCAGTAGTTCAGAGGCTGGGATTGTTTGCTTTTTCCTTAGTAGCTGGACAGAGCTTAGCTAATTAAGAAAGCAGTGAAAGCTTAGATCCATTTTCCGAATACAGAGAGTAAGCAGGACTCTAATATCGATACTAAACAGAAATGTGATACCTATATGTGTGTGTATATGTTTCATTAAATATATGTCAAAAAAAAACAAAAGGAAAGAGGAATATTTTGTTCCTTTTATATTTTAAGGAAAAGTTAATCTGGAGAAAGCTACACTAGTAAAAGGGAATGCAACATCTGTGTTAATTAGCAGTTCATCTTCAAAGCTTGACGGATGGGTTACATTATGGCCTCTTGCAATTGAATTAAAATTCAGACCCACACAAGTTCTATTTTTACCTCCTTTTTCCATATCAGAATAATTTGTCTGGATTTAAGATTTCATTTTGGCTAAAAATATTGACGTCCCGTAACGTAAAATGAACTTCTGGTTAGCGCAAATAGTCAGCGGAGAGGAGAGCACTGTGGCTCCAGATGCAGCTTGAGGCAACGTGGCTTTACAGCCTGATGTGGTGTTAGGAATAAGGATATGTATGTTCTCCAAGGAGTCTGGTTCTGTTGGTTATTTGACAGTTCAGCTCTTTGGGTCAAGGGCTGTCACGTGTGGGTGTACAGTGCCTGCAGACGGAGGATTCACAGTGCTGCTGTAAGGTAAATAAGCAGTAATTTAGCAACAAATTAGGAGTTAGTTTTAGGATACCTGACAACACTTGGGTGAATACCACAGTTGGAGTGAGACAAGTTGCTGATAGAGGAGTACACACTGATGAAGGTCTTATCCATAGAGCTTGAGTTCTCTTTTTCCAGTGAATATTTTCTGTTCAGAAATGAAAACTTGCCATTAATATTCTGGCCCTCCGTAACCTTTTTTTTGGATGGGCATCCATCCAGGTGAAAAGCAAAGTTCTCAGATAAATGGGAAGTGTAGCAATAAACCAAAATATCCTTATAAAAGCCTCTGCTCGCATTGCAATGTCACAGACATAGTGTGCACCTTCACAAAGTTGTATCATATTTTTTGATTTAAACATAAAAAAGACCCAACCTAGTAGAAAATGTTTTCATGAAAAATTTGAGCTGCTTTCAGACAAGGTTAGATGAACTCCCTTCAGCATCTTGTATTGAGAAGGTAAGAGCTAATCAAGAAATTTCTTCTCTATTCCCCTACAATACATTTCACTAAAATATGCAGCTAGGAGTAGTGAGTGCCCTTTAATACCAGAAGAAAAGGGTGGGAAAACCTCCTTAATTAAATCTCTTTGGGGATCCTGGATTAACTGCAGCTCTGTTCAGTTTATATCTTCCCTGTAGAAAAATGTGCAGACCCAAGACAGCAAATATTGTTTTAAATGTCGATGCAGGAAAAAGGCACAGTTGTTTTTTGTTATCTTTTCCTTCCACTTGGCACAGGTTTCAGTTCATTTTTGGTTACAAAGGATGAAAATCTAAATCCTTTTCCACTCCCTTTCGCGTTGTGTGGAAATATTGAACCAGCACTCAGCAAACTGGATGCAGGTACCGGTGAAGAGCAGAGCACATAAAGCTGCCCTGCAGGGGACTGTGGCACCAGCCCTGAAACCTGTGCCAGGTTTTCAGATGTCACAGCCACCCTTTGTCACAGCCACCAGGGATTGCAGGAAGTCCTTGGCCTAGCCTAGTCCGAAAAAAAGCGTGGAACAGTGGGATAGGGGTGGCACCATGGTGCCACAACTGCCTTGCAGGCTTGTGTCCAGGGAAATTTTGGCATTGCCTTCCACTTGCTTCAACCGCTGCAAGCAGAAGCAACTGCATTGTGGAGCAAGTGCTATGCAGGATGCAGACCAGAAGAGTGGCACTTAGTGACAAATGCAGCCCTCCTAAGCGTGGAGTGAATTTTACTGAGGTGATTTTTGAAGGGGAAATGGCTGTGCAAAGATGCCAACGGCTTAGCCCTCAAATCTGCTTATGGGAATTTAGTTTTCCTTCGCTCGAGACATCACCGCGTGGCTGTAAGGGTCGACACTCCCCTGGATCCTCTTCTGATTTAAACAGAAGGCATCTTCTGCTGATAACTTGAGTGCACACAATATCATGGCTCAGACCGCAGTTTGTACCTAAGGAAGGGAAATAATGATTTCTTGATTCAAGAGAAGCCGAGAGAATATGTGTTTCTGGAAAGAGTAGGATTAGAGAAGAGAGCAGGGAAGGAAAAAAAAGATTGGATTTGGGATTTACTGCTCTGTTAGCAGTTTGCACCAGGACCACAGTTTGCCTCTGAAGAGTCCATGTGACCTGTAGAAGCCCAGTAGCTGTAAGAAATTTAGCTACCAGCTCGTGTTCTCTGCAGGGAACGCCACTCATCTTGAAAAGATCAGCAAAGGTTTTCCTGCCTGAGAAGCACCTCAAAATAATATATGTAAGTGCAATATGGGCAGACTTTACAATTATAATTCTTTCTTCTCGTTTCTCTTCCGTCTGCTTTGCAGCAAGCTGGATCTCTGTGATCCCCCTTTTGTTCTCTGTGCTCAGCAGCACAGGCATCTGAAGGAGCTCTCTCTGCCTGGGTGAAATAACTTCCTTCTCTGGTTGCCTGAGTTCACAACTGAGCTGAGATGCATCAAAGTCAGGTCAAGGAATCAGAAATAAGGGAACTACAGAAGCCTGGGCAGAAGAAGTCGATTTCCTTAAACTGCTGCCTTTTTTTTTCGCCCCTTTGTTTCAGGTTTCCATGTTTATTTTGAAAAGGGAGGGAAAAAAAAAATAATTAAAAAAGTACACAGCACAAAGAGTGGGAACTATATGCATTAATTAAATACCCAAGCAGATGCTGCAGGTCTTTCAATACTTGTAGTAACAGATTATTCCTTATTTCTAATGTTGCTTTTTCCTGTCTTGCCAAAAATTGTTAATAGTAAGTCAAATAGTTTCAGTGTTTTTTTAATTAGGTGAAGTTAAATACAAAGCCATCATTTCTCTGCTTTTTGTGATCATTCAGAAGTGTCCTTCCTGTCTTGTGTTCAGTGCCGTTTTGACATGGGATTTATTACTTGTTGCATCTCTTTTTAAATCCGATTGTGACGGGAGGTTGTCGCCGGCTGCTTTGTGGCCTTTACTGCGGGTTTGTAGCCAATTCAGCGGACTGCAATGAACTCTTGCCCCCCTTGTGTTCCATCGGTGCAGCATTAATATAACCGGGAAGCCAGTATTTCTGAAGATTAATTAAACAGGACGCCAGCCAACCGCAGTTTCTTTTCAGGATCCAAAGTGGTGTTGACCTACCACGAGCCTGGGCTGGCAGGAGCACATCACTGCTCCATGCCCGGGCACGTCTTGCTGGGCACAGTCACTGTCTTGAGCCTGGAATGGGGTCTGTGCTGCTCATAATGCATTCCCCTTGTTTCAGCTTTGCACAAAACAGTGCACGGTGGATAATAATAAAATATCTGTCCGTTTATAAATGTTTCGCTCTTCAGAGCGACCTGGAGCACGACGTGGGCTTTGGAACGTGTGAGACGGGCTGCTCACTGCTAGAGGGGCATGGCTGGCTGTTATTAGATGTCCTGCATCATTATGGAATGCAAAGCAAGCACAGGAGTGTACACACACCCAGGGACAAGGGAGTGAATAATTATGATAAACAGCTGCCTAACAGGTATCTTTATAAGGCAGAAATAACAACCGTTTTTACCGGGCGAAATCAATTCTCTGTGCTTGCATTTTCACTGCCCTTCTTGTGCTGTTTTTTCTGCAGAAAGCATGTAATGAAATAATTAGCAACAAAGCACTGAGTCTTAGAGAAAACGGAAATAAATCCAGGGTAGTGCCAATATTTTTCAGCATTTAGAGTCTTACCCTTCCCCTCTACCAAATGTACTTCCTCTTCTCCTCTCAAAAACCAGCCCTCTGGCAAGAGAAGTGTATGTGCTCCTCCAAGTAGAGGTGAGAGCCTTGCTCTTCTCCTAATTTGTCTGTCAGCTCCTTCTAATCTGTCATTTACAACTCTACTTCTGATTTGAAGAGGAAGGCAAAGACCAAAAGTGAGACCTGGGGAACGAGGGTGTTTAATTTGGCAGAGCAGAAGAGTTGTTCAGCAGCTGGACTCAGAGATGCTTCCTCAGAAGCACCTCAGTTTGTTTAGACCGATACTCTTATTTATATTTATTTGTTAACCAAGAAGCCTGACAAGCTGCTGCGAATAAAGCTGCTGCTGATTCAGTAGTTTGGTAGGAGAGTCATCTGAGTATTAGAGTCTATAAACAGCCTTTATGAAAAGATAAATTTTTTTGTCAATTAATTGGCCTGGAGAGTTTTGTCATTTCAATCTGTCGTTGTTGAATTTTACTTTACTGCAATATTTTGAAATCAAGTAAAAAAGGAAAAGTGTCTGTCTAATGCTTTTGGCAAGCTGTCTGTTAATTAATGGCTTTTTGAAGTACTAAATTTCTCCGTTTTTATCTTAATTAACAGTCTTAATTGACCTTCTGTGATCCCTAGTTTCTCCCAAAAGAATTAAAAAATAGACTTCTAAATTCTTTCCTGCAAACAGATTGACATGCAATTGCTTGTCTACAGATCTTCTCTGCCTTCACAAACTTTTTTTTTTCTTTTCCCATTTTTATTCTTTCACCACTGAAGTCCGCACTGGAAATTACAGTCCATTGAACCATGGAGCTAAAATTGATTGTGCACATAAAAAATCCTGGAACAATTGAACAAAGAAAAGAACTTCCTGGGATAATCAGAACAGAACTTCCCGGTGAAATCCAAACAGAGGTGGCAACGAAACTTTTACCCGATTTGAGCTCACCTGGCCTTGATCACGAAGGCAATATTTTATGTTCCTCCATTTGCCCCTGATGACAGAAGGAACTAGTTTTTCCTTGGTTATCCTACATCAAAGCGTGGCTATCGATGTCAAAGAAGATGAATTTCGGTTGCCAATGTTTTTATGGGGCACTCTCTGTTCCGTCTCCTTTTTATCAATTTCTTCTGCTTTTTGTGGAGTATTGGAAAGCTAAAGCTGAAGAGCTCTGTCTAATTGCTTCTATTTTAAATTAATTTCTAATTAAAGCTTTATGTGTCACGCATTACGATTCCAGCAATCCTAAATGCGCCTTTTGCCATTTTCTTCTAAAACATGGAAGGCAAGTCTCTTTTTTTCAACATGTTGTGAGAAACTGCAGTCAGTTCTTTCTGCTGGAGTTTGTGGAAGGCATTACTAAAAATGCAAATTCTGTGTTTTGGGGCTTGGAACTTTCAAGTAACTGTTAATCTAGGAGCTTACTTTTATATTCTGGGATTAAATAATGACATTTTAAGCATTTAAACCTTCACTCAGAGCAAGATAAGCAAGCATATACTTCATTTCAAGCATCTTAACTGAGTTGATTCCACTGGTCTTTTCATGTGTTTAATGTTAAGCATATGCCTATTTACTTTCCTGAAACGCTGGATGGTATTTAGCAGAGTGAATTAGAACCAATAACTGACATTTCTTTAAGAATCCTAATAAAGTAGGAGGTATGCAAAACAAGCTTTCATTTTTAAGATAAACAAAGTAACTTTTTCGCCGGCATTGCCTTTTTATTGCTGCAGCCAGTTGTAAATCATGTCTCGAAAGCAAAGCCATCCTTTAAAACGCATTTTTTGAAAAATAGTGCATTATTTTCTCCTGAGCTGTTGAGACAATTTCCTGCCTGGATTTGGTGCCCCATTAATTTTAGACTATTAAAAAAAAAAAAGTCACAGTGAGCAATAGGAAACAATTTTGGATTTGTTGCACACACATATATCACAGTAGATCTGCCTGTTGTAGTTCTACACATGATGTTTAACCAACTCCTGTTTTGGGATTAATGTCCTCCTTCCCTCAGATTTGTACAGTGACACAGCCTTATGCCACACATAAATGGAGGATTTTTTTTTTCTTTTCAGTGTGTAAAATTTGAAATTTGAATGCAATTACAGTAACAAGAGGAAGTCTTTTCTAATGAGTCTCAAAAATCCCTGGCCAAAAAGCATGTAAAACTCTCCTGTAGAGAGAGAAATTGAGTGCACAATGTTAGCATAATAGCAAGGGCTGAGACATTGCTTTGCACTACTGTTTTATGGGATGATATTTTAAGAGGTATTCAGAGATTTATGGCATTTTAAGGACAGCTAAAATTGTTTTCACATTTCTAGTATTGCTTCCATTAGAATTTCGAAAGTATGTTTATGATATCGGATTGAATTCTAAGGTGTTACCAAATCATCCAGAATCCCCACTGCTTAAGTATATTCCCTTGTATCCCTGTGTATCTTCAGAGGAAAAAATGGGATGAATGTAAGTGCTTTGTTTTAAAGTATATAATCTGTATTCTGTCATGTACTTCATCTCCCAGGAAAGGTACCTGGGAACTCACTCTGCTGTTTTTATTTATCCTGCCAGTGCAGTATATAGATGAGAGGACTAAGGTCCAGTGGTGTTAAAACAGGACATGAAATATTGATTAATTCTTTTTTAAAATTCCTTTTTCCTCCTGAGTGTAGCAAATTTCGGATGCTACTGTCAATATAGTGCTCTCCAATAAACCTCCGTTATCGGAAGGGTCCCGCTCTTCATCATGTTCTTATAAATGGTTATTATGATTCTAAAAGGCTTTAAAAGCTCAAGGCTAGTGTTTTCCTGGTGCAAGAGCAGAAAGCAAGTTAGAGGCAGTGCAGCCTTTTATCATGGCAGGGTGTTACTCTGAAAGAACATGGATTGGGCTGGGAATTCTCTTTGCTGGACAGCAGCAGAACGTTCTGGTTAAAGACATGAAGTTCCTAACGGGGCAGATAAAACAGATGTAGGGTTTCGTGGCTATAAAGGTGTCAAGTAAAGAAGCACAATTACAGTGGGTATCCACTTAAGGAAACATGGGGATTTGACACCCTGCCTTTGGTTCCCACTTGTCACTCTTCAGTTTAAGTTAGCCCTTTATTTATTGTTTCCAGCATGGTCCTTTACAAAAACAGCTAAACATCCTTAAGTGTTTCCCAGAGCAAAAGGACATCTCAGGAAAGGTGGGGATAAAAGTTCACACCAGCTCACTGATGTAGGATAACAGACATGGGCAAGGAAGAGGACATTTTAATTACTTTCAGGGTTCTTGGACTCAGCTCTGGGAGTTGAGGTAATTGGTTTTCACTTAAAAAACTAAGGTTTATTTAAACTGGAGCGTACTGGAGTTTCTTTAGGAATGTAAAGCTGTTGGAGTTTTTCTACCATCCATGAAGAAAAGGTAATCATCACAGATGGAATTTGAATCTCAGACCTGTATGTGCCAGGTGAATGTCATTATAAAGGTTGTACAACTACTTTTTCAACTTGAGCAAGGAAGCAACACACAGTCTAAGCCAAAAGCCACTGACTGGCATATTTACCTGGGAGGCAGGAGACCATAGCACGTTCTTGCTCTGAACCAGGAAGAAACACCTGAGATTGCTTTATCTGTCTCACTGGAAAGTTGGGCTTTATAGGCTGGATAAGTTGCTATAGGATTTTTTTTTTCCCCCCACATCAAAATTTTATTCCTACCCCAAGATGAAAATGTTTTTCAGATGATTTTGTTGGTAGGAATAACTGATTAGCACATAGGTCTACTTAGGAGTTCTCTGGCAGCAAAACTTAATCGTGTGTAAACCTTAGGCTGCTTTAACTTGTGATGCAGAACAGACTCCCTGCCATACCCAAAGGCTAAGGGCTTACAGTGGTGCCAGAAAGCTAATACATCCCCTCCTCTCACCCACACCCAGCTCTATTAAGGTACTCTATAAAGATGGTTTTATGACTTTCGTGATACCTTTCTTTGGAAACTGGGCAAGCTTTTTATAATTTTAAGATAATTACATCCATCTATTTCAGTTCGAACTGAAAGCAATACATGCACAAAGCTAGACTTGAACCAATCTGTAAGCAGTGAGAGCTGAGTGTGTTCTTACTGTTCATGATGTTTTAAAGCAGTGAGTCTTGCATGCCCAGGTCGTATAACTCCCGGTCCCCAGCTGGTAACATTTGCTTGAGTAGAGCAAACAGGATTTGGTTTGTGATTAGCAGTGCTCACATAGCCAACCTGGGAGCCAAAACCTTACACATGTAATTTTTCTCACTCATGCAGGTAATACTTTTGGGCTGATTTAACATAAAGAGTTATTTGAGCCAAGACAGTCAATCTGGGCACTCTCCTCTTGTGTTTTTCTCTCTGCCATGTTATCTCAAAGAACGATAACACAGAATTATGTAAAGGGGTATGCACAAAGTTTTGGTTTTCAGAACTTTGTATTAGATGGTTTTCTATCAAAATATCCATGAAAGTTTCATTTCTCTGTGAATTGTCAAGCTGAGGATGGCCCACTGCAGGATTTTGCTTGCAGAAGAGGATGGTGCATACCCACATGCACACGGCTCAGATTCTGACAGAAGTTTGTATTTTGGTGGATTTTATCTGGTTTTACAAACCCTACTAACTGCTGTCTTTCAGATGGGAAAATAATTTTTTTTTTGTCTTATGGGAGATGCATCGTTTGGCTTCAGATATTTAACATGGTATTTTATCCTGTGGACAGTAGCTTGAGGCCCCAAGCTGGGAAGAATGAGAGCATATCTATAAATAATTCAAAGTAATTGTATGGTTTTGACAGATTGTCAAGTTGCTTAATGCCTTTTGTCCCAGGCAATAGATTATATTTCTTTGATAAAGTGTTGATAATTTCGCATTGCAATTTGTTTTGTGTATGTTGTATTTTTACAGAGTCCAGTCAGGTTCCTATCTCAGTACGGGTTGGTTTACCTTAATTTTGGCTATGGATGCCTGCTATGGAATTCACGTCTATGGGATGATAAATGACACCTACTGCAAGTAAGATCACGGGAAATTATTTTCATGCATCTACAAGTCTGATGTCTTGTCAAAATTTCACAATTGATTTTAATATCATAAATCCAAAAAATGGATCAGGCAGTCATTTCCCAGTGTTTTGCATTGATGTGACACTATTGTCAGCATATTCACTCCTGATATGGCACTTGCTGTTGATAAAATAAAAACATTTACAAAATCTAGCATCAAATGTCACAAGTAACTATTTTTAATCAAAGCTCTTTTGCAGTTTCTGAATTAGCTGGAAACAAAGTATGCTCATGCTCTTCTGATAAAAATGGACTTGCTTCCCCTGCTAAAACAAATCTAGACAGGAAAAACTAATATATTATTTTCTGAATACCAAATACACCTGGAAGTGAAAGAAACTGATTAGCCCAAGATAGTTACCTGAAATTACATTTCACCACCACTGAGCAACCTACTTGAACTTTCTAGGTTATATATGGCTTGTTTTGAGTAGTAGAGGTTTCTAATTAGATAATAAAACAAGTCCTGTGAGCTTTATCACCATAAACTGGCATAAATTCCAACCAACTCCTGTTAGTGACCTTACAGTGACAATGGATTAATCACATCGTCAGAAGTATAACTCTAAACACAGTTTTTTAAAAGTCCAAGTTAAACGCTTCAATCTGCAGTGTATGGTAGAAAAATATCGAATGGAACTATTCCTCATTTGTTCAGTGAAGCCGGAACAGTTTATGGTACTGGAATGTACACATCTATCCTTCTGTACCCAAGCTGGTTCAAGTCTGGCACGTAACCAGTCCAGAGGGTCCTCAGCTCCTCAAGTCAAGTCTTTGTGCAGATCCTCACTCCACATTCTGCGCTGCTCCAGCGCGAGGCTCCTTCCTGGCAGACCCTCAAACAAACAAACAAACAATGAAATTTGAGTCACAGCTGTTTAATTAGGATATCTTAACATCAGAGACGGGCTTTTTAGAACTTGCAGATCTCGGTGATTGAGTCATCCAGATGGAGTGAACATATGTTGTTCTTGGTCTGTGAAAACGCGGTAGGCGCCCCGAGACGAGGGGTGGCAGGACTGAGGTTGTCCTCAGAGCCAAGCCAAGCTGGCATTGCACAGCCCTGATGTAAAACCAGTCAGCGGCGTGATGGCACTTAAGTCTGTTGGCAGCAGGGGAGGATGGCTTTCCCTAAAGCTTAATTCTGACTGCATTACCTACTTATAATGGGTTATGCAGCCAGTTGGAGAACCAGATTCAACAGCTGGGACCATCCAGCGAGAAGACTTTGCCTAGGGATGGAGCCTTGTGGACTGAGTTCTCCCAGGTTAAACAAAATAAGAGCCAGCCCATCAGCCTCTTGCTGACTGATGAGATCAGTGCATGCTGAGAGACACACTGAGCTACATTTTCCATAGGAAAATTCATAGAAATCATCATGCAATGAAAGCCCTTATGCAGTTTAGCAAAGGAGCTCAAGTGCTGATGCATGGGAAGGATTTCAGATAATTCCTAGAATCACGGGATCATTTAGGCTGGAAGAGACCTTTAAGATCCTGGAGTCCAGTTGTTAACCCAGCACTGCCACGTCCAGCACTAAACCACGCCCTAAGTGCCACATCGACGTGTCTTTTAAGTACCTCCAGGTATGGGGAGTCAACCACTTCCCTGGGAAGCCTCTTCCAGCGCTTGGCAACCCTTTTGGTGAAGAAATTTTTCCAAATATCCAGTCTAAACATGAGGCCGTTTCCTCTCGTCTTGTTACCTGGGAGAAGAGGCCAACCTCCACCTTGCTACAATCTCCTTTCAGGTAGTTGTAGAAAGTGC
This sequence comes from Pseudotriccus pelzelni, assembly GCA_035584735.1. Lineage (NCBI taxonomy): Eukaryota > Metazoa > Chordata > Aves > Passeriformes > Tyrannidae > Pseudotriccus > Pseudotriccus pelzelni. Next base: position 11,656,184 of record JAWMRA010000005.1, read on the forward strand.
TGAGGTCGCTCCTGAGCCTCCTCTTCTCCAGGCTGAGCCCCCCCAGCTCCCTCAGCCGCGCCTCGAAAGGTTTGTCCTCCAGACCCTGCCCCAGCTCTGCCGCCCTTCCCTGGACACCCTCCAGCACCTCAGTGTCTCTCCTGTAGTGAGGGGCCCAGAACTGAACACAGGATTCAAGGTGTGACCTCGCCGGTGTCGAGCGCAGGGGGACCATCCCTTCCCTTAGTCCCATTGGCCACACTATTGCTGGCCCAATCCAGGATGTTTGTATCCTGTATTCAGGTGCAGTGTATATTTATTTATTCCTTGAAAACAATGCTTAAGCATATCTTTTTTTTTTTTTTTCTTCCCCCTAGGTCAGAAGGGTTTCGCAAAGTTCCCTACCACTATTACGAGCCAGGAAGAGATGAGTGTGAGGAATACTTTCTCCATGAGAACGCTCCCTATGGAGGCCACAGGTTTATCACGGAAAAGAAGGTGTTTGCTAAATGGGCCAAGAAGCACACGATAATATTTACACATCCCAACTGGACAGTGTCTTGATACTGGTTTTCTTAACCCTCCCTTAACAGCATATTACAAAAAATGTCTCAGTTTACAATAGTTTTGCTTACATCTGGCTGGCCTTTCTCAGCCCAGGTAACATTAAGCTAAAAACCAGACGACAAAGAGGGTGATGGTTCAGCTGCTAAGCAAAATTAATCATCTGTGGAAGGTAGACACATTGTTTGTTACTTCTTAGGGTTTTACTCCACACTATGCACTTTATACTTTAACTGGATTTTACTTCAAGGCAGAAGCAGTTAAATACAGAGGAGATTTCATGGATATACAGGTGCACACAGAGAACATGGTGATCCTTTCAAACTTGTCCATCATCTCAGATATTTAAAATTAGTATTTATAGCTCACTGGCAGCACTGCAGCACTAGTGTCCTTTCTAGTACTAGCAGGAATTTTCAACAAGAGAACTATGAGGAAAAATACAGACCTCCAAAAAAACCCCAAACACCTGAATACATTGACACATGTGAGCACTTGCATATGTGGTAAAATTAGAGATGAGCGAAACATGGTTCTTGAACTGTTCACAACTCCTGCGTGAGAAGATACGACTTACTCAAGACTCCTGATTAATTCGTAAGTTCTCAAGTGCAGCTTCCTCCACCCTGGCCAGGCTGCACCATCTGGGCCAATGTAGTTGGTGCTGTTTGAAGCCTCTGTCCCACGGTTTAGCTCCAGCAGGATGGCACTCAGAAATGACCGTGTTTTGCAGCCCATGAGGAACCTTTGGCTGTTGCACCAAGTCTGCTGTCAGTATCTAAACTCACCAGTGAAAAGTTGTCTCGTGAATATCTCCATTTACTCTAGTTGTGCCTTTGGGTTGCTCCAACATCCAAATAACAGTATTTTGACAGTATTTCCCATGCAGCCATCATAATTTATTTTAGATCTCCAGTTTCTCCAGCTTTAAAAACAGGGATAGTGTCTATCTACCTCACAAGGGAGTTGTGAGGACTAATTTAATTTAATTTAAAGCACTTTCCTGATGAAGAATGCTACAGATCATTTATTCTTGATGCAAAAACAGTGGTACCTGTCATTTATTCTTGTCTGTTGGGTATTTGAAGAAAGTGACAGCATGTCTGGATCTGATGGCGAATTGTTCTGTGCATCCGCTTTCCTACTGAGGATAATTTGTAATACTGAGTTGTCTCAGCTTGCATTGCCTCAGATGAAGTTGAAAGAACTCCCCACCTCACGGCATTAGCTGCACATCAAGAGGCAGTTCAAGAATTTTAAAATATACTCATCTCTAGTTTAAATATGTATTTCCCAACTCACTGTCGTGGAAAGTTTTCAACTGCAGCAAACTCAATTGTAATATGACCATAATTCAACTACACATGTGAATTTTATTTAAACTAATGCTTTAAGTTTAGAATGTGTCCTATGAATATTTTAACATCTGGAATGTCAGATTCAACACTGTAATAGCCAATACTGTGAACACTTGAAGGAATTACGTGTGGAACATGTCACACAGGGTTTACTCACACTACTTAAACATTAACCAACAGGAAACTTTGTATGCTTTTGTAAATCATGAAAAGGGGAAAGTAAAAAGCTATTTTTACATGTAAGTATTTGTATACTGACTATTTCCTATTGTATATTTGTATATATAAATCTATATTTTATATGTTCATCGCATATATATTCTGTCATCAACAGCTGCAACTCTTAGAATGGGGAGGAAATCTCTTCACCACTGTTCCTCCTCCTGAGTGTTGGTTCCTTGTTCCTGTTGGTACGTGATGCCAGGGTATCAGCTCTGTTGCCCCTTCTGTTTTCTACTCTAAATGCAGCTTTCTGGTTTTATTTTTTTAATATAGCTCAGCTTTCACTGTTTACTTTAGTACTCTGAGTATTCCTGGGGGTTGTCAGACAAAGGCTGGGGCCACACTTATGATCCTGCATAAACATCTATATTTAAATAGAGGCTTTGTCCCAGACTTCTTGCATGACTTGATGTCTCACCTTCCTGTTTGGAAAAGGAGAACCATAGTATTTTCTACTCCCTTTCTTGCCTGATTTTCTTGTGAGCTGTTGAGATGAATATTCCCATTTTCAATTTATTTGTATAATGCCTTGCAGGAGAGGTACGCAAAGTGTCTGAAAACTACAGGCAATGCTACAGTATGCAAATAATTTGAAGTGGCTGCTCCTTGGCTGTAGAGTTAAAGATCAGTTGTGAGCTAATTTATCATGGGATGAAATCAAACGGGGAAAGGGCCAGGGGTGGATAAAGAGTTGTAGGAGCAAAAACCGGTGGTCTAAATTTCTCACCATATGCATATGCACCTTTTCAGTTCAGGTGGCTGGCTGGATATATGGAGGGCTAATAAAATAATTGTAATGCAGGATTTGAAGAGTGCAGGGCGTGCAGAACTAGGGAGAATGTTCCACACATATCGCACAGGGCAGCCTGGGAAATCCTGTAGCTCCCTTGAGGGAGGAGGAGCCGAAAGGGAGAACATCAGTCAAATTGAACTGGTATTTAGGAGGTCTTTGGGTTAATAGAAAACTGCTATGGAAGTGCTGCCCATGGATGCGTGGTTGGGCTGGACAGACTTAGATGGAAGTGTCTTCACGACCTGTTTCTCCCGAGTGAGCGTCAGGATTCTGCCCCGCTTGCGTTCACGTGCGAGGTGGTTTTTTTTAAGCCTGAGAAAGTTTGTCAGATAATTAATACTTGCCAGTTCACCATAAAACTGTTGTAAAATATGTGCTTCGAACCAAAGCTCCTTGAAGAGTGCCTGCATGCTGCATGAAACAATATCACAAAGGCGGCCAAGAGAAATACAGCTCTGAGAGCAGCTAAATGTGCACGTGATCGAGAACGCCGTCAGAGAGCAGTTGTCACAGAGCAAAGTAAAAGTGTTGCTCTCCACCTGGATTTGCACTAAGAGCAGATCCCCTTTAGAAACAGAGCAGCAGGCTTCATTCACACGGGAGTAAATGAACATCACTTCCCTTATTTAAATGAAGCTGTCTTTAGCGTGAAATAAATGCATATTTACATTATTTTTATTATACGAGTAAGGAACTGTGACCGCTGTGTTAAAGATGATTCTGCAGAGAAATTACTTGGTCAAAATCTGTTAAAAATCTGCAGTACTGAAGAAAGAAGCTCAGTACTTGGCTGTGTAGTGAGGGACCTTGATGGTTCACCTTCTGAGAGCAGTTAAGACATCAGCTGAGAATCATTTATTAATTCTTTAAGATAAAACCTACTACAGTTTACCTGAATGTAATCAGATCCTAATTGCTTATTCATTCAAGCAGTCCTATTTTAATCAACTACTCATGTGTATAAAACAAGCAGGGAGTTTACCTGAGGCTTTCAAAATGCATCTTCACGTTGCTGCTAATAAGGGAATACTTACAAACAGGTTGGCCTTTTTTGGCCATCAGTCAGCTAAGAAGTCAACAAATGTTTTCTTTTACAATTTAGGGGAATTTAATACACGTTTTTGGGGGGAGGAGGGGGAAGCATTTATTGTTTGGTTTGCTCTAGGCTTTGTTTTAATGAACATTTAAATTTTAATATGGTTTATGTTTTATGTGGCATTATCTTCTAATTGATTTCTAAGTAAAAACTTTAAATAGGAGCAGAAATTTGCATAAGAAAAAAATATCTTTTTGGCTGGCTAATTACTAATTAAAGGGTAATCAGTGGCAGGGTGTGCGGGGGAAGTTTAGGCACTGGAACAGGCTCCCCAGGGCAGTGGTCACAGCACCAAGGCTGACAGAGCTCAAGATGCATTTGGATGATACTCTCAGGCCCATGGCGTGACTCTAGGAGATGGGTCTGTGCAGGTCTAAGGGTTGGACTCCATGATCCTTCCAGCTCAGCATATTCTGTGATTTTGTGAATGTAAAAACCCTCTTCTTTCCATACTGGCACAACAGACATGATCCCAAGCTTTTCACCCCCATTAGATGTCCAGATCACATTCTTCTGCTTATAGCAAGGCCTCTTCTCAGAAAGCGAAAAACTAGTCTATATATCCAGCCAAATTCCCTTTCCATCTGGGCTGGGAGGGTCCATCTGCAGACTGCTCCTATCAGTTACATCAGTAAGTGGGAAGGACTGATGAAGAGTTCTACTTAGGAGCAGATGGTGTTCCAACTACTAAAAAATGCCCCTAAAGTGCTTTAGGCAAGGAGTACCCATTGATCTTTCCTGGAAATACTTTACTAAAGTATTGGGTTTCTTCAAATGCCTTTAGCTCCTCTGTAGAATAATTGTCCTACACTCTCTAGTAGGAGTTATCAGCAATGGGGAAGCATGACCTTTACAGGAAGAAATAGAGGCAAATTCGTTGTTGTTAAATATTTCTATCTAAACAACACCAGGGATGAAGGTGTCAGCCTGACACAAGTTATCTGAATGCTCACTGATTTAGGAATCTCATTTCATAACTCATGGAAATCACTTTGGCAAGTTAAAATCTCTGCACTCCTGGGTACTAAGGTAAGCAGTGTTTTGTCTGAGAAGTACCAGGTGCACCTGATGCAGAGCAGAGTTAATAAAGAGGAGCCCATCCAACACCTGGAGGGCTGATGCTGATGGTCTTTCTTTATTCACCTGCTTGTGGGCTGGGCAAGAAGTAGGAGCCCACACCAAGATAGCTGGCAGCAGAGCACGGGGGCTCGACCAGAAGACATGTGCGGGTAAGTAAGAATTAAATAAGTAATCCCTCATGAATTATAACTGGGTGGTGCCCTTAGTAAGTAGAAAATCGGAAGCACTTTGCGTGTTGATACTCAGAATTTGCTGGCATTCTTTTCTGTGTGTATTCAGAAACTGTGTTGGTGGTGGTTGTGCTCGAGCAAGCCTGGGGTTTGTTGATGCTGAACTTTAGGGTACTCACCAGAGCGAAACTGTGTTAGTGCCAAAGGATCACACAGGAGCTGTCTGTGGGTGTTAAGTGTGCTGCGTACAGCAGTCATGTATTTACTGAAAAAAGGCCTGTGTTATGTTTCCTCACTAGGGGTAGTTCTTTTGAGGAGGAAGTGTTTCATTTTCAGCAGATGTGTCTCATTCTGTTCCTTCTTTCCTGAGAGGATGCACAGGATGGGACTTAACCATAGGGGAGTGAAGAATGCTGTGTTAAATAGCCAGCCACCAGATTCATGTATGTTTTTCTGGCTATTTCTGTGATGTGTAGTTAAGACAGAGAAGCCTCGTAGCATAACCTACAGAATTCTCGTGTCTGTTCTGGATTAGAGTCTCATAGGCAAACTCTCTAAAGGGGCCTGAAGGAGGAAGAAAAGGTCTCTCTCCATTGAAAGACAGGGTTTCTGTGGAAGCCATAATAATGTGTGAGGCACACCTGGGCCTGCTCCCTCGGCTTTCGTAGGTCCCCACCCAGCCAAAGATTTGGGCCCTTTCCAGCCCCACTGGAGAAGTGCATTCTCCAGCTGACTGATGCAGCCTGTGAGCTGCTCAAGTCCCCCTTTTTGTGGGGCCAGAGGAGTGCTGGGTGTCAGAGCAGGGATGTTCTCTCCACTCAGCAGCGTGATTTGCTTGGGGCACAGTCTCACCTCAGGTGCTGAACTTCAGTTCCTTTGAAAGCGGCAGGAAAGGTATCACTGGGTTTTGTTATTGTCTGTGTGATTAACTCACAAAGAGTCACTACTTTATGGGTGTCTTAAACAGCTGATTTCACGTCTTTTTTAATTGCTTGCTGCCATTTCTGGGAATTCCTCAAGATACGCAGCTATCAGCATCGGCCACTGCTGTTCTGATTTACTGGCCATAAAAAGGCTGTAAACTTGAACTAATGCATGTTCTTGCCATGTATTATGCATGATAGCATGTTACACGTTTTATTCTCCACTATGATAAATAATGTAAGTTTTATGTAAACTTGGTTCAGGCAGCAGAAGTAGCGCTTTTTCTTTCTCTCATATCGTGTGTTGCCCAGAGCACTTTGCTGGAGCCTTGTAAGTGCCATTAGCAGCTGGCAGCAAATAAATTGTTGAAACCAGTCGGGAAATATTTACTAAATTTGACATTTTTCACTGGAATATCAGAAATAGTTCAACTTGCTTTTGTGAACCTGCGCTGGTACTCACAGTCACAATTCTATGTTGTGTTCTAAGGAAATCGTCCATCAGAGTGTAGCACCAAGAATGACTTTATTGGCACAGATAATGTCAGGATGTTCTGGGGCAATGATCCCGAAGTTTTTACATTTATGGGAGTATCTTATTAACAGGAATTGAACATGTAGAAGGTGGGCTAAGATGCCTGCAGATTTTTTCATATTGTTGCTGCTGAAAATAGCATTTCTGGGGATGGTCAGCAGAAAAAGAAATTGCGTGCCCACTGCCCTTCTGGCTGAGCATCTGTTGCCTCCTCATACTCAGGCACACGCACACACATGTGCAAACACAATGAGTGTCTATATGGGAAGGTCCTTTTTTTCCAGGTAGTGGCAAGTCAGAACAACTAAGACCAATTTACGTGGTAAATACAGGTTATAATACTTGTTGCTTCATGTTTATTCTGTGTATTTCCAAAGCCTGTGTCAGCAAAGAATTAACTCAGCTGGATTGGATCTGAAGCTGTTGGTGCTAAGGACCTGATGTCCACACTGTGCACAGTCTCTAGTTGGTCCCAAGGGCTGAATGCCACTAGTGATTGGAGCACATCTTCTGGTCCCATCCAAAAGGAATCTGGTTCACATCCTCAGGAACACTCCATCATGCAAACTAAAGCTCTTTAATTGAGGCCACTGGAAGTAAAGTTCTTTAATTGAGGCCACTGTACTGGACTGTCCCACGTGAAAGTGAAATTCCTGCTAGACCATCTTTTGGCTCAAGCTTTGCGAGGGTGGTTTTTCTTTTTCATGGCTATTTTTCTTTCCAGTCTGAGATCTGATTCCTCCTGTCAGATCCTGGGAATCAAGGGCTCCTGACTCTTCCTAAAATTGCCATCCAAATGTGCTCCCTAAGTCAGGAGTGTGATACAGGACAAAGTGATCCAGCATGGGTATGGCATGGAAAGTGCTTTGTTTGATGAAGAGTTGATGTGATTCTGCTTGTGGATGTAATTTTATCCTGAACATGCTGGGTGCTTGCTAATGCATGCATTGTTTTTATTAGACTGCAGGACACATACAAATTCCCTTCATCATTTTGCCAGGGTATTTTTGTTCTTGTGGCCTTCCAGTTGTATCTGTGGATACATGCATATGTGCATATATATACAGGGCATAGGCATTCTTCTGTTCTTAGGCAGTTCCTCCTATGTGCTGTTGACATAAACTTTTTTAGGCAGTTCATGTTACCCTATTTATTACATGTATTCTTTGGTTGCCTTTTCGTAATGCTGACAAGTGTATTGATAGCAGATATCACTGTAGACCTAGAAGACTTTCATACTATTTATACTTATTTTAGATGTTCTGGCACGTGTTTTTTCTTGCTGTATGTTACTTAGTTTTTGCTCCCATTTGGAGAATGTGCTTCTGTGTATTTGCAAAATTGTGCCTGGGTAATTTTAAAACATGAATAAATGTATACGGTTTTCCAATTGTCTGACATAATTTATTCATGATTTTGTGCTAAGCACTTTTATTCTTGTTTATGTATGTGCCACTGTAATAATACCTGACAGTTCACTGAACTCAAGGAAACAAAGATCTCTGTTCTCAAAAGTGTTATAAATCAGCCACGTACGCTTTAAAGACATTTTAAGGCATATGTCCTAAACATATTCAGTACCGTAGGGTAGACTCAGCCACAAAACCTACACTTGGAATAACTCATGATTTCATTTCTGCGTGTGAAAACACCTTGCACGCACAAAACACACACAGGAATGGAAATATGTAGAATCCTGTCCATGAAGGGCACATCCTTCAGGCAGTGTCTCAGAGCATAGCGATGTCGGAGGTCGAGTCGCTGAAAGCCCTAGGATGGACGTTCAGCACATGTTTGAGAGAGCCCTGCAAGGCTGAAGGGCTGGGGGAGAGATCACCTTTCATGCAAAGGTGTGAATCTCTGCTTGCAGCTCCAACGTTGACAAGAGTGTGAGGAGGACCTACGCCACTTTTCTTTCCATCATGCAGTGGACCCCATGGGGCTAAGGGAGTAAAGGACCCAGAATTCATTCAGCCTCTAAACAGTCTCTAACTTTCCCTGTTTTATTGCCCAGCTAAGAACATGATTAACAAGACTTTGATGTGTAAATTTTGACTTGGTCTGTATGTGCTGGAGTAACCACATATAGACTAGCTGGGTTTGTGAAAGGACAGGAGGTTCTGGGTGTGTTTGTCAGCACTGGCATATGTTATATATAATGCAGCAACTGTGACCGACTAATTTTGGGCCAGATTCTGGTATACAGCACTTAGAACTGGGCTATTTTGTCAGCCACCACAATGAGGGAAGTGAAAAGAGAATTTCAGTGGTAAGGATAAAGCTAAACAAAGGGAAGAAATGCCTTTCACATGCTCAGCTTTGAGGGTCCTTCAAATCTGATATACAGCCAAGGGGCTTGTGAAGAATTTGTGCTTTATTTTTTCAGGCATACACTCTGAATATGCCATAATGTTCACTTCAGAACCATTACAGAGTGAGCTGTGAATGCATATTAGCAGCATGATGTAATATGGATTCATTTCATCCTTTCTCCATGCAGGATGGTTGGACATATTACTCTTGAAGTAAATCCATACTTAGCAATAGTAACATGGAATGTGAATGTGAATTTACTTGATTATTTGTGGTAGAACCAATCAGGTAAAAAAAATATTTCAGTTATAGAATTATCCCCCTTAGAGCTTTTAAAACCCTCACAGAATAGTGAGTTTTTATTCCTCTGAAGTTTTTGCTCCTGTGGCTTTACGTTTGGATCTTATTTTTACTTGTTTGCACCAAATCTCCTAGTAATCCTTGCCAACTAATCTCAGTGATATTTTCTTATTACTGACTGCTTCCTTAATGACTGAGCCTTGTGCAAACCTTTGGGTTTTCTTCCAAATTGTTGATAAAATTGTTAACTAGAGTATGCCCAGGAAGCTATCCCAGCAGAATATCCATTCTGAGATCATTCCCCATTTAAATTCTCATTTTGAAATGTCAGTTAACTAGTTTTCCATTCATTTAATGTGAGACATGTCAATTTGGTATTATCATGTTTTTTTAACTCAAATGCCACGAATACCACATCAAATGTCATATAAAATCAAAGTGTATCTACAGTGTTGTCTCTCAGTTGTAGTCACAATTGAAAAAAAAAAAAGCCAGCAAATGTGTTTGACAGTATCTATTTTCCATATTGCACTTAGATTGGCATTTACCATATTTCTCCTCTTTAATTACTTAGTAATTGAGTCCCCTGTCAGCCATTCCATTACTTTGCTCCAGATCAATTTTAGACTGACAGGACTGTAATTATCTAGGTCGTTAAGTTTATCCTTCTTAAATATTAACACAACATACGTTTTCTTCCAGCTTTCTGGAACCTTCCCAATTGTTCCCAGACTTTGCAAAAAGCAACAATAACAAGAGAGATTCCTCAGTCAGCTCTTGAACAACTCTTGGTTACAAGTTATCTGAAGTTTCTTAGGCAAATAGTTCTTACTCCAGTAGCTTCCATTTAATTTTTTGAGAGTTTGGGGTTTTTTTGTTGTTGTTGCCTGGTAGCTCATCATCCTCATAGAGCATCAATTGTCTGTCTTTTCCTTAAACACCGAACACAAAGAATTATTGAACGCTTCTTTCTTGTCTTCATTACTCTTAACAAATCTTCCACTTCAGTCTGATAAAGAACTGGTACCATTGTCAGGGTTCCTAATGTATTTGAAAAATATTGTCCTTAATTCTCTGGCCATAAATTTCTCCTTACAACTTGGCTACACTTATTGGAGGAATTATATATGTAATGCCTTACTTCTACTCTGTATCCAGTGCTATCAAGTGCCTTCATTTCATTGATTTACAATTACATAGAGGCTTTCATTAACCCTTTGAACTAAATATTTTCTAAACACATACAACTTCCTTTCCTGATTTTTCAGCTGTTAAATGTTTGTATTTTCCAGTTACTGATCACTTTTCTCTCCTAGCTGATTCTCCTTTTCAAAAATTTTCAGTTTGGTTAAAAGACTGCACACTCTCCATATTACTGTTTGGGCTTCATTCTCATGTTGCCCTAAAGAGCAGTCAAGCTACTAATATTAATTTACTTCTCTTACCAACAATCTCAAATCACTTCTCGTTATTTCTGAGATGCTATCTCACATAAAGTTCTCATTATTGGAGAGTTCTCTCTTTTGGTTTAAAAATTGTTCATATATAACGTTCAAAAATTCAGCAGAGGTACCAGCATCGTAAAACTCTGGGCATACGTCAGGCAGACCGAAGTCTCAGATGACAGTGCGGCTTTTCTGCTCCTACACATTACAGAAGGTGCAAAGGCATCCAGTCATCCTATTGTCTTCTATGATTTGGTGATTTACAGGCAGCAGCTACTGTCCCATCTAGTGTTTTATCTGATGGAGTATTGATCCACTGCATTCACATCATTTGCTTCTCAGCTGCCTGCAAACAGGCTATGGCTCTTTTACCGAGGAGTGCCACTTTTCTTCCCCTTCTCTCTGCTTGATCTTTCCAAAATAGGTTATAACCGTTGACTTTAATGTTCCAGTTATTCAGTTCTTCCCATCTATTGTCGGTAATACCAGCTACACTGAATTTACAAATATGTAGTCCCAATTCCTTTCATTTTTTACCCAAACTATTTGGTATCGTTTTATAGAAAAATCTCATTGTTAATTTTGGTTTTGCCATCTTGATTTCATGCTGGATGATTGGGGATTTTTTTGGTTGAATTTGTGTTTTTTCCATCAATTCCCCTCTTCGCCCTTATTTTCAGCCCCTCCCCTAGCGGGCTGTTTGCCTTTCTTCCAGAACAGGAGACCACCTAAATGGTGCCATCCTTTCACCTGCATCAAAAGACACGTGGTCTACACCCAGAATCTTTTTTCCCTGTCTTCCTTCATTCACCAGCCAAGGATAACATCCTGGAGGATGACACAGATGTTCTTCTGCTTAAGCAATGTTCAGGTTTCCCTGAACTTGTTTAAGATCAGCGAGGCAGTCCCTGTGAAGCGGAGTCACTGATGCGTACAGTCTTCCCGACTGTCTCTCTGTCTCCAGCCTTTCCCCCAGATTGGTTGGGCTCCACATGATCCCTGACTGTCTGGTTTAGAAAAGCACTTCTGCCTCTGCAGGATTCTGAAATTTGAGCGGCAGTGAATCGGAGATGGTGGGAAGCTGTCTGTTTTTCAAATGAAAAGGTAGGCTTTTTTAACACATCTGCTTGGGCCTCTCTGTTTATTGTTGCCCAAAATAACCAGACCTCCGTGGGCTGCCCAGTCCCTGGGCTGGCAGCTCCCATCTCTCCTCAGGCTTGGCAGAATTTGGGAACTACAGAGTCTGGGTTCTGAGACAGTATGTAAAGTGAGTAGAGGAACTGCCAAAAAATGAAATGTTAAGAATTGGCTTGTTTTGTCATAAAATTGATCAAAATCTGCATCTTTCTATGGGAGTTTGAAGTCACAGTCCACTAGCACTCTTCACTGGCAAAAGCAAAACATTCTACCAGAGAATTTCTGATTAACTCCTCTCCTGTCCAGAGGAGAGCTATCTAAGTTAATTGTCTTTGACAGGTGAGGTCTGTCCTCATTTTGGTGCAGGAGATAAGATACTGGTTACGACACAACTGGGTAGACTTGCACAGCTTTTTAATTACAACAAAAGCACTTATCACAAACGTCTTGTAAACGGAGTGTCAGCAGTGCTTGGATTGCAGCTGCCTGGCCCTGGGGTTTGATGACTTACCTGTTTAATAGATATGATGAAACATTATCCTGCATTCTGTGACCAACTTCGCCTTCAGCCTGTCCTTATAATGCCTTTTAGCTCATCAAGCCCTACTGCACAGGCCTTAAAATAAGGCTAATCAAATCCATTTGGTCACACATTGCCCTTTTTTTTTGTCCTTAGACAGAAGATACTGTATAGAAAGCAAAGAGCCTTCAGCACCTACTTTTGCAGGATTTATCCACCCAGTACAGTACAAGCCCCATGCCATGCAGAGATGCTCTTGCTGGCTCTGAATGAACAAAACATGTCTGCGTGCAAATGGCAAACGGTTTGTTACGTTTTTGCAAGGAAAAACACGAAAAAAATTTGTCAGAGCACAGCCTCACAGCTCCGAGTTTCTATGGCCTGTGCCGTGAACAGCAGGTGGAGTTACTTGGAATTGTGAATCACTTTTGGTGTTGTGTTGGTTCGTTCACACACTCACACGCACAAAATGACACAGTAAAAACCTGAAACAACACACAGAGCAAGTCACTGTTATGTACTTTATTTCTGAAGGTGCTGAGGAAGGAAGGGGAGATGGCAGAGTTTATACTTGCACAGCTGGCTGAAAGCTGTGTACAGCAAGCACCTCGAGATAAGTGATTGTGAAGGGAGTTACCATGAAGACTGTAATGATTTTATTTTTTGTGATTTGTTCATGCTACCTTGAAAAAAAAAAAAATCAGTCATTTTCATCAGTGCCTCAAAGATTCTTCCCTGAAAAAGCATGAAGCAGACTAACAAAGAGTTTCCGAAAGTGATTTCAATTACATGAAAAGAAGCAGTGAAAATTTAAGAGAGGCAGAGAAAAGAGTGAATATTTAAGCTAAGGACACTGAGACACAACATCCCAGTGCTTTATGTGCTATATTCTTACTGGTATCAATGAGAACACTTACTTGAAGCTTAGTACAGGATTCGGGGGTTTTCCTTCATATCTGCAAGTGACTATAAAGCACAGAAAAAAAGAGGCTGTTCTTTTTCTCGTGTGAAGCCTTTGTTTTATCTTTCATGATACTTGAAATGGCAGCCAGCTTTAGTGATGGTTCAAGTGTCAGAATGCACTTTTTTTTTTCCCCCAGAAGAAGGAGGGCCAGGGAGTCAAACTGCATCATTTTTCAAGGGCAGCTTTGCAATCCTTGGGAGTTTTTAAAATGTGGAAAGTACTGTATTAATTTGAGTGCCTCGGTATCGAATGGGATAATTTAACAGCACCTTCCGCTCTCAAGTATTTCTTTTCTTGAATAGATTATTAAACAGCAAGGGTTGGGGATGCAAACCTTAAATCATGAAAGCGTGTGTACATGCTGAAGAGGAATTACAATGAGTTATAAGCACTGGTAATAGTTTAGGTTCCAAAGGCCTGGTGACCTTTTTGCTTTTAAAAACACGCTTTAAATGTTATCATTCTACAGCACCGTCTTCTCAAATCTATCTCCTAAATGCTTTTGGACACACAGACCATGGGATTAATTATATACTGCAAGCAACAATTCATGAATATTTAACGGTCTCATTTATACTTAATGAATAAATTTGCATTTTGACAGTGTTATTTAATGTGGTTTAAGGAAAAACTGCTCATTACCTTTCAATTTTGTAGATTAGGAGAATGTAATTGGAATGATAAGGTAGGAGAGATGCTACATGATTTCCATGTGATTGTTCACACAGTTTGTTCCCACAGGTTTCTGATGAAAACGCCTCCCTTTGGTTTGTTTGGGGGAAGTTTGCCTGTCTCAGTTGCTTCATCCCACGCTGGGAAGGGAAAAACTACAGAACCTTTGCACTTGGGTGTCTTTGCTTTGCCTTTTAAGCATTTAATCAACTCGAGTGTTTCCTTAGGCCTAGAGATGCTTTAAAGATCTCTTAGATAGTACAAATGAAAAAAAAAAATCTAAAATAATCAGAAGTTAAAAAAGAAATTCCAGAGATTTGATGAGCTTGTGTATTTCTGTACTGGAACAGCAACACAACAGAATCGCCCAGGTTTCCAGTATTCAACACCAAGGGTTGATTTTATAAAACAGTTTTTAAAATGGCTTACTATTTGCTTCTTTCACAAAGAATATGCATTGTTTCTATTTGTCATTTTGAAGTGCCATATGGTGGCACATACTAATCCACAATATGTTGCCACAGTTCTCTCTGATCTCTCTTGAAAACAGCATAATTACCCAAATGGAGACTTGACCTTTCATTCAGTTTTAATGGGCTGTTTTCTGAGCGTATTTCTAATCAAAAAGAATTGCATGAGATGTTATTGTCAAGGCTGCCTACACATATCTTGTGTGGGAAAGGGAAGAATCTTCAGGCCAGCATCAGGCTGTACACCAGCTCTCCGTTCAGCACACAGAGTAATGACATCTCGATTCTCACAAGGGGGGCTCTGGAAAATAACTTTGATGTTAAGCAAAACAAAGACTTGAAATGTAAGAACTGTGTTGATATCCCTCTCCTCTGGGTAATGATGCATAAGCAAAGATAGCCCATCTTTGACATGCTCCTCTTCCTTCGGGAATATTCCCACACAGTATTAATAGAGGCGGATGTGCCAGAACAGCTCGGATCTCCTTTTTGGTGTTCTTCTCCCTTCAGACTGCATCCAGCAAACTGAGAGCCCGTGATTTGCACTCACATATCCAAACTGCCTGGGCCTCCAACGCCGTGCATCTCCAGGCCAAGAATTATGTTTCAGTCTCTCGGCCACTTCATGTAATTCTGGTTTTAACACATCAGAGGAATCTAAGCTCCTGGTGGAGGGCACGGGGCAAATCTAGGTGGACTTCCTGCCCACAGGAAATCTCCTTTTCACATCATATAACATGCCAGGGATTTGTGAGGGGCAAAAGCAGGTGTGTGCAGGCACCAAGGCCAGTTTTTCCCAGAGGAGGTGTGTGGCCATTTGGGGCGTCTGCAGCTGGTGCTGCTGGGCTGTGTCACAGGCTGGGGGAGCAGATTCCACAAGGCACAGCTGCAATACTGCCCATTCCTCCAGACTGAGGAGAGGTCCTTTTCCTACCTGGGAAGAGAGCTTTTAGCCCTGGTTACGGGTTTTTGTTCCTATTTCGGTCACCAAAATGGTTGATACTGTTGATAATGCATAAACCGAAGAACCTAACATTCATTCCTTTGAGTAATTTTCTGACGCATGTATTATTACCCTTTTGATCTGGCATTTGATAGTACTCATAGCAGTTTTCTGTCTGGAACACAGGATTGCACCCTTGGTATATTTTCTAGGATGTTTGTTGCTGGAAACATGTGTTGCTTGCCTCCATTTTGATAAGGCAGAAAAGCAATAGAAGTCCTATCTTTAAAACTTTTCCACTGGGAAATCTTGAGTTTGTGAATATGGTGACTGATTATATGCACCACAAAACAAAAATGCATAATTGAACAGCAGCAAGTGTCTGAAAATAATCTGCTGTTTCAAACACTTGAAGGCTTCAGTGTGACAAGTCACCAAGTATTTAAACCCTCTTCTTGTGACCAGCCTGCATCCCAGCTAGATAAAAGTTATTAGCTATGAATACATGAAAGGATCAGTTTTATTCCTCCCATGCCCCGCCTTTGAGTGTGCCTAGAGTCATGTTTGATGGGGGCACAACAGCCACTAGATTAGATGTCATCAGGCCCCAGTATGCCAGCTGCTGGGTATAATTTTATTATTTTTTTTCACTCCAGTATTAAAGGTTTAAAACTTCTGGGAACAAAAAAAAGACGATTCAGGATAGATTTAGCTTGTCTTCTTACTTCGGTGATTCAAATTCACTGACACATTTTAACTCAATAATATTTTGCTTGAAATCGCGTGTGAGCTGGGACGTGAACAAGCACGGAGCCTGTAACTTTTCCCGAATTTTATTCCAGATCTGTCTGTTTCTGTTGAGCGAGTTGGCAAATTGTGTTCAGATACTGAGAAATCCTTACGTTATGTTTGCTTTGGATTTTCCAAAGCGGAGCTACTCACATCCAGGCTGTGAAAAATTGGTGCGTTCATGTACGACTTGCAGTGCGTAAGGAATGGTCAGCATCACACTCGTAGGCTACGGCAATCAAGCCCGGGGGGGGCAATATTTAATTGACTAAGAGTCAGGCACGTTTCTCCCGTGGGCAAAGAGAGGTAACTTTTCTGAGCCACAGAAGTCTCTCTCATTTGTGTCCTGCGCCAAAGATCTTTAAGCCTCGTGGAAACGTTCCCCTCTGGAGCATTCTTCCTTCTGCTCCTGTGTTTCCTCCTAGCAGGATATTGCTCTTGTGCTGTTAATGTTAATGAGAGTGCTAAAATCTCTTAATAAGAAAACGTTTGAATTAATAAAGACAAAGCCTGTGGTGTTCAGGATCAGCCTGATTCCATGTGTAGAGATTTCTGTGGACAGTTTTACAAATGCCTGTGTTTGGCCTGGAACAACGATTCTCTGGAAACCCTGCACTTTAAAGGAACAGCCTGAATATTCTAGTCAGGCTATTTGGAAACATAACACATTAAAAATTTTTACCAGTAAGTTCTGTATATTACCTCAACCTAAAAATGTTGACACCTGAACAGAGCAAGTGCTGATACACTCATTTATAATGAATTAACTAGACTCGCCTGAGCTTTTGAAGGTTGTGTGACTGCATTTATTGATCTCATTTCACTGGTATCAGTAAGAGCTGAAGTTTCTTGTTACCCCACAAGGCCGTTCGTGCCATTGTCTTCCAGATTCATTTGAAGCTTTGTCTTTGATCTAGAAAGCCAAATAATATGAGTAAAACCTTAGAAGAAGCTCTGTCTGATATGCTTGCTCTACTTACTGCCAGTGAAGGGACCTAAGCCATAGTCCTATTACTGGTTCTGTGAGTAATGAAGTCTGGTAGCAATGGATTTGTCCCTAATGGCCTGTATTTCTCCACTGATTTAGCTCCACATTCCCCCATGTCCCTTAAAAATCCTCATATGCTGTGATAGGTCTATGTTCCCTGTCTTTTCCCACCTTATCCCTATGCCTTTCTTATCCTATGCCTATCCCAGACAGACTTTCTACTGTGGTAAGTGAAGTTAGGGTGGCTTCAGAGCTCCTTCACATTTACCTGCCACCCCCTGTCCTGTCTGGTGGTCCAAAGAAAACACACTTTGGCTGGCTTAAAGTTTTGGGAGGACTTCCGGTCCAGTTAATGAATGTGTACTGACTCACTGTTTGTTACCCCCTCCCTCTAAGCAAACTGAACAAAAAAAGAAGACAATTTAAGCTGCTTCTGCCTTTCCTTCATTGCAAGTGCCGGTAGGGGCTCTCTCTCCTGTGGTGTGGCTGCTGAGCATTATGAAACTCAGGTCTACGCTTGAGAACTTTTGTTTTTCTCTGAAATTGGTTTTAAATTACCCAGAGACATCCACAGTTCCTTGGTGGAGGCAGACAGACATGCAAACAAGCAGAGTGTCTGTGATGGCATGAGCTCTGTTGGCATTGGGACATTAGGGTTGCGCAGAAATAAGCGGGAAGAGAAAGGCAGCGACTCGCCGTTCCTGTGGACATCTTTGCTAACTTTCAGGACTAGTTATGAGACAGATTGCTGGTTTCCCCCCTGATGTATTCCCGTCACAGATGTAGATGGGCTGAAGGGAGGCAGAAATCGAATTTTGCTGAAACAGTTAGAGGGTTTTGTCTCGTTTTGCTTTAGGTGTCTTTCTTGTTCCTATTTGATCATATGACAAGTGTTAACTAAATAGTTATTAAGAGGTTGTCTTGGTGCCCGGAGAGCTGGGAGTGCCTGGATTTTTTATGTATTAGTACTAGAACAATAAATCAGAGGGATGATAGAAGCAAAGTACGCTGGGAAATTTTATGTAATAGCTATGGGAAGAGATTTGGAGAGGTCTGGACTGCCAGCTAATGTGGAGGGAAGGAAAGAAAAGAGCAGCCTGACCTTTCTGTGGTGCCCTTATAAGAGGTCAAAGGAATGAAACAATAATGGCAGCCTTCAGTCTCGAAAAGGGCAGCAGGAACAGAAGGGCAGAACTCAGCTACTGCTGTATGTTCAATTAACATTTGCTGCCCACAGTCCCATCATTTTTCACTGAGTAGGAGCCAGGATAAAAGCCATCCTACTTAGTGTCCATTTCAAAAAGTGAAATCTAATTAGTAAAATGTTTTAAAGCTAATGAAGAATACACACTGTCAGAAAATACATTCTAATGAAGTGCAGTCCTCTCATACAAGCACTTGGGCTGTCGGAAACTCTGATTACTTAAGTAATATCTCAGCATTAATGCCAATAAGATGCTGGTAAGTGAAGGGCCAGGAGGAGCGCCATGCAAAAAAACATCTAGTCACCTCTTTAGAGGTTCAACTTCAATGTCAGTGAACACAAACGTGAAAGGATGTTATTAATTTCTGGAGTTTGTCTGCCTTTCACATCTGTTGCTGCAGAATGCTGGGCAATGAACCTGTTTTATCTGGGCACGTGGGATGCAAGCACTGCTTTACTTTTGCACTGCTGCTCTTATATAGGTGCAGTCTGGCTTGAAAGACTTGCCCAAGACATCAGGTGAAAAAAAAACCCCTGAGAATTGTCTGATGAGCTGCAGATATCATTGGAGTTCCCAAGGTGTCCAGCTGAAAGTGTGCTGATTTGGCAGTTAAATACTTGAGGCTTGAATACAGAGGTTGGAATATTACATTTTTGGGGCTCTAATATCTCCAGGTGAAAATCTCTGATATGAGACTAAAATTCAATATTACATAATATAATATTTTACCCCTACACAGTGAAATTTCAGCACATTCATCTCCAAAAGAATTTCCAGAAATATTATACATCTGTGGGAGATGCACCAGAAAGAAAATGGTTATTGAAGGTCTTTGAGTTTGCACGGGGAGACTGAATCAAAAATTAACAAACCAAGAGGCTGATGGAGAGAGAGTTCATTGTATTTTAGAGCTTTTAAACACGGAAGGTATTTTTTTCAAATAGAGAAAAGTTTCTTGAACATAAAAAAATAAATAAATATTTTATTAAGACAAAGGCAAACCTGTTAAAAAAAGCATTGGTACCACAGAGAACGAGGCCAGATTGTGTGTGGGAGTACATCAGCATTGCTCCATTGAAGCCAAATGAAGGATCTGCCCTGAATGCTGAGCCCTACAGGGATCTTAGGTAATTTCTTCCTGAGCGTCTGTTCTGCTGTCTGCAAGCTGATCGATTGCACCTTGATAGAATCCATATATTATCGTTTCAAATGTGTCCCCTTTTTAGAACAAATATTCAGGAAAATTAACTTCAAACTCCTGTTATGCCAAGACTTGTATACAAGTAATATCCAACTAGGACGCAGAAGTATAGTGCAAAGCCTTTCCTCATTATATAGTTGCAAGAAACACTCTGAAAAGCTACAGTAGGAAAGACATTCTCTGCTATTTTGATCTATGACTAATTATATAAAATAGACGGTTTTGTAGAGGGAGCTGCAGAGTGATAATTCTGGGACTTGAAGATAAAGGCACAAAAGGTTGTAGCTGAAAAAAATTGTATTTTTTCTTGAAGAAAAAAAAATGTCAAAGAAAAATCAACCTCCAGCAAAGGAGCTGGATGTGATTAGAAGAAAGATCTAAAAGTGATCCCTAAAGAGCGGAAAGTAGAAACTCTTCTTAGAGGTGGCTGAAAGGTAGGGAAAGAATCAGCTACCCGGCCTCTCTGGAGGAGTTAGTCATAGCAAAATGCTGAAGAAAAATTATATACTACAGACTTGCTATGTCCTATGGATTCAGGCTCAGATAAATATTCACATTTCACAGCCTTTCCAGCAGCAGCTCCTGTGAATTTTTTAACACTAACCTGGTGATCACCTGTATCAGCTGACAATGTTATCTTTTTTCATACTCCCTGAACCAGGTTGTTTAGTGGAGATTGTTTGTTTTTTTTAATTGCCAGCCAATTGTAATTGTAACCACAGTAACTGTGATTAGTGTGAAAATCCTGGTGGGTCAGTTAGGAACACTTCCTCCCTCAAATACAGTTGAGTGGATTTGCCACAATGAGAGAATCTCATGGTCGATTCTGATTCAAATTTCATACCTTTTTACACTAAGTAGGAATCAGACCATCTGCTGTGAGGTGGAGCCCAGAAAGGCTTCAGCCAGATCACCAGTTTAGGGTGTTTGCATTCCCACCAGCCCTTCACCCCAGTGCAAGTTCCTGCATCTTGGGAAGGATTTCCACAGCCGTGTTTGGCCAAAACAAACCGGCCAGGGTGCTGAGCCGGCACTGAGCAGGGGCTTGGGGCAGGTTGTGGAAACTTAAAGCTGCACAGAACTACCCCTTCTTGCTCCAGGTGGGTTCAGGAAGGATGAAGCCACTCAGTGTGGTAGTGCTGCAGATGCCTTAAGCAGCAGTAATGCTGGGTCTGTGGTCTTGGATGGAAAACCATTTCGAAAGCTTTCAGAAATCATTAAACAGTTAAAAGCTGAGAGGCTCCCTTTGATGGGATTCTGGAGAAGTATGTGAGTAATGCAGCTGTCTGTATCGCCTGCCTTACGTGAGACTGGACTTGATAAGAAAACAATATTTTTGACCTCTTTTTTTAAAAGATTGTGTCAAGTTTGGGGGGTTTTGTGAGTTTTAGTGGTACAGTTTACAATGAGTGGTAGAACAGTACTTATAAAAACTTGATGTTTATAGCATTTCTTCTGTTGTACCAAGAAACTCCGTGGACTTTATTCAGGATTTTCCCCTTGGGCTGGTCAAATATTTTGAACAGTTTTATCATTTGGGTGGGATATGAAATTAGAAAAGAAGCAACTCATTGGCTGAATGTGGCCACTTTTAATTTTTGAAACCAAGTCCCTCCCACAGATCAGGTAAATATCTTTAAGTAGTACCTTTGTTGTTAAGATATTAAAACATTTTCCTGTAGCTTCCTCATGGACTTTTTTTCTGTGAATAGTTGGCATTTGAATGGTGTAAATGGATGCCTAAATCCCATGATGTTATTTCTGTTCCTCGAGAGGATGTTCACAATGATTTTAATCAGAAGGTAAGCTTTGGTAGGGTCTGTTTGGGGATTATTGCCTTTAAAAAGGAGAGACAGCTGTATAAAGGGGAAGGGCACAGTATTCTCTTTGTGTTCTTGAATATTAGATATGAAATAGCAAACACTGCCTACCTCCCCTCACTATCAGATATACAGTAGTTGCATTTGATTTATCTTTTAATTGTTCACTCTTCAGTGCCCTTCTGAGCTCCTGACACAGAATTTCAGAGATGAATGTATAAGCTTTTCTGATATAAGGTCTATTTGTGTGTGAAAGCACTTAGGGAGGGCTCATGAACACTAGCATGAACGAGATATGTCTGTACATACATTGAAATGCTCATCAGAAGAGGAAAGCAAAAAACCATTTTACCTTATCCCCGGTCTTGGATGAGGACACTCAGAACAGCCGTGGCAAAGAGTATTTCAAAATCTTTTAAGAGCAGATGATTTACTCATAAGGGCAGATCCTCATCTGGGTGTAAACTACGACCTTCATTCATTGATCTTGCTATGCTGATTTTCACGGAGAATCATCTCCATAATTTTCAGAACATCATCCTTTCTGTTTCTTGCCCAGAGTGCTGTCTCATAGGATGGTCAGATATGATGACAATGGCTATGGTATAAATAGACAGAGACAGATCTCTGAAGGGATCATTTTGAAAGAGCCAGATGGCAACAAACACATTTATTTTTTTTTCCCAGTGTCACAAATATGCTTTGCAGTAAGGCTGTGCCTTTTCATTCTAAATGAACCCAAACAAAACCCCATGTATCTTTTCTATGTACATTCCAGTTCCTCTGGGAGACATCTGTGGGCTAAATTATACAAAGTCCAAGCATCATTTTACTGATTTACCATCCAGGAAATGCAGTGACATAACCAGATTGCTTATAACTGTGGTTTTTTAATTGGCTTCCTGAAACATTAAAAAAAAAAAACCACAACAAAACAACAAAGAAGTGAGAAGCAGAGTTACTGACACCAGGCCCCATGCATATCATTGCTTTGCATGAATAAGCCTCTGATTGACTCTGAGATCCCTTAAAATGCATCTTAGTCATCCTAAAAATCTGAACATTTCCTTGTTCGTATTAACATCCACATCACGCATTTAGTACCTCGCTCTTTGTATCTCCTCCACTTCTCTGCCAGTTTTTTTCTGTTCTGTCTTGCTGATAGAAGTTCATACCTTCTCCTTGATAATTCCTATGCATAAGAAACAGAGCTTCCAAATAAATAAAGTCAGTTTCTCTTTCCTTACAATGCCTATAGCCAGCTGAAAACATTTCTGTCAGTAGTGGAGGTAACACCACACTATCCAGAATATGTGAAATTTGGCACTAAGTATCAGACAGGCACCAGCTGAATCAAAAGACCTTTTAACTGAGATGTAAGCACCCTGTATAAAATCCTGGGTTCTGGATGTTTAAACTTCGCGCCAGGCTCAGGACCACACGTGTGCCTCTACTGCTTTCGCCAAGTTTTTACTAATTATCACGAAGCAGCACAGTTGGATGCAGCGTTTTTTGGGCGTAAGTCTTTACTGACCTGTTCACCCTTTTTTTTTACGTAACAAAAATTGCTATTTATAGTGTTATAACGCAGCAAGGGAGACCTTGGGGGTCCCAGATTCCCACTGAGGCACAGCTGTTCAGTTCAGAGGAAGGAGCAGATAAACCCAGATTCCTTCAGCCGCCCTGGCTTAGTGGTTATTTCCACTGACACAGGGTAGGGCCACACAGCTAACATGCACAGTGGAGTTGGTTTAAGGGTTGCTTTTACCCCGTCTCTGCCGGGAGAGCTGCTTCCCCCCTACCCGCAAAGTATTTTGAAAGCTGTCATCCCACGCGGGGTGTTTGTTTCTCCCTCCTCCTGGCTGGGAGTTCACTTGCCCCCGGAATGAGGAGCCATTCAGGCAGGCAGAGGGGCGCTAAATGCAGGAATATGAGAGGGAAACCTACATTTCCCAAGGAGCCTCAATGCTTCTTTTTATTTTCAAACCCTCGATGGGCAGGCAAGCGATTTGGGCATTTTTTTGGTGAGTTTTTATTTCTGCTCAGGGAAAGGTAAGGGCCATTTCTGATCCAAGTCTGTCTTAAGTTTGGGGACAGTAAAACAACGGAAGCAATAAGCCTCTGTAAACACAATTTTCTGGAGTACAGTGGCAATGGTACTGATTAGGGATAAGTGCACTATTGTTCCTCAATATGTCTGTGAAGTGGAGGCACAAGTATTTTACTCCCTGGTGATCACTCAGTTGGGGATAACTTTCTGGAGGAATTTATGCTCAGCTGTATTCTGCCCTATTTCCTGGTATTTCTGGTAAATCAAACTGGCACCTTCAGCACATTTGCCTTTGTACTTTGAATGGATTGTCATTTCAAAGATGACAAATCCTTTATACAAATTTGAAGAATAAAAACTCCATGTGGCTTTTATATTCAAATTTGTTTACAGAATGATATTTGCAGATAACTCTAAGTCAGCCTCTTTTTTCTTATTATTTTTTTTTTTAATCTGATGATGTAGTCATTCATTAGCTTGTTCTGTGCTTGGAGGTGCATTTCTTTCATTATGTTCATTATTCATGATGATTCTGTAGTTATGCTGTGGGAATCTGCTGCATTCATTAAATACCATTTCATAAAATTGATGCAAGATAAGCTTATGAGTTTTAAAAAGTGTACAGATTCATTATGCATTTCTTGTTTGCATTGCTCTGTCACCTCCATTCCTGGAGGGAGCACATGCCCCCCAAACAGGTTTAGATGCCTAAAGGCTCCTGGAGCTAGTACTTGATTCTATTTTGCTGCTGACATGCAGCAAGCCCTCTTTAGGGTTTCCTGTCCTGTGTGACCTTACATGTACTTGTGGAAAAACAGGCAGCTTTCAATTCGTCTAATCACTGCATTCTAACTTAATTCCTTCTGCTAATTCTAACAAGGGAAACTTCTTCATTTTCTTTATCAAACACTCGTGATGCAAATTCAGTGTTGCACACCCTAAGCAGGAACTGTTTGTGGTTTAAAGGTGCATAAACCCTACAACTTAGAGAAAAAGTACAAATAATTTGCAGATCCCTCTGGTTTCAGTCTTGTATACACATAGAGGGAAAAATTCTTGTTATGATGGTCTAAGAATACAGATAAGGCAAAGTTTTCAAGAAAAAGTCATATGTGTTATTATAACAGCTACTATAATTGTTGAGGGGAAAAAAAACCCCTCACTGGAACACGGCTTTGCATACCCAAAGCCTGTCTGTTTGTCCTTACTGCATTTGCTGGTCCAGTTAAAAAAATCACCTCTCCCTAAAGGGTCAGATTTACATTTTCCATAAAAGCTGACCTTGCTTTTGTGTTCAGCAAGTTAAATTTTCTCATAGCCCCCAGCTTTTTTCGTGGAAAGTGCGACTGCACTACCATAATGAACTAAAAGCTACACAGCGAGGAGATTGTTGTCCACTAAAATAACACAGCTTAAACACGATGGCTTCTGCGCTGATCACTGTAAAAGTAAATTGCGGATGGTGGGAAGGGCTGTGATCATCTGATTACATTAATGTGGTAATACATTAGCTTAATGTATTGGAAGCCAGGAAGCTGGCATCTTAGTGGCACTAAAGTGGAAACCTGCAAAATGGAATCGAAACCGGCAGCAACTATCATAATTGATTGTCGTTAAGGAATTAATTTAGCCAAAGAGAACTTTCTAATAACTAGTGAAGAGCAGAAAGTTGTAGACCTGTATGCAATTTTACAACCACCTTGTCTCAAGGAATGTGCTATTTGCCAAGTGCTGCTCTTCCTGCAGGCACGGTTACAATAGCTTCTCCTCGTGCACTTCGGCCACAGAAGTCTATCCATTAAGAATCAGAAATATAGGATCAAAACAGGTGATTGAACACTGATGGTTAGTAATTCGGTGGTTTGTATGAATTCTCGTTTCATCCAGATTACTTTTTTAGGTCTAGAAACATGCTCTGGGTTTTGTGAGCTCGCAAATTTAGTTGATGTTTCACAAATGCTAGAATTGGTTACGCTGTTCTGTTGGATGTGAGTTGGCTTTGTTAACATGTTCATTAAGAGACGCATTAAGCAAAGCATAGGACTTGATTAATTTGCTTTGCACTGAGCTGCTGAAGCAGTGGAAGGCATGACAGAACCAGAAAACCTGGCAACTTCAGTGCATTCATGGGTTGGTACTGAGGCAATAATGACAAAACACGCTTGGCAAAGCACTTCTTAATCCTAGGGACGTTTTCTCACAGATCTTAAAGTACTGGAAGTCCGAAAACAAGAACATTCTTTTTGATCGATCTTTCTTCACCTTCAGTTCTCATTCTGCTTAGAAGCCTCGATCCAAAGAGATACCTCCTGCCTTTTCTTCTTCCAGCTGCTTCTGCTCACCAGTTGCTATAAAATGGCTCTCACTGTTCAGACAGCTTCTCAAGCTCAGTGTTCAGGTAGACAAACTGCAGCTTTCCGAGCAAACCACTGCAGAATTTCACTTCTATCCCATGCAAGTTTCTTTCCAGGGTCCATTCAAAGACTCCACTACTTGGAAACTCTATTTCAGTGAGGATGAGACGTAGATACAGTTGAGATCCCACAGTGACTCTCGAGTTTGTGGTGGTTTACATGGTTTCTATCTCCTGGCGCTGCACGGATGGTTTAGTCCTAAATGGAGCTTGTAATGCAACAAGCCAATGACAGAACATTTGCCTTCAGCTTTCGGTGCAGAGCTCTCATCTTTCAAAATGGACAAGTCAGAAATGCCAATCTTGATAGCCGAGCACTTCCGAAAGCTCTCTGCAGTTAGCAAGGCTTCTACCGAATTTCAGCTGAATTCTACAGTAGCAACCCAGCAGTAAAGAGAACTTGAATTTTTTTCTCCCTGTAATCTGAAATGTGGTGAAAATAAGCCTACAGGATTGCTTAGTTTGTGACGGGTGGAGAATTTTACGCTGTAAATACTGTGCGGCACTTTCCATGGATTTACAACTCCGTCACGTGTGTATCCATGTCTGGTTCTCTTGCTGCTGTTAATTTCTGAGCAGATCCTGAGCTGAACTGGAGAAGCTGAACTTCCATCCCATTAGTCTCAGCTTTTGACTTCTTTTCTTTTAGCAGCCAAAACAGCAGCATCTACAAGCTAGTGTTGAGAAACATTTCAGAAACACAACGTAGTTATATAATCTTTCCAAAAGAGCATTTTTTAAGAACATGGAACTGCTTTTCCTTCCAGTTCTTGTCTTCAGTTGAAAGGATGGTGTATTACTGGATATTTAGTGTGTTACTTTTTGTGGTATAATTCTGCTTAGAGAGATTAGCAGGCAGTATAAATTCTATGGGAATATGCAAATCTCATGCAATGTGACAGCCTGTGCTGGAGTGGAAGAACACAGACAGTGCATTTCAATTTTATAACAAGGTGGTTTGTTTTTGTTTGGGGTTTTTTTGATGAAGCCATTGGGCAGAATAAAAGAGGTGTGACTTTTTTTTTCCTCATTGCAAATATACCTCTTTGATCTTCCTTATTCTCTTATCTTTGGATGAGGTAGATTATATTAGCAGCCCTCAGAATACCCTGTATTTCTAGAGCCTGCAACATTTTCACATCTCTTATCTGAGAAATCATCTTCCTTTCCTTAGAACAGACTTTCTAACCTAGCCGAAACATTTATCCTCCTGGCCTATTAAACTGCTTTTTCAGATCTGTTTGTCCAATAACCAAAAGAACTTGGTCTGTCACATTTCCCAGTAACTCTCCTACAGACTGACAAACATCCTGCCTCAGAACACTGCACTCATAACCCAGTGTGCAGACATTACCACCTGCTTCCCCATTTCATCACTCATTGACAATTACGTGACTCATACATGCAAATTAGGAATAAACAATTCTCATGAAATTTGAGTTTACCCCAACATTCTAAACATTTTCTGATGTTTGCAGATGTACTTCAAGTTTGTGAGTCTTTGGGAGGCATGATTTGTTTTTTCTTTCAAACGTCAACATCTCAATGCTAACTTTGAAAATGCCAGTCCAGTTTTAAAGCTTAGAATATTTCCAAAATCTAAGCAAGTGATATCTTATAAATAATACAGCTTAGCTGCACTCTCAAGAAATGCAACTGCGTGCAGAGTTATCTTTTACTGTCTGCAAAAAAATCTAGATAATCGTTAAAATATGTGACTATTTATATTTATTTCCCCCAAGTGGTCAGAATTCAAGGTTTATATGTTATTTCAGTTAGGAGTTTGATGCTGTAGTCTGGTGTCAGGAAATGTGTAACATCTTACGGGCCAGACCCGAAAAGTGTCTCTCACACAGTCAGCACTATTTTAGCTGATGTTTCCCACTCATCTTACTGAGCAGCCGATGCCAGGAATGCTGTGCATATTCTGCTCGGCCCATTTCAAGTCTTTTTTGCACTGTGCTTTCCACAGACACACCTTTGGCTGCATTTTTAGCAGTGCTGACAGACGTATCTTACGTTGTAGGGTTTCTCTCTTCCGACTCGCAAACGCCTACGCGGGTGTACACAAAGCGGCTTGGACCCAAATCGTCTCATCCCCCTGGTATCCCAGGAGGGGTTCTTGGCTTGCTCACAGGGCCACTTGATCAAAGCACTGTCCTGCTTCCAGATCTGATCTGCTGTGTCTGTCTGGTGCTGCCACCAGCCTTAGAGTGCAAGGATGCAGGGAACTGTCCTGTATGTCACTGCACAGAACCGACATGCCCCAACACAGTGAGCAGAATTCCTCCTTTCTTCTATGTGTGTGAGAAGAGAATTTTTCTTTGAGAGGAACCTCTTAATAAATTAGGGCAAATCATTGCTTAGCAAACACTCATACTCTGCTAACGTCTAATTTAGAAGTTTTCTGTAGAAAGAAGACACTTGTAGACAGTCTACCACGTAATGAGATCATATTTGAAGCAGACAGATGGAGCTAAATGAACCAGGAAAACCTACAGCGCATTTAAAAAGATCTGGTGTAGCATAAGAATTAAAAAAAAAAAAAAAGGGGGGGGGGGCAGGAAAAAAAAAAGGAAAACAGACCATTTATAGGATAATCCTGAGTATCTGCCCCTAAAGTATTGAGTATCTGAATGGCAATTTTTAGAATTCAGGAATCAATTATAACACCACATTCAAGAAGGTTAAAAATTAACCAGTGTGCCTTTGTGCTTTGGTATGGTACTTACATTTTTAACAGTGACTTTCTGTAATATTTAAACGATAATCACGCTGCAGAAAGCTCACGTACTGTAAGAACTTTCCGAAGGTATAAGAGCAAGGCTTTCTTTCTGAAGGATAATGAGCACAGGAGCACCCAGGTGAATTTGTACAGCTTGTAGAGAAAAAGCACAAACTCCTCTCAGCAATTTCTGAGGAGAAAGGAACTTAACAAGAAAGAGAAATTTTGATATAAACATACTGTCTGACTCATACCAATGCTGAATGCCAGCAATTAAAACATTTAAAAGATGGCACTGCATGTTAATGCTTCTTCAAAGACAGTCTCTATTCTCCTCTAGTCTTGTGTAATATGCATCATCTCTGGGGAGCGGAAAAGTTTGAAGGGAGATCTTCGAAATCCGGCTCCTCCTGAAGGGATGAATCATTCCTCCCAGAGACAGTTAACTGTTGCCATCTCTTTGCCATAAACCAAATGATAACCTCAGCTTGATTGTAGGAGCAACGTGGTTTTCTGTTGCATCACTCCAAAGCGGAGAACCTGAGGATATGTTTATTTATTACTTGGTGAACAAATCTATCCTCAGCAGATGACAACTGAGGATAACATCTTGCTTTAATGGCAGCTTTTCATGGTGTGGGTTTTTTTCCACTTTCCCTCGTGCTCACCTTCTTATTTTCTATCTAATAGTTTAGGCACTGACAAAACAACCACTGAGATATAATTTGCACGCTGATGCAATAGACTGCCAGCGTAAGTATGGTCTGAAACTTCTACAGCAGTGTCCTAGGCAAAAGTGAGGGAAACCAGGAGGAAGAGTATGTGGGGAAAGAGACATCATTTATAGCATCAGGACATTTTGTCTGGCAGGCACGCTTAAGGAGTGATGGTGGAAGTGTCACTGACTTCAGGGCGTACTTTTAGGTAAACAGAGTTTCTCTTTCAGGGGAATTAGTATACTGCACTTCCACACTTTATCACCCACAAGGCATCTGTAAAAATATATATATATTTATATATTTTAAGAATAAATAAACTGCTTGCATTTCAGAAGTAATTGAGTGCTGACTCTGGACAGCTAACACAGGGTCGTGTTTAGCTCAGAACTGTCTCTCCCATGTGCTTCTCCATAGTATACATGGTCCCTACTCCTAAGCTTCTAAAGCCCTCTGCTCTCCCAGTGGTCGGGGGACTCAGCTTCAGGAGCTGACACTTTCTGAGGAAAGTATGCAGGGAATATGTGTACAAGTGAATTGGATCCATAGAGTAACCAAAGTATGGAACAAAAGTCCCACAGTGCAAGATGGACATTTGATACATATTATGAACCGCTTGATTTTAATTTTGTTGCTCTTAAACAGACACCTTTTTAAGTCAGTCAGCCAGTCAATCTTCTACATCCCCCTTTCATTTTCAAAATTAATTCCCATGCCAGGAAGCTCATAACCAAAGCTCAAAGCCACTTTTCCATACCCATGTTCACAGCCTTGGGCCTAAA
The DNA here is from genome assembly GCA_035584735.1 of Pseudotriccus pelzelni. Classification (NCBI taxonomy): domain Eukaryota; kingdom Metazoa; phylum Chordata; class Aves; order Passeriformes; family Tyrannidae; genus Pseudotriccus; species Pseudotriccus pelzelni. The sequence continues at coordinate 11,686,357 of JAWMRA010000005.1, forward strand.
TGACCTATTGAATAATTTAGAGCAAACTGGAACAATTTTATGGCCTCTTATAAGCAGTTTTTCAGCTGCTTTGAGCAGTCATAGCTGCATAAAGCAGGCAAAGTGAGTCCCAGAACCTGAACCAAATATATGCGGATTGCTAGTTGTGATGTTTAAGCCAAGATTAAATCTATTTTTGCATTCATGCCTGTGATGCTAGCAAGCTTAGGGCGAAGCCTGTGATAAGAATTTTGCTAGTGCCTAAGTTTTTGATTACTTTGGTTCCTGGCCTTACAAAGGCGTTCACAAGGCACTATGCTTTGTGTCTTTCAAGACGCTATTCCTCAATTAGCTGATCCTGTTTTCTTTGCCTTTTAAGAGCAGGTCTTTGTTTCCTGCTAGCCATCTGCACCAAATGATAAGATATGGGCCCTGAGGCCCTTTCTTTGGTTGCACTCACTGCTATTCCAATTTAGATCCGTGTTCAAGTTTTGAGCTCTTTTGTGGGAATGCGTGGCTGGGAGCTGAAGCGTATTTAATAAATCTCTTATGACACTGAAGAAAGTAGAAAGCTGATGAACGTGGATTGATTATTATTTGGGCTTGAGGCATACGTTTTAAGGGTTAAGTTCCGTGACTTAACACGGAACGTTCAACTTCCACAATGCTTAACGCAGAGCAACCAGTTCACATTGGCCTGGGCAAGGCTGGCAGAGCCATCCTCTGAATTTCTGTCAGATCGCTAAACATGTGGACAAATAACACATTCTGTATCTTCTATCAACACTTTCATGGACTTTCTACCCTTAATTGTTGACTCTGGGAGGAAACTCTAAAGGAAACTAGCTTTAAAAATTACATGCTGCTTTAATCAAATACATGCAAGACAACTGAGGCTTTCATCTACGGCCTCCCTCGTTTGCTCTGTACCACACTTCACTTCTTTCCATTCACCCAGACCCTCACGGGGAGGTATACAGCTGAAAATTAAGCAAGCCAAGTAAATTATCTCTGAATCCCAATGTGGGGAATTTTGTAAGTTGCCTAATGGGTCTAGCACCTAATCTGTCTTCATAGGAGACAACTAATATTTAACAGTTCCATTCATGAAGGGTAGCCGCTCAGGCTGCTTAGAGGGTACCTTAACTTTTTGCATGCTGTTTATTTTTCATTTCTGTGTGTTCTTAAACATCTTCCTCTGTCTGTTTGTTGCCTGATAAACCTAGCTGTTATAGTCTTGGTGTTGACATCATTTATACCTAGAAAAGCATATCTGAAAATACATTACCTTTAAATAGTGGGATCCATCACATCTGAGCTCCCATGTCTGATAGCCAAAAAGCTCCATTTCATTTCAGAAGAAAAATTACTTCTGTCAAGGTAAACAGAATGCATTATCCCCCTTTAATAACCATTTTTAAGCATGCTTCTGTATTACTTTTTTTCACAGCTGTATTGCAATAAGCCTTAGAGTAATTGCCAGTTCTTCTGTCTAATAGGTTCATTATTCTTTTGCCATAATTGCAGCCATTAAACGTCCAATTGTTAAATTTCCACTCCTACATTTACTTAGTGTTACATTTTATAATGGGGTATGTCATTACAGCACCCCAGTGGCTACAGCTGTTGTTCAAAGTGTTTCTAAAAGTCAATGAGATATATGTGAGAGATGTCTGTATTTTTGATTTTTCACAGATTCTTTCCACTGCACTCTGTCATCTTTTTTTAGCTTTTACAAAGATAGCTGCATTTAGCTACCCTTTACTGAAAGTTTAAGAACCTGACCTATTCAAGAAGACATAAAGCTGTGACTTTAATATTTCTAAAGCACCATTTTTTCACTTTTATGAAATGATTCATATATAGCAAGGTGATGGAGCAAAGATTTAACTAAGGGAAATTAACACTTATGGCTTAATAGCTCTTCACAAGCACTGATTTATCTTTTGTCATATTAAATTTGTTGAGCTTCTTTCTTTGTTGTAAAAGAAGACTAGCTCCTAGTGTCACCTACAGTTGTGGTAATAAAACAACCTCTTCAATGCCCCTTGCTTCATTACTTGGCATTTCTAAATGTGTTAATAAGTATGCTCGGGTTTCCTTCTTGTTTGTGTGAGAGGGACTTCTTGATCTGCAGTGTTACATTTGGACCTGTTAACTACGCTCTATTAAAAAAAAATAAGTAAAAATCATTAGGAATCTTCTTTCTCATCATCTGTCTAGTTTGTGTGTGATACCTGATTTCAATTTGTGGTGTTGTTTGTGTTTTTTTTTTAACAATGGCACTGGAAAATAGCTTTTACTAACACTTGCATTAGTTTCTGCTGCTGAAAAGCAAGGAGAAGCTGTTCTGGAAAGTGCTGGTAACAACAATTGTCAGCCCCACTCAAATTCCTGGGAAAGCTGATAAACCTTCCCCTATAACCTTATTTGTGAGGTTACCCAGCCTCTCTTTAGGATATAACTCCATGTCCCTTTAAAACTCTCAGAGGCGGTACGTCATTTTTATTGCTTAGATTTCACCCTCCTCCATAAGGGGTTGATTAAAACTGCATTTGAAATGTATATCACATCAGGGTTTTTTTAATAGACCACATTTTCATTCTTAACCTCGTTACCAAGCTATAATTTTTTTCAGTGATTAACCTAAAATTGCAGGATTTCGTATCAGTATACGCAGTGTCTCATATCTTCTCCCTCATACAGTATAATAAAAATAATATCCTATGGAATATGATTGCTTTACAGAAGAAAAGAGACCTTTACTTAAGTACTTTTAAAAAGAAATATTTTCCCATCCAAAATCTTTCCCCTATTGTAGAACATATATACTGAAGACAAAAACAGAAAGAAAAGAGGTCACCCAAAAAAATCAGCTTGTTTTTTTTTTCCTGTATGGAGGAAGGCAAAGAAAAACCTCCCTGATCTCTACTCCTAAATTGCAGTTCAAATCTACATCATTATCAAAGTAGAAAATTGTTACCACATCATGTCTGTGTACATGACATTTATCTGCTTGTTATAATCATGTTTTCAGTGCTGAGGTACTGGGTAATTAATTCTTTCTGTGTCTGGCACAAGATTACAGTTATACTAGATATGCCAACGTGTTGAAGATGCCATTCAAATGTTCTGTTCTCTTGTGGAGTTCTTTTTGAGCAAAGTAGGTGCAGCAAATTTCTACTGTAATTGTCAGCTTTACAGCCACAGAAGAGGCTTTGCTTTCCAGGATCCCTTGATTTATAAAAGTCAAGGAGATACAAAAGCTGTGAGAAAAAAAATCCACCAACTAGTAAATTGAAAGGAAAAAAAATACAATGCTTGGATTAGTGCTTACATAAGAAAAAAGATAGTAGACAGTATTTCTTTAATTAATTTGACCCTGTTTTCAGTTCTTTTTAGGGCATTGGGTAGAAGAAAACTTAAACACGTTCTTTATTTACTATTCAAGGGTTTCTCAGTCAGCAGATTATCAGATTGTGAATTTCAGGTATTTCAACTAGATGTACAACTCACAAATAAATCCTAAGTCACTCTGCAAGCCATAAAACTTAGTTAATAGTTTGTCTTTCACAGGGGCTAGAAATAATTCCCATTTACAGTTTTTCATTAGGTTAGTTATCAGTATCATCATCTGCTCTCTTTTACCCACAGACTACAACGGCACTGTGATGCAGAAATCATCAGTGCTAGCAAGAAGAGGCTGAACATGCTGTGCAGCCTATAAATCCTTCCACCTATAACACCTATAAGAAGTGCTGGGTAGGCCTGTGAGGTTGGGGGGAATAGTTTGTAGCATAATCTGAAGAGTACAGCAAGGCTTTTGCGCTGGTTTTTCATACGTGAATTAAGAAATTCCAGTCGTTCAAGGCTCGAGTATTCAGTTCATAGGTTAAATTTCACTGGAAGATTGAGATCATTCATGAGGTAAATGTGAAGGCAAGGTGCTGCCTGGGTGAGGACCAGAGTGCTGTGTCATTGGGGTTCGAGTCCTGGATGGGGATTTGGAATGCGTTGTGATCTTCCAAACGTGCTAGCAGGAATGTCAAGGGCAGGCTCTACTCTGGCCAAGCTCTGTGAAAGTGTGAGGGCTTCTGTCTGCTCCTCGACTTCGTGGAAGAGTTTTTCCTACAGGCGTTGCTGAAGTCAGCACTGAAAGGCAGCAGAGAGCCTGCTTTTATGGGGCAAATGAGGATCCACACAGCAGTGGTCTGGGAATGTGCTTCTCTGACACTGATGGTTGCCCAGCACCATGTTTAAGGCTTAAAGAGCCAAAGAACCTTGCGAAGGCTCCCCATGATGCTGGGGAGTGGGAGAGGAGTGTTAGTTGTATGCTAAAGTTGTATAACAAGTCATGCTTGTTCATACAGCTGAAGGATGTATCCGTGGACATTCCAGCTGTGAAATCATTAGTAATGGAGAAAAAAAAGATGGAAGATTTGGAGTTTAACCTTCAATTCCCCAAGTATGGCCCTTGTTCACATTGTACCGATTGCAAACGAGGCCAATCCCTGCCTCTTCTGGACTATCAGCTGGAAAAAAAAAAATCTCCTGTGGCTTGGGAGTTGAATGACTGTGATATGGTATCACTGGTGTAGACCGTAACCCACAGTGGATCTGCTCTTTTTTGTATTGAAGTCATCCCAAAGTCATTATTACAGTGACTTTTCCTGACTGACTGTGCTTTCACTCCTGCTATTGTATTCTTCTCATTTCTCCCAACAGTACACCAACATATCAGCTTGAGCTTGAAATAATAATAACATTTTAGATAGTTTATGACACAGCCTTAACCTTTTTTTTAATAGCAGTTTTATGTATTCAATATTCTGCTGCTCTTGTTGGCTTGCAGTCTTTCAGAAGTGCTGGTCACTAAATAAAATAAAGTTCATATTTATTGCTGTGTGTCATCTGAAAGCAATCACTCAAAACAGGAATTATAATATCTTCTAGGGATGAAAATGTTTTTGCGATGGAAGTTGGCAAGGCCAATCTGTTATCATGAGGCATGGAGAAGAAAGGCCAGTGTTCTCAACTGTTTAGTGAATGCACTTATTTTCCTTCTGCAATTTTCATTATGGCAAATTGTTTGACCTAGCAGAGAGACACCTTCTCAAGGCTGGGATCATATTGTTTTGCTAGTATAATTCCATCACAGCCAACAATGGATATAAACGGAAAAATGAGGCAGGAAGGTACAACAGTACGGAGTGATATGCTTTCAGATCAGTAATCAGTGTCTACTTAAAATAAAATAGAAATATATGAAATGAGATGCTTTGACTCCATTTTATTAAGATGAAGTGAAGTTTTATTACTACTGTTATGATCAAATGAAGGAAAATAGGAGTAGTGAGAGCTGTGCACAGAAGAATAAAGGCAAGCAGCTAAAAATCTGTTACATTAACCTAACAGTTTCTGACATTCTGTAAAGTCATTGAGATGTGATTTTTCATCCAAAGCTAAAAAGTTTCTGTGATAGTATTAGTTAAATAGAAAAGGAAAATGGAAGTCCTGTATGTTGTGTATATCTCCATTGGAGTAGACACATGTCTGATTTTCTTTAGGACAGTGTGAAAGAATAAAAATGCAAATTTTCTCATCTAAATTCTACAGAATAAATAGCAAAATAATAGCTCAAATAGTAAAAATTACTTGCAAAATAGCGAGTTCTACAAACAAAAGCACTGTTTTTTCCATTACCTTGCCAAGTCAATACAGTGGCATTTAACTGTACGTACTCTTACTTTCTTTTTAAAATCGATTTTTTTTTTGTTATATTTTCAGTGTAATGAAAATATCAAGCCTAGGGTCATTCTTTCTTCAATTTTTATAAGTTAGAAAATATTAATTTACAGTATAAACCAGTATGTGAAGGAGCAGCAGCCCTTAATTTATACTTATGCAGCCCAGTATTCACATGTGGTTACACTGAGCCAAATTTAACACTGCTGAAGGAGAAAAACATACCCAGGTTGATCTTATGAACTTTTAAAGGCTGGAGGTGCTTGCTCATGTCTGTAGTTCCCCAGAAGTTAAACTGAATTATGCAAACAGGACCACATGTGTGCATGCTGTCAGGTTCCAGTAAATAAATGGCCTTGCACCTGTTATTTTCATGAAATGCAAAAAAGATGCTTATGTAGACACTTCTTAAAAAAAAAATATGAGTAAAATTTTCCATGGGATGAGAAAAATAACACTATTTAGTCTGGCTTACAGTGAATCCAACTGCAAACACAGTGTTTGTCTTTCTGAATTTCTGAACTGTTTTAATTACATGATATCTCCATATGGATGTTGACATGCATTGAAAGCACAGTTATTACCCACTGGAATATATGTTGTCCTGGGTTTTGGTAAGGCCTGGTTCTAATTTACAAGGAGTCTTGGACACTTGTTGAGTGTCTGAAAAGGAACTGGAAAGGAGTGTTCAAGTAGGTCTGGTTGCTGAGATTTGACCCCCATTTACAGCCTCACAACATGGCCCAAAGCAGATGCAGTTGCCTTAGCACAAATCACAATCAGAGGCAGTGCTTTCACAGTCCTTTATTTTAGATCCTGGCGCTGCAGGTGTAAATGTGTAACGTTGCACCAGAGAGCAAACAATTACTATAAACTCGTATTTTACACGGCAGTGGCCTCGGGAAGGAATCAGTACACGTGTCCACACACAAACACACCCCCCTACAGGACTGCCTGCAAACACAAATGCCTTTCAGAATTTAATCAGCACAGAGGCACAGGGGTTGTGATAATCCTCAGCAGCTTTGCCAGCTCAGTACTCCTCAGGCACGTGATTCCAAGTCACCCACAGCCACCCAGGCAAGAGCGCTCTGCCTCTCGTGGCCTCTCCATCACCAGGGGTTTGCTGGGGATAGGCTCAGGACTGCAGAAGAATTCAGAGAGTGGAAGGAAACCAAAGACATCCTCCTTGAATCTTCTG
>JAWMRA010000005.1:11693381-11737333 GCA_035584735.1 Pseudotriccus pelzelni
GGATCCAGGGGCAGCCACAGCTTCTCTGGGCAACCTGTGCCAGGACCTCCCCACCCTCACAGGGAAGAATTTCTTCCCAGTATCTCATCTAACCCTGCCCTCTGGCAGTGGGAAGCCATTCCCTCTTGTCCAGTCACTCCAGCCCTTATCCAAAGTCCCTCTCCAGTTCTCCTGGAGCCCCTTTAGACACTGGAAGGGGCTCTAAGGTTTCCCCAGAGTCTTCTCTTTTCCAGGCTGAACAACCTCTTTAACTGCCTTTATTTCCAATTCTGAAGAAACTACTGGATGACAGGAATAGAAATATCCTGCTTTTCCCAGGCTCACATCCCACTGCATTGGCCAGGAGGCCACCACAGCCATGTCCTCTGTGCCAGGGCCTCACCACCCTCACAGCCAAGAATTTCTTCCCTATATCTCACCTCAATTTGCTCTTCTTCAGCTTAAGGCCATTCCCCTTGTCCTGTCCCTCCAGGCCCTTGTCCAAAGTCTCTCTCCAGGTCTCTTGGAGCTCCTTTAGGCACTGCAAGGTGCTCTAAGGTCTCCCTGGATCCTTCTCTTCTCCAGCAGCTCAGCAGCCCCAACTCTCTCAGCCTGTCAGCAGATTTTTGTGTGCCCACACTGCTCACCTTCAATAATTTCAGTGATTATATGATGATAATGAACCCGAGAGGCCACTTATTGTCGAGGGTCACCCAAAGCTTCAGAAGTTTGCATTCACCCACCAAGTCCTGCCCTCTTCCTTCCGAGCTCACAGCCAAACCTGCCCTCACCACGATCTGTCTGCACCAGCCTTTTCCACCTGGAACAGCAAGTGGGATCTGGGATTTTACCATCTGCATGTTTGTGTGTAAATACTGCTCAAAGAAGTGTTTCCACAAAAATAACGATACCTAATCATGGCAACCATTTGATCCCACATCTCTTAGAAATACCTTTCAAAACTATTGACTTCAGCTTTGATCCAGACACTCCAGGAAGCTGCTATTTTTATGCTGCAACGACATTTGACCACCAACCCTGCTTTAGTTATCAGTGACCATGTTTTAAAAATGGCAAGAAACAATCCTATCAATACACTTGCAGCAATTAATGAGCTCTCCAGAGCTTTGCTGTCCTGGAAAAAAGGTCTCCTGCTGAAGAGCATCCTTGGCAGAAGCAAGGGATTCTGTTTTATGCACCAGAAAGCAGCAAAGCTGAGGGGGCGAGCACAGCACACAGCCAGGAGCAGGGTCAGGCAGCAGAGACCCCCCCCAAATGTTCAGGACCAACACCTCTCTAAGAGAAACCTGGTCTAAACAGCTCAAAAATACACCCTGGCAAAGTTATTTCCCTCTTTTGCTTCTGTTACTGATCCTGAAGTAACTCTAAATTGTGTCTGAGATGAACTGATCATTGCATGCAGCTCCACGAAGGTCTCTTCTTCCCTATCCAGGACAGGTTACTGGTGAATCCGGGGAAATCTGGGCTTTCCATCAGACCTGGGCACGGTGCCCTCCCTGTGCTGGGGCTCCCACCTCTCTGCCCACAAGGCCCATCTGCTTTGCAGCCAGGAAAAGACACAGACAGCTCAGATGGAATGAAAGATCCCCCCAGACAAGCAAAAGGATTTGTGTTTTAGCCCTTCCTCCAGTGCTAACCCACAGGCTGGTTCTCTCTTATTCGTTTCCCCGTATTTAAGCAGGAAAGGTATGACCATAGTTTGGTCACTCTGCTCCAAGCCAGACCCTTGATGCCATTTTATTCCTTACATCCCAAAGCAATCCCACACAAAGCCAAGCTATTCCCCTCTCCCTATTCCTCCCCCCATCACACAAAAGACCACGCAGGACACGTCACCTTCTCTTTGTGGCTCCCACAACCAACGTGCAGAACTGCTCAGAAAAAATTCATTTCTTTCCCCTTGAGTTTTTATGCTGCCTTATGGGCCCTTTATTCACTGTGAAACAACCTGCTGTCGAGCTTTACCTCTTTTTATCCTCTGCTTCTGTAATTAGCAAAACTTTGTGGCCAAAAGCCCCTGTTTCATACGGAGCACCTGCATTTCCTCTCGTTGGAAGCGGCAGCTTCCTAGCTGGAATGCACGCACCTGCCTCTTGAAGCTCAGTAATCCCACTAATTGGCTCCTCCTCTCCATTTTGCCTCTAAATATGCATTTTGTAGGGTGAAAAGAAGTGCTGCCACCTGCTACCACTTTTTTTCTTTTTTCCCCCCTGCATCATTCCCAGTGGATTACTTCTACGTATTTATCCAGGGCAGAGAAGCTGTTTCCCCTCCAGGTTTGTTCTCCACAAGTGTCATGTAATGGGTTTCCATCCTTGCAGGAGGGACGTGTGTGGGTCCCAGAGCTGCTTCCCCGAGCTGACCTGCAGCTGGTGGCACATTTGGGATTTGCAAAGCCTTTAATTATCCCCCTTTCATTGTTATCACGTTGAACGCTGCCTCCGAGCACGTAATGTATTATTTTAGTGGGCTCCCACCAGAGATCTCTTGGAAATACAATTTAATTCATGAGCTGAAATGAGGGTGTGCTATTTTACGTTATGACTTGCAGCTTTCATAATATTGCAGTGGCCCCCAGAATTTGGGAGTTGCTCTTTCATTGGCCTGCCATGAATGTTTGTGGTCGCCAGGAGCGTTTTTGTCACCGATGATGCAAACAAAACGTAAAGTATAAGCATCTCCTTTAGAAACTTCAAATACCTCGTGAAAGCTTTTAAATGAAAAGGTGTGGGCTCGTGAGACGTGTCCGTGAGGCAAGAAGAACACAGGAATAAAAAATAAATCCTAACCACAAAACACTGAGTTTTAAACAAAATTTCTGAGGGACTTGACGGCCGTTCATCATGCTAAGGTCACACATTAGTGAAATACACAGTTCTCAACCCTCTTTTTTAATAATAAATGCAAGTGGCAAGAGAGTTATTGATAATTCTGGCACCAAAACACTAATTGATGTTGCCTGCAGGCACTGTCAGTCCTCACTGCTTGAGGCAATCACTTTTGGTTGAATTTAGATATTCTCCCTTCTTTCTAGACAGAACACAGAGAACATTTTAGCTATAGAAGCGAGTTTCAAGGCAAAACATGGAACTTGTTAAGAGTCATTAGCATAATTTTGAAGGATTCTTGGGTTTCTGCCTGTTCAGTTTCGCGTTATTTGGGGCTCAGCCATCAGCAAACTGCTGAACAAGGTGTTTACCAACGTGCTCCTCAGCAGGTCCTACACAGGCTGGCCTGACCTGAGCGGGGTGAGGAAGGTGGAAAGGAGACACTGCAGCACGAGAAGACAGGGAAAGACGCTTTCCTAAACACAAAGGGACCGAGGCACAGAGAGAAATCTCAATGATGCTCGAGAGAGACATTTCTCAGAAGTGTCAGTGGCTCAGCCTCCTGAAGCTTCCCCAGAAAACGTGGTTTGGCACTCACGGGCCCCTATCTCTTCTAATTCCTGCATATCTTATCCAAATCTTCCATCCCTGCCTCCAGGAGAATACCAAATGCTTTTCCAATACAGCACCTCTTGCTACTGAAAGCCGTCAGGAACCCATCCCTTCATGAATACTTCAGAACATCACATCTGTGAATCTGCCGCAGATTCAAACCTTGCTTCTTTTAAAAAAAATCCATTTTAAAAACCACCAGCATTTGCCAAAATCTGTTTCCCCTCTGCAACGGGCTCCCTAATAAACTCCAACCACTAAAGACCTCAGGCTAGTTTGTCATCTCTTTTCCATGACCTTCATCCAACTTCAGCTCTCACACACAGAGCGGGAGTGAGTTATTTTGATTAACGATGATTGCCTCTTTGTCAGCTCAGTAAATCAACTAAAATAAGAAACTCATACCTTGAAAGATGTAGAGGAGTTGCTGCCAAGTATTTTTATAAGGTCTTTATTCACTCCCCATTGTGGCTCTGCTCTCAAAAGCACCACAATAAAATCCCTCGGGCACCCAACTCCTCTTCCTCCTTCTGCAGACGTTGCATTTCTCCGTGTTTTCCGTGGAGCTGATACATCCACACAGCTGCAGGGCTGCTTTATTTGCTTGTTACTGCAGAGTCATCACTGATCACACACACAGTGTAAGCACAGCAGGGAGATTTGGGGTGGCAATAACTCGGGGCTCTGTTGCAGCAGTTGTAGGGTTGCCAAGCTGGGGGAAAGGGCTTTAAAGTCGCCAGGGGAGGAGAACCCTCAATCCATCCCAGGCTGACAGGCAAGGGGGAATGGTTTTAAAATGAGAGTGTGTTTAAATGTAATGGAAGGAAGAAATTTTTGACTGTGAGGGTGGGGAGGCCCTGGCACAGGTGGCTCAGAGAAGCTGTGGCTGCCCCATCCCTGGAAGTGTCCAAGGCCAGGTTGGACGGGGCTTGGAACAAGCTGGGCAGGGAGGTTGGAACATGATGGTCTTTAGGGTCCCTTCCCACCCCAGCCCCTTTGTCAGTGCCTCACCACTCTCACAGGGAAGAAATTTCTTCCTTAAACCTGATCTGAACATCCCTCTTCTTCTAAGAGTCCCTTTTCAGTGCCCTGCCAGCAGCTGGAAGCTGTCAAAGAGGGAGGGATGGGACATGTCGATCCTAAATATTTTTTTCCATCCTAACTGATTCCGTGATCCTCTGTCAGACGTGGCAGGCTCGTGGCAGGGATGGCCCTGCAGCTTTACACGTGCATGAAGGGTAAGATCTCCTGCCACCACCTCAGGAACAAGTCAAAAACCGAGACACCTTTGATGCCTCTGCTTCAAGAGGTCCAAAAGTCACAGGTCACTCCCCAGGACTGCGTGGGCAGAGGATCAAACCACCGGCTTATGCTGATGGAGGGGGAAAGCACCTTGTTGCCTCCTGGCCTCCTTGTATTTGAGCGTGAGGATGGGGATCCCAGGGATTTTGCCATGGAAAAAGGGAAGGCAAGGGGCAGAAGGGAAGAAGAGCCTTTTAGAGATGAGTTTCTGTCCACTGCACCCCATCAGCTCAGCCACAAAGGGCACAAGAGGACGAAGTTTTCAGCAAGGCAACAGCACTGAGACCGGGATCTGCACCTTAAATACGACTCAGATAGAGCTGAGCATTCATTGCTATGGATTTCATGCTGTCTTTCAACAGGCAGCCAGTAAAAAATGAAGCCCCTGTACTCTGAAAAAAAGCAATGCCAGACACGAAGAACTGTTTGCATGTAAAATCTTCGTGGCTTGAGCCAATGTAAGACAAGCATCAGCCACAGATGTTAGTTAAGGACATCTTAGTGTTGTGTTCACTGTGCATTTCTGCAGCCTAATTACACTGCCTTCATTATTAATAACTTACAAACTGAGTAGTGACAGATTAAGACAGATTTCATTATTTTACTGTGGGTCTTTTTGCAGTGTAAGTCGAAAGCAAGTGGATTAAAAGGAAAAACAAAAATCCCGAGATGAGCGGAGATTGTTGGGAACACAAAAATGAGAGATAAAGTATTTCAGAAAAACAGACATTCCTCTGACTGCCATTATGCCAAAAATAATGGAGACTGACATCATTTGGAAGGGAAGGGGAAACAATCGGGGAATATTAATTGGGGCACACATCATGCAGTGATTTTGAATTTCTCAATGCCAAAAGACAGGGAGGAAAGAAGTTGCTGTATTCTCGCAGCCTCTGGCAGTCTGTGGGCAGAAAGAGAAGGTCGTGCTTGAAAGAGGAGCCAGAGCTCCCCTGGAGTCAGCTGGAGCCCGTTTTCAAAGGGGGCAGCACTCCAGCTTTTGGGGGATGTGCTGTGCATTTGTAGTTTTATCTTTCTTTTTTTTTCCCTTTAAGCTGAAAAAATGAGGATCTCTTGACTTCCCCCAGGCTACTTCCCCCAGCTTCACAACTCACCCCCTTTACAAAAGTATTTCCTTCTACCCGTTAACCTGGCTGCTGGAATATTATCAACTATATCAGAGTCCTGGAGTAAATGTCTTTTTAAACCACTGCAGGGAAAAAAAAAAAAAAAAGAAGGATGTTGGAAAGGTAATTCAAAAAGAAAATCGTACTTTTCTGGCTTTCACGCAGCACAGACATTCTCTTTCCCTATAGCCATTTCTGTGGAGATTTCTCATGCATAAATAAGCATTAACCACTAATTTGCAGTGTGAAACAAGGAAGATGGCCAGTGGGCCTGAGTAAATCACAAGCTACTTGTAGGAGCTTATCGTTATTTTTTTGGATATTGGGAAACAGCAGCGAGAAATCCTGCTAACTGCTCCACGTGGCAGGCATCCCTTCCCAACCCCAGCTCACCAGGCAGGAAGGCAAGAGCTGCTAAAGGCAAGTGATGCTAAAACACCAGCATGAAGCAGGTCAGCTCTCACACCACATCGTCCTTGTGGGTCCCTTCCAACTCAGAATATTCTGTGACATACAAATGCTTCTTATTTTATCGCCCTTAATCGCTTCATGGTCTTGCTTCTGTCACCTTTTGACAACTGGAAGATGTTGGATGTGACCTCAGGGCAAGAAGGGATCATTGTCCAGATGGTTTGCACAGATCCCTTTAATAGAGGATATTTAAATGTTTATGAAATAGGGGGGTAACAGGAAGGAATTAGGGTCCTAAACCCCTCGGGCTGCCCTTCCTTGGAAGTCGTCGAGCCACAGTGGAGCGATCCAGCTCTTCTTCAACATCTCCCCCCTGTGGCACCAGGAATGTTCACAGCGCACGGTTCACTCCCGGCCGTGAGGAAGAGGCTTGCCAGGGTTGCTCATAAGTGGGGAAGACTTTGCTGTAAATTCACATTTCACAGGGCACCGGCTTTCTCATGGTTTTAATTCCCGTGGTCCTCTCTCCTGGCCTCATCCCACGTGTCATTCCAAGGTTTGGTGCTTTCCCCTTCCATAGAAACAACCTTGATACCTTTGAAAGATCGGGTAATTTCTTCATGTGAGCTCTTTATTTACTTAGGATACATATACAGAGCCTCCACATTAAGAGTGTGAGTGCTGTGTGTTTAAATCTAATCTGAGCAGGGTGACGGAGCAGCAAATTACTGGATTTTCCATAAAAGCCAGGCTCCACATGCTGGAGTGGAGGTTAAGTACAAAGAGCAGGTCAAAAACCATCAGCATTTCAATCAAATAGTTAATTAAATTCATATAGCAAAAGAAAAAAAATCGTAGTGTCCTCATAATGACAATTTTCCTGTAACATTTAACTCCCAGAAAGAGTGGCCAATTCCATTTATGTTAATATTAGACCAGCATACTTTTGCTTTTAGCTTAATCACTAAGCAACCAAGTTACCAGAAGAACGCAGGTTATCCAGCAATTATCACACAAACACGTCTGGGGCTGAATTCTGACACTGCACCATTAAAATCCATGGAGATTTTCCCGAGAGTCCCATGACAGGAATGCTAAGGATATAAAAACTGACATATGATTACGCGTTAATTGGTCCCAATCCCATCCGTGGTTCCAGTCCCACTCAAAGCCTTTTAATTCATGGCAGAGTTGGGCAGGAATGATAGCACCAATTACTGCTAAGAGGTACCAAGGTGCATTACTTGATATTTATTATTAACAGCATCTTTTAAAGCAATTTTCATCCTAAGGATCTCAAAGCTTTTACACATTAATGAATGAAGAGCCCCACACGATCGCTGTGAAGTAGGCAAATATTATTCCCAGCTCACAGATAAATGGGCAAGACGGGAATTCAATTACACCCTGACATTTACCCAACAGCTTAAAGACACTGTTTTCCCCCCCACCACGAAGAGCAGATCAGAAGTGACGACGGGACCTTGCAACCAGTGATTCCATCCCCTCCCTGGGAAAAAAATTTCGAGTCCGGGGGAAATCCGCGGTTTGCCAAAGCTCTGCGCAAATGGAACCGAACGGAACGTGTTTAACACGCGTGTTTTCCCAGGAAAGGTCTTAGCCCGCGGCCTGGAAGGAGTTAAAGCATAAAGGATTACCACATCTGGACAAGATCTGTTGCCAGGGTTAACTCACATGGCTGTTTGGAATATTTCTGCGGGAACAGCAGCCCAGCGTTCTCTTTCAAAAACCGGCTCTTCCATTTGAATTTGCTTTCCTAAACAACGACGGCTCTTGCTTACAAAATGAGCTCCCTGCCCAGCACCCGAGGCAGGAATCCACAGAAACAGCTTAATTTTTATCAAGCAAGTGCTTAAAGCAACTGTTGATATACAGGGAAAGAAGGAAAACACTCGCCCTTGTCTCGCTGAGCCATTAAATATTTATTGGTCTTTCTGAGACAAAAATACAAATGTAAAGCTTGGCTGGCTCCCACCTCCTGCTGAGCTCAGTTTTGATGACCCCTGAACTCACAGGTTGGAGGGAAAGTTTGCAGCTCACTCAGGAGAAGGGTTTGCTTTGTGATGGAGCTCTTGGGCTTCCCAGTGGCTCGGGACAGCAGCAGGTCCCTTTGGGGCTCAGGAGGGGTGTCTGAGCTTGTTTGTTAACTAGAAATGGAGCAGGAGACTCTCCAGGCAGATGAAAACACACTGAGGGAATAAAAGACGTTTTCCTGAGTCTTCACATCTCCCAGGCTAACTGGGATTTTCTGTCTCATTTGCTGGCTGCACAATTGGGGTTTTCTTCTCTTATTAACTGAAAAATCTGCATTGCTGATAAACTGCTGCGATAGCAGATCCACTCTGGTCTCCCCTAATTGCTTCCTCCACATTTATGAAGATACTTATTGTTTCTCTCTCATGAACCCTAATTAAAGCTTGCAGTGCTCTTACACACACCCCCCCCACTCATGAATATATGTCGTGTTTTTAAGTGAGACAAAACTGTAGTCTTCTCTTTGGTGTTCAACAAAAAAGAAATGTTCTGTCCTGGGCCGCCTGCTCGGAGCAGTGAGAGCATTTTTGGGAAAGAATCAGAGGAACTGGAATTTTGGGATTACCTGGGTACGAGCTCAATTTGCAATACCCACTGTCTGCAGGGATCCCGCCTGCAGAGATCTCGGCTTCTTTATGAGTTTTCCCTTTTAATCAGCCTTGCTTCCCCTCTGACTTGAAGACAGGTGTCTATCAGGTTTTCTCCCTTTTCTATACACACACACATGTAATTCTCTCTGAGTTGCTGCCTTACAACCCCCCAGCTTGACCTCTCTGCTGGCCATCCTCTCTCCTCTCTTGCCGACCTCCACACCATAATGAAAACATAAAAGTCAACACTAATTTAAAAGCGACTGAACAAACAGCAAACCTGCTGAGAACCTCGCTCCTGCACCCTTTGAACACGAGGTTATGCTCTTCTCCTTGCACAAGTGATTTATTTTTTATTTCTTTTTAAGTCTTCTGCTCTTGCAGGGTTGCAAATTTTGAAAGCATCCCTGAGCTTTCAACAGCAATATCACCTAACCCAAGAATAACTGGAGCTTTTTCCCATTCCAAAGGAAGGCAAAATAAGAAAACAGGGATAATGAGCTCAGAACTGACCCAATATCACTGTGCTGAACCACCTTGTACTCAATGAATGACCATCAGTGCCAGCCTTACAGCACATGCAATTTTGGTTTTCAGCACATCAGTATTTTTTGCAGGGATGCTGGGCAACAGAGTCCATCCTTTGCATGCTTCCAGCTCAGGTTTGTCCCCCTCAGGGGTGGGAAAAGCAGAGATTTTTTTTCTAGGGCAAAAACTTCTGAAATTCATCCTGGGTAAAAAATAGCTCATCTTTATCCAAGGCTGCAACTCTCATTTTCACAATCACTCTGCAAACTTCCTTATTTTGAGTCCTGCCTCAGATAACCCACAGGTTTTGAATCAGACGTGGCCACCACCAGTCACCAAGCCACCCCAGGCACAGGATGAATTTATGAAGGCAGTTTTCCACCCACTCCTAAGTCCCGCTTCATTTCCAGGATCAGCTCAGCGAAGCCGTTCCCCAACCCCAACGCTCAGCCCTGTGATAGCGATAGCGTTTCCCTGCCTGGGGAATTGCTTTTTTCCACTGCCCCCCAGCACCGCTCTGAGCTGAGAACTGCCACAACCCCCAGCGGGCAAAGAGCAAACGGAGCCACGTCCCGGGGATGGAGGGATCACAGGAGCCTCAGCAGCAACGCGGAGCTGCTCACGGGGAAGCGGCGGAGTTGAGATTCCTCTAAATACATCCTGATTCGAGCTGCAGCTCTTTCCCCAAGCCAAACCAGCTGATGGAATGTGCGCTGAGATAAGTGAGCACCGAGATAGGTGAGCACCGGCTTACAGCTGAGTTTTGATAACATTCCGTAACACAAAATTCGCACCACAGCCATTTCTGTGCCCTCTGAAAACACTTCAGAGCGGCCAGGATGCTTTCAGCACTCAAATCATTTCGGTTTACTGAAACACAGAGCAAACCTTCCCTTCCCTGCTCTTCCTGTTGATATTAATGTGACCCACTCGTGTGAAAATAAAGGCTGTGGGGCTCTGCTCCTGGAGCTGCCTGCGAAAAGCCTGAGGAACAGATGGTGGGAAGTGTTTAAGTAGCAAACAAAGTATTGCAGCAACACGGTGGGTTTTATACAACGTACCTCTGCAGAGAATAAGAACTATTTTTAAAGGTCAGCTGGGGAAATAGCACTACCCCGCTACTCGTTCTGCAGTGGTTATCACGGCCACCTCAGTAAGAGCCTGCTCAGAGAGACAACAGGGAATACTGCAGAAAAGATTATAATGTAAAAAGGTTTAAGGGAATTTTTTTTTCTGGTTAGAAAATGGAGGTTAACGTGAAAAACCCAAAGCTCAACAGCTGGTGGGAGGTTGAATGGCTAAATGTTGAAGTCATGCCATTGTAGGTTTTCCTCATTTCCAAAAATTGAAGAATTCTCACCTCTAAATGATTTATTTACGGGATGGTGGTGACAGCACAAAGACTCAAATGTTTTCCTAAGCAAACCAGGACAAAATCCTCTACCCAAACTGGTATCAGCTTCCAGCAACATCTATAGACCTGTCTTGGTAGACACCTGTTAAAGGTCTGTCCCACTAATCAGTGAGTGATGGAGCCATTTGGTTTAGAGTAAAGTCAAAAAAAACAAGAACACGCAGACAAAAAAAGCTGAAACACCAGAATTTAAAGAAAAAATACCTCCAAACATAAATAAAAGGGTTCTCTTCCCTATGATTTTTGGGCAATGACCACCTGTTTTGTTAACAGTTTAGGTTAGAAGAACCAGCAGGTTGATTTTCTCTCTTTACCTATGAAATAAATTAATCCCTCAGCAGAGAAACAACTGAATTTC
This sequence comes from Pseudotriccus pelzelni, assembly GCA_035584735.1. Taxonomy (NCBI): domain Eukaryota; kingdom Metazoa; phylum Chordata; class Aves; order Passeriformes; family Tyrannidae; genus Pseudotriccus; species Pseudotriccus pelzelni. Next base: position 11,704,604 of record JAWMRA010000005.1, read on the forward strand.
TCTGTGCCCTCATGCCTAGACAGCAACTGAAATCCAAGTAAATTTAAGCCAGGTGCCCCCAAACCCTGATCTTGTTCTGAAGTCATCATTTGTGACATGATTGCACTCAAAAAGTCCAATCCAAACCCAAAGAGGGTCTCGATGTCTCTTCTTTCCTCCTGCAACGACACCTGGTGATAATCACAGCAGTGCTGGGAGAGGAACTAAGGAGGTGGCATTTCCCCCAAAGAGCTTCAAATCCACTTGAAGTCAATTAAACACTTAATGGAAGGAGCTAAATGGACTAAACTTCCCTTTTTCAGGGGCAAGCATCCAGCCCAATGACATGTGTTCCTTCACATAAGAGAGAATATTCTCTGTCTGAGGCTGGTACTGGTTCCTGGACGCACCTTTTCTATTCATTAGACAAATTCCTCGGGCAAACGTCTGGATTAGAGCTGAGGCACACGGCTCAGCCCTTGGATGCTGTGTATCTTCTGCTCCACGCCAGTCCAGCCTCTCACTGCAGCAATTAGGAACAGAAAGTCGAGTAAAACAGAACAAAAAGTAACTCAGGCAAAGCTGAGGGTGAGGGGGCGATTTGAAGTTTGGAGGCGTAAGGGATTCGTGTCACGTGTGTCTCGGAAGGGAGAAATCCTGCTTAGGGAAATGTCTGAGGGGGAAGAAAAAAAACAACCCAAAAAAACCCGCTGCTAGGCTATAAAATTCCACCTCTGAGGATTATAAAACAACAGGCAGAGAGCAAACATCCTTTCCCAGCGTAATGGGCCTGTCAGGAATGAGTGACAGCAGTGACAAGGTGTCCCTGCAGCAGCATCCTGGCCCTGCGCGGGGCTGTCTGGAGGGAGGGCAGTTCTTTATTCTCCTGCTGCACCTCCTGGAGGAGGGAACACGGCACGGGGGACAAATGCACCCCCTGGGACCCCTCCCCGCGTTCAGGCGGGCTCTGCTGGCTGGCTGAGCGCTGCTGAGGGGGAAGGTGGTGGTGCCCTGATGGCAGGAACCGGCCGCAAACCCGGAGCAAACACCACAAACGAGCGACCTGGATGCAAAGCCCCAACCCTCTCCCGGAGGGAGGGCAGCGCTCCTTCTTTTTTTCCAGCCCAGCAGCCGGAGCAATCCCTGCTCCCGGGTGTTCTCGTGACAACGAAATCCTATCCGGAGTGTGGAAGGGATGGAAACCACTGGGGTCAAGAGATGCTGCAGGTTGTCATGGCTTTCATTAAATCACTGCCTTCCCTGGGCGGAATTTGAGCTGACAGCCTGTTGCTGAGGGGCTGCCCGCAGCTTATTACCTGTTCCTGCGTGCAGTTCAGCGCTGCTGACGGGGCTGACAGGTCAGCAGCCTCTTGGCCAGCCCACACCACAGCCCCCAGCACCATTCCCCCACCTCATCTGCCATCAAGGACGTTCCTCGAGACAGGAGGAGTGCAAAATACGCAAGGAAATGCCCCATTCTCCATAAAAAGCAACAGTATGTGGGAGATGAGATGATTTCCCCCCCGTTTCACAGCTGTTTCTCTACGCTGTGTTTGCCAACCGGTGACCTCCAGCACAGCAAATTTCCCCTGTAAAGCCACAGTCACTGCTGCCACAGTTGCTTGTACACCACTACCACAGAACTAGGGCATGAAAATCAGCGAAAAGCAGAGTAAATTGACAAAACAGGTGGGGAAAAGAGGTTCTTCCAAGAAGCCAAGGGAGAAGTAAATACAATATAATTAATGGACTGGGCTCACAGAGTCCACGTTCTGGCTATCAGAAAATACAGCTGGGAAATCCCAGACAAACTCCCCAGTGCCCCTATGCTGTGGTTTCTCTTCTCCAAGCTGGTGAGCATCCTTGTCATTTTGTCTTCCCAGTGACACCTTGCTGAGAGTTCAGGGGCCTGCCCTTTCCCAGGCAGATGCTCATGGTCCCAGTGATGCCTCCGCTAGAAACCCTCACAGCGTCTTCCAAAGCGGAAAACTGTGTTGACTGGTTTTGTGATCCGTCTTAAGCCAGAAAAATGACTCAAGGTCAAAGTTAGATCCATGGTGGATCCTTTGCTTCAGCTGCATCTCCTGGTGTGTGTCCAGGCAGAGTTCTAAAAATGTCTCCAATTTCTCCCCGTGCCAGAAGGGCAGCAGGCACGAGGCATCACCCCCACACCATCCCTGCCTCTGCAAGGTGGATTAATAACGGCAGAGAACTGAGAAATGCCCTTTAACTGTCCCCTTTTGACCAGTCACTCCTGCTGGCTTAGCAGTCCAACTGATTTCTAGCCGAAGTTTCACGTTGGATGTTCTTTCCCTCAAATTATCTACCAGTTAAAATCGGGTCCATGCCAAGAGAGGGGAGTGAAAGGGCCACGCTGGATTTCAGCTTATCTTTGTACAGAGCCTCACACAATCAATACCATTCAGAGCTGCAGGGCTCCATCTTCCCATAAAACCACTAGCTGGGAAGCAAAGAGAGCAGGGAAGGGAAGGGAAATAATTGCATTGGTGATATTTTTTCCTCCTGTGTGATTAGAGCCATAGGGCACTCTGCAGTCAGGGTTAGCAAGGATTTATATGCACACATTGGAGGGGATATTCCTGTTGATATTCCTGCCAGACTCATGTTTCTTTCATTCCTCAGAGGATTTATTTTATTGGATTTTGGGTTTTTTCTTTTGCTGGATGTTATCACCTGTTTAGTTCCATCCTTTTACTCACCGCTACCACTTCCCACCTTGTCATTCTTCTTTCAACCTGAAAATCGCAGGCAAAAAACCCAACCATCCTGTCCTTTCTGGGAAGGGTTCCAGGAGCATCACGAGGATGCAGGAGCACTTGACATTTCCCCATTGTTATCAGAGAGACTGATTAGGAGATGCTATCACAGGCAGTGATTAATATGCATTCAGGACAGCTGATAAGTAGGAAAGCAATTCTCAGGCACTAGAAAAAGAACTCCTGCACAAGGGGATTATCAACAGGTACCTTTTTGCCCCATATTTAATCTGCCACATGCAGATACCTGTAAGCATCTGCCTTCTCTCATGACTGGCTGTTCCAAACCCTTGGAGATGTTCAAGGCCTGGTTGGAGGAGGCTTGGAGCAACCTGGTCAGGTGGAAGGAACATCCTTTTCAACCCAAACCATTCCATGATTGTATGATTCTATTCCCATCTGCAGCACTGGCAGTGGGAGCAAAATCAAATGCACAACCAAACCCTTCGTGTTCTCCATCAGTTTGGGGTAAATGGAGCACAACTGGTTAAAGATGCACCAAAACGAGACCAACAGCCCCATCACAGATGTGAAATCCTGAGCACAGCTGTAATGCTTTGCTCCCTGTGCACTCCCACAGCCTCCAAAGCCTGGATTGACTCCCTGTCCAAAAATGCCCAACGTTAAAACACGTCTCACTGTCAGCAGGGATTCCCAGGCACTTCCCACATGCACCAAGATCCCTGTCAGCCAAAGGAATTAGGACCAAAGGTTTTGAGAGGAGATAACCACCAGGCTCCAATGGGAGAATATGGGAATAAAACAGGCAATCCCCAGTCCTGGAGAGCTCAGGAGAGCTCAGGACAACCTCCTTTGTCTGATTCCACGCCTTGCCAGAGAAGGAAGAGGAGACCACCCCATCCCTCAAACAACCCTCTCATACAAGCTGCCATTTTCCATCCAGGCTTTGCAAATAAAGACCAAAAGAGAATATAAAAAGATAAATATAATGAATGTTCCAAAGGGTGTTTTTTTGCAGGCTGAAGGAAACCCTGCAACGCAGCAGAGCTACAGAGAGACTTTACGTCGAAGCAGCAAAGGCACAAAGAAACATCTGCACATCGTTTCATGACTTTTAACTGGCATTTTAGAGCTTGGCTAAACCAACAGCTCAGTTATGAGTCTGGCACTTCTAAAACTGGCATTCAGCACAGATGCTTATTGGAAAAATGATTTTCTAGTCAGCTTGTGCTGACGCTGGACTGCCATCAATGGGGTTATTGCTGTACTTTCTCCTGAAATTAAGAGTGATTTTCAGCCCTAAATCTGAGACTCAGCTTCAGCACAAGCTGCAGGCTCCGTGCCATGAGATGCCCTTCCCACAGCTGCAGATTTCAGAAGCCAAAGTCCGTTTTAAAGGAGTGTCAGGGACTGATATTAAAACCACACATAAAAGATGATGTGTTCCTCCATAGCCCTGCAATGTGCCCTCCTCGTATCCTAACAGATGGCAGCTTATTGATTCCCTACCTGTGCATCCATCAGGAGGTGCCTCATCAGCATCATGGCGCTTTTGAGAGATTCCTTCTCGCTGGGCAGAAAAGCATCTTCATCCTCATCCAGCGCTTTTGACTTGTTGACGATGAAATGGGAGATCTGGTCGTTCAAGGAATGCAGCGACTCAACGGCTGTGGAGAACAGAGAGGGAAAGCAAAACAGGAGTGAAATCACGCTGGAGGGAGCTGACAGAGTTTCCTCAGTTTGAGGTGAGTGCCACCTGCTTTCGGAAAGCGCAGCTGGAACTTGGTCCCCACTGCGCCTCCCTTGGCCTCTCTCCTGAGAGGAGCAGCCAAAGGCATCATAAAGATCGGTGGGTGAGGCCCTGAGCAACCTGGCCTGGTGGAAAGTGTCCCTGCTCCTGGCAGGGGGGTGTTGGAATGAGATGGTCTTTAAGGTCCCTTCCAACCCAAACCGTTCTAGGATTCTGTGGTGACGTTTCTAAGCTCAAGGAACAGGTCATGGCTAGAGTAAAAATAAGAAAATGATTTTGGAAAGTCAGTCTCTCCACTTTCAGCCCACGTGCAGGGACTCAGAACTTCAGGCTGTGTGAAAGGCCTGGCTGGAAAAACTGGCTTTTTATTAGCTAGGGTAGGAGTGAGCAAGACCAACAACTAAAATATTACTCGTTTTCTTCCTTCACGATTATCTGTATCTGAATCACTGTTAATCTTTTAAATTCCCCTTCATGTGGTCAAACCCCGGGTGTTACATGTGAGATTCTGTTCCCAGGCACGCACATCAGAAACCACCCCATCCACAGAAATCCCCCTGCAATATCACACCCTTTATGGAGCTGCAATTTCCATATGAACCCGTGGCCAAATTTATTTCTGCCCAATGAAAAGCTGCGGATTTCTACAGATTTGAAAAATCCCCCCCCTGCTTTTCAAATCCCCCCAATTTGCTTTTTGACCGGCACGGGTTTGGAGGTTTCATTTTGACCGGCGGCTCATTAAATAAATGAGGCTCAGATAATTCTTGGTCATATTTTCTCTCTCTGCTGGTGGCTCAGGCAGTGGAAGCCTTTGATAATCTCGTGGCTCAGAGTAACACATCACTGTCACACACACTGAACATCCTGCAAATCCTGGCTTGCTCAGGCTGTTTATGAATAAGGCAATGTGTTATTCAGGAGTCTCTGACAAACTGATTTTAAGAACACAAGGCAACTGCAATATACTCGCCCCAGTTCTGTCTAAAGCAGATCTTGGAACAAAATTTGAAGTAGTAAAGATTAGCCAGAAACTGCTTGTTGAGGAACAAATCTTCCCCAGACAAAAGAGCTGTAACAAATCACAGGTATGGCTCCAAAATGCAGTAGGGAAAGAGCAAAATCCTCCTTACTGAGAGGATTTATCTTTTATTTAGAAGAATAAAATAAAATCTGTGCCTTACAACGTCTTGGCGAGGGTCTGGGGAGGACTGGGGGGATCCCCCACACTCAGGGTGTTCATTGTGCCTCCTCACTAACAGAAAAGGTGTTGGAGGCTCACCTTGATGGATGGGTTCATTTTCAACCACACCACAAATCATACAATGAGTCGTGGAATGGTTTGGGCTGGAAGGGACCTTAAAGCTCACCCCAGCCATGGGCAGGGACACCTTCCACCAGCCCAGGTCTCTCCAAGCCCCGTCTAACCTGGCCTTGGACACTTCCAGAGATCCAGGGGCAGCCACAGCTCCTCTGGGCAGCCTGGGCCAGTGCCAATCTCGATGGCATAATAATTTGACTGATGGGTGGGACTCTGGTACATCACACACTGTTGTATGTCACAAGCCAGGCCACCCTCCTGCCTGTGAGCCAAACACCTCCTGCTCATGGGTCAGTGCACGTGAAGTCAGGGGTGTCCCGGGGTGACGCCCTGCACAGGACATGGATTTTGGGGGGGCAGTGTAAGGGTGATGGAAACCACGTGCAGCTGAGTGTTGGGGATAGGCTCAGGACTGCAGAAGAATTCAGAGAGTGGAAGGAAACCAAAGACATTCTCCTTGAATCTTCTACCTGAAGGATGGTGTTGTGACCTTTCCCCTGCATTCAAGGACACACATCTCTCTCTGGAGAGATGCTGGCAGCCCTCTGCAGGACTGGCTACCTGGGAAATTGCTGCCCTTGACCAATCCCCTGGGTCCTTGTGTCAAGACCACCTCTTCCTCCCCTGTGGGTCGGGTTACCTGGCCAATCTTAGGTCCAGGTGTCCCCCTGTCCCAGACTCCCCTTCTCCTACCCTTATAAACCCACCATGTTGTACCAATAAAGCAGATCAGCTTTGTCCTTCATCTTGCACGTGCCTGTGTCCTGTTTCTCTGGGATCTTACATGTGGAACTACAATTCAGGAAAAGGATCCTCCACTGGTCGGGAATTTACCCCTGTCCCATAACCAGGACAGGGGTTTGCCTTCCTGAGAGATGCTGAGGGGAGTGAATCTAAACCTTCGGTCTTAGTTTCTTCTGGATGTGCAAGAGAGCAGGGAGATATGATAAAAAAGAGCCTTGCCATAGACCAGGTCATGGTCAGACTTAGTGGTAGTTCAAATTACTGCAGGCCAGCTCAGAGCAACGGGAGGAAACGCTGCTGTTCCCTTCTTGTCAAATCCCTGGATTGATTCGGTTTGGACTAGTCCTGCAGTCAGAGGTGGCTGAACATGGAGTGGAAATTGCTGCCTTGAAGGAGGGAAGACTTAGTAAAATAAGGTTATTTTATTCAGTCGCTGCTTGCCAAGATATTTCCCTAAAACACAAAATTTTTGTTTTACTCATGCTTTTTAGAACGAGGCGAAGGCTTTTTGGTTTGAGACTATAACAAATTCTACGGTTTCACAATCTGTTTTTTAAAAAGTTATTTCTGACTGACAAATTGCAAATCATCAATCTTTCTTATTCCTTGCTTCATTTCTGAGATATATTGACAGTTATGAGTCACATGAAAAAAGAATTCGCATATCTAAGTGGTTACTGGAATTGTTAATACAGTCAGCTATGATTTGCCACAGCACTGGATAAAAATGCATTTATGGAAAAGATCTCTGAGTGGGAGCCCATTTTGAACAGACAGTAAAGAGTGTCTTGCCTTGTCTATCCCCTCTTTTCTTCCAAATTTCGGGAAGTCTGCTACATCTAATTTGTAGATGGTTCTAAAAATTACATTTAAAAAGAGAGCTTGGAGGTTTTTTTATCCATTTTCTGAACACTCTGAATTTAACAGGCTGACATCTGAGATTTGCTAAAGAAACTCATTTAAGCTACAAGAAGAAAATACCACTTCATATTTTCTCTTCGGTTGCTTCAACTCTATTTTTTTCCAATGGAGTTAACCAACAGAAAGACGCTGACCCTGAAAATATACATACCCATGATCTGATGTCATTGCTTTACTACTGATCAGACTCTCCGAAGTCCAGAGGTTGCCTGTGTGGTTCCCACAGCTGTTTCCTGCAGCTTCTTGCTTTGAGTCTGGGTAAGCAAATAACAAACTGCTGGCATTCAAATGGAGCCCTAAAGTCAGAGATGTTGCTCACTTACCTGTTTAAGCTATGTACTATCTAAGTACACTGCTTAATTAAAGTAATAGTGCGAACAATCAAGCTTACAGGGGTGGTTTTTTCCAGTGTTTATTAGGCTGTAAAGACTGTGCATGTGCTTTTTCCCAAATGTTAATGAGGATTCCTTGTCACCTGCGAGGGGCATAATCCAGATGAGTGTGCTGTCTGCTAATTTGCCATTATAAATTCCAATCTGAAAGCGGTCAGGGGAGCGAACATTTGACCCAGTCTAAAATCGATGTAAACAGTCAGCTATTGACCACGTTTATCACATACTTCAGGAGAAAATTTAGTATCAAACGGAGCAATTAAGTTTGGCTCCTCCACATCTTACAACTCATACTTTTGCAGAGATGTAATTATTTTAAGAATCCAAAATAAATTTAAACTATCGCTTACTTCTGACAATCCCAAACCTTAAACTTTCCGAAACTGGATTTGATCTTACCTTCTTTTCAGGCTTGGAGAATATTTCAGAAGCTGGTTGTGCCTGCTATTTTATCTTCACGAGACGTTTTTGAATCAGCCCAAGTCCTTCAAGGATGCACAGGAACCGTTCTCGCAACAGTTCTGGTTTGATTATATTGACAATTGTGACAGCAAACACTTGTGACCATACAGCAACGGGTGACAAAAGAATAGCCTGGGCTTTCCATACGAGTTACCACTGAGAACAGATGAACTGTCACAGCTTTTAGCGACAAAAGTCATGTCCATGCTGCCGAGATTCCAATTAGCCAACCCTGAACACGGCCCATTTGTCAGATTTTAGGCAGCGAGCAGCGCTGGTAGCTGGAAGCAAGAGACACTTCTCTACAGGGAAAGCTATTACTGGCATAACACGGGGAAATATTCAGTTGTTCCCTACGAGCTATATAACTTCTGTTTCATCAGCAAGTATGGCAGAAAACCTGGCCAGGCTTCCTGCTTAACAATTGCAGCACAGCTTTCTTTCATCAGATTTTGATAACTTCGTCCGAGACGGGTACCAGTCTCTGGATTTTGACATTGCCAATTTAACACAACTCGATAAAATCTCCTAAACGGATTAAAAGACTCCGATAAGTTTCACCTTTTCAATTTTTCTCGATGCTTTGTGTGAGTGCCCTAGGGCACAATAGGAATATTAATAATAATGTCTAAGGTAACGCAGATCTGTCTGCCAAAACACACCATTTTCATTCTTTGTCTCTGTTTTGTTTTCACTTATTTTCTCTGTCAACAGTGGGTGTTGAAGTACAGAAGCAGACACGTCCCTAATATTTAGCTTTTTCAGGAAAATGTCTGCCACTAAATTGTGTGAGCTTCTACAAAACTATGACTGAAGCTAGTTATTTAAAAATAAATCGCAGGATATTTTTTCTTTAAAATTAATAAATGTACATGGACTGCAGTTCAGCAGAATACTTAAACATACATCTTTCCATAGTCTGACTTAGGTTCCAAAACCAGATTTGGACAGTATTTTTGAAGCAACACCATGTGGTAAAAACTATGGAAGTACTGGGAAGCGATTTCTTTCATAGGAAAAAAAAAAGGATTAATGTGTACTAGTTAAAAGACTAGTGCTTTTCTCTTGTTCAACCATTTTATGTGCATTCTCTGAGCCTGCTGCTTAAGTCCCACTTCACTTACTGAAGTCATTGCTTCTTTTACAAAAGGCCAAATGTTGGAGGCAAGGAATACTTAGAGTGCAATAATTAAAGTTATAGTGGATATCAAAATACCTCCCTCTCACTTATAAGGCAGGATGGCTTGAGGAAGGAGGAAAGGGGTATAATGCATGGATTTAAAATTCCATTCCTCATTCATTTGGTAAGATGTTTTTTATTTCAAGTCGAATCTTTCCACGATTCTCAATAATCTAACTGAGTCGAATCTAATCTAATCATGTCTTCCAGGACACTCCTTTTTCTCTTTGGTAACATCATCCCTTGCTGGTCAGCTGCTCAGACAAGAACAGAACTAAAATTCCATTTGCTCCTTAACAGTAGTGAGCAATGATTATTCATTAAGTCTGAGAAACATCTTTAATAGGATTTCTGCCTGACCCGATCATCTTTCACTGCCTTCTGGAAAGGTTTACCAAGAGATCCTATTTTTCAAACTCCATATTCCAAATTGAATCCGGAGTCTAGTTTCTGTTAACATTAAGTAAGACAGAAAGTTAGATGCAAGTTAGATAAAACTCTTTCATGATCAGAAAGTTCAGGATGACATCCATTTCCTGACTTTCATCGAGTTTCTCATGCAAGTTCTGCTACAGATGACAAAGAGGGATTCTCTAATTTGCATTGACATGTACCTTGGCCACAGAATTAGGAAGCTTCTCCCAGTGTTCTGGTTATGTTTGCTTTTTTACCTTTATTTTGTAATTCATTATTACGATCCATTGTATAAAGGAAAAATTTCACTTATTCCTTGTCAAAGGTTTGTAGATGTTACAATATTCCCTATAGGCATTCTTAACAGTTCTTTCAATCCTTCTTCAAGAACATCCTCTCTAATCTACAAAACCTCTCAGGTTTTTTTCCTGAATCACATTGAGTTCCCTGATCCCCTTTCCAGTATTCGAGCGCCAAAATCTGTGTCCAGAATTCCATGAGCATCTCACCAAAGCCAAGGAGAAAGATGATCACCTCATTGGGCTGGGATACAATAATTCCACCACACGGAGTCACTTGCTGTTTTGGCTGCTTCAGGTCTTCACTGCAAGGTTTTATTTGCCACGCTTGGCTGTCTCTTTGGGCTTTCCAGGATGTCCCTGCTATGGAATTGCAGTGCTTCAAAGCATAACAAAGCATGACTTGGAGTATTGGAAGAAGATTTTAATTCTTAGTATTTTCGCTCATATTTCTAACACTTAAGAGGTTTGGGGGCTTTTTTTTGGTATGATTTCTCTGTCTTTGACTGGAGTATAAACCCACCAAATTTATTATGATATTATATGCTGATATATGAAATATAAGAAATATTTATTTTCTGCTTCCTTTAAATTTCACTGTTAAAGCATGCTGGCCTCCTGTTCATGGCAATTTTTGCCTGCATCCTGTTGTTAAGACAGTGATTGTACCCGAGATAATTTCAATACATTTTTAACGAGATTTTGTGAGTATTTTGCAAAGTCTGTTGATACATCAAACTCTAAAGACAAAATAAGTGCAATCCCAGAAGGACCTTTCCTATGTCTACTTTTATAAGGATTTTGCTATTGATTGAGACTGTGAAACAGAGAGTAAAAAAAAAAATTAATAAATTCAATTTAGATCAGACCAAACGGTTGGGAGGGTCTGTAAAGGGGAGATTAGAACTGAAAATGGCGATAGAAAAACATCACCAAATGTTGGATAAACATTCTGAAATCAGTGAGGTGACATCCAATACAGGCAGATCTCTAGATGGAAACACCGACACACTGAGAATTGATCAGCTGTGCAAAATCACTGCAGATAATTATCTGGCCATAAACTGAGTAGGAATCACTCCACAAATGTGATGCTGGATGAAAAAAAAGCAAAAGCTATTCTGAAGTGTGGAACAGGAGTGTCATCCTAATTGCACCACGACTTTTAGTACTGCTGGGGCTCTCCAGGACCCCTGCACTCCGTTTGCAACCTCACACTTAAACGTGTGGACAGCTTGGAGAAACATGAGAGGATGCCAGCAAGGAAAACACAAGGTTTAGAAATGAGAGACAGATAGAATTCGTTGCTAAAGAAGCAGCTGAAGGTAATAATCACCTGCGAGAAATGTGGTAATGAAAAAGACAATGATATGCAGGTTTTTATTTCCCTATTTCTACTTATAATAAAAAGGAAGAAATGGGTCTGTTTGGAACACATAAGATTGTTCTGATGTCAGAAAGGCCTTTTGATTTATAGGAAAAGAGGTTGGGAGCAGGCTGGAAGTTTTGCAAGCTTTTGCCAGAAGACTTTGGGAAAAAGAAGTAAGCTATTCCCTAATCTGAGTAAGGAGAACTCCTCTTGGGCTCCCTATAGTCATCTGTCTCTATTCAGAGTGCTGTTTCCACCTCTCAGAACTAAAGCAATATAATATAATATTGTATTATATATAATTCACTGAACCCTTTTTGGTTCAGCAGAGTTTCCCTGAGGTGAAGGTAGAGATCTGGGGAAAACACACCTGTCTCCAGGTCAGCCTGACCTGGGGAAGGGTGACAAAAAACTTTGGGCTCCCAAGCCGGGCATACAGATATAAAAGGTTTTCTTTCCTTCTTTAACATCCACACCACCTTTTCTCATTTCTCTTTTTCACAGAACAAACTTGATAAAAGGAGGAAAAAAAAAAACAAACCCACAGTGCGGACAGCTCAGTCATGTTTTGAATCAGTGAGATAATTGTCATGATCATTTATTACCTGGTCTAATTTCTCATTAGTGTACTTTTCTTCTTGATATCTTCAAATATTCTTTCATTCACTGTTTTTTCTTTAACTGAAATTACCTCAGTGCACATTCAGTCGCTTTTATCTTTGTCCAGCTCTGCTCATTTGTATATAATTCCCTCAATTTCCAGAACATTCTTGCTGCCCTCCATTCTTTGAGTAGACATTTGGGGAAGATGGACCGGCTGCTTGGCGTTTTCCTTTCTTTATTAGCAGGATTACATTGTATTATACCTTTCAGGAGTCTCAGCATCCTTGAACTTCAATATCTACTGCTCTGGGAATCCATTCTTTAGCATGCACTGAAGGACTAATGGGCATCCCTGCTATTTAAAACCAGCTCATAGTGTGAAAAATTGAAGTTATGAAAGTTAGATCCATGCTGAGCATTCTTTGTCTAGAATCTTTACTTTCATGACTCATGAAATTCTCACTTGTGTATTTCAATTTTCGTATTTAAACTCCATTATTTTGCCGCCTTGCAAATACAAAGGACCTATATCCAGGCCTTATATAGCCTTCTATATATGTTCAGGAATTATAACCAGTCCTAGAAATTATTACATAGGTCAGGAGAGAGATAGTCCCAAAGCTCCACCACAGCTCATTTGAGCTGTCGCTGTTTTGTTGAGGTGGGTGACGGGATTCAGGTGAAAGCAGCATGAAGAATTCCTTCTGCGCCAGCTGCCAAACTGGGAAACTGGGAACCCCCTCTTTGCATTTTTCACACTGTTTCTCAGATGAAAAGCAATCAGAGAAGCAAATGGAGAACCAAGGCTGGGCATTAATTTGCACTGGCCACCCAGAAGGGTTTGGCCAGCTTGGAATGTTTAGGTGTGTGGTTATTGTAACAGTCACTGGATCATTCCATCATATTACCGATTTTACCTGAATTCTTCTGTGGCCACCTCTCACCAGTACTGGAGTTTCTTGCAGCCCTTAAATTTGTCTATCCACACACCATTCCCACAAAGCCACTGTTACTGCTTTCCAGGTAGATGTCATGCTTAAAGTCATAAAGGTTTGTGGCAAATCCCAGGAACCCTGACCAACAGTCACAGAGTGATGGCACATGCAGGATGTTATATGTCACTTCAGATTATTGAGAGCAGAAATACCCGAGGGTGGAATGAAATGAAATAACCTTTAAATAAAATTAAAAACCCCAAAGAAATTCTCATCTGATGTGGCCACTGAATGTGCTCCTCACCTTTGATCTGAAACACCTCTTTTTAGCACTGGCGGTCCCTTTAATGAAACAATGCCAGTCAGTTGTACAGAAAACTGGACATAGCAGTCCCAGCTAATAAAACCTGGAATTTGTTGGGAGTGTAGATATAAAAGTTCATGACTGAGTGGTTTAAAGAGTAAAGTTTTTATTTGTGCTAGGGATCCATGAAAGACAGGCAGCAAGAGAGGTGAAACCATGAGGTGCAGAGGTGTATGTCATCAGGTAGATGCAGGCAAATGGAACTGCTCTAATTTTAATTTAAAATAAATTCTTACCACAGCTGTGTTTACCATTACACCGCTGTCTGCAAAATTAACACATGTAGTACTCCTGGAAATCTGGATTTTTACAGATACTGCAGCCTTCGCTTGTAAAACAGTAAACACAGTTCGCACTTGTCAGCCTTGGAAACGCCCCTTGAACCTTTTAAATTATGGAAATTATGAAGCTGTAGAAATGTAAATAGCCACAGGAGGGGGAAATCTATTAATACTATCACATTCTTGGTTGACAAAAGCAAAGAAGGACCGACAAACAGCACGGATGCTGCCTGGGCATTGTCTTATGGGGAGATCCAGGAATGTTGGGTAAGGGAAGTAACACCCCGCTGTCCAATCTTTAACTGGCTCTGGAGGAACATGTCAGATGGTGCAGCAGAGAAAGCCATGTAGATGAAAGCAGGAGACAGTGGGCACAAGCAAAGTCAGTTTACGAGTCATGCAGTGTTGAGACAACAAAGCAGAGACCGGAAAATGCAACGCAGCAACAAAGCAGAAAGTGCCTTAAGTGGTTGTACGGAGTGAGGTGGACTTGCAATAATTAAAAAAATATTTTTCTGTGACCTCCTGTAAAGCTTCTCTGTCTTCAGATTATCAACTTCGCTGTATTGATAATTCTGTAAGCAGAAAGGAAAAGCAGGAGCTACTGTCTTTATTGTGTACTCATTGGTACAGGAAAGAAATCACAGGTGTGTGTTAAAGAAATATTGTATTTATTTTTTTTAACACTGCAGTGACACTTAGACCACTCAGTCAAGCCAGACATGAGTGGGTAGCGGGAATTGCACATCTGCATTATTTCTTACCTATTTTACCTGTTCAGTCACCTCCAGTTTTCTTCCTGGGGTCTGATGGGGGCTCCAGATGTGGGCTCGGGTTGCAGAATTACCAAGAAAGTGGGCTAATATAAACATGCAGTTGGCTGCTTAGGAACTAGGTGAAGTTGAGACTGATTTATAGGAAATTTGAACATGTGTTCCTACTAGAGGAATGAGCAGAGTTGGTGACTCATTCCTGTATGGAGACAAGGTAACAACTGGGAAGATAGATACCTTTATTTTCCAAATCCTTTGAGTGGACCCTAAGTCAATCCTACTAAAGAGACAGTAAATATTGTAAGATCTGATTAGTGTGTAAGCTGATGGCTTTATAACCCTAAAATCTTTATGACCCATCTCTGTAGGCAGGAAGGGTATGTTTTGACTTTGTCCTGGATTACAGTCTGCAGTTGCGAGAGAATGACTGACAGCTTAGAAAATCAAACCAGCATTTTTTGTACACAGACACGTGTGTGTCTGTGTATGTATTTCAATCCATAAAATCTTAGAAAATTCAAAAGCAACCTGAGCACCACGTTGCTTGGTTCATATGCAGATTTTATTCATGCAAAATTCCTGTTTGGTTCAGAAAAATTGGAAAAGGATGGCAAAGACCTGTCCTTAATCATCAGAATAACGTACATTGCACTGTAGCAATGTCCCTGATTGGTCCATACACAAAACTCTTAAATATTTAGCCTTCATCTTTCTGCCAGGATCTGAGTCCTCAGAAAACCAAGGCTGGCAAACGAGTAAAACTAAAAATAATTTTCAAATGCTTTGCTTTAAAGTCATTTATCAAAATTTGGGAGCCAAAAGCAGCTTCAGCCTGTTACCGCAGATCGAGGTCTGCTGGAGGCTTTCATCAGGCTTCCCTCTAAGCACATCAGTCATACTTTAGATATAAATTTGTCTGCGAAATTTCAGAGAGCAAAATATGTGTGTTGGTCCTTGCAGGACGAGGGCTTTGAACTGTGGGTGAAACTTTGCAAATTGTTTTGTCACCGAATTGTTTTACAGGAGTTTATGAAACAAAATTAATTAATTTACAGCATATACTAATTGCAGGAAACTTTGCTCTTTAAACAGGACTGTAAAGGCCTCAAAAATGTCTTAATCCAATGGGGTAAACAGTATAGAAAGGATCCAAAAGTATTGCAGCTGCACGCCGTTCTTCAGTCATTTTTAAGCTCATTATTACTGCTTATTTATAAATCCCTAGAAATAGGTGTTTCTAATAGATCTGCTGACAGATCCTGAACCAGAGGCACACAAATGGCACACTGTAATTAGACAGGGGGAGGGGGAATGAGTCTGATGTTCTGCCAGAGCTCATTAAAACGGGTTGTGCACTCCAGTGCACAGAACATCGCTCATGACTGGTAACAGAGGAGCATGCTGCTAGCTGGATAGGGAGGAGAACATGGAATTATTTTGCTAAAAACTGGGGGGAAAAAATTGGAGAAGAATGGGGAAGTAAAAAGAAGAGTGACTCTTCTTTTCAAGGACTGA
This sequence comes from Pseudotriccus pelzelni, assembly GCA_035584735.1. Classification (NCBI taxonomy): domain Eukaryota; kingdom Metazoa; phylum Chordata; class Aves; order Passeriformes; family Tyrannidae; genus Pseudotriccus; species Pseudotriccus pelzelni. The sequence continues at coordinate 11,720,644 of JAWMRA010000005.1, forward strand.
GATAATGCTGCTCCCGACCCTATGTTGGTAAACCAAAATGCAATTGTGCTTTACCATTTATTAGCAGGGCAAAGGTTTACTGCCCAGAAGTGCCAAGGCCAGAGTCAGTGTCTTTACTGCCTAATCTGACTGGCATTTATTTGGCAAGGTGCAAAAATTTCTTGGCAGACCTGGTGGTTGCACTTGCTAATCAGGTGCTATATGTTGCTGTGCATTTATGCTTGCCATCACAAAAAGATGTGCTGTGGTGCCTAGAGCTGCCTATTCTTATTAAAGGTGATGCAGGTTTAGAAAGCATTTGATTTGGAGGTAACTTTCTTGCATTCTTGCTCATCCTTGCTTTCTAACCTTTCATGGTTAAGTTTGAAAGTGAACCTTTCAGTTTTTGACCCCGAGGGATGCTCTTAATGTGTGGATTAACACACATCACCTCTTGCTCCGGCAATGCCAAGCCAACAGAAATTGCTACCTGGCACCTTGGCTTTGCTGGGTTTACTTTGGCCAGACAGGGTGGACACCCTTGCATATGGTAGCAGAAGAGAGGGGAAAAAATGCTGTTGAATGCAGCAACTGACTCATTAAACTTATTCTGCAAACAAACGTTCTGGAGTTCACGGAGAGGTAAAAAGCAGTGAAGCAGGGGCATGTGCAGCAAAACAGCCTTAGGTGCATTGAAACCACTAAAAAAAAAAAAGTAAATACTGTGTAAAATACTAAGAAACAAATGAGAGCAGATGTAGACTTGAAAGGAGGGGTTACTATTTAGTAACCAATTAACAAAATTAGTGTAATGACGCTTTCTGTTAAAAATGCAAGAATATTTCCCTTCTGTTGAGTCCCACATAAGAGGAAGCTTTGGAGAGTTTGAAGGCTACTTCAGTCACAGCATGTCAGAATAGGAGGCCAAATTTCAGCACCTCTTCTGTGCAGGTCTTGAGGGACAATGTAAGTCTTTAAAGGCCTAACATTATCGATTTAAAACATTGTCAATTTTGGCTTTCATAAACGTCATCTTAGCCAGTATAAGGTATTATTATTCTGTAAATTCTGTAGCAAGCAAAATATCCTTCTCATTTATATAGGGCAGGGGAGAAGATTTGTCCCCAGTCAGATGTTTGGTTGAGCTGAAGAACTGAACAGAAGTCTCTTGAGTCCTGGTTCAGTTAGTAAATGATATCTCCCAGTAAATTAGGTTTGGGATTCCTTGTTTGATTGCTATTCCCATATCCTATGGACATACTGTGCTCATACTACAGGAACAATGTTATCCCTGTTCATTACTTTTTGATCAGGGATAAAAAAATCCTGGATCCAGGTCTGATTTCAGATGTTATCCTATAAATACAGTGGAAAACCAAAGTTTATAACTTTTTCTCAGTAAGAATGGGTGAATCCAGACTTGTGAGCCACTGCTAATCCAAATCATGACCAAATGACCACATGTGAACATCCATGGTGAGATGAGGTACTGACAGAAATGCTAATGCAAAACAAGCTCCTCTCTGTTCTAGAGAAAGCAAAGAGCAGAACCACCTCTAGGGTTTGCTTTGGTAGCTGCTTTGGAGTTGGTGGTCCCATGTAGATTGACATTTGCTGAGAATCTGGGATAGAGATTCCCTTGTACGTGGTAATTTGGGACTGGACAAACCAAGACAACCGTGGAAATCACGGCTACTTGGAAAGGAAAGGTTTCAGCTGCTTTACAATACTTCCTACATTTACTCTCTTCCTTCTGCACGGAGTTTCTCTCTGTAAATGTATGAACAGGTGTTAAGATGAACCAGTGAAGAGGTTACAGAACATTAATTGCTGCTTTGAAGTGTTATCTCTAGGGAAAGTAAATTAAAACATAAACAAAGCAAGTAATAAGTATGCTCCTGAGGCAACAGATAAGACTTGCTTAGAGAAGTTTCAACACCAAGTGACCCAGCATTTTACCGCTGCTGAGGGAGCAGAAAGGCTGTATCACAAGAGGCCATTCCTGAAATCAGGGAAGTATGTGAAGTGGATACCAATTTCTTAACAGGTTCTTCTGAAGTGGGTAGTTCAGAGCTGTTCCACCAGATCTCCACCAGAGGACTATTCTTTAATTAGCTGACTCTGCGGGTGTCTGTCCAAAGGGGTGCTGTGGCTGTTTTGTACAGTGTATCTGGAGGCCTGGCACACTCTTTGTGTGGTAAACTTGTCCATCTGCTTACCTGAGAGTTCTTTACCTGAGTAAACTAGGATGCTTGGTTGCAACTCTGTCCCACCCGAGAGAGCACTCGCAGCCTTGAAGTTTACATGAGAGGTGAATGGAGTCTGGATAGAGGTGAAGAAACTAATCTTTCTTTGGCAAGAATAGGGTACAGGAAAAGGTTTTTATCCAGTACATGTAAATCTGACTCATTTCTTCTAATCACAGGGCTCTCTTGAGCTTTAGTTGTACGGCATGAGCCGTTCAGAATCAAAGTGCTGCGGTGACGGACGTCAGTTATCGTGATGAATTCCCAAGGTTTATGTCAAGCTCTGGATTCCTTGCTAGGTTTTGGTCCTATCTGGTGATTTTTGTTTCAGTTCTGGCATTTGACATTTCATATTAATAAATGGTGTTTGTGAGACAGTGGGCATTAATATCAGCGTGGGTAGGAGCTTTACTGGCCCTGACATTTGATGAAGAGCTCATCTACCTACATAAATCAGCTTGGTTACTGGAAGACTTTGTGATGTGTTTATTTCTGAACAATAACACAAGCCAAACAGATACATCAGTAAAGGGAAAGAAAGAACATATCAACAGGAGTCTGAGTGGGGAACAAATACTGATGAGAATGAAACCTTATCTCAGGTTGCAGGAGGTGGTGTTCCCTGCTGCCAACAGCTTTCACAAACCAAAGAGGGAGAAATGTTTTGTAAAAATTATGAAGAGGTTGGGAGACCCCCTTAGATAACCATCCACCTACATGTAGCTGTCACTGAAAGACCAAACAGCAGGAATAGAATCCAATAAATGCTTATTCTTCACTGCGGGCAAATGTCAGCCATGGGGCTTCAGCGAAATGAGCAAGCTCTGTCTTGAGTAAATATATATATATTAATAGCTTGGAGCTGCACTATCAAAGAAAAACAGCTGAACAGCAGAACAACAAAACAAAGAAGCTCTGAGGCCTTCCACTGCCTACAGCAATATGCAGTTGAAGATGAACACTCTGCTCATTTCCATTCTAAACTAAACTCTATCTTCAATGCCATCAATATTATCAGTGTCATTACTGAACTGCAGCGTGAATTTGATGCAATAACTATTAATTAGACCATTTTGCCCTCCTCCAACAGCAGCCCCAGTGCATCAGTTCCTAATGGAGTTTATGTTATTTTATTTTGATTTTGCTCAGAGCAGCCTTTCTGAATTCTAAGTTCCTGTAAGGTAATTGAAAGTACAGCAAAGGTTATAGAATACCCTTCATACTTTACCAGCTCATCTGCTTCACAACATTACACATCAGCAGCATAAACAGCCAACTCAATAATGAAGAATGCTGACATAAAAAATAGCACCCTACAATCACACACTCTAAGTCTTTTCACTCCTCTCTCAGTGGTCAGCAAGGTGAACAAAACTGGGAATGTCAAAGAGAGAGTGCAAAGCAGTTAAAACTTCACTTTCAGAGGCAAGAACCACTCGCCCTTAAGACCTCATCAGCTGTTCCGTTTGTCTTATACCCCGATGATTGTTCTGTACAGCTCTGATACTTCTGGGTTAGTTTAAATCTAATAGGGTGGGGGGCTTTTTTGCCAGCCTATAGGTAAATTTAGCATGCCATCTAACTTGCTGGCTCAAGTCCTTCCACTGGTACACAAAACATCAGTGAGTTAATTTGCATTGTAGAAGCACAGGTTGCTGCATCATCACTCTGCACAGGGAATGATGCACATCTGCCTGTGCTGACACTGCTGTGGCTTCTGCCTCCTTTAGTCATTGAGCAGGGATAGGGCAAGGAATACACATCTTTTCTTATCTACCTCTGTCTCATCTGCTCCTTTGTGTTTTCACAGTCCCCGTCACCAACAGAGCTCAGCTGCTCAGCTTCAGCAAAATGAAAAAAAAAAAAAGAAGAAATCAGGGTTTCTTCTGAAAACCCAGCTCCTTCAGTCTGTTGCAGGAAGCAGCCACAAAAAGCGTTGCAAAGATTTCCTAATATTCCCACCAACGTTTTGCTCCCTTTTCCTAAGCTGTGGAGATGACAGTTGTTTTCCACCAATCCATGAACATGTAAGCTGATGTTTGCCCATAATTTTGGAAGGGGGCAACGGGTTCTATTGATCATTGCTATTGTAATACTTGCTGCTACTGTGGGTGAGTTTCTGCTTCCTCACTCAAATTATCTAAAGTTTAAGGGCTAACCTGTCAACCAAGGATGTCTTTATGTCTCAGATAGATAGGTAGATAGGTAGATATTTTGAAGGAAAGCACACTCTGGCCAAATTTCTTTTCAGTAATTAGTGAGATATGTGGGTTTGGATTTTTCTAACAGAAAAGAAACTACAATGGAACCCTTTTTTTTTTTTAACTGCAAAATGCCATGGCTCATATTTGGTTCCAGTCTCTGCTTTTCAGGTTGATCATAACCACTAAGCCAACATGTAACTGGATTGCATTGCACCAGACCCAGCAGCTTCTGTGCAAGCAAAACCCTCCACTGACTCCCACTGACTTAAGGGAAGTATCTTATTGCTACTGATGATGAGTTTGAGTTCCTACAAGTGCGAAGCTTTAGGTCCAAACGTGCTGAGAGGCTTAAAAATATCTATGAACATAACTACAGATAATCAGTGTTGCTGAAATGTCGGAGAAGTAACTCAAAAAGTGTCATGATGCAGTTTCCTTATCGCTGAAGTTATCCCTGAATGGAAAGAGAACTACAGGGGCTTCCATGATCTTTTTATAAAATCATTATGGCTTCATCCCTTTAGAACACTTGATACTCTTGGCTCCCCGGAGTGGAACAGGAATGAAGGGAGCACGTAGGATACTTAGCCCCGAAATCTTTGATTTGGAGATTCAGTACCAGTTTTGCCCGAGTGATTTATGAGGTTGATGCTAGGAAGGAGCCTGGAGGATTTAGCCCTCTATGTCTCTCTGGTTTGGACTCACAGGTATTTAAAACTCCATTATTGTCTTAGTAAAGCTGTGTAAGAATTTGCTGAAAATGCTGTTCTCCCTCGATTCTCAATGTCTACAGGATATTTCTTATGATAAATATTAATAATTTTCAAGGACATGGATGAATGCATTTTTATAATTATCAAAAACCAGACATACTGGTTTAGTGTTTAAAATTAATTATAGTATGGAAACTAGCATTCCATAAGGGAATTACATTAACTCATCAGAGTGAGTTCATTTTGCCTTTCAATTTACATTTGTTAAATTTTATTTACTGATTTTGTATTTAACCTCTAAGCACTTAGTGAAATCTCAAATTTTTTGTAACTAGATAACTTTATTCCTGGATGTTTGATTTGATGTGTATTTAATTTACGTCACCATATATTTGAACCTGTTACAAGATCCATAAATACTAATAACTTAAGAGGAAAATAAGAGTAACGAGCTTTCAAAAAGTTCCTGCAGTTGCAACATTATTTATGGCATGAGAATGGAAAATTAGTATTTAAGAATTTTAGATTAGTTTTCTTTCTTGATACTTCAGTTTATCCTGCTACTGAAAGGCAAGGGTGACCAAGAACTAGAAACAATTAGACATTGCTGATTTCAGGGCCAGCTAAATGTTCCATCACCTTATCTGGTTCTCCTGTGTACTACCATAGGGATTATTCCACCCAAAAAATGGTTTTCATTGGCCATGCAGCATTATCTGCAATCTTTCTCATAGTGGGAATGATGATCTGATTACACTTAATTGCAGAAGCCTGTGATAAATGGGAACCAGCTGTTTAGTCAGTTTTATCAGGTACCTCTCAGCGTTTCACCTGTACTTTGCAGATTTCTCTGTTGCCATAGGGACTGATTCCAGCTTCCCAAACCTGCAGCACCGAGACAGGGGCGAAGGTTACAGGTTATGGCTTTAAGTGAGCTGGCCGTGGAAGGATCTCTGCCGACACCACCTGTCTGCAAGGAGTTCCAAGCTCGTCTGGTGCACGAGAGAACAGCAACAAAAACTGGCGGCGGGAAAAACTCAGGTAAGGGTTGATGTGTGTTGGAGAGCACCAGTGGGGTAGGATGTTCTCTCAGCATTATTAATGTGAACAAAATGCAGGAAGGCAGTACAAGAAAAGTCAAAAGTATCGTAAAGGAGGGTTTTGATATTCAATGTGGAGAAGCAGGAAGCCAGGAAATGGAGGAAGAGCCTGTACCACAGCTGCTCACATGACACACCTGCTTTGACTGAAGGTATTTTCTTTCTGTTTGTAGAGATAAAGGCTTATTCATTCTAATACTGCTGGTGCACTTCTGTCTGACTCTCTCAAACACTGATGAAAATTAATAAAGAAGTTGTCTAGCCTTTGGAGAGTTCATAAGGATTTGCCCTTTTTTTCTTCGTGGTGATATGTCTTACTGCAAGGGGAGGAGACACTTTTTCCTTAGATCGCCCCGGTGATCACAGCATGGGAGAACAGTCCATAATACTTCTGAAGAATTATTCCTTCATAAAATCATGTGAAAAGCCGAGTCTGAAGTAAAGTATTTTTTCATTGGAAGCCCCACTGTACCAAATGCAGGCCATTGTGAAGGTCCTCAGACTTGTGAGTTTTCAGTTTAATGATTAGTGAGGGACTCACAGCAGTTCCACTGTTATCATCTCTTCAGCTCCACAATCTTTAGCTGAATCCTAACCCACTGTGTCTTTTGGAAGTGGTTTAGGAACTGCAACTCCCTGCAGAGTCTCTTTTAGAGTCTCCAAAGGGTTACTAACACATAACAGAATGGACACTATTTTAAGCGCAGCTCTGCAAATACGAGCTCTCAGCTCTAATGGCTTCTACTTTAGAGTCTCCACCCAGTCTCTCCAGTTTTTTAAAGATTGGTTTGCTTCTATTAGCGAAAATAGCACTGATAGTGGGCACCCTTGACTAGTCTCCCTCGAAAGTCAAAATTGAGATAGGATGGTGACATTAGCACGCATCCCTGCTCAGAACAGTGCAACGGATGCAATACATTTACAGCAAATTCTGAAATTTCCATCCTAGTAAAGAGAAACTGCCATTCAATCCAGTGAAATGCTTTCTCAGCGTCAAAAGATGCTATTACCACAGGACTGGCATCATTTTTCATCTTAAAGAGGATATTAAATAAGCACAGCAAATTCGTGCAGGTGAGCCTACTGTACTAAACATAAAATAAAACCACGCATTGTTCAGGATGAATTATTTTAATGCTTATACCTCCAGTCAATTGGCCAATAACTTTGCCAATTTGTTAATACCTGCATTTAGGAATAAAAGGGATCTATGTAACCTGTATTGCTCTATGTTTCAGTCTGTTTCAATGTTGCCACAATCAGCACACTTCAGTCTGCGAAGTATCTGCTGGTCAGCACCTGGTTTGCATAATGTGGTGTCACAAAGATGGAAAAAAAAAACCCCAGCAACATCAGCTGGCAAAAAAATAAAAAAGGCAAGAAGAAAAGGTTCCCCTTTTCCTCTTTTGAAATGTGAAGGCTAACCTTGCCTAATGATTGCAAGATTTGTGAACAATTCACCAGCAATAGACTATAAAAGTGATAGGTCAGTCCACGTGTACACAAAGACTAAGCAGCTTTGGGTGAGATGAAAGATAAGACAGAGATCCAGCTTAGATCAAGAGCTGCATTTTCAAGACAGCACAGCATGCTGGTAGTAACATCTTTATACAGAAATACTCAGGTTTGAGTTTAGGAACATATTTTAATCACGCAGATTTGAATACATAGCCTCCCTCTTCATGGATCTTGAGCTCCAGGCAGGGTGCAGCAGAGATGTTATTTCCCTTTGCACCACTTCTTTATTAAGATTCAGAAATGATATTTCACTTACATTAGGTATGGTTGGGGAGCATCTATTGCATACTATGCTTTCTCAGTGTACCATCTTCTGCTAAATCCTAATTAGCTGGCTTGAAATGTCAGCAGCCATGGGCAGCTTTAGGCCCCAAAGCTTTCATTTCTGTTTGTGTGAGTGAAACTGTGCAGATCAGACTTAATACTTTTCTTAATATCTTGCTTGACTGTCTGTGATGATGTTTAAGACCTTGTTTATCCCTGACACACCCTCCAAAGTTCTTCCCACCCTGCACTGTTTTCCATATTTGCTGAATATACTCTTCCTGCCCCACTCTAATCCCTTCCTGTTCCTCTCTTACCCTTCAAATATGTAAAGCTGTAAAATAGAGCAGCCTTTTTTCTGGATATTGGTTAATAATAGCCAGACTGTGAAACTAAAACTTACAGTACTGCATTTCTAATTAATCAAAAAAAGACCTGCTGTAATAATACAGCTACAGACAAGTAGCTGTGCTAGCAATCAGCCAGTGCTCTGCTGGAAAGCAACTTGCCCAGCAGACCCATCATTAGCCAGTCACATCATGGACCTCTGCATGGCTTGGATTGGGTGGGTACACGGTGGAGCAGATGGTAGGAAAGAGTAGCCAGGGAGGATCTAGTCCAGCTACTCAATGACCGGACAAGGGAAAGCTAAAAGAAAAAGGAAACGAGTGCAAATGGTTCTAGTTGAAGATGGGGGGGACAGGGGGAAGGGGGCATTTGAGGAAGTTTGTGTCAGGTGTTAACAGGGCGCTTTGAAAGTGCTGCAGTAATCACAAGCCCTGGGATGTTTCTGGTTCAGGTGTGCATAATTTCTTGTAGCATCTGTCTAGAGAGGTGATGCAAAGCCCCCTGAAAAGCTGAGGAAAGGAAACTGGAAGCCAGAGTGGGACCATATGCCCAGCACACTTGCTAATAGAGGCTGGCTCAGTTTCTCATGAAATGAGCCTGTGCATAGCCCATCCTTGTCTTCTGGGGAAGAGTGAAGAAAACACATTCTGATGCCCACTGATCTCCAGCGTCTCACCAGCTTTTGATAACTGCTGGTGGTAATTCCGGAGAGACTGTGAGGTTTCATAAGTTATGGTATCTAGAAATGTGCAGAATCAGAGTCAAGAAATCCTCCATTTATATGAGGTCACTTTCTGCCCAGTCTTCTTTGAAACTTTCTTCAAGCTGAGATGGGAGAAGTTGCAATTGCAGCAATCCTCAGGTGATGCTGAGAAATAAGAACTCGTGGTTTCAAGAACTCAGGAAGGTGCAGATTTCCAAAACAGCCTTTCTAATTTTCCGTGCCCAACTTTAGGCTTTGCAGGCCTTGACATCCAAGGTACATCCACAGCTAGGAAGTGACAGCTTGGAGATGAGTGAGCAGCATTCCTTACCTTCTACTACACAGCTGTCTTCTGGAAATAGGGATGAGGCCACATGGATTTTGTGAGGACTGGTTAGTGTGGAGACAGTGCTTGAATGTGAATAGTGCCTAGGATAAAATTTTTGAGGATCCAAAGAAACGGACACAGTCAATAGTTTCTTTGTTTAGAATGACTGAGCCAGTTAACAGACAACATTAGTACATGATTTCTTCTCACTTAGGAAGAAAGTCCAACACTGTCCACCTTCCTTACCAGCACAATATCAAAATATATACCAAAAAAAAATCTCCAAAATCAGTGACTGAACAAACACTGAGCAACTGTTAAATTATTTTATACTAACACATCACACCCTTTTATTCACTTCTCTGCTAAGCTCTGCTGCTTCTTTACTGTTTGCAAGTTCTTGAACCACAACCCAGCAGTCTGCTGGTGAGTTGGAGCTGATGTGCAGCTGGACCTGAGCTGTTCTGCGCGGGCTGGGCGAGGTGAGCCAGCTTTACCCCAGAAGGCTCCAGTCACAGGAACGCGGTTCTGTGCCTGAGTTAATGTGCCAGTACAGACACGCTTTCAGATTCCAAGCTCCACATTTTCCAGGCTGATACTGCTTAGAAACGGAGGAGCTCTCATTTATCAGTGGGCAGAAACTGAACCCGCCAGAATGGAGTAACCATTGCTGGAGAGAGATCGGGATTGTGACAGAGATGAAGCGGTAGGAGACGGAGCAGAGGAAACTCATACAATGAGCAAGAACAGCTTGTGTCACGTTACCACCTGTTCCTTTGACATCTGAATTTATGGTCTAAACCATAAATGGCCTAAGGCCTCATTTATTTGAAGTCAGGACAGAAACAGCACATGCCCTACAGAGCTTAAGCTTCACCTTTCAAGGGCCGAGCACAGGCAAGACTGAACAAACCTTACAGAATCGGGGGGCTCTGGGTAACAAATAAAATGAGATCCTTACCATACGAACAAAAAATATTGTAGATTAAAGGACATCAAAGCAGTCCCTTCATAAACAAAAAGGAAAAGCAAAGTGAATAGACAAATACGAGTGTTTGAGGCCAAATGCATTTCCCACCAAGGAAATAATCAGATGGCATAAAAAGTACTGCGGCAAAACTGGAGTTAGAATGTTCCTGGCACTGTATTTTATGGGAGAGAAAAGATATATAGTCATCACCTTGAATAAAATATATACCATAACTGGGAAAAGTACAGGATTTTTTAAAGTTCTGTCACTTAAATAAAAAGCACGAGGCAGGTGGTGGTGACAAAGGCTAGGGAATGTGATAACAAGTATTAATAGCAGTTCAAAGAAAGAAGGGTACAGCTGCTGCAGGAAATGTTGGATCCAGCTCTGCAGCTGAGCTGTACTTGGTCCTCTGCCCTGAAGTGTAAGAAAGAAAAATGAGTGTATGTAGCCATGGATTTGCTCTAAATCCGTGATTTGAGGATGCCAGTAGACACCCAAGATATCTATCCAGCAAGAAATAGAGAAGACTTGTTTTCTGTATTTGGTTAGGAGTGACAAATATCACTAATATGGCAGAAATGTTTAAACAAGGACACAGTACATCACAAGGGAAAACAATCTATGTTTTAGCAGCTGGTTTGAAGCATTCAGTTAGGCATCTACTGCAGTAAAGAAACTCTCCCACTGCTTCAGGCTTGTTCTTACAATGCTTGTTCATCCTGGCTAGAAGAGTTTTCTAGAGCGGTTTGCAGGATCAGATTCGGATACAGGAACTAGTTTTATAGCCGTTGTGTACTCTCTTGTGGATTCAGAACCCATGTTCAGTTGCAATTAACCAAGGAAGCTGCAGAACCGTGGCCACTGTCTCTTTAGAATGACTGCACCCTGGGCCCGGGATCCCTGATACCTGCTAGCAAAAATCTATCCCCACTGAATCTGCAAATGGCTGGAAACAACACTGTCTTTAACAGCCAGCTCACCTGAGACCCTCCTTCAATTACTGTTGGCTTCTTTGGGAAACAAGAGTACTCAGAACCTCTCAGCAGTCAAGGTCAAAGCCGCGGGGCTGCATTTAGGTATCCGTGTCTGGAGTGTGGTGGGTAAATGGAAGAGATTTATACATTGCAGAGATGGCCACTACCTAATTTTAGGAGCACACGAGACCTGAGCACGAAATTTCTGAGGTATGACAGGAGTCAGTGACAGCTGTTCTCACACTGCACAGTGATTTATTGCTCTGAATTAGCATACATGCTTATACAGTGATATACCATGTGGATAGTAAAGATGATTTCTATAAACCTGCAGATAAGAACAGTAGCTATTATCAAAATAAGATCTATATAGCTTGGCCACTGAAGGGCTTTACTTGATTCTGGTGACTGTGCCTTTTCAGTTTGATGCTAATGGATCCCCCTGTTGCCAGAGTTGTTGTTCAGCCTGTCATCATAAGTGATGTTTGTGTTTGTGTTAGTAATAGCAGGAGAGTTTTCTATCGACTCTCTAATAATACATAAAAACTGCAAACCAATCCATAATGAGCACTTATCCTTCTTTGCTTCCTTTTTTTGCTCTAATGCTTCATGTCTTCTATCTGCTTGCTAATTTTTTTTTTTTTAAATTCAGAAATTCTGTTCCATTTAACAGTTTGACTTCCTCTTGGTGTAGTTTTTCTCTGCAAGGGAACAAATATACAGACTCTGAAAACTGAAGCATTCAGGATCCTGTTGACAACTCTTAAATTACAGCAATGACATCCCCAGAATATTCAAATGTATCCAATCCCCTTACCAAATTGTAGTAATTATGTTCTCAGTTGCTTTAGTCCATATGTTAAATCTGTGCTCTGTTTATAGACAGGATGGATGTCTTCCTTCTCTTGTTTTGGTAGTGAATGGTAAAACAAAAGGCCATGGAGAACAGGTTCTGGTCATCCTGTGGCTTCCACAGGTGGTACTGGGCACCCTCCATCTGTAGCCTCCTGTGCCAATTCCTTAATCTTCAAAGTTTCTGACTTTAGAAGTGGAATTTTGAGTACACTGTATATTCCAGGATATGTCTTATTTAACTTCCCCTCCAAAAAAGTGATTAGAATGAAGCACAGTGTTTAGAGTGTGGTTTTAAAGCAGATGAGTCCATTCAGTTGAGCTAGACATCGCTTCTGAAACACCCACTACCTATATTTGTGCTTCCTAGATTGGGGAGAAAACTAAGAAATAAGAAAGAAAAAAGCAGCAGATTCAGCAGATCTTACCTCGCTATTTCCCCCTTCTGTTTTCATTTGCACTTCTATTTCCATGCAATATTTCATTTCTTTATGCATCTATCACTGTTTGCTTCTTTCTTTATGCATCTATCACTGTTTGCTTCTGTCAGAAGTTCAAAGGCAGGCTGCTCTCATAAAGGAGAGACAGTATTGACTGATCTATAATATCGTTTCTACCTTTTTTTTGACTAGTCCTCAATGCATATTTCCACTTTTGAAAAGCATTTCATGAATCACTGGGCAGTTTGAAAAATCCATAGCGTGGGCTCATTACTTCGTGGCTGCTGAACGTTTTCCATTGGCTGTGTTTGCAATGCAAAAACGCAGCCCTTTCTCCCCGGAAGAAGAGGTTAAAATTTCATATAGACATAAATAATAAAACAACACAGGGAGGTGATAGCAGTGTGATATATTTCATCCCCTGTATACCTTTGACCGCCCTGCTGTCCATTAATCCGCACAAACCCCCATCATGTTCCAACCTCCTTAGCACCTTTAGTCTTGTTTTTCTAGGTAGTCAGTCAAAACCCTCTTACTTGTCCCCTCTGAAATGTGGCGCTCCCAGCCATCCACACAAATGTCACTGGCTGCAGGCCCGGGACAAGCAATATTCTGTTCTACACTGGTGATCGTGGTTTAAGCCCATACCTCACACGGCTGCAGGAGTGAGAGCTTTATGCCTCCTGGTGAGCTCCTTCCCCCAGCAGGCAGGGAGGGATAAGATGGCTGTAGAAGGTAATTTCAGCGGGGCCACGAGGCCCCACTCTTGAGGGGACAGATCCAGGGCTGCACAGACCTCAGGACATAGTGGTAGTGACAAAACGGTGCAACTTCATCAGGAGTCACTTTGAGATTCACTTTAAATTTTTAACAAATATTTTCTCATGTTTAGCCATCTGTAGAATCTTAGTAACTCAGATTCTTCATTTCAAAGGCACAAGGACATCAAAGTGGTCCTGATACAATTAACCTCTCCCCTCCATTCTATTTTAAGCGCTTCTATCACCAATATTTTTTTAAAAAACACATACACATAGCGTGAGGGGAATGTATTTAAGTGCTCTCAGCACTCCTGCAGAGTGACATACAGAACTCACCAAGAGTTTAACTACTTATATCACACCACATCCCTTTTCCTCTCGCTCTTTTGCGAAGGGTAAACAAAAACTTCCTTTTTTCTCGCTCTCTTTAAAACTAGGCACAGATCTAAATCAGTTTCTAAAACATTATTTTTTTTTCAGCAAAGGAGCCACACTGCCATCAATGAGTCACCAAATAATTAAACATTTAAGACTGTCTGGGCTTTCACTCTGAGGAGGTGACGGGGCTGAAGGGTAGCTGCAGCTTGCAGTTTGGAGGCATCCTGCGTGCATGTGCAAACACCCTCCCTTAGGGTGGAAGGGAGAGAGGGACAGCAAGGTTCAGAGCAGGGTTTGCTGGAGTCACACAGGGAAAAATGTCCTGGCAAACCACCTCTGGATCGTGAGCACAGCAGCCACTGCCCTCATCCTAACCCACATGGAATAGTTTGGCTACCAGTTGCTGAGATGCACTGGCACAGAGGCTCCCCCACTCCAGTACTCCAGGCCAACCATAATGTGGGAAGCAGGTTTATAATTGTTCGTTATATTAAGGTGTAAATTATGCTATGGTTGTCTCTACATGAACTTCATGAGAAATCAGCCCCAGTTTGAAAGGGTTATTTTATATCTCCCCGAGGGAATCTCTGAAAGACAATCTGGGCTAAAATGCATTATAAAAAGGTAGTTATTTCATTCATCCAGACAGCTCAGGGGAAGTTGCTGTTTAAGCAGTTTTATTTAGGCATCAGTGAAAGGGCTCTGCTGCTCCAAGTCCACTGTCAGTTTTTAGAGGTTTGTCTCTATCTGCACCACTACTTCTTACATGGATTTCTCACTCTACATGGATTTTTATGTTATCATTAGCATCTTAGGTCCTCCTGAAGCTGCCACAAGCAGATTTTTATTCCATATGACTACTTTGTCAGCCTGTAGCTACCAGAAAGGTGAAAATGAGAAGGGTAAATTGGAAGAGGAGACAACCCAGTCTCTTCCATGCAGATGAAAAGCTCTCCTCAGTCAGACTTTGCTATCGCTCTGCCCATTTTTTCTTCTGTGCTAGGGAAAGCAGCTGTTCATTTTTTAATCTGTCTTTACCCCAGCTCTAAGGAGGAATAGAAATGCATGTTCAGTATCCCTTGCATATGGAAAATAAATTGGTTGAAGCAGCAAGTCAGATGGATGTTAAGAAGTTTCCAGTATTGACTCATTTCCAAGTTGATTAAATGCTTGTAAGTTCAGCCTAGGCTCTTCTCCTTGCAAGTCGAACTATTGGGTAATACAGATTCATATCTGCGTGTATACAGACTCCAATAGTGTTAAAAAAACCAAACCTCCGGATAGCTAGAACTATTAGTTCATAGGAATTTTAAATTAAATTAAATAGCTGGGCTGTTTTCCAGATGATTTCTGAAGTTCTCATGCTTACACAAAAACCTCCATAGGATTTACATTACACTACTGTATTTGTTTCAGTGAGCATTTGACTGCCAAGAATACAGTCTATGACCAATATGGCAATCTAATTAAATATTTGACGAGCAGAAAGCTGGACATTATTCAAGTCAAGCATTAAATTAGAAAATTTAGTTTGTCTCCTTTATCAGTAGATTTTTAAATCAGCCTATTCTACCAAAACCCATAAGTTTAATGAATTTGGTCAGACATACTGTGTAACAGATGTCTAACACACAGCCATGAGCCTAAATCATAAAAATGATGCTTCACTTCGGCATGGCAAAATATATTAGAAAGGCTCAGAAAGGTCAGTCACCGGCAACCTGCTTGCTGGTATTTGAGAAACAGCACTGTAAAATGCATGAGCTGCCTTTTGTAGTCTCTTGCAGGAAGCCTTGGAGAGCCACAGATAATTTGCTCTCAATGATTCATCAAGTTGGCCCTTTGTTTCACTAATTTGAGTGTCAAGTGCAACCACACAATAAAGAATCACCAAGACCCGATAAGATTCTTCTTATATTGCTCCGTTTGTCTTAACAACTGGTACTATTGAAACCAAACTCACAAACTGAATAAATAGCAAGCATGTGTGCAATATGGCATTCTTCTGTGAAATGATGGAGCGTGTTTACTGCGCTATCCGCTGACGTACCATACATTCTTGTTTCTTTTTACTTTCTTAACAGGCGCTAAATGCTGCGTGCTGTGCCCATGCTAGAGATGGCATTTGTTTCACTGCTAGTCCTCTAATGAATTAGTAAAGATAAAAAATGGATTTCAATGACAATTCCAGCCTTGAGAAAGCTGCTGTTGTGACCATGGTTGAGTTACCCTGCTGATAGTTTTCTCTTTAATGTAATTTTTAATACTATATAGCTGTGGGTTAGATGTGAAGCCATATATTAGAACTATTATTTCCATGAGTAGTTTCAAGTGAAATAGCTTCATGATTAGGAGATAAGATTTTTTTTTTAAAACGCTGTCAGTCTAATAACTTCCTAAGAGATCAACCTTAAAATGGCTCGTTTAGAAGGGGTACATTTATAAACGTGAGATTCCCAGAGCAAAAAGTCTACGTAATATGAGGTCTGCTACCAAAGTTTTCACAACTGAACTGAACACCATTAACACAAACAAATACAGAAAAAAGAACTTTAGGAGGCTGCTTGTGAGACTGGGAAAATGTCCGCCTTCAGACAGCAGAGATGGCATGGGGAAACAACTCCGTGAGATTTGCTTTAGGAAACGAAGAAAGCTTCTGTCAAAAGGGTTTGAAGCCGGTTGTTAGGGCTCGGGAAAGGCTGTGTGTCAGCGCCGCTCCAGGAGTTGAGGGCGTCGAATTTTTTATTTATTTATTTTTTTTTTATTTTTTTTTAAATTGCCTGAACGCTGCCGAGCTCCAGGAAACCCGGCCGGCGGTGGGAGAACGGGAAACTTCCCGCTAGGAAAAACACAAATAACGTCACGTTGGGAGGGGTGTGTGGGGGGGGGTGGAGGGGAGGGGAGGGTCG
>JAWMRA010000005.1:11738433-11850613 GCA_035584735.1 Pseudotriccus pelzelni
CCACCATGTGCACCAGCTTGTTGCTCATGTACGGCGGCATCGGCGGGGCCCGCCCGGAGCCGCCGCGGCGGCAGCAGCAGCAGCAGCAGCAGCAGCAGCAGCAGCAGGTGGCGGCGGTGCCCAGCCCCTCGCCCGACCGCGGCCAGCGCCACCCGGCCGTGCCCGTCGGGGCCGGCCTGCTGGAGGGATACATCAGCGTCCTGGAGCACAAGGTGAGCCGCGCCCGCGGGGACCGCCCCTCCTTCCCCCCCCCCGGCCCCGGGGCTGCACCTGCCGAGCTCTCACCCCCGCAGGTACCCAGGTGCCCTCGGCGGCACCGCCGTGCCCTCGCTGTCACTGCTGCCTTCTGCAGCCTTCGGGTGCCGTCGCGCCCGGCCCCGAGGGCACGACTTAACGGGGTCGGGACCCGGTGTGAGCCTGCGGTTAGGCATCCGTGCAGGGCTGGTTGTCTTCTCCCTTGCGCGGCGGAAGAGGGAGGGTGAAGTGTTTCGTTTCTGGTGTTGGATGGTGCAGCTACGAAGCAAATGTACGCTTATGGTGGTGATCGTAAGGGTTAAAGAATGAAGTTTGTTTACTGAAAGGGAAGGTCAATAGGTATGTGTTTATTCTTAGCTCGTTTTGTCATGGGAAACCAAAAAGAATGTCTCCTGCGTGAATGACCTCTTCATCCCCCTCCTGGGAAGCAGAAGTTGCCAACCATAGTTTCCATTATGGAAACTGGGGGCACTTCTTTTAATGGGGAACAAAATTAACGTCCCTCCCCTTGACAGAGCAATTACCAGGCTGGATTGTCAGACTGTAATACCTGTTTACCAGAGATAGGCAGACTAAGCTTTGATAGCTCACAGGACAGATGTAGCGACATAAAGTGAGCAAGGTGGCACATCCATGCTGAAGAGACACTTGATCTTCAGGAATTTTCTCAGAAGGCAGATGCCTCTACTTTTGTGTGCTATGTTCAGTTTGTTGCACGTACCTGGAAACTCCAAAGTCTCCCCCTGCCAAAACCCCAGATAGTGTTTAGTACACACACATCTTGGAGGAAAAATTTACAGTAAAAAATAAGCAAGGGAAGTGAGGATTCTTAACTTTCTCATGTTTTCACATCCAGACTGACAACTTTCTGAAAGATAGGTTGTCAAACACGTAACTGGGCTCAGTTTAGAGGTACTGTGTGAAGACTAGTGACTTTGATATACAGAGATTTTTATTGTTCCTTCTGGCATCACTTTCTATGCAAGAGTTATCTGTAGGGCTCTTAACACAGAAAAATAGCACATGATGGTGCCTTGTGGGCTTTATTTGCTTTCTTACATGGTTCTGCTGGAAATTCTCAAATGTAATGTCTGTAGAAAAAGCAGGTTTGGCCACAGGCTTCCTACTGTGTGAGGTGTCTCCTTGTAATTCTTTTCTTCTTCTTGAACGTGATAGATGTAGATATATATGCACATGATTTCTGTAAACAGCAGTAATTGAAAAGGCATCTATGGATTTTTAGGATGCATATGTGGCACTGGTAACTTACATGGGTTTCTCCTGACTCGAAAACTCCCCCCATTAACAGACCATACTCAAAATCACTGTTCTGTGTTTATTATTTTCCAGGGTAATTTTAATGTTTCCCAGTGTTTTGGAGAAAGATGATCCTCTGGCTTTTTAATATATTGTAATGTGGCCCAAACCCCACAGATACTCCATTTCTGAGTTTCATTTCACACAGCTCCTGCCTCACGGTAATAATCTGCTGAAGGTTTAATAACTTTTCCGCATAACTTCTGTGGGTCAGAGAGAATATTGCACAATCCCTGCTGTGTTCCCAGCTTGCTTTGTCTTATTTTAATGCACATGAGATCATGCAGAGAGCTCTGCCACTGTGGTACACAGAGCAGTGAGGGCACCGTATTAACGTAAGGGGATGATGGGGGAGAGAAGGGCTTTGACTTTTTAGATAGTGTATTTGTTTTAGTAATGTCACTTAGTAATCCGTGTACTTGACATGGATTTACAATCCCAGAACATACAGGTTTCCTGCCGAGTAAAAAAAATGGAGAATGCCAAAGATCACGGACACTGATGGTTTGAAAAAAGAAGGATGCAGGATTGGTGATGGTGAGAATGGGGAGAGAGATTGCGAGAACTGAGAAATGGTGAAGCGTTTTTCAGAGAACGTGTGTTTTGGGTGGAACACTGGAAACTGCAGAGAAGACAGCCTGAATAGCAGATGTCATAAAAGTCCAGCCCATAGTGAGAGAAAATGCGGGAACCAGGGAGGTTTAAGGAATATAAAGAGAGCAAGATGAAATTCTGTAGCCGTGAGGGGGACATGAAGAGACAGGGAGGGAGGTCTGGAAGGAGGTGAAAAGCACCTGTTGTTTGAGGACGAGGGGCTTGGAAAGGTAGGGGAGGAATGACTTCAGTAACGGTCCATGCTGTTTTGATAGCACAGAGGTGATGGTGTGACATGACAATGACTGGTAGGTTTCTCACAGCACAGCCTCCTTAATTTCCCATGTAGAATCTTGGGATTATCTGTCAGGTTGAATGACCTGAAGCTGAATGACCATGACACAAAACTCATCCTTGGTTTGTGTTCATGCATGAGTGACAGTTAGCAGCAGACTAAATGTCTAGATCTACAGATCTTGGGGCTGAAAACTTGTTCTTGTTTCTGGATCTCACAGTTTGCTTTCATACAGAAATCTTATTTCGTGTTCGTGGTGTTGCACCCAAATGTTGTGCATTTAATGAGAGTGAGAGTGCACGTGTATGTAGAAGCTGTATGATAAATATTATAGAACTCAGTATTACTCCAGAATCACAGTGTGAGTATTGACACTGAGGGAAGCTGCGTGTGTGGCAGTCAAGACATTTCTCTTCAGGGATAAAATTTAACAGTTGTCCACATTGTGAAATATCATGTATTGCAAATGTCTGTCACTACTAGCAGTACAGCTCATTTACTAGTGCTGGATGATTGTGTGTGGAGACTATTTACCAGAAAATCAAGGCACTTAGTAAAGTACTAATGATTTTGAAATATAGCTGGCAATATTGTAATTACCAAGTATTTTTCTCCTTTTATTTCATATTCAGTAAGAATTATAGTTTCTCATCCATCCTGTCAAGAGAAGCAGGCAGTGTCTGAGAAAGCAGCAAAATATCTAACATTCTTTTTACTGGGTTAAAGAGACTTTTTTGCAGGAGTTTCTTGTCTCTTGGTCAGATTCATAATGTTTTGTTTCATGGCTTTTTGCCTTTGTGGTTTGTGCAAGCCCCTTTTTCTGTGAGTCAAGCATCAGAGATCAGAACCCATGTCCTTAGCTTTAGTAGCCTGTCACAGTTTAGCAGTGCACACTTTAATTTTTGTTGAAGGGAACTCTTAAAAGAATTCAGAAGTGCCGTGGATCCAGGGATGCAAGAGGATTCCTGTCATTTCGCCCCAGAGCAACAGCAGTTGACAGGCATTGTTGGGGGATGTTTGAAACAAATAAATAGTGTATTTTTTTTTAGTGCCAGATGTTGCATCCTAGAAGATCTCACATTTGGAACAGAAAATAGGGCTTGCTGATAGTTGCTGTTGAGAGGTCAAGGACTGAAATGAAGTGAAGCAGAAGCAGCTTCCCTTCTCCTTCGAGGAGCTGTTGCTTCCTACAGAGGCACATTGGCAGGGTGTAGCACTGCTAAGCTACTGCATCTGTTCTGCAGTTAGAAAGGACAGGAGTCCTAGACTGTCAAACTGACTTCTTCCCTGAATTCTTTCTGTGTAATCCTGGAATTCAAGAGGTTTTGTCACCGGCATTGAGGGAAGCAGAGTTCTGCTCTTTGGTGGGGAGGCATGGGGAGAAGCCTTCCTGTTGATTTATCTCGGTGCTAGCAAGAAATTACAATGCTAATATTTTTAAAGCAATTACTGCATACAAATAACAGCCTGTTAATGAAAGTAGGAAACCTAGCACTGTTCCAGAACTGGCAAGAAATAAATATTTAACCATTATATTACTACTCTGAAATGAATGTGAGGACATACCTCTGGGCAGTTAAAAAGCTTTTTACCCAGTGTTGACTCAACAGTTGGTGCTGCGAATAAAATATGAGGTTGTCACGTATGTAATTGAAGGGTATTTCAAGCCAGCAAGAATTTTGTTTCTTATGAGATTTTTTTTAAAAATCAAAATCAATCTTGCAGACCAAATGCATGATTTATTAGAACAACATTTAAGTACCTTGAGAGCGCATTGAGATCAACGTGATAATTTAAGTGTCACAATGATTTCTTAATTTATGATAATGTGAATTATCATATGCAAAGGAATCTTTGTGATCCCTTTGAATTAATGCAGATCAGAGAATTGTGGAGTTAATGAAGTGTTTGAGAAAGAGCCATTCTGCAAATAGTGCTATGGCTCCTTAATCTGTGAGATGCAAAAAGTTGCTCTTGGAGGAGACTCTTTTTTCCAGGGTGGCAAACTTTGTGCAATTAAAATAGAGTGGGAGTCTTGCTACGTTTGATATTATTTTTAGTAACTATTAAATCACAAGAGGTTGGCATTTGAATTTTTACCTGGTTAAACCATTGATGTTTTGGGGAGAGGGGTCACTAAAACAACCTTCATAACTAACTTATGTAGAGATGAGAAGGAAATAAATTGTTTTGCGGGGTTTAGTGTCTTTTAAATGAATTTATCACTGAATCACAAAGTATCTTACAGTGAAACAACTTGTCTTGCCTGAGGTGAGATCAAGCCCACTGAGTTAAATAAACCATGTCCCGTGATTTCATTACGTGTTGCTGTTTGCCCCTGAAATTCTTACTGACATAGGGAAGGAACACAAACTTTATTATGCAATTAAGTATTTGATGGAGCTTTTATTATGTGAGAGATCCACAAGGGGGAGACTTTATTCTAGAATAACCTTGTTTGGGACACTTCCATCTGTCAGAGACCTATGCAAGGTGGGAGTCCAAAAAAGCCCCGTGCTCAGTGTTTTGTTGGCTTCTTGGCTTTCTGTTTTTAGGTAACATAGTCACCTTTTACACTGATAAGCTGTGGATTTATTTAAACCCTTATAAGGTTAACGGCTTAAAGGGAAAAAAAAAAAAAAGGACCATGGCAGTCAGGGAATGTGACTGAATATCCACACACTCAGAACAGAGACAATTGTTTTACCAGAGTTACCCAGCTTTTGGATAATGACTGTCCTGAGCTTTGTATTTTCTTACCTATGAGCTATTGCTTTTCCAGCCTAACAAATCATAATATTGGGTTTGTTCATTTTGATCACCCTTGTGCAAAGTTTTTGGCAGTTTCTGTGTGCACTAGATGCTAGCACATGGTGTGCAATACAGAGCACACCACAGTGGCAGGAGGTGATGGTACATTTTCCCGTTTTCCAGGTTGCTTGGCACCTCTGCAAAGAACCCCAAGTAGTTCTAGCCTGGCACTGCTCCTGCTTACAATACCTTCAAATGTTTTTGAAGGTTTACACATAGGTATCAGTTGGCTGTGTAGTTTATACATTTATTTTATGAATAGTAGTTGGTCACGTCTTTTGTAGAGTTCTGACTCCAGTGTGTGCTTGAGAGAGATCACAAATGTTAGCTATCAGGATAATAAAAACAAGTAACATTTTATAGTTATCACCATTGCATTATTCTTCCTAAAATGAGTGCTGTTAAGGATAAAATAATAGGGGTAGTGAGTCCAGGCACAGGTCAGGATCTGTTGCTTAAAAAATGATCTCAAAAGAGCACAGACACCATTAAATATTGAGATGTCCCTGAAAACTGAATGATGTTTGGTGTGCCTCTAGCACGTGGTGTTGTAAAGGGTCATTAATGTGACACGATGCATGAGACCCAATCACAAACTAGTTCTGATCATTTATTGGTGGTTGAGAAGATAATGGAGAGGAAATCATTGTTGTAATACTGAAAACAAGAGAAAATATTGGAGTTTATACCAGGTGAAGATCTTACCCTGTGTATTCTGTGACGTTTTGTGATGCAGCTTTATTCTTTCATAGAAATAGAAGCAAAGAGATTATTTCAGAGGCTATATCAAAAAATGTTGATGATGGATTTCATTAGAAACATAAATAGGTAGACGGTTAGGTCAAGACAGTTGATGCAGAGTTGTGTTTTAATTTTCTCACATTATAAGAAAAGTCACATCTCAGCAATATCTGATATCATATATGGGTCATAATATGTTATCTTGTTTTTATTACTGAGACAAAAAGTTATTTTTTTCTTTTTCGTGGTAGAAGAAAAACTGCAGAAGCATGGAGATGTTTCTGTTTGGTTTGCACTGCTGTTTCTTGATTGTTGGATTATAGCCTTTTTTGATTTGTTTGGACTGTAGCCTTTATCCTGAATCGTGAAGAGTGAGGAGTGAGTAAATATGCTGTCTGCTTACCTGTCTTCTTTTGTGAACATGCAGAATTCTTAACTGGATGGATATACAAAACACTTCCAGGCAGGGAATTGGTGAGTCTCTGTCTGCTAGTGAGATCTGCTCGTCTCTCATGCAAACCCCCTTAATTTTTTCCCCCTCTCCGTTTACGTCATTAATTTCAGTGTCCACTTTTGTATTTCTAGTATGTGCCGAAGTATATTACATTTGATAGCCATTTAAAGTTGCCATGTTGTGCACTTCTTTTTCACATGATCTTTCACTGTGAGCATTTTAGGCTATTTTCATCTTCCTGCGAAGACAAAGTGTTCTTTTGAAGGATTTTAATCCTTGGTGGGAGCAAGTCTGAACTAAATGAGGTTTTCAATGACAGGAAATGTAATTTTTGCTCACAGCTGATGGATATCTCTCAATAGAGTTCCTTAAGTTCTCCCTTTCTGCTTGTCCTGGGGCATAAGTGGATATTGAGTGTCATCCTAACTATGTGATGTCCTCAAAACACCAGAGTGCGGGTAGTTCCCTTTTCCCAGTGACCTTCCTTCTTAGTTTAACCTGTATTGCTCGGTAACGCTCCGCGTGCACATCCTTGATGCTGAGGTGGCATTGATAGGAAGAAAACTCACTGTATTAATTGAGCTTCTAATTAGGGCAATTATGATCAAATCAGCAGCCGTTTGGTGCTGATATAAGCAGATGTGACAGCACAAAAGCTGCTTTGAAGGTGAGGTGAAGCATCGTGATATTCACCTCACTCCATTTCACCTCATCCCTGAGCCACCTCCGTTAGGCATCACTCTTGTGCTCTAATAGTTAAAGCTTGAAGTGTTAATACGAGGTTAACTACTGAAGTTTGCTACCAGCTGGAAAAGCAAATATTTTCTGTTCAGGAACTGCTATTAATTGTTCTCCATTGCCATTCTGAAAATAGCCTGATACATTTAAGAACGAAAGTCACATAGGAAGTTGGGAAACGAGTCAAAGCTGAAGCCTTCTGCCTTCAGAGAGTCTGTTGGCAACAGAAGTGCAAAATACAAATGGAGAAGTGGAGCTCTGAGGTGCCCCTGGATGAAAGCCAGAGCTGGGCACTGAGAAACACGTACACATTCCTATAGAGAATATACCATTTGATCTGGGGTTAGGCCAGGCTGGGCTGTGTCTGCGCTGTATTCAGAGAGACACAGAGTGTTAAGAGAAGCACAATGTGTATTTTAAGTGCAATAGTAAGTACTGAATCCTTACTGGAACCTTGTGAGAAAACTTCAGGATAAGGTTGGGTTATTTTAAAACACAGGGAGAGCAAACTGATATATTTAATAGACTACTAGAGTACTTTTTCACTATGGCAGTGAACTAGTGCAAAATGTTCATTGTCCAAGGAAAGGGAACAGTAATGGGTTTGTATGGTATACAGGCAGCATAGATCAGGTTTTCTTAATTTAGATTTAATAATCTGGACAGTTGTAAGTAACGCAGAACAACAATATATAAATGTGCGCTTTGTCATTGAATACAAGACGTTAGGAATTCATTGCAGCTGTACAAAAATTTCCATTGCAGAATGGGTGGCTTAGTTAGAAATAACCTGGAGAAGAAGAGGAAAGTGTTTCTCAATGACCAATCAAGATGTATTTGGAACATGCCTTTTTGTTAGGCAAACAATATATTTTGATTTTAGTATGTTATTAGCATCCTCAGGTATTGACATGATGTTAATACTGGAGAAACAAAATATTCTGTAAATTATGTGCCGTTGGACAGTATTAAATTAGAATATATCTTACCCTCAGCTATAGCAGGTCATTAAAGTAGATGTAATAACGTTCAGCAGAGCATCAGTCTCAGAGTTATCCCTAAAGAAAGGAAAAATGCCACAGTGCAAGTTTGTGCAAATGTACAGAAGATGTACAGAAGTACATGCTGCTTACCAGTTTGCCCACATGAGGTTAAAGCCGGTGAAATACCAGCTGTTCTTTAACTTTAGCCATCCAAGCTACACATACACCTTGTATTTGCAGAGACGTGAACGTTTGGCCACAGGGAAGACATTTTTAGAAGACGTGACCTCCGAGATTTGTCCCCAGTGCTCGTGCAAAAGCTTTTGGCCAAGTGCATGGAAGCAGCGCCGTCCCAGCCTTGGGCTCAGCCTTCCCGCAGAGCTCAGGGGCTCCCAGGGAGGGTGTGCTGTGGTACAGCCTGTGCCATCCCTTCCCTGCTCTGCTCTGGCTTTCAGGGCGGCATCTTTGGGTCAGTCCTTCTGCCACTTGGCTAAACTACATCCACAGAGATGGGAATGACGTCACATGTGCTCCTGAATTTTGTTGCTGTCCATTTTAGTCCCGATACCACTGCGGAAGGGTTAGCTTTATACAACTCGGCACGTTGGTTGACTCCAAAATAGAAACATAAAACCTCAAAATACAGTCGGTGGTCTGAATGCAGTGCCAGAGTGATGCAGAGTCAGTACTGCCTGTCCTTCCTCAGCTCTTCTGTGTGTGCTTGGATAATTTCAGGTGAACTCCTCCTTTTTGAAACCAAAACATGCATATTTTACTTAGATAATTTCTTCCTTAGCACTTACATTTTATAAAATGGTCAGCGTTGGTGCTATTGGTGACCGTCCAAAATACATTTTACAAATCAAAAAACCCTCTGGCCAAGTCACCGCTGTTTCCACTTGTTCATCTAGTTACATATTCCCTTTGTAGCGCTGCTCCAGATTCCTTCCTGTTCTTAAGAGTGATTCATGAGCCTTACAAAGGCTGAGACAGTTTGTTGTAACGTCGCTCGCGTTATCCCCGAGAACGGGACCGTCCGTAACAACCAGCACTTCAGCGAGGGTTTTTTCCGAGTGCCAGCTGCCGCGATGCGCGAGCATATGCCCGTGTGGGGTTTTGCCAGCGGAGGAGGGCACGCTCTGCCCTCCCTGAGAGCTGCTTGGAGGTGCCCGGGCTCTGCTCTGGCAGCCGAGCGGCCGCACTTGGCGCGTCGCTAAGCCAGAACTAATAAGCTTGAGTGAGAGGCTGGGTTGATTATCCTGGGCTCAGCAGCATATGTGGTGGGGTTATGAAGTTTCTGAGAGTCCTGCAGTCGGCTCCTGGGCAGTTATTTGCTTGCATCTCCCTGTGAAAACCTTCCAGTCCACATCCCAGTGTTTTCCTAGTCCCGCTCCAGAGGAGGGTTCTCAGTCCTCTGCCAAGAATTTCCTGCCTTACACGGTGGGAGAATGTAACTCAGGGTACCCTTGTTACTTAAATTTCAGTCATTAGATTGCCACATGTTGAGTACATTTAACACAAAAGACTGTTTTTCATAATTTCTGCTTTTTGCTGCAGCCTAATATGGTAGATGGTGTTGTGGATCGGGTTTTCAGAGTTTGAAATGAGACACTGAATTAGGTTCACAGAGCATGATTTAGTCATCTCAGTCACCACTTAAGACAAAATCTGCAGTTGTCACTGGGCAGATACTTGTTGAAGAAAAGATTTTAATTGCTTTGCTTTAGAAAATCGTGTTTGAGAATGAAGCTGTGAGGTTTTTTTGCTTGTAACATGTCTATTTCAATATGCATGGGGTTATTTAATTTGTAATGTTTGTGTTTTCGTTTGTGCTATCTGGTATTCTTACCATGTGTATATTCTTTGGAAATATTGATGACTTTATCTTAGTTTCGGTCAGTGAAGAATTTCTGCTGATAGGATATTTAGTGATATCTTCATTAATGAGCCTTTGAGCCTTAATGTTACTCTTTCCATATGTTATTATCATATTAATAGATTTAATTTTGATTTAATTTTTATGAATAGCCAAAAGCTCTGGTTTTCTTACAAGTAGAATCAAAACTAGAACTGCACTTTTCACTTTTGCTGTATCTGCTTCATGTCTCAGTAGCAGTGCAAAGAAGCAATGAGCCTAGTTACAGATATGCTGAATATTCTTTCTCAGGGGGAGTGTTGGTGTATCCCTGATGGTTTAAGGGCATAATTGAGGTACTTTGTGCAGCTGGTAGATGTGGAGGAGGGATATCGAGGCCAGGAGGGTATCTCTGGTATTAATGTGTCTGATTTCTTCCAGCACAGTGATCCCTTTTGATCTGCAGCAGTTTGTGCAATGCAGAACAGCTTTCAGGGTGTCTTTAATTATGCCTGTGGACGTTTTGGCCTGGAAAGTGAAATGAGGCTTTAGAATCACCTTTCACTCCCAGCTGTGCTGATTTGAAACTTCGCACAGCTTGTTCCCCACCTGCAAGCGGAGGGATCATGTTTCTGCTCTCATGAAAGACACGGAATGTGCAGCATCCTGGGCTTCAGTAGAAGGTGCAGCTTTCTTGTCAGAGCTCCCGGTGCTGTCAGGATGGAGTAGCAATAGATCCTGCACATACCCATACATATAACCTCGCTTCACATCAAATCTGGATTGGACCCAGTTCACAGGACCTGAAAACCTGTCTCTGAGGTTTCACATTGCTGTGGAACACAGTGAAACAGCTGCTTCAGGAGCACTTCAGAAGCAGAGTTTGTGCTAAAAAGAGACAGAGCCATTATGCTTATATCAGTGCTCTCAGACACATATAGAATAAACTGATTGATGATACAATGAATCAGCTTTATTAAAGTTTCTCAGAAATTATTTTTTTAAATTATGCCACTTCCTAGGGATATTTTTCAGTGTGTGATGAAGATGACATATCGTATTTGTAGTGCATAATGTGAAAAAAATCGTTTCTACATGACAATTAATGTCCTAACGTTTGAACTTTCTGGTATGATGGTTAATTTTCATGGTCTGTAGCAAACAAAAAAAAGAAGAAGATTAATTCTATTTAAAGGTGCAAGAGGTGATCTCATCCATGTCATGCTAAGTCCAAGAACCAGCAGTTATTTAAGTTCTCAAAACTTTTTAATATTGAGTATATTGTTCACAGGAAAATCTTGTGACTGAGAACAGAGGTAAAACCAGCTATATCAGAGCAATGTGTGAGACAGTTTCCAGTTTAGCTGAAATTGAGTCCCATCCCTTGTGATTGTGAATGATGAAGTTGCATCTGCTTTTTTCTTCTTTTTTTTTTCTGAATTGCTTTTTTTATAATACTCTATGCAGAGCACCGAGACTTTGAAATTCAAAACAAAAGCAATCTTTAAAAAACAGTTTCCCTTGGAAAACAAATAGATCTGTCCAATTATTTTTTTGTTTCATACCCCGTACTTGACATCAGGGAAACGACTGAAAATTACATTCCACCGTGTTTATTAAAGTTGTGCTCCTATGCAGTAATACACATAAGACATCTTATACTGCCTTAAGGATTAAGTTAAGCTCCTTTGTCAAGCCTGTGGGTATGGCAGGACTGTTAATCTTTAACTGTCAGAGTCTGGTTAGATCCTTCTTTAGGCTGAGTCAATGTCTAAGTGCAAAGAAATTAAAAGGAATCAACTCCCAGTGTATTTATGCTTTCATATTTTTGCACAGAGCAATCAATAAAAGGAGATGCTGTTTTAGGCATACATATTTCTATAAGAAGATTGTATTTCAAGCTCTTGTTTAGCAGCATTATGCTTGCTTTATGTTTATGCTTGTGAAGTACGAAGTTGACAGCATTCAAAATATTAAATTCATGGAAGTCACTGGGTGACAGCTCGTTGGAAGGAGGACAGGGGATAATTTTGTGAGCCTGCATTTCCTACTTAAAATTCCATGGAGTTATCTACAGTGTGTTCATGTTTTATTAGCACGTCAGTAATTACTCTTACATTTTCCTTTTCAAATTACATTAAGTCACAAAAAAAGAAGAAATTTTCCTGAAGTTGCAGCGTATTTAGACATGACAAGGCTTGAAACAAAACTGAATGAAAAGAATGGTGAAGCTGGGAGGCAAAGTTAAATTCATTCTGAAAGGGAAAAGCCCCAACAGGGTGCAAAACTGGTAGTAGGGAACTACAGTATTGTGCTATAGGTACCAGAGGTTTGCATTTCACGGGGGGTGTCGGTACCACGTAATTAATGTTTTTCTCACTAAAACTCATGAAGAGGGATTTTTTAATAAGTATCTGATAATAGCCAACTAGTGCAATTTGTGCAGATCTTCATCCAGTGAAATGAAACAGGCTGTGTGTTGAAGCAGTAGATAAAATGTACTAAAAATAAGCTTTTGAGTGTGATAGGTGCCTAAATTGTACTTTTCTAATCAGGCTGTATTTAAAAAAAAAAATAGGAAAAGAAACTCTTAGCAAATAACAGTTTTCTTTGACATTCCCCTTCAAATGCAGTTTCAAGTGGCTGTTTTTATATTTTACACGCATATAACCTTCCCATTTTCTGGAACAAGAGGTTCTTTCCCTTAACTCATTAAATAGTAATACCTTGTGCTTACACATCACCTTGCTTCTGAGGATCTCCGGGTGCCACAGAAGCATGAAATGGAGGCTCCTGCCTTAAACTACAGGAGTATTAATCCCGTGTGACGGAGGGGGACAGTGAAACAAAAAAGTTTAAACTCTAGTTTTGACCTGGAGCGTCCAGAGAGGGAATTTCAGGTAGGACTTTGGAAAGTGCTGAAGTGTTGAAACCTGAGGGGACTCAGCCTCGGGATAGGAGCACAAGCCATCACTTTGAGATGCCTCGCTTTCAGGCGTGGCTTGGAAGTGGAGTTTTCAGACCTCGTTCTGCGCGACACTGAAGTTCCGTACAGTGGGTGGGGAGAGTTATGCCCCTGAAATGGATCTGGGGTACTTACTCTGCTGTGCAGAGCTGCCCAGCAGAAAAACACTTCAGTGTGCTTACAGTGCAGCCCTTCTGCTTGGGCAGGGCCGTGGTGGAGGATGGTTTAGCCCAGGTAACAGACAACAGGAGAGGACACGGTCTGTGGTCTTGAGGTGCGGATCGTACGTGGAAATGATGCGTAAAGCATTTGAGTTCCTTCTCCAGGAGCCGTTAAAACACGTATTTTGAGAAGCACAGGAGTTTGGAGATTACTAAGAGCTGAAGAGCTTTCTAGTCTGTTTTATTGAGCTGTGTAACTTCCCCAACTTCATCATATGAGGCAGCGTTAGATGTCCTGCAAGGCTGCCAGATTCCCTCCTGTCAGACACATCGAGTGGTTCCTTAAGTGCAGAGCTGGGTGGCGGCTGGTTGAACAAGGCTTTTTGTGGACCACACTTCAGGTTTTGGCTTCCAGGGCCTGTCAAAGTGGCATCAGCTACGTCCGAGATCTCATTCTAAATTAGTACACAGGCACTTGAATAAACGCCTCGATTTTTAGAGCATGTTGAACCACGCTCACTTTGCAACAACTCTGGTGACTAGGGCAGGTTAACCCTTTAGGCGTGATAGTTGATGTGGTCAGCAGGGCTGCACATCACAGTATTTTGGGCTCTAAGAAACCTCAGTGGGGCATGGAAATACAGGCACTGAACAGAGTTAAATAGGCACCCTCAGGTCCTTTGGGTAACAGTGTGTTCATCACACTGGCACCAACTACTTGTGAAATATTTGGTATATATTTTATTATGTAGTGTGTCTGTGTCGTGCATTTGGTATTTATTATATGACATTTTATTAAAAAAATATTATGTGTAAAAATCAGACGCGCGAATTTTATTGAGGGGGAGGACGAATTGTGACAGCACATCTCAGGCTTTCTTTTTTTTTTTTTTTTTTTTTTGCATATTCAAATAGTCCCATCTTAGTTTAAAGCAAAACTAAAATCTTTTTTCGGCTCCAGAAGGCGACCAACAAATAGGATGATTTAAAATGTATTTGAATATAAATGTTGTCAGCAACCGACTGATAATTTGGGAGTAGGAAGTCTATCACAGTCTTAGGAAACACGAGTAGTTTTGCAAGAGCAGGAACAAATCTTGCCATATACCAGTAAGGATCATCCTTAAGGTCTTTTAAGGTAGAAGGAACGTTTAGGCTGCCAACTCCTCAACCTCTGGGAATGCTGATCCAGAGTTTCCTTGGACAGAGGTGTGGCAAAAGCACTTGTGTTGTGACTGTGTTTGATCTAGTAAGGTTAAAACAGTAGGTCACTTTAAGTTCTGTGGACTGTAGGGGCATCCAGTGTGTGTGCTTGGGATGTTGATAGCCCTCAGTTTTCTTTGCCTAAAATTTGCTAAGTCTAAAGAGCAAGCACAGAAATTATAAATACAAGAGGGCAGATACAAAAGGTTTCAATTATTTAATGTATGGCAGTAGAGAGATATGAGCAACTGGGTACATAAAGACAGGATTTATGAAATATGACTCTTGAAAAAAACACAGGTCACCTTTCAGGCTTAACATTATGCTGCTGAAGATTGAATGACCTCAGGTTTTGGTGTTTTTTTTGCTTTCTATGGATTAGGAATAAATATTTTTCTCTTTCCTTTCAAATGGTAAAAATAAAGATAAGACAGTTCTATTCTTCTCATTTAAATTAGGAAAGTTTGGGAAGGGAACTGCAAATAGTGAATCAGGTTATCATGGATAATGAAACTGCAATAAAAGCTGCACTGCACCCTCTTCAGAGGGAAGGTGTACAGACCAGGCCATTCTGATTAGACACTGAAATACACATTTTCCTGCCACAGCATTGTAGCTTAAGCTGGATACAAATGGTGAACCCTGACAAATAATCCGTCAAGTGATGTTGAGACTCTGTCAGGGAAAGCAGCCTCAAACAACTTCTTTTTTTTTCCTCTCTTTATTATAATCCATCACTTCTTGCTATGCATCTCCTAACAGTCTTATATTGACAGCCATTCTTGTAACTTCTCTCCCTTTGTATTCCTTGGGAGAACAAAAACGTGGCATTGGGTGACTAAGGCTATTCCCACATGCTGCCTCTGCAGAGCTGGGGAGAGACACACAAGGTCAGGAAAGGCTGTGAATAAAATACCATGATTTAGAGAGCCCAGCCTTGCCTCTGCTAAAACTCGGTGGAATTCTCCCCTGGAAACCCGTGGAGGCAGGATTAGTGCCCAGGTCTGCAGCCCAATCAATTGTTATTAGCAGAGGCTGCCAGTGCTGTGAGATGTTAAGCATCAGCTGCTGATCACCTAATAGAGCACCTCTCTTAGGTTGGCACATAGATATTTTCTGATTCTGCTTTGAAGTGTGGAAGTCCATAGATCAATACAATGTGAAGGCAGAAAGGGCAAGGGTCAGGCCAGCTCTGTCAGATTCGTACAGATTAGGAAAAGGAATGGCAGGCTGCAGTCCAGGGCTAATAGTTGTTTGGTCCCAAATACTTCCTATGCCAAGTGTTTCTAGAAGTCTTCGTATGGGAGTCTCACTGGAGGAGCATGAGAACTTACAATACCACAAGAAATTGGAACCACAGTGTTAATACATAATTGGGATTGGGGGAAATATAGTTGTATTATTTTACAACAATTTTTAGGATTCTCTGTGTTAAAGGATGGCAGTGATACAAAGTGAGACTCGTTTTTCTATCGGTGTCTACGTTTTAATGAAGTACAGACCTTGACAATGCTTGTCGTCACATGTGATTCTGACAGTATTTGTGCAGAGAGCATTTGTAAGGAATTCCCATTTGAGGGTTGATGTTTCAGGGGTCCTCCTCAGACCTGAGGGAATCTGTATGGTTTTGTAAGCAGTGCCTCTGCTTGGTGAGGGGTCTGGAGCACAAGTCCTAAAAGGAGAGGCTGAGGGAGCTGGGGTTCGTTAGTCCGGGGAAAAGGAGGCTCAGGGGTGATATTGTTGCTCCTGAAAAGAGGTTGTAGACAGGTCCTTGTTTGTTCGTTCTTGAAACCAGCGCTGAGCACAAGTCCCAGCAGTTCCCCAAGAGGCCAGAACTTCCTCTCATAAACCACTGACCTTTCTTCTTGATTGACTTTGAGAACTGGTGCTGTCTTACAGTTAATTCAGAACTTTGTAATCAGGGAGCTGAGAGGGATAAAATAAAATGACAGTTTTTGCCGCTGGTTAGGTGTTAATGTGAATCCTGAATGCCTTTTAAATATGTTAGTCTAAATCTGAGGAAATGGAGAAGAGCACTTGTATGTATTAAAAAGGCTGGGAAAACAAACAAACAGAATAACCGTTTGGCTGATGAGATTGAAGGATGTGTCACGCCACTTGAAACTGGAGGTACAGGTACAGGAACCCTTTATGACTGCAAAACTACAATGCCTTTTCTGTACTTCTGTGTGCTTTTTTGACAGATTTCTTATTTTAAATAAATAAATTAATCCTGTTTGTAAATACTGCTCCACCGCAAATGACTTTGGGTTTTGTACCGCAGTCGAGACCAAAAGAGGAATTCAAACAGCAAAGTATTCCTAGAACTGAACTCTATTACTCTCATTGCTTATTGAGAGTTAAAGCAGCCCCTTGCCATCTCTAAATTCATTCTCTGCTTTTGGTATCATCCTTTGCTATGGTAAACAGAGCAGTTCAGCTCTGTACTGTTTGCAGCAGTCTGTGCTAATGGCTAAGGGAAAGGTTGGTGTGAAGTCGTTCTTGGACACTCAACAATCTCTGCCCACTGGGACACTCCTATATAATATTTTAAAACTGTAAAATGCCCTTAGTGTAAAATAGAATCAGGCTAGCTAGTCCTAGTTTGAAATCTTCACATTCAAACCCCAGCACTTGAAGTGTATCCCTCCCTGTCTCAATGTGCCCCTGCCAAAAGGTCTCAGTTGCCACATCCTGGGGTGTTACAGTCTTTCCATCACTGGGGAATATGGTGGATAACTTTGTCAAGGCATTAACAGCGTCTTTTGGGTGGGGATTAAAGGTACGTGTCTCCTAAGCTTTGCTCTAGCTCCCACTTTTAAGCACCGAACTCTCCTTCCTACAGAGGCTGTTGAGAAATAGCGAAGATATAAAACAAACGCCATCAGCACCGTCACCTGACCACAGATTCAAGAGCCCCAAGGAGCGCATTTTCCTGCATTAAGAACTTCTCTAAACACTGTGATCATATTCTTCTAGGACACCTCCTCTGAAATGGTGCTTACCTAATGCTTTGTATTGAAAGCAACATTTAAAAAAAGGCGAATTATCATTTGGCTTTAGTGAGTGATGTTTGTTAGTTCATTTGCTTTCTTAATATAGAAACAAAGTTAGCATGGCAGTATGTGAGAAATTGTTTATTCAAGGCCATACAAGAAGTAAACTGCTGCAAACAGACCTTGCTGTTATTCCTGGCAACGGACTAGTTGGCTTTGAGAGCAAAGCAAACAGGACACAGTTACAGAATAAGGTGTTTATTTATGTTAACCTTATTCCTTTAAGCCTTCCTGCAGAGCGGGCTCTGAGGTGCCAGGTGCTTTCAAGCACAGGGCAAGGAAACACTCCCATTCTACTGATTTTCTTTTACCATCATGTACCTGCCTAGCACTTGCGTAGCTTTTTCGAAAGTGCTTTGAACCCTTAGGGTAACAAATGGATCAGTGTTACGACTCTCGCTTTAAAGATGAAATTCAAAGTGATAATTTCGCCATAAGCCAGGCAGCCCGTGGGTTCCAAGTGTTTCACAGGGGTGCTTCTGAGGTTGAAAGGCAGCCTGGGTTGTTTGCTTGAGGATTCTCTCCTCCTTAGCCAGTGGCTGACCAGGAGGATCCTGGCAGATGATCAGGAAGGAGACTGTGACCCTGTGGCTCTTGGCAGGACGTCTGGAGAGAGGAGCCCACACTGGGGCAGCTTTGCTGGCAGGACCTGTGACCCTGTGTGGGACCCATGCTGAAACAGCCTCTTCCTGAAGGGCTGCACCCCATGGAAGGGGTGAAGAACTGCAGGCTGTGTGAAGGACTCATGGTGGAGAAGTTCATGGAGGACTGTCTCCCATGGGAGGGACCCAGTGCTGGAACAGGGGAAGGAATCCTGCCCTGCTCCCTGAGGGGGAAGGAGCAGCAGAGACAGCGTGTGATGAACTGACCGCAGCCCCCCTTCCCCCTCTCCCTGTGCCACTGAGAAAAAGGAGGTAGAGAAAATGGGAAGTGGAGTTAACCTGGGAACCAGAGATGGGTGAGAGGAAGGTGTTTTAAGATTTATCTTTATTTCCCATTATCCTACTCTGATTTGATTAGCAGTTAAGCTGATTTCCCCAAGTTGAGTCTGTTTTGTCCAAGAGGGTAATTGGTCATTGATCTCTCACTTATCTTGAGCCTTATTTTCAGGTGGTCTCACTTTGGAGTTAAGCATTTGTCCTACAGAGTTGCAAAGCTCAACTGTTAGGTGCTGAATCCAGGTGAAGCATCATCATCCTCAGAGAACTATACACAGGGCATCACAACCAAGGGCCTGTATTTTGCATGCACTTGCCATGTCCTTTTCTTGTGGAACGATTTAGTGCTGTTAATTTTTATTTTACCTGGTGTAGCATATTTAACTGCAAAAGTAGCAGGCAATCTTTGCCGTGTAATCCTGTGACATCACCACGTTTGAAGATAAGAGCGAGGGTACGCCAGATTCACAGTTTTCTCATGGGGAAAGCATTTGGAAAGATCCAGCCAGCTTTTGAAATGGCTCGGTTGTGCCGGTTCAGATTTGTGTTTCAGAATGGTCCATCTTCTTACTTGCAGTAAAAGTTGAGGTTATGGATAGGTTGGGGTACAGATGGGATCTGTAATTCACCTGTAGTGAAATTGTGATACATGGTGGATTTGGTTTGAAAAAAAAGAAATGGTTTGTGCTTTGAAGCCCAATGATGACAATATAAATCAGCTTTTAGTTATACTGTAGCTGTGTTTACCTCAAATTATTTTCAGGCAACAGTGCTAAAGTGGAACATAGTGTAACATTTGTTCCAAAGTCAGAGAAACTAGCTGCTTGGTCTTCTTCCAGTAAAGGTTAAATCCTGTGTTGGAGGAACAGTACTCTCAAAAATGCCAATTTTACTTGATATATCATCTCAGTATGATTTTTTTTTTTTAAAGTTCTTCTGCCTGTGTTATTTTCTCACCTCAGTGCGGTCTGTTGCTGTGCATTCAAATGAAATATACCATTAAGATATATAATACTTGAAAGCCTCTCCTGTAAAGCCCAGTGAGGCACATTTTCTCTCTTACTAGTAGATAGTGATAATGTGAGTCTCTAATCTCATTAGTTTGATAAAAAACACCCCATAGCACTTGGGTGCTTTAAAAAAGCAGAAAGTAAAAGAGGCATGATTAAGTTTGTAAAAATTGGAAGGAAAATGTTTCTTTTGAGGTTACAATACACTTGTATTAGTTCAGCATTAGCGTTCTGAAAGACAAGGGAAGAGCCTTTGAAAACAGTATTTGCATTAACATGTTTGTGATAAAACTGCAAAAGGGCACGTTGATATCTTTTGCCGTTTGTGATTTGCCTTTCTGTCAATATTCTTTACGTTGTTTATCTTCTCACCCTCAATGAGAGGGAGCTGACAACTGTTTTTGTTTTTAGCCAAGGTGTTTGTGGTTATTCTCAGGTGTGTGTGGCTACTCTTGGCAGCTGCAGAATCTGTCAGCTCTTCATAAAGGTGTTTAGTAAATAGCGTTATTGTTTTATTCAAGCATTTAAACTTGACCGATGGGTTCATCCGTTTGGTTTTTGCAAAAGTCTGTTAAATCCACTTATTTGATATTTTGGCATAATTGTCTGTGCTTGTGTTAATGCTGTTTTCCGGAAGATTAAGCCTATGCTGTAGAATCTAAATTCCAGTTTTTGCAAGGAAATTGATGATGATTTCGGTGTTTGATTTAGATAGAAAATTAAGTTTGATAAGGGACGGAGAAGAAGCGAGCGATAAGAAAACAAATGTCAGATGAACTCTCCATGTATTTATCATTTACCTGAGCAATTTTCTTCTCATTTGTAGGTCTATCCTGTGCTTCTGAATGTCACAAGTCTCTTATTCCTTCATGCTGCCCTTAAATGTAAATGTCATCTTAAATTTGTTTATCAGCCTGTTTTGTTGAAAACATGGAAAAAGGCTAAGAGGTCAATCATATTTATCTTAATACAAATTATTTTCAGTAATTGTATTTTCACTCCTCATTGATTCTAATGGGACATAATATATTACATGTGCCCTAAAATCAATATAAAATACAAAGTACTATTTGTAGCGTTATGAGTTTAAAAAAAAGAGAAATACCCATTAATATTCACGTGATGCATGTATGTGTTTTATTAACTGCACCGTATATTTTATCAGATATGGTACACTAAACCCCACTGAAATCAATGAGAAATAGATATGTGACTATTCACTGTGCTCACTTAAAATAATGGTTTGGTTATTTAGAGCTGCTGAGGGTTTATTACCAATATTCTGGCCTCTTTCTCCACCTCCTTTGAGGGGGTTATCTGAAATTCGGTGTTTTTCCAGATTATCCTTGAACACATCCTTCAGTAGTGCATCCTCCAGCAGCAGCTGTGTCTTCTGGAATGTTAATGACTGGTACTTCCTTAGGGTTATCTTGGTTTTCATCCCAAATGTCAGGTAGCTGGATGTGGTGAACCCAACATTAGGGATTCCAATTAGGTAGACAGAACTTTGATCCTGCACTCTGATAGAATTTATTAAATGAAAATGTCTTGCACTGGATTTCTGATGTACTGGAGTCAATACCGAATTCATCACTGCCTTCTGTGGGACATCATAAGTAATAAATGCTGAAATGTATTCTGTGATTCTGTTGTTATTGAGGGGAAGAAAATCACTGTTTACTTTGGGACAAGCAGTCTTTTGTCTCAAGCAAGCTGGGAGGTACATTTCCTTCTGCTTCCTTTCCCAAGAACTACCAGTTCTGTAGGATTGAAAGCCACAGTCCTGCCAGCATATGTGCATAAATTCAGCTGTTGAGCTGTTCTAATAGTTGTATCAGTAATTTAGTTAGTAGGGCATGTGACAGAGATCAGAGCTTGTGCTGTAGACCTGCAGATTTAAAAGCAAAGGGTGCTGTAATAGTGACTAAAGGACTGAGTTGCTCTAACTTGAGCTGTGATGGAGTGATACCTATGGTAGAATGTATTTATACTGGAGAGATATATGCAGAATAATAGAACTATAGAATAATTTAGGTTGGAAAAGTCCTCTTAAGATCATCGTCAAGTCACGCTGTTAACCCAGCACTGCCAAGTCCATATATACATATATTATGAGATCGTGTAATGTATCATTATAACTTGCACACTGAAAACTATTTTGGTTCCTGGAATATGAGAAAAACTGAAATATGGAGGAACTCGTGTCATGAATCTTAATGCTGTAGCAAAGGGGTTCTTGAATTAGAAACCCGACTTGTTCATACACCATCTACTCATGGCTTTTAAGTGAATTGATTAAACACCTGTCTCCCATCCTGTACATTCATTAGCATAACCTCTGGCTTTTTTGAGACCACAAAATGTTTTGAGGCTTTGTAGCTTTCCTTCCTTTTGGAATAAAATTATTTTTTTCAATTATTTTTCAAGATTTCAGTGTAACTCCAACTGCTCTGAACACGATGTAGTATCATTCAGTGTTTTGAACACTTCTGCAATATTGGTCAAATGATCCCTACTGTCTGCATGTGGCTGGAACTAACAGAGTTCATATGCTTTCCTCTGCAAGTTAGCTCTCTCACTTTGGGTGTGAGGAAAGTCCTTTTCCATGTTTTTATGTGTTCTCTGCAGGATTTTATTGTTGTTATTGCAAATGTGCCTCTGAAGAGGAGGTGTGCCCTTGTATTAACTTAGCTCTTGGTATTTTAACTCTCCGTACAGAAGTGCAGTACAGGGTCCGTTTTTATGCCCAGACCTGGGGAATGGAGCATAATCCAAGCGCTTTTTAATCAACAAGTGCAGTTTCATCACCTCTAATAGCTCATTTACCCGCTGCTGGCTTTGTGTTGCAGAAGATTGCGATTGAAATTCTCCTCCCTGTAGCTATAGGCTGAAAACCACGGCGCTCTGTGCTTGTCATCCCTCCCTCCGGGTGCTGTGCCTGCAGTTCTCCCTGGAATCATCCCATGCCGGGGTGGGGGGTTCGTGCTCCAGCCCCCTCCCTCGGGCTCTTTCTCTCCCACAAACACCTCACACTGTCCTATCTGCTTGGCTGGTAAGGTGGAGTGAGCTTTTGATCACCTTCCTTTCTGAACCGGCTTTTGAAGTCAGGAAAAAAGCTGAATTTGTTTTTTTCTGCTCCTCTCTGAGGAGACACGTTGGAAGGACCATGAGATGCGTTCCCACTTACTGAAGAAATTTTCTTTAAAAATTATCTCGTGTCGGTATCCTTTACATTTTCTGGTACTCTCTTTGAGACCTGACCATTTGTCTGCCCCATAAGTGTAGTTTTCTTCTTTCATGTTGTAGTGTAGTGCTCTTCGTGACATTTCACGTTTTCTTGCCTTTAGCCCCTTTCTTCTTCTTTGCTTTCTACTTTTTACTTGCTTAGGTAATCCCGCTTCATGTTTTGTTTTACTTCTGCCTTTCAGTTTTCCCAGACTTGAGTTGTATTTTTGTTCTAAATACATCTTGGAGGCTTATGGCACTAATCAGGGCTTATGATGCTTGTTTTGCCTATTACATATAATAAGGATCAATACCTCAGCTTGATTCCTCCTAAGACTTCCATGTCTTCAGCAGGAATTAGGTTTGAGCCCCATAACTCTGGCTAATGCTCGACATCACGTCCGTAGTCCAGCTACTGAGGACAGATTTCCTGCTCGGAAACAGATGGAGATTTGGGACTGGAGCTCCTCCGCAACCACTGTCAAATTTCCCGATACTCTGAGCTCTCAAAGCAGCCGTGCCTCCTTGGAGTAAATCCAGTCAGGCATCCAGCCTGGAGCTGGGCAGATTTTCTCAGTCCTATTTAATTACGCGGGTCTGTCTTTAAACTGTGTTTCTGCAGGTGCATTTCTTTTATCATAGAAAGTTTTAATCCTGAAAAAGGGGAAAAAAAGGGTGGTTTAAATTTAAGCATTAAACAGATTTATGGTAATTACCTTCCCGAACTACACTGTAATAACAATAAAGTTAAATTTGCAGCTAGTGCCCAAATCTTCATAGTAGTTACTAAATAAAAGCTATCCTGTATGGTCTGGTCAGTTATTTGCAGCTGTGAATGTTCATTTGATCATGTATCAGGTGTTTTTATGGGTAGCTTGTTTGTGAATACAGCTGGAGATATGTTCTGACAGCTGTAAACATCTGGA
Organism: Pseudotriccus pelzelni; assembly: GCA_035584735.1. Taxonomy (NCBI): domain Eukaryota; kingdom Metazoa; phylum Chordata; class Aves; order Passeriformes; family Tyrannidae; genus Pseudotriccus; species Pseudotriccus pelzelni. The sequence continues at coordinate 11,761,961 of JAWMRA010000005.1, forward strand.
GGTGTTTGCATGGAGAACAAAACTCTCCTTCTAAAATCCGAATGGCCATTGAGTGCCAGGAATGTTCCAGGATATAACAAATGTTATTTTGGCTATTTATTGGATAGATGAATAGCCAGCACTTTGGCATTTTTTGATGGGCGTTCATAAATAACTGATGGGAGAAGGGTAATCCTTCTGAGCATTGCTGTGTGTCGTCCTAATATGAGGCTGTGGTTTGTGGAGAAATTAATGGTATTGAGTATACAAAAATTACTTTAATATGCAGTAGATTTCCCTGTGTTTTCAAGATCAAAGAAAGTGTAAATATGAAAACAAATAGGATCCATTTACTTGTTTCGCGCCAAGATAAAACGGAATCCCAACTGAAATGAAATTTATTTTAATTATTGATTTAATGTGAGATAACTTGCATGGTAAGAGTGTTTCCTCATTTGTCTTTAAGTGCATGGAATGGATCTGAAACAGCTGCATATGGTTCATGTGCTTTGTGTTTTGCCAGTGAGCCATGTTATAATAATACTGAGAGGCTGAATTTCTTTCATCATTCTCCCATTCTGTGCTGTATATAAAGGGACCACCCTTAAAGGCACCATGCTTTGATATCAGTGTATCTGGCTTCTTTTAGGGACAGCCTACCAGAAAACAGAAGCATTTGAAAAACCAGATTTTTTTATTTTTTAAATGAACGTATTTTGATGTCTGGAAAACTGTATAGTTTTTAAAAAATATGTTGTATTTAGAGTGAAAAAATCCATTTTAGTAAAACCAAGTAAATCTGATATTGAGGGGAAAAGCAGTTAATAGGAAGCTTAGGGTTTGTTTGTTTGTTTTTCTAATTTGACAGCTTTCACACCAGAATTGGTTTTGAAAGGTTTTCTGTGAGGAGAATCTGTGTTCAAATTGTGACCATCATCAGTATTTTGCTTTTCCTCTAAAGGAATTGGTTAGTAATCACTGATGGGATGTTAGCTGGGGAGTCAGAGATGTGCCATTAAGAACTTGTATTTATCCCATGAATCATTCACTGCTTTTCACAGCCCTGTTAAAAGGTTTTCAGTTTGACCATCAAATACAAGTAACTGAAATGTTTGCCTCTATCCGTACATTTTTCAGGCCAGGACTCGTCTACTCAGCTGTTTGCAAGCAGTTCTCTTTGCCTCCTCAGTCAGTGCCTTTACTGTACAATTTCAAATTCTTAAATGGAAATAAAACTCCTGGAAACCCCAAACTTAGTTTATGGTGTAACGTCCTGTCATGAGCAAGCATCATCTAACGCACTAATTTGAGTTCCAGCATTAGTGCTGTGTGGTACAGGATGTCGGGGGTTCAGTGGATAATCAGGGCAAGTCACATTTCTCTGTACTAACAAATTGGGTATTTTCAAGTGTACCGTGTTTTCAGCTTGATAAATGTTTAATTATGACAGCATTTAATTATGTGCTCAAAATCCAAAGATTGTGTTTATCATTAATTATTTACTAGGATGAAGATCTTATTAAATTTTTTATTTTTTTTTTGTTCGGTATAGGTTATTTTAGGAAAAGGGACTTCAAAATCGATTTTAATACCTATTTAATGCCTAACTGACTTTGGCTTTCTCATGCTTCACAGACCCTTTGGAGGGCGGGGGGGAGGTCATAATGTTTAGTCAGATAAAACACGGCACTGCGTTTTAGAAGCACCGCTGAGTTGGGTCTCGGAATACTTAGGATACCTCACACATGGGATAGAGCAGCGCGTGAGCACTGGCTGGGATGATGCTGAGAGGCTCTTCGGCGACTGATGTTGAGGCCCCCTCCTCTCAGCTGCAGTTCTAAGTCTTAGTCCGGAAATGTGCACACACTTTGGGGAGTCTTTATTTAGTGCTGTGGGAAGGTCGTGGCAGGAAGCCTGAGCGTAATTCCAGCTGTGCTTCAGTGAGGTACCTCCACATGTGGGTTCTTCCCTGACTTCTGTGAGAATAATGACACAGTTAAGCACGTGCAGCTTTTGATTAGTTACTGTCAACAAGGTGTAATCCGTAGAAGGGGCATTAGTGCTTTTGTACCCAAAACTGAAGACCTTGGCATACAAAGGGGTCCTCTTCTTCCATTTTCAGTTCAATGTTGAACGTTAATGCTATGAAAAAGCATTAATTTTTGTGCATTGATGGTCAAAGTCTGTTTGAAAAGGATCGGAAGAAACCACAATATTTTTTGGAACGGAGAGGTCAGGTCAGTTTATACTTCGTGTAAATCAGCATGAGCTCCATGAATCCTACAAAGTGCAGATTATAGAGTGATTTCTGTATATATTTTTTTTAAGGATGTTTAAATTCTACTTATTACATTTGCTCACATGGGCAGAGTGTGCAGGACTACCCTTTCCTAGATGTTAGTAGTTTGCTGTGAGTGGAAGGTACGAATTTGCATCGCTTTGGCCAGAGGCAGGAAGGAATGAGCACTGGGATGTTGTTGGTGAGTATTGTCCCTAGGGAACTGCAGTATTTATAAATTTATGTATTTATAAAACCGCAAAATTTAACTATTCTTAAAAAAAAAAACCCAAAAAACTTTAAGGCACCAGTAGGGAACCAAACCTGAATGTGCGGGGAGCTCTGCAAACGGGTAATAAACAGATCAATTGCCAGGCCTAAAGGATGTGAGGACTAAGTAAGATGAAAGACAGTAGGTAAGGCAAGAAGTTGCAAGGTAAAGCATAAAACAACAGTCAGATGTTGTGTTGTGTCTGAACTCTGAGAAGTTTTTGTAAGTGCTGGATGCGTTACAGATACTGTTTGTCTTATATTGGTACAGTTATATGGATAATTTAAATAAAGTAACTGTGTCAAACACGAGACAAAAAAATAAAGAAGAAAGTTGAAGCATCACAGGATAAAATAAGCAACTGAATTACCCAGAGCTGTTTGTGGGGCTTATATGTGTCTCTGCAGTGGAAGTTTCGTACATTATTGCAAAATGTTTTGAAGGTTCGACGCTGTAATTCAAAGTGATTTGTCTGTGAGTAGAAATGAGGTTCTCAATACAAGGGTAAGGATGTATGCCTGTGTGTCACTCCTGGTTAGGCTGGATGGGTGTGTTAGAACAAAATCTTCTACAGAGTTTAAAAATCTGCTAGATGAGATTATTAACTACTTACTAGGCTGCAGGGGAAAGTTGAAATATTTCTTTATAGTAACTGAGATCAAGGCAACATATCTGATGCATGTGAAACGTCTGCTATGGGGATTACCTCATCTGTCAGGTAATTGTTCAGTTAATGTCTGTGTGCCTGTTGCTGTCTCACACCCCACCATCTTGTGTCCTTGTACTTGGTTCTGATTCATTAATACCAAAGGCCATCTTTTTCATATTACTCCAGTGTGTGTACAAGTATCACTTCAGGCACGGGTTGAGAGTAAGGACTTTTTGGAGTATGCATTTTAGTGGCATTCGAATATTAAAGAATGTTGGCATGATACGGTTAATTTTTAAAGTATGTTCTGAAGGAGCCTGCTTTCTATTTAGTAGAATAAGTTTTGAAAGGAAGATGCAGCCTCGTTTCGGTCGCTGTTGTGACACTGTGCTCATCAGCTGTGCAACACTGTGAGGTACTTCAGCACCTGTCAGACTTGTAATCTGATGAGCTATACTTGGAATAAACCTGAGTTGATGAAACAATCAGCGAGCCTTTGGCACTCTCAGAACTGATTAGTGAAAATCTAGCCGCTCTTTGCTCATGTGACACATAACGCTGTGCTGTTTGTAAGGCTGAACCGGTTCTGTGGTGACTGCCCATCACTTAATGCCAAGAGCTGCTCAGGGCGTGATCACCTCGTTTAGGGAGGGCACACACCCTGCCAAAGGGTTGTGATTACGTAGATATTCACTATTTGTTGACTGTTCTATTGTGGGGTTTCTTATTGATATTCCAGACAGCTCTGGTCATTTTTCCGTAGATACCAGCAGTGGCAGCGACTGCTGAATGCGCAGCGATGATTGATTATTCAAATTTATGCATGTTAATTTTCAAACTTTCTGTCTAGACTCCGTAAAATCAACCAGTCATCCACTGAGATGTAACTGAATTTCAGGGTACTGCTTGACAAACTCTGCTGACAGCTCCTGACACACCCCCACAAAAAGCAGTGACTGCTTGCCCCGTGGCACGTACCATACCCTGTTTGGGATATTCTGTTCCACGCGTTTAGGCCTGTAATAAATGCATGTGACTCGGTTCAGGGAGACAAGCGTGAGCCTTTCTATTGGAGAAGGATTTGTACAAACCCACTGATGTGATTACTGGCATATATCAGATTATGGGATTGGTCCTGAAGTCTGTGGATTTGCTTGAAATTACGGTCAAGGTTTGTGACTTTCATCTACACGCAGGCAAGGATGCTACAAAATAAACTGATGTAGAGCTGTATAGCGTTACACTGAGTGATTTGAACCAAAATCTGTCTAATAATAATTCAGTGAAATTCAGGAATAACTTTGGCACTCTGCATTAGTATCAAGTAATTATCTCCAGCTAAGATAAAATGAGGGTCAAGATTGGTTCTGGCTATTAGAGCTAGAGTGTTGCTTGCTTTATTGAACATGTTAATTTAAAGCTGCATTAGGAAGAGATGAAAAAAGAAAGAGATTCTCCAAAGTGAATTTCATAGTGACTTTTTTGAAAGACTGGTCTCAAGTTGGTTTTAGAAGTTAAAGGAGGGTTGTTTCCAAGTAACTCTATGTTGGTTGGATGGGGAAAAGCTGCCATAAATTGATACTAATGGAATACTTCTTGTGCTGAACTTACCTCATATACACCGGGTGCCACGATGGCGTGGTGGGATCTGCTCCTGGTAGTTTAATACAACTCAGTCTTTCCTGGGTGTAGGACCCTGATTTTGCAGCGATAGCAGCATATTAGCCATGGCCGTGGGAAGGGATCAGGCTGCACAGAACAGTTCTAGTGGTTGAAACAGTTTGAAAATGTTCAAAATTTTAATGTGAGATTATTGTCTTCAGTGAGGAGAGTGCTGCAAATCTCAGCTGATAGACTCTGTGACTAAGCCAATTTCTTTCCTGTGTGAATACATTAACTGTGATGATAATACCCTGAGAAATCCAGAGGGCCAGTTCTTCAGAAGTAGTTTGATGAAAATTTGCATTAATTTCAAACAGATTTAAGTGTCTATCTGTTTTAAAGATCTAGGCCAAAATATTTTAAAATCCATAACATTAAATAGGAATCATGGAAATTAACATCTTTTGACTGTGACTCGGTGTTATGTGAATGTATTGGTTAGCTGTCCATCACTACTGTGATTCTCACCTAATTCCTTAAATTGGTATTTGCATAGAGGTTTTTTTACAGTTAATCACTTTTTTATAATGGCCCCTGTAAATCCAAATACAGAAATATATTCTCAGTTGTTTATATTCCTTCCTTCTAGCACAAGAGGAATGCTTTAGAGTGTGGATTTGCATCAGAATAATTCATAAAGCAGTTTGTTGCAGGGCTATTTATTTCCTCCCCAGCCCTCTCACGGAGTAGCTGCAGTAGAATTATGGATATTGAGATCTTTCTGTGGATTATTCGTACAATTGTCCCAAGAAGGCAACTTGATACTGGACAGGGGTTTAGTAGGTCGTGGGGGCAGTTTAGGCTTGCAGGAGGCATTGCCTTGGAATGCAGCTGGAGATGCCCAGTGCCAGGGGCAACACAGACTCTTAACGTGAGTTTCCACACTCTGTGGGGTTGATGAAGAGATCCAAGCAGAGTCAGGCAGTGTGTGTGTTCATCCCAACACATCACAGGCTCTTGGGAAGCTGCCTTTCAGCTAAGAGGAGAAGAACTACTTGTATTGTAGTTGTTGGTGCCACAGAGAAATGTTTCAAAGAGGTTGGTGTCTGGAATAAATCTGATCTACATCTACACCCAGTAGGGGAAGATGTGGTGTTTTCACGATAAAAATGCCTTTGGTTGCACTCCTGAGTTGGTTTGGTATTTCAGAGGAACGTGTCTGCATAGCAGGTAGGATGGTTCTGTCAGTGTGAGTCATTTCAGATTTACCAGTAGATCCTCCTGGCTGAGCAGCTGTCCTGCAGGGCTCTGCTGCTCTGCTCCTCAGACAGCTTTGTGTCAGGAACATTCTGGTTCTTATCAGCCCTGCCAGTTTGCTGCTCTGTCTGTACATTAAACTGTATTCTGGAAATGGAAATATTCGGAACACAAGATGCTTTGAGTAAATATTCCAAACGGCACAAAGCAGCAAAAATAATAAAAAGACCCAGCCTTGCAAAGTGGTAACTCCATTGAAGGCACCTCATGGTGGTGGTCCTATTTCTGTTTCCCATATTACACGTTGTGGAGAACTGTTAATGTTAGGTCTGTACGTGCAAACCCCGAGGGGGGCATCAGTGAGACACAGAGTTCCCTTTGTGTTGATGACGGCGTGCCTTTGATGTACAAACAAAAGAGAACTGCTTCTTTTTAATGCCGTTTTTATCAAATCCCCCGTTTCCCCATTTCTGTTATAGATGTGCCCTCTTTTGTTGGGACTGGTCCACTTGCATTTTTTATTCCATTATGTTCACATTCTTGATGGAAATAGTTGTCTTCTGCCAGGGGCACAGATGTGTAGTGTCAGGATGCCTTATCCCAGGAATGCTTTTTATTCTTGTTTTCTAAGACTAGCCTATGGTGGAACAAACACCATTGTACTACCTCCGGGTCTCCATCCACACTAAGACAATTGTACACTTTAATTCTGCTTTAGAACTAACACGACTCGTGCATGTGCACCGTGTTTCAGTGAACACGTTGCTTGTGATGTATTTTTTTAAGATACCCACCCCACTGCAGCGTGTTTGTGTACAATCCTACCCCTCAGTACCAGCAGTCTGTCACATGTGTATCTGAGTCCCCGATGGTGCATTGTATCCTCAAGTCATTTAGCCCTTTCTCTGTTCCTGATGACCCCTCTGAGGCAGTTCCTTGAAAGCAGATAACACTTTTTCCCCTGACCTTGACCAGCAGGCTGACTCTTGTGCTCAGCTCTCCTGGGGACACCGTTCTGTTTCCCTCAGGAATGCGAAAAAGTAATTTCCCCAGATAACAGCCAAAAACCCAATTAAGCTTAGATTAAAGAAAAGCAGGATTTATTGGCATTTTATGGAGTAGAGGAAAAAAGGAAAATAAAAGATCGGAGATATTAAATTGCCTGAAGTGCAGACACGGACTGCCCAGTTGCTAACACTGCTCTTCAGTTTACAGAGTAATTGGTGGAATTTTAACTGGGTTTAGCCATATAACAGTAAAACATTGTCTCTCCTGCAGCCCAAAGCCATGTCTGTCTTTTTTTCTGTCAGAGCTGGAGAGATTGTGACATGCTGTCTTCAAAACACTGTGTGAGGCTGGAAAACCCCCTCAGTGACTTGGTGTGAAGGTGTCAGTAGTAACAAAACATGTTTATTTGCCCCGTGGCATGCTAAAATACATGCAAATTGGGCCAAGTGCACAAGATTTTAATTTTCCTTTTCCCGAGTACATTGTATTTCAGCACATGCAACACCTTCCATGCAATGTGCTTCACATCTCATTGTGATCTTCCAGAGGATCCATTGTCTTCTCATCACCTGTTTGAATGGGACACGAGGTACTTCCCAGCTTGAAACACAAGAAAATGAATTATTTGCATATCTTTAATTAACCCTCTCTTTGTGTAGATTAGGATTGCCTTTAGTAACTGTCAGGTTTCTTGGCCAGTTGAATAAACAGCTTCTTGCAGGCATTTCAATTACTGCACTTTTATATTGCTAATGAGACTAAGCAACAGTTTCTTGGAGGCAATCTTAATTTAGCAATTTCATTCACATTTTTATACAGGTACAGTGTTCCAGCTATGTAATTAATGGTGCCATCTCAGCCTTAGAGGTGGATAGAGAATTAAAAATCAGCATGACAAACACATCAGGTATAATTCAAACTGTGAAACCAACGTTATGACTTGGATGATTCTCGTGCCACGGAGTCCCAAACTGCTTTACAACGCAGGATAAGACACAGCGCAGACCGTTCTGCCCTCGGAAGGCAGCAGCCAAATGTGCAGTGCTTGACTTGGGAAGGTTTGGGCAGGGCTGTCGTGAACAAGCCGTGCCCATCTCCATCTCTGGGAGCACACAGGACTGTGGGGCTTTCGTGGCCCCCTTGGCAAACCGGGTGAGCCTTACAAGGTGAAGGGTTGAGCTTGCCAGTGTTACTAATGTAGCCACGTTCCTGCAATAGGAGGATTTGTAAGTGAACTTAAGGTGTTTTGTAGTCAGAGAGAGGAAACGTGATTAGAAGTAATTCTCACTATATTATTAAAATCAGGGTCCAGCTTTTTGGCCAGATTAGTTCATAGAGGACGTTGGAGCTATTGTATTAGGAAAGCAACCAGGGAAATTCCAGGGTCAAATGTAAAACAGCATCAGGGAAGGTCAGAGGGATGCATTTGCAAGTCAAGAAGACATTGAAGGGGATCTAATTATAGGCTTAATTGCTGTAGGTAATGACAATTCAAGCTACTATATTTAACATAGCCTGGATAGTATAACTGAGGTCATCCAAAAAATGAATCAACAAATCCAAAGCAGGTTTTCAAGAAACATTTAGGAAGGAATGGAGAGTCCTAGACCCGCTGAAGCCAAGAGGACTGTTATCAGTGAGCCAGGTTTTCAAGCAGAGCCCGGTGTTCACCCTTATGCATAGAAGGGCTGTGGCTTTGCTTCAGAAAGCATCTTCAATGTGACAATTCATAATTTCCTAGTGATGTGTGTGCTTATCACGTTGTTGGAGCAATGCCCATGGTACTCTGTGGGTTTGAGAGCTGGAAGGTGATCAGGGAACTTGGGGTCCCATTGCCAGGCCTGTCTCTGGCTTGTGTGGTGACTTTGGCTGGGGCACGTGGGAATGTTTTATGATTATTTGCCCCTTAATCTCTCCCCGTCTAAACTACCTATCTGTCTTCATAAGCTTAAACATCTGTGATGAGTAGTGCTACGTAAGTGCAGTAGCTTGATGTTTTCAAGGAGGACACAAACAGGGGGCAGTGAAAGACTTAACTTAGATGGCTGAAGTTAGTTTTGTTTACTGTTTTCCTAATTATCCATATTTGTAGTTCACAAAAGCAGAAACAATGTGGTATTAATTCATGGTCTGTAAAACAAAATCACATTTTTAGTCTTGCGTTTCAGTCAGTCTCATTTTTATGAACTTTGCAGTTGTGTTTCACTTGGGATGTATTTGGCTGCTTGACAAAGTGACTGGAGATTTATAATTCCTTATTAGTAACTCAAGGCTCTAAAGGGAATAACAGAGTACTTATTTACTTTTCTAGGTCAGACTCATGATGTAGGAGTTTAATGAACTTCTGCTAAACAGGAATTGAAGCAGAATTAAAATCTCAGAGTGCATCTGTCCAACAAGGTTATTAATCTTATTTTCTATAGGTTAGATATTTTTCACTTGCACAGGGCTGTTTAGGCTGCACTTTCTCAATAATCAGCCAGGAATATGAGACTGTCATATAGAACCTGGTATTAAGTCAATGCACTGATGTGATTTTGCTCTGGAATTGCATTATGTCAAATAACTGTATTTATGTATCAGTGTTTAGGGCGGTAAGATCCCAGTTCACATGTGCTGAAAAGCAGTTTGTGATTCATGGTAGCAGCTAAACTATTGCTGCAGTTTTGATGCCTCTCAGATGTTGTTTGAATCAATAAGGTGGGCACTTCTCTGGCAAGAACACACTGAAATCTGTCCTCAAGAAAAAAAAAAGGTGCAGTATTTATGCTTCCCTGTAAATGTGAGGGGAACACAGTGTTTTGTATTCTTACAGGAGATACACCTTGGGACTTAGTTGATCCTACAAAATTATTGATGGAGATGAAGGCGCATGAAAGGAACACAAAACCATGTTACATGACTGCAGGCATGCTTTGCACCGGACTTGTATTGCAGGAAATACAGAACATCTCCTCATAAATGAAGAGTTTATGTTACATTCAGAAACGTCCGCAGATGTGTAAAACACGATAATACGCTTGAAGATCCTAAGTATTTCAAGTGATGCTGTTTGAGCCTTGGAGGTATAACTGTGTATGGACATAAAAGACCAAATCTCCTTGGTTTATGCAGTATTCAGTAAATATATATACACACATTAACATAACAGAATATAATTATATGAGGGAAAAAAAAACCAAAACAAAACAAAAACTTAAATACAAACCATGAGGTAGTAGAAAACAATGAGTGAGGGACTGTCTTAAATACCTATCTTTATGCTTATTTATAGCTCTGAGAAAACACCTCCCTTCATGATGTCACAAATGCTGGTCCTGAAATAAGTTTTTCAGCCCTTTTCTCAAAAATCAGAGGTCAAGGTCGCCTTGGCATAAAAACATCTAGTCCTCTAATTAAACAGGGAGGTCCCTGTGCTTTGCCATGGAGAACTGCCTGGTGGTTTGAATGCACATCTACAGGGCAAGAGCCAAAACCTGCATTCTTCCCCAGTCAGAAGTGATGCACAATTCTTTCCCGAAGGATACAACCTCAATCTTTAAACTGTCATCCGACGTGGGGGTCAGACTACTTCGTGCTTCCCGTTGGAGCTGTGCCTCTGGGCACAGAGCTGAGCGAGTGTCCCAAATCCAGGGAAGAGCTTGATTAAACCACTGCTCTTTCTGCCTGTTATCCAATGACCATTTTACATGGAGCTCATGCAAGTCCTCAGGGCGTGGACCGGCTTCTGGAGCCATCAGGCAAGCATGTTGTACTGTCTCTGTTCACCATCTCTTCTCATTAGTCACATTAGGTTTTCTCTGGCTTATTTTTGCATTAAGCAGTGGAAAGGAGTATTGAACTTTGAATTAATTTTCTGCCTTACTCCTCATCAGCCAAGTGGCCAACTGGCAGAGAGTGCAGAATCCTAATTACTCTCTGACATAAGAAAGAGAAAGCACCTGGGATCCAAATATCAAGGCTCTAAGGGGTATATGAGATAAAAACAAAATGGCCTTTTATTAAACAAATCTGCTGTGGAAGGGAGGGAGGAGAGATTTTATATTTGCTTTTCCGTTTTTAACTAGAGAATACTTGACTCAAAAGCAATAAACTACCGTTGTTATTACTTGTAAAAAGCACTTAAGGAGAACTTCAAATAGTAAGATGAAATTCCTATTTAATAGTAGTCAAGTAAGGCTGTTCCAACGTGACAGCTAAGCAGAGAAGTGAATAAAAAAAGCTTTCAAAGCATTACTGGTTTTGTGGTTGGTCAGTGGGAGGACCAGCTGTAGTTGTTGCCACAAGGAAAGGCTGAAGAAATAGGAAATTCTAGAGCTTTGGAGGGGAATGCCTTATTAAAACGGCAGTGGAGGTTGTTGCCTTGCTTGGGATGTGAGTAATGGGAATAACTGTTTGTGTGCTACTCTTGGTGGTGATGGAAGGACGTCAGACCTGTGCTAAGGAGCCATGGGGATGCTGAGAGAGGAGAAGAGATGTGATACAGCCAGGCACAGTTGTTTTAGAAGAGACTGTAATGTTAGAAGCACTTTTAATGGAAATCTGGTAGAATTTGGCATGATTATGCAGGGGTGCTGCAACCTGCCTAGTAAAAAGCACTTTTTAACCGCGTAGCTGATCTCTGCGAAGTCTGCTTGTTTCCTCCATAATATACTTGTTTTGCTGTAGCAATAACATGCCTTTAGAATTAAAATTGCCTAAGAATGGGAAAGGCTGAACAGAGAGTGAGATTATATCTCTCTCTCTTTAGGAGGGGTCAGTAGAGACAGTCATATAATAATAGCATTCCTATCCTATTCATTGATATGGGGTGGGGTTTTTTTTCCCACTAAGATACATGAACTGCCTTGAAAACTGGGTCAACCTAAATGCTGTCACAAGTGCTCATCACCAAGCCTGTATTGCTGCATATCTGTCACACTCAGCTGCTGAAATGAATTTCATGAAGGGAGCAGGGTGAAAGGTGAAGCTCAGCAGGATTATTGGCTGGGAAGGAATCACACTTCTGCAGCTTGTCTGGTACAAAACAAAGAAAATGGCCAAAACTTTGCTTAATGCTGATAAATACAAATAGTATTTGGCCTTTTCTATTTAAACTGATATTTTTTGCTAGTCAAATTTACTTGCATACACTTGATAATTCCCATGGTGGATTATTCTTGCTCCTTAAGAGACTGAGTTTATTGATATATCTAGACATGGAAATTTACTGGGAGTTGCTTGAAACCCTTTAGGGGTTGAAAGTTCTTTAAGTGGAGTTAGTCACAGTGTAGTAATGGGATTGTTGGTGATAAATCACAATATTACATATTTACTGCTCACCAAGGAAGAGCTTTTTGGAAGATTCTCTTTCTTTTCTATGCCAAAGTGAAGTTACTTGGCTGAAAGCCGTGGCGTCCACTCATGGCATATCTTTGCTCCAGCAACTCTTCATGATCAGAGTTCATCAGAGTTTAGTATTTGTGCTGCGGAACAGCAGCATCTCGTGCTGGTTAAACTGTCCAGTAACCCTTGGGGAGTAACAGCACATGTGGTAGACAAGTGTTGCCTGTAAGTAGGTAACGTGGCAGCCTGGAGAGAAGCAGAGTTAGGGCTCAAGCCTGTGCCTTCCTCACTGCATTGGCACAAGCTGAAAGCATCCTGTGAGAGGGATCACAAGCTTTCTGTGTAGGTAGGAAAGTGGTAGGGAGCTGTAGTTACAGCTCAGCCCTCCAGCTGAAACCTGCCTAGAAGTGAGTGACTCTCATCTTCATCTGTATCTGTTCAGTCCTTGGCTTTTTCCCTGACAATGCCTTCAGGGTGCCAGAAGGCAGCGATGGCTTTGTGATGGAAATCAGTCCTGCCAGGTCTAAGAAGGTAACTCATTCATTCCACATGGATTTTTAAGGCAGCTTGTAAGGTGTCTCTCATTTGGCATGAAGGGTTTTGCCAAGCGTTTCAATGACAGTTACCATCTCACTCGAAATTTGTTTAAAAAATTCCCTTTCCCGTTGCCACTCCGAGTTGTATGTGAGTGCCAAGAACTGGGCTAAGAGACTGAAACACAACACATTCTCTCTCCCAGGGTGAGAAGAAATTCTGCCTGCAGGAACGGGGTGAAGAGTTGCTGGGTTTTCCTGAGGAGGAAGGCATTTTTTTAAACTGTCCATAAGCTGCAGCTTGTCCATATGAAGTCTTTGCTAACCTTGTTGCTGATAGCAAATACAAAAGAAATAGAAAAGAAATATAAACTTGTGGCATGCCCAGCTGATTTCTGTAACATCTTAAAATTCACATCCACACCCTCAATTTTCGATTCTCCCCCTTCATACTTCAGAATGAATTTTGGGATGTTGCGCAAATGTTCTTAATTTACCATAGATGCTTCATTTATGTTGTACCACTGCAATGGCATATATGACGTGGAGATTTTAGCCTAGGGAAACAAAAAGATGAGCAACCATGGGAGGAAGGGAAAAAACCATGGGAAAAACAGTGAGTGGAAAAGCTTGGTGCAAAGGAAGCAGCCTGGGTTGGAGAGAGAATTCAGTAATGCCAGCCTGCCTTGGAAAGCTTGCTGAAGTGTGTGAGGCAGTTGGAAACAGCATTGTAGAGGGGAAATTTAATCTCCTCATTGAAAGAAAGCAAAATTTAACTGGATGAAGGGGAACCTCCTGTGATGCTGTATGGCTAATTTTCACAGAGAATGTTTAATTCTTTCAGATGTTGCAAGACTGCGTTTACCACTTTGCTGAATAGAAATTGCTGCTTGGGAAAATCCGTTTATAAATGTTATTTTGGAGGGTGTTGGCAGTCCTGAGGCTTCTTCATCCACTTATACCTGACCTGCTAAACAGCTGCGTGTTTTCCTTCACTCACTAAGCTTTAGCTGAAAAAAAAAAAATCCCTACCATTACTTAGTGAAACAATCAGATAAGAAAAGGCATGGTATTAAGATGAATGGTTAATATGTGGAAAATCATTCAAGATAGAAATATTCTGCTTGCAGTTTCTATTAATTTTATCAATGCATTTATAGTGCACAATTATGGTATATAAGGATTACGTGCACCCAGGTGCAGCAGACTGCATGGTATCTACCAAATCTCTACACTGTAAATAATTTACATTTATTGCCGAGCTGAATCAGAATTTTCCAATCTCAGAGGAAAATAAAGTCTTGTCAGTCCATCATGCTGTCATTATCACTGATGCCTACTAACCATTTCCACAAATGGGAAAGTCTGGGTATTCTACCCCTTCTTGGATGAGATAAATTGATTGATTCCTGGAGCCAGTTTGCTCAAGTTGCAACTGCCTTTCTCGAACTTGATGTAGCGTTCGCTCAGGGTGAGAAGAACAAAGAGAATGCTGGTACTTGTTTGTGCTTTGGGCTAATCTGGAAAGAGTGGAATATTTTATGTTTTGTATCCCCCCCCTGCTACTAGTCTTGCTAGCAGGGAGAAAGGAGGCATCTCTCTGCTGTGATACTCACAGTGCTTAATTAATACACAGGCAGAGCTAAGCCCTGTAAAAAACCACAGATACGTTTTGGGGTTTTTGTGGGGGTTTTTTTGTTTGTTGGTTGGTTTGGGATTTTGTGTTTGTTAGTTTTTGTTTTGGGGTTTGTTCGGTTGGTTTGGGGGTTTTTTGGGGGGAGCGTTTTTGTGGTGGATTTTGTTTCGTGGTTGGGTTTTGTTTGTAGGGGTTTTTTCTTGAAAAGAAGAGAGGCTGACCAACTGCTAAGCCCCAAATTGCCATGAGTAACACAGGGAGCTTGCAGTTATTTCTGATGAAGATTGTGTGTTAACAATAGTGTTTTGTTGGCTTGAAGTTGCTCATTCCAGTCTTTTATTCAGGAGGGATGAACACACTGTAAAATATTGCAAGGTAGTGCTGGATAACTGGTCTTCAAGCAGGATTAAAAGGCATCCCTCAGATCATACCAGAGAGCTGTTTCAACATGAAGGATCCACACAGCTGGGTTGCTTCAGACTATACCGATCAGCAAATATTAAATATGTATGTAATTCACGTTCCCACAGCTGGAGTTGCCCACTGCACAGCGCTCGCAGAGCCTGGACTTGGTAGGTAGATCCTGTGGAGGCCGTTCAGGGTGGTGGTCAGTCCAACTTCCCTAATTTGCGGGTCCCATTGACAGAGCCGCTCAAGAAAGCTGGCTTGACGTGAAAAGTTACGCACTGCGCTTGAATAAAGGGCCTGTCTGGGAAACACGTGCTGCCTCTGTAATGCAGATTTCCTCCCTTAAACTTGCACTTCAAAGTGTTTTGCGAACTACTGGGTGCAGCAGCAGCGGCAGAAATAAACTGCAGCCTCAGCCCAGCTCTGCACACACGTGTGGAGCTCAGGGATGGAGGGAAGAGCCAGCCCCAGAAATAAACTGCAGCCTCAGCCCAGCTCTGCACACACGTGTGGAGCTCAGGGATGGAGGGAAGAGCCAGCCAGCCAGCACTAGGGCGGCACCGGTGTGGTATTTTCTACCCAGGGAGACCTGGGATAGGGTTGGTGCAGAGGAAGCCTTTTGTGGATACCAAGTTGTGGCATTGTGCTTCTAAGCTGCTGTCAGCCCAGAAATCTGCTTCCCGTGGGTTATTCGAGGTGCCACTACGTGGCAAACCAGAAGTGTCTTCCATTTATGCACACTGAAGTGAGCACTAAGCAGCACGTGTCTTTATTAGCTCTGGGGGAAAACTTTCCTGTTCTTGTATAGCAAGGGCCAGGATTTATTGCAGCCTAGTGTGGAAAGAAATTAGTCATCCATGATGTGGAGTGGGATATTTTCTCTCTCACACAGTTTCTCCCTTTCTGCCTTGTAAGCCATTAGCCCTTTCGTGCATTTTAGATGATGCATTTGCATTTTCAGTTTGTACATTTCCCTTTCCTGATTTTGTTCTTCCTTGGGAGATAAGAGGGGAATAGAGATGAGAATTAAGGGGAAAAGTGGAGAGCACTCCCACAGCCACAAACGGAATGGTTTTTGGGGAGAAGTGGTGTCTTTAGATACGTCTGTGATATCTGGGTACTTGGGAACTATGTCCATGTGGATGAACTAAACATAGAAATGCCAAAATACTTATAAAGGGCCCAATTTACAAGTCGTGTATCATTTTTGCACTGAATAACTGATTTGTCTTTGCAGTTAACACCATTTATGTCTGAGACAGAACAGTGAGTGTAGTGTCCCTGTTTGCTGGCAGTTCAGGCTTGGGACTGTAATGTAAAGTATAATGTCAGGCAGTGCCTTGCCGAGTCGAATTTATGGCTTTGGAACAGCTTGTTACACACCCGGTGTGGGACTGGGTGATGGGAGTGAAGAAACCGCCACCTTTCCATGTGCCCTAACAGCAGATTGCCAGGTCTGCAGAGCTCTGCTGCATCAAAAAGTAGATTAAATCTTTATTTAAGAATCACAAGATGGTGATAGTGCTCTTAAACAGTAGCTGCTATTAAAATGTCAGCACTGCTGTCAGTCACCACCCAGTACCTGAGTTAACACCGTTTCCCCTGGTAGTGGGAATGGAAAACAGGTTGCTACTTACAGTGAACTATTGTAAATGAGGAGCACAGATCTAATCCTTTTTGATATGGCTTATTATTCATCTGTATGCATGTTGTGTTACTTCAGGGGTTGCGCTGACCTCTAGATTTCATGCTCCTGGATTTCACTTCTTATGGACTGTTATGGTTTTATTCCATATTTTGGCAATATCAAGGCTTAGTCATACACGTGAAAGAAAATGTGAAGTTACAGATAACGCGGTGATTGTCCGTTTTATGAAGACTTTAGGGCTTTGTCTGGTGAGCATTGTGCAAAATGGCAGATACTGATATCTTAACTAATTATTCAATCAAAGATTTGGCAGGCCAGTCAATGGGAACGATGTACAGTGGACTAGAATTGATCACACTTCATTTGCCATCAATTGGCAGAGCAAATGGTAGCTCAGATGAGAAGTTAGGATCATTGCCAGTCATTTTTTGGGCTCTTTGCCTTCTGGGGTTTTTTTTAATTTTTTTTTCCTTCCAAACGAGAACCCCCAGACTATTTGATGAAAGTGGATGCCCTTCTGATGTTGGTGAATAAAGCTGTGCAGAGTTTTTGTGGCCTCTGAGGGACGGTGAGACTATTTCTGGTTCCGTAATTGATGCTGCTGCATAGTCCTATAATCACCTAACCTTATTGAATTGTCCCCATGTGAAGATTTGATTTCAAATTTAGTAATCATTATACATCATTTATTCTCACATAGATTACAGGTTCATCTGTAAAGTGACAGAATTTCACCCCAGAGTTCTTTGAACGTTCGGCTCTTCACTTTTACTCTTTTTGGATATGCTTGTGACACTTCCAGCTTTGGTGATTTACTAGCAATTAGTAGAGTTCCATGACAGATTTATTGCAGCCTTCCAAAGAGTGATGAATCAGATATGTGGCTGTGAAGAAGTGGTTCCCCAGGACTTTTATTTAGTACAGGAGCACAGGGTTAGATCCCATGAAGAGCTTTGGTGTGTAAAGCAGGACTTAACCCAATTAAAGCTCCACTCCTAAACCTAAACGTAAAGTATCAGTTTAAAAAAAGAAAAAAAAAAATCTTTCCTTAGCTGCTGACTAACCTTGAAAGCACATAAATGAGCTTGCTGTTTCCTCATTTGAATTTCAAGTGAACTGGATGCCTACGTGTCTTTTTCTGCATCTGCCAAAATCTTCGCCTGATTCCTGCGTAAGGCGGGAGCCGAAAATTAGGACTTCTTTCTCCCAAATGCTCTGCTTGGCTTGGCAGACCCGCCCCACGTTCACACAGCCAGAGATGCCCTTCCCCTGCTGGAAGGGGCGATGCCACCTACCCACAGGAGCAGTTTCTTAGATCACCCCTGGCTAGAAGGGAGCTCATACTTGGTGCGAGGTTTCTACATTCCAGTTTCTGGGGTTGTGTCATTTTGTTCCTGTCAGAAAGGTAACATGCTGTTTAGCTTTCAGGATAGAGACTGATTCCTTTGGAAAGGGTGAGTGTTCAAAAATAATCTGGTTGTGACAAGGCCAAATGCTTTTGCATCAACAAGCTTTCCTTTGAAAATACATTGATCCATTCTTTTTATTTGCTTTCCCAGGTGTCTGCTGCTCAATACTAATTGAAAGAAAAAAAAAATCTTATTTCTGATGTGAAACCATCCACACGCTGAACAAATATACGTTGAACTAGAATAAACTATTTTAATAACTTATCTTTTTAATTAAATGCAGATGTAGCATCCTTTGCAGTCAGTTAAAGCAAACATAACCACCCCCAGCACATTCAGAATGTTAAAAAGAAGATTTTTGCTGTGTTCACCATGTTACACAGTAATTAAAAAGGAAACCAGCTAAGCCTTCAGAACCTGTCCCTTTTCTATAGAATGGAATTAATGTCTGTTTAACTGTAATAGTAGGGCTGTGCTGGGATTATTATTTTTGAGGGATAGAAATCCCTCACTGTTGCTTTTTTATTGTGTGTGTGTGTGTTTGGGAAGCAGAACACATGACAGAAAGCTGGGGGGGATTTGAACCACGCTCCAGCTGTAGTTGGGTGCTGACACATCAGTGGAGTTTGTGTTTCTTCAGGTGTGGGTTTCCAGGATGGAGGGCCCCTCCCGGCTGCGCCGTGCTGGCGGGAACTGTGGTTTCTCCTGGCAGGATGTGGTGTTGTCTCCTCCTTGGATGTGCAAATCTGGGAAAGAGGCAGGACTGACGCACTGCCATGCCCGAGGTGAAGTTCCCGCTTTGCTCACGGTGGCTTTTTAGGATATCTGGTTGCCAGCTGCCCTCGGAGTCCCTTGCGAGCAGTTGGGACACTCGTGGTGTCCCCCGTGCCTGTGACTGAGTCAGGATTATGCTCTCATGCCATCTCCTGGCAGATTGTCACCCTCTTGAATCTGTGGCTCTTGGGGATGTCTGGCTTTGTGAAAAGGCACTGCTTAGATGGGTGGGCACTGTTTGGGCTGTTACAGCTGGAAAGATGAACTTACATGTCCAGTGCAGAAAAACTGCTCTACAATATGGCCATTGCTCTGGAGAAACTGCTTGAACAGAAGTTCATTCACGTGAAAGAAGAACCCTGGGCTGCAGCCAGGCGTGGTACAGAGCCCTGAAAAGCAAACGCTGGTTGTACAGCTTGAAACTTCCCGCTGGCAGGTTATCGGTTAGATGTCAGGGCATTCAGTAATGGTGATCTGAAACAATGAGAGATGGGGAGATACTTTGAGAGTATCTGCAGAGTAGCACTTCGTGGTCACCCTGCCACCTCCTCCTTTTCATTCTTCCAAGCACCACCACCATCACCCATCTTATCGTAGCATTTTGGGCTGAATTTTATGTACATTCAGTGTCAGTAAAGACAGCGATGCCATGTCATCCACCTGTTTTCTTTTCTTTTTTTGTCCCTGCCCTTGTTTTGACTTCCCTTTGCCTCCCGTTCTGATTGTGAAATGGATCCAGAGAGTGATCCAGCGAAATACCCTCCAACCCCCAACCCAAGAAGTGAGTAGAAGTTGTTTAATGTCACTGCCAGGTAAATGCACTTCAAATGACACACACACATCACATCCAAGGAGTACAATTTAGGACTGATAATGTAAAATAAAATGCAGATGAAGTGTACAAAGCACTCAGAAATCCCCTGTGACCCTGGGACTCCACATTTCACCTCTTTGCAGGAAGGTTTTGTTTCTGCTGCTGCTCGCTAAAAGATGATTCCCTTTTTCCTGATTTCTGTAGTATCTGTTTCCAACCTGCCTCTTGCATTTTCTGTGGCACACCCTTCTACGCTTCAGATTCCTTGACCAAATGCACTGGGGAGCTGTGAATCTAAGTTTTACCATTTCCCTGTTTAGATTGTATCATTTCCACAGCTACAGATAAGCTACATCTTCCAGCAAGGAATGTCACTGAAGAGTGTTAGCCGGGTGCCTGGGAATGATGCTTCCCCCAGTCAGGTGATGGTACAGCATGAATAAAAGCCTTTTGTGGCACAGCCCAAGAGATGGCACAGTTCTGAATGTCTGGGAAATACATAGATGTGGACACAGACTTTACTTCTAGCAAGGGCAGCCCCCTCTCCTCCTGTAATTAGCTGACTTGCTATCAGCTCTTTCCTGGCTCCGTTTTTTCAGGACTCTCTTCTCATTTGCCCTGCAGCTCAGGGTGCCTTCCTGCGAGGCAGACCTTTGTTACTCTCCTAGCCAGGCTTTTTCAGGCTGTTCCCTCTGAGATTCCTGTTAACCTCATCCTTTTCACCCACACAGAAGGCAGTTTTGACATTCTGCTGCAAACTGAAGAGCGCCTCTTTGGAGAAGCAATGCCACGCTGGCAGACAAGAGTGCCAGCTCTTCTACTTGATTGTCTAATTAACCCTCGGTGGTAGGTTCATTTCAGTGCTAAATGTTTCCATCTACAAAGTGTTTGATTTCATGTTAACCTGACAAATAGACACAATACAAACAAACTGATGGATAAATGTGTTTGGTTTTGTTTCCTGATCAGGCTGTGATAATAGTGAGCAATTGAAGAGACCTATTTGGAATGCTGAGATCCTTTAAACAAATCCCAAGCACTGAAAGAGCTGACCCCTGAATTAAAAGGTTTGTTTTTCAAGTGTAGTCCAAAATCAGTTATAAAATTGTGGCAATACAGAGTTGCAGATATAGATACAGATTTTTAAGCATGTCTTCAAAACGTTTTCATCTGTTTTTTGTCTGAAACTGAATAGACAAATATTTCAGCACGAAACACCCTCTCTTTTTCTTTTCTACCTACATACATGGGAGAAATTCACAGTGAGTTTCTGCAACCTGTGGCAATTAAATTACATGGATGTTTTGGCCACTTTTGCTGCCTGGACCTGTTTGCAGCATCTGTCTTTGGTGTCAATATGCCAGTGATTGTGGAGGCTACCTTGGGATCCTGCTGTGGAGCTGGTACAACTTTGTGCATTCCTGAATCTGATGCATCCTCAGAAAAACATTTTTAACTCAGGTGCAGTATCTTCTGAGGGGGGGGGAGAGAAAAAAAAAAAGATTTTAAGTCTGCTTTAGTTCTCCAGTTTCTGGTGTCCTGTTAACTCAGAGGGACAGAAGCGAGACCATATAGAACAGCCTGGGTTAAATCAAACAAGCTGATGAAGGTTACATGGAGCTGGCCAGGTGAAAATCAAAACACTGTGAAGCTGAACATTTTTGACAGATTACCAAGCAAAGACATTTGAACAAAATCTTTGAGCAAAGACCTTTCAAAAGAAAAAGGAGCATTATTTTTTATTTCACTCTTACGTGAACAAGGTAGAGAAATACAAGACAAAATATATTTTAGAAAAATTCTCTGTGGGGACAGTAACTTTCTAATTAAGAGATTTGGTCTTACATTTCATCTGGCCTGTTCCAGGAGCTCTGCATGCTGTGTTTTGGGAAAACTGGATGCCATTGGAAAGGCTGGCTTTGTCCTAGCAATGCCCATCCCGTTATTGCCTTGTAGTGATGATAGTTGTAGTGAGAGTTTAGATGCATTTGTATGAGGCAAATAGTATGAGAGCAAGAAAAAAGTGCTTGAATTTGAAAACTTAAGCACAGACTTCAAGGATCAGTGATGCTTGGCTTTAAAGCTGGGTTAGATTAAAAAAGTGAAACTTTGAAGCTCAAAAAGAAAAAAAAATTCCTGCATAGCTGTGACAGGTGCAGAGAGAGCAACTGAGGGCATATCTTCATGAAGCATTTAAACTGGAAGGAATTGCCAAAACATACCAAAGGAAAGGAGAGAAGCTGATGTGAAAACTTTCTGAAGCAAAAATCTGAACTGTCCAATACCTTTTCCATAGACCGTTGAAATAATTCCTGTTTCTCTGACACTTCAGTGATAACAATTTGCATAGTTAAGACGCCGTGCCTGTGGCTTTATTGCGTTTTAGTGCAGGTACTTCAGCTCCAGAACAAAAGTAAAGCAGTTTGATATAATATGGATGTCTATTTGCACTCCTTTTAAGATAAACATTAGGCAATAACCATTTCTTTAGAGCCTGTGTATTGTTCATATGACTCTCTCTCTTGTATAACAGCTCGTGTTCATCAACGTGATACATTCTTGCCTGATTTTCCAGTTCTGTCTCTCATTGAGGATATTCTTTTCTTTCTCTGATTGCTTTTTCTTCTTAGACCATTACTCTAGTTGATAGCTTCAGGTTATCATTGCATCCCATCTCCCTCTCCAATAAGCCTGTGATTGATACTAATCTTCCTCATGGGGCGCATTTATAGGATGCAGGATGGAAACTACTCTCTAAATCTGAGCTTTGTATGTGCTGACAATTTGCAAGGTTGCACCTTACATTCGCTTCAGGTGGCTTAGGGGAAAACATCAGCTCCTGCTAATCGCGCTTCCAAAATAAGAAGTGCACCCCATGTACCAGAAGTTGCTTTGTTGTTCAGTCTCCTGTGGTGCTGCTTTCCTGTATTTTATGTAACTAGAAAGGGCTCGGTTTCTGTGGGTGGTCAATGTTCTGTAACCAAAACTCATGGCTTTTCTTTTCAGTGAGAGAAGCCATATTTTAATTAATCTAATGGCAGCTCTGACTAGCAGGCAGTGCCCTGAAAAAGAGTTAATGTGCCAGAAAACACTTCACACAAGCAGAAGACTCTTCATTGACTAATGTGCTTAATGGTACTTTTCCTAAGAAAATCATCCCAGTGAAAGCTTTGTGGAGTGCATTTGTTTTGCTATTTGTCTCTTTATAATATGGCCTCACATCCTGAAATTTAATTAGAGATGTCCGAGGACCTTTTGAAAACAGGGTTATTGTATTTTTTTGGCTGCAGGTTTTGCAGATGCCCATCAGTGCAGTGTCATGGCAAAAAGAATATTGCATTCCTTTGGTGGGGGGGGTAAAACTCGAGGTGCTGTGAATCCCTGGTGTGATGAATGTGCTTGCTGAAGTTTGGCTGTTTCACTGTCTTATCAAATATCTGAAGGCAGGGTCCAGTTATGTAATTAACTCAGAAGGCTCAGTGGGAAATGAAGATGCTAATGTTTCTGCAGCATTTGCATATTCAAGCTCCACAGCCCAAGAAACAAAGAGAAGTAATAAGGAATTAATTTGTTTTATCTTTTATCTTTTTAAACAGACATGCATTTATCTTTATGAACAGACTTGCCAGACCCTTTTTGAATTGCAAAGTTTTGCTGCAAATGCTTGTTATTTGGATTTGCATAAGGATTAACAATGTTGGGCAAGTGGTATCTCCTAACCCTTTCTGTTTACTTGTGTGATATCAGTCGCTGGGATATAGTTTTCAAGGCAATCAGTGCTTTTAGTTCAGTGGATAATGCAGTTTGTTTTCATGGCAACTTCTCTAACTCTCTCCAAAAGTCTAGTTCAACAGTAATTATAAATGTATTTGCTCAGGGGATTTTTTTTTTCCCCCCTATCTCTTTGCGAGCTCTCTGTACCTGCATAAGGTGCTCTTATCTAGCATGAGGGTTAAAGAATCAAAATTTATTAAACATGGGGGGGAAATCCGAGCTGGCCTGCAGAGTGTAGAAGTTGAGCTACACTCCCTGCATAAACATACATGTGAAAATGTCACCGTCAAAGCAAAACAGCCTCTGAGATCAGAACGTGGCACCTTAAAATCCAAGCTCCCAGAGACATTTACCCCAGCAAGTTGAAGTTCAAAACTCTCTTTACGCTCCAGGTGTGTTTCAGCCTCGGTTTTTTGCTCCACTTTTTTATACACGGAAATGTTACCTGCAGTATCCCAATATGCATCTGAATGATTTTTTGCTGTTCAGAGAAGACTGGTTTGATAACGTCATTTGATAGATGGGACTTGAAAAATAGCGAACTCTTTGTGCTTGTACGTCGTGGGGTTTTTTTTTAATTTTTGATTTATTTCACATTATTGTGACAGCACTGTTCCACCGTCAGTATATTACAAAGCAAAAATAATCAAGGAACTTGCATTATTTTCACAAGAATATGTCTCCCAGAGTCCTTGCACTGTGGGAATCACCTCTGGAGTGCACAGCTGTACTTCACTATGAGACAGCCTGAGCTGCACTGACTTACAAACCAGAAGTTACTTGGCTAATGTGAAGCTTCAGGGTTTCTGTTCTACTTTCAGGTGGTTGTTGGGAACTTCTCAGAGAAAAGTAGGTTTGGCCTTACAGTTTTTATTGTTTCAGGGGAAAATATTAAGGAAGGAAGCGTACCAATAGAAACCACACACGTAGCTTGCTCGTGAGAGGTGGAAGCAGTGGCACGAGAAGCTTTACACCTGGAGCGGTTTGTGCTGTGCCAGCAACGGGCTGGGCATGGCTGGAGCTCCTGCAGGGGTTGGGGTGGCTGCTGGGATGGGGGATTTGTCCTCCAGGCGTCTGGGAGAGGAGCACCGGGAAGGAGCAGCCAGCCCAGTGGAGCAGCGGTCCCAAGCCAGCAGCTTGTGAGGAACCTCAGAGCTGCTCAGAGCTACAAGAAAATAAAAGAGTTGAAGCTGCCAGGACAAAAGACTGTATTACCGGCCAAGACTTAATTATTTAGTGTTGTTGCTGGAGGCTGATGGCCCAGCAATCAAGAACAGGCCATAAGTAATAAATTGCATTGAATGTGGGGTGAACTGGGGGTTCATTAACATCACGAATGAAATGAAATGCTGATTCAGTTCCTTGCACAGGGCGGAGAACCTGAAAAGCAAATCCTGAGGCGGCACACAGCGACTGTCACGAGCTTGTTCTGCTCAGGCCAGGCACAATGGGCGCCAGGGAGGGGAGCCGTGGAACTCCTGCCCCTGAAATTACCTGCTTTGTTACAGAAAGAGAACGCTGGGCTGCTCTCCAGTAAGGCCTCTTCTCCTGAACCAGTAAGAGTGTCTCTTACAGACTTTGTGTCCTTTTTCAACCGTTAATTTAGCCTCATAGTGAATTAATTCAGTTGAAAGCAGAAACAGATTTGCCGTCCTGCACATCAGGCTTTATTTGTACCACTGCTTTTACTGTCTCAGTCAGTTTGGGAGCTCTTGCAGGGGGAGGCTGTTGGTTCAGGTAGTGAACGCAGAGAGGAGCTGCCCCACAGCTTCTCCTTCCAGCTCAGACAGAGGGTGTGCTGGCTGACAATGTGCTGCAGAGGTGTTGCAGTGCAAGGGAAACGTTCTGCACTTTCCGTCTCAAATGCTCACGTAAAGGTCATCCATCCAAACTGAGTTTGGGGTGTTCTCTAACCTCTCTTGGTCTCTCTTGCTCTCACTCCCGCTACACTTTGAAGTCATCTGTAATATTTCCAGATGGGTCTATGAGGAATGCTCGTGTTCATGAACGGACAGGTGGTCTCTTTAGCTGAACTCAGCAGTGAGCTGTTCTTCTCTCCAGGTCTTTTTTTCTTGTTTGGGTTTGTGGGTTTGGGGTTTTTTTTTGCTTGTTTGTTTAGTTTGGTTTGGTTGTTGTTGTTGGACAGGTCATCATTGCCAAGACAAAATACTCTCTATTTTTTATTTCTAGAAAGAAAACTTTTATACTACTGATAATGGGGTGATCTGAACCCAGGGATCTTGAAAGTAGGTCGTTAAATAGTATAGGGGAAAGTGGGTTTTCCAGTGTTCCTGATTTTACTGGAGAGAATTGTCTTGTTTTCTAAATCTTCTAAATCGAAAGACTTCTATAAGGAAAAAAAAAATTATCATTTGATTTCATCACAAAGAAAATAATTATATCTGCGAGTAACATGTTTTGAATCAGGAATAATGTTTTCCCATTGATCCTTTTCAAGCACTTGAGCACTAAAGTGTCTGAAAATCACATTTTTCTATCATTGGGCAACACAGATTTTAAAGTCAATAACAGTGCAAGTTGCCTCCAATTGGAAAATACAGAAACAACTGTGGCATTGTTTTTTTGGTTGGTTTGTTGGTATTAACCAAGTCAGGCGTTCGTGGTCGAGCAGCAGCGCTTCCTGGGCTATAATCCATGGAAGTGACAGCTGCCAGGAGTCAGCTTGGCCTGGGAGACTTGTAGCAGTGCAGGGTTGCACTGGTTTGTTGTGGCCACTGAGGTGCTGTTACGGGGTCTATCCATAACAATATTCCCCTGCTCCCTTTATTCCCTTGGGATAGCCCGTCTCTTCTTGGAGAAGCACCAGCTGATTTTGCCGCCTCCGGGGGCTCCTGCACTGTGAGCTTGCTGTGTAACCTCTGTTCTCCCTCTCTCCGTATGAGTCCTGAGGTGACTGGAACTGAGAGGTGATTTGGGCAGTTGTTTTGGCCAGTGCCTGGCTGGTTCCCTGTCTGAGTGGCCTGACTTGTGTTGCAGAAGCAGCTCTGCCGTGTCCCACAAGGTGCTGTACCCGCGGGTCAGGTGCACATGAACCGCGGCTGCTGATGGACAGTGGGTACAATTAAATGTCATCCATGGCATGTTACACTTCAAGGTACTTAATACAGGCACTATAAAACTCACCTACCTCTCACCCTCTCCCTTCTCTGGGTATTTTGAAGCCAGGCTCCAGAAATACAACTCGTATGTCGTGGGATAGCTTCTTTTTTTTCTGTTTGCTTTTTTTTTTTCCCCCAAAATATCACTGTAATAATTACTGTAACAGAGCGCTTTCTGTGGAGTTAATGTTCTTCTGGCTTAATGGCCCCTGGTTATTCTCAGGCCATCAACTTCTCCCAGCTGGTCATCAATCCCAGAGAACTGCCTTGTTGCCTGCATTATTATTGCTTAAATACATGACATTTCTGGTGCCACCACTGCCTCCCAACGCTACAGGTATTACAGCCTATAGCTTTTTTCCCCCCCCTTGTTTTCGGTATTGTCAAGGCATTGTAAACAGCTGGTGTGAGAATGTTGTGGCTGTTGGCTGCGAATTCCTCTGACAGTTTTTGAGGTGCGAGTTTTGTGGCCTTCAGCTGAAAGAATGTGAGCGAGGCGACTGAAAATGACTTGCCTGGAGCAGCTGCAGGGGCTCAGCCCCCATGCATCATTCAAGAAGTAGCCAGGCAGTGCCTGAATGTCTCACCTGAAGACTTTTCACCAGAAGGAACGTTTTTCAAACGAGATCTGGGACAGATGTTCTGGGAGGTGTTATTGTTTATTCTGTTGCCTCAGCACACCCCCCCCCCCAGGACCCCCAAGTTTCCCCCAGCTCCACTGATGGTGGCCCTTGTTTCCCAACAACTGATGGATTCTCTGGCAGACTTTTTTAAAAGGAACAAGGAGGTTGTAGCTCAGTAGGCCAGAAACCAGCAGAGACTGTATAGGTGAAAATGCCCTGCTATGTGGATATTCAAACCTGTGTGAGTTAACATTGGTGCTGACTACATTTCCTTTAACCTCATTAGCACTTCATCTTGCTTTCCCAAGCATGGTGGTGGAGCAGCTAGTTCACCTTAGAGCCCTTTCCTAGGTAATTCATCAAAGTGGCAGGTGAAAGCTTAAAGGAAAATGCATGTAAATACTGCATTAGGAACCTGGGCTCACAAAGGCATGAACATTTCTACCCATATCATTAGCTCTGGCTTCTAGTCCTTAGATGTGAAAGAAAAGGGACTTTGCTGATTGGGGGAGATGGAGATGGAAGACTTGCTGGTTGTATCATTGCACAGACTGTATAGTTCCGTTATTTTCTCTTCAATTAAAAAGCACTATCATTCATTAGCTCTTCTCATATCAAAAGAAATCTCAGACTGCGGTAGTAACCAACCACTTATTTATTTAAAAATTAAACATAAGTTACTACGGTGAAAG
This sequence comes from Pseudotriccus pelzelni, assembly GCA_035584735.1. Taxonomy (NCBI): domain Eukaryota; kingdom Metazoa; phylum Chordata; class Aves; order Passeriformes; family Tyrannidae; genus Pseudotriccus; species Pseudotriccus pelzelni. The sequence continues at coordinate 11,789,760 of JAWMRA010000005.1, forward strand.
ACTCCCATCAAATTCTAGGGGCCAAAGCCTTTTCAAACAGGGGACTGAGGTGATGTCCAACCTAGGTTATGTGTCCTTTTCAGCTTGAGAGTTTTAAGCTGTGCCTCACTGCAGACTGATGCAGTCGTTTGATACGTGCGGTTGACAGTAAGGGTGATTATATGCCACCATAACTTCTCACTGCTAATAAACCTACCAGGGTTACACCTGGGGACGTGCTGGCTGTGTTTGTAATGCTGTGAACAGTGAGATGCCATGGAGAGCCACAGGGTCTGGCCTCGAGGTGCTGAGGCCCTCCGTGTGCCAGATGGGTGTAGGTTGCTCTTCAGAGCCAGTGCCACCGTGCAGGAGGAAACTGCTGTCAGCAGGTGGTGTGTCTGAATCAAACAAGCCTGTCACTCACCTGGAAGGTACTGGAATGATGCCGTCCTTTAGGGTGAAGGGTGAAAAGAAAAATCTGATGGACACCCTTAGGGAGGAAGGTCAGTAGATTAAAATGATTGAGCAACTGCACTTGAGTTTCTGTGCCTGTTTCTGGTTTGGGGGTTTTTGTGGTGGATTTTTTTTGTCTGGGAGGTGTGTGTGGGGGGGATTGTGTATTATTTGGTTTTTGTTTAGTGTTTTTCAGAGAAACCGTAAGATACACACCAAGTGCAAGATACTATTTCATGGAGGGGCACCAAGGCACACCTTGAGACAGTCTTTATTTACCTCACAGTTCCTTGTACTCGTTAGGAAGTAGCACTTTGGGGATATTGTTAATCCTTTGCCCCTTTTTAGTTCTCACACTGAGCAATAAGTAGTGGCAGACTCCTCTAATTGATACCTATATCAGTGGCTTACCCCAGTAATGTGATTTATCATGCATTTTCATTTTCGTGAAAGCTTGTTTTACTGTCCTCCTTCCATTAGTTCAGCACTCACAGAGCAGGCACCTCCTGTTCCATTTTGCTGTGTAACTTCTGAGCATGACCTGACCAGCTAGAAAAAGTTCAGTGCCAAATGTCCACAGACATTAATGACCAGCTCTGAGTGCTGAACCGTAAAGGAGGTACAGGAGCACTGCAGTGGTTGTGGGACCAACCCGCAAATACCACGGGAGGATTGGGCCAAGGTATCACTCTCTTCCCTTAGCGCAGACCCCAGGGCTGAAAAGCTATTCGCACATGAACTTAGGAGGACTTAGGATTTATTATTTCCTGGGAAAAAAAGTGGAAGAGGAAGACTAAAGAATACTCCAATTGTAGCTTGTTTGTGGCAACTGGGAAAAGTGCAGTCCTAAGCAGCTGGTAACAGCATCGAAGCTGTTGTCGTTTCTGTGTAGACAATGGAAGGGAGGATTTACACAATGGGCTCAGCTCCACAGGGGAAAAGGCTCATACACCTACACCACATTTTCCCCATCTACAAAATGTGCAGGTAAAGCGTCCCCAGCGAGCTGGGAAGACTGCTGGGAGAGATTTATGTAAATCCCCTTGCGATTTTCGCCGTAAAACATGCCATTTCTGCACAAAACACGGTAACGTAGTGAAAAGGAGGACGTCAACAGCTAATCCTGAGGTACGTGTGTCTTCGCAGCCGCTAAAAATGCACTGCAGGAGCTGCGCCCTGGTGACCAGCTCCGGGCACCTCCTGGGAGGCAAACAGGGGGACAGGATCGACGAGGCCGAGTGCGTCATACGGATGAACGACGCGCCCACGCGCGGCTACGGCAGAGACGTCGGCAACAGGACGAGCCTTCGGGTCATCGCGCACTCCAGCATCCAGAGGATCCTGCGGAACCGCAACGAGCTCCTGAACACGAGCCACGGCGCCGTGTTCATCTTCTGGGGGCCGAGCAGCTACATGCGCCGCGACGGGAAGGGCCTGGTGTACAACAACCTGCAGCTCATGAACCAGATCCTGCCGCAGCTGAGAGCCTACATGATCTCTCGCCACAAGATGCTTCAGTTCGACGACCTGTTTAAGCGGGAAACTGGGAAGGACAGGTGAGCACTTAACGTGGATCCGGCTGGGGAGGGGGATGTTATACGGGAGTGAAGTGATATAGTTTATATATAGCCATTTCAGAGCTGCTCGGGGGGGACAATCACGCCCGTTAAATCCTCTGCCTCCTGGGCTGTAATGCGGTAAGACATGTCAAATAGGATCGCCGGTAACGTAAGTAAAAAATAGGCATCAAAATGATTTGTATGGGGTATTGCCTCACCAACTCGGAATACCAGAATCTGGATGTACTGTTTGTACAGCCAAGGAGGCAGGAGCTGTTTAAATCTCACTTTGGGGTAATACACCTTCAAGTTTTTTCACTGATTCTGAAAAATTAAAATGGATAGGTTATGTTTTCTTATAGAGGAGACGCCACCATTCAGTGAATTATAATAGCTGTTTATTGAATTTAAGCATTCTTGGAACATTGCAGCTGTAAAGCTTCGTGTAAAACAAATAAACATTAGTCATACATTAGGTGCTTCAGAAGAGTTCATCTCATATTTGCAACTGGAAAATGGAAAGTTATTATGATAGTTACATCTTTATGAGACTGTTTATGAGACTTGGAGGCTCATCTTCAAATCAAATTTTTAGTAAGTGACCCGGTGGAGGACTTGAGTATTTTCACATACAACGTTTGAAAATGGGCATTCAAACCAAGCGCTTCTCAGCAAGAAAGACATTTATTTTTAATGAACTTCTGGGCTTTTTTACTTATTAAATATGCTGCTGTAAAAATGGAAAACAGGGTCCCCACTTAGATACAAATGAAGTGGTAGGTACATTGTGCAGTAACTCATGGTGAGATTTTCTGGCTTACAAATACAACACGCGGACACCAGAGCTTGAAACGAGGCTCAGTCGTTGTGTGGACAGGGAAGACTCAAGAGCACAGAATTAATTTTCTGGGCTACACAAGGAAGGCAGAACCAACGTTAGAGGAGCTGTATCATTTGCCTGGCATTTGCTGCCTTGGTCACAGCCCACATGGTTGCTTGCAAGCTCTGCTCAGTTATAGTGGGTCAGAGGATGGATCCGAGTTTGTGATTGACTTGCCCTCACACTGGAGCACAGAGTAACTTCGTTTCTTACCAGTCAAGGTCCTTTTCTCTTCATCCTCAAACTGGTGTGTAGGGGTCTCCGTCAGGACAAAAAGTTAGAGATAGGGGAGGTACCCTGCCAGTTCTGATGTGTTTCAGTCTTTTCCAGAGTACAGTGAAGTGAGAAGGCGAATTAAGCATTTGAACCCTCCAAGGAAAGTGTAAAAGGTTATCTTTATGCTCAGTATTTACAAAGGCATGAAAGTCAACAGTCTTGACAGTCAGAGCTGTAATTGCACTGTCACGCAAGGAATCCTTTCCTGGATTAGGCTTTCAGTGCAGGATGTTGTGCAGTCCCCGGTTCTGGGGAACAGTTCACCTCCCCTCCTTCAGCCTGGCCAGTTCTGCCATGGGGAGCCAGGGTCCCGTTCCTTCCCTGACATTGCCAGGGTCCCGTTCTTATTCTGACACACGCTGTGCAATTCCAGGCAAGCTGCTCTTCCTGGTTCTGCATCAGCCACCCAGAGCCAGGGGCCTGTACTGAATGCGTGATCAAAGCTCTTCTTTTTTCCGCAAGGGCGCCAGACTTGGCTCCTCGAGTATTCTCGAGGCATTTTGAGCCGTTAATGACATTGCGACGAGTTCATGCTGGACTCCGTCGCGGGCACCCTGAATTCCCAGCGCGAGTGAAGGGCGCTCAGATGCCAGGAAAACTCAGCCTCGGGAACAGGCCCTGCTGGTTTTAATAAACCGCGGGCTCTGCTGTGCGTGAGCCGCTCCTTTGGAGGGCACAGACAGCAGACTTGAAGGACTAAGGAGATTAAAACGGGAGATGAAAATAAATGGATAAGCAGCGCAGAAGAGAGGGAAGATGAAAAGAAACACGGATGGGAAGGGATTCGTAAGGGGAGGAAATTTACGTGGCCGTGGGGGCAGGAGCAGAACGTTGTACAGCCCGGAATGCGGCCGTTCCCTGGGAGGTTTCTGCTGAGCTCCTGGCATTAGCGCCTACGAAAAACAAAGGAGGGAGAGACAAGCATGATTGCGAGGTTGCAATAATCAGGCTATTCATTTCTGCCTTGAAAATGATGAGGGGAAAAAAAAAAAGGTAATTGGATGTATTGTGCTTTTGGGAAAAAAAGCTGATTTTGAAATGAAGAGAAACCTTGAGAAAACACTGCCAGTTAAATAGTGTGGTGAAAGACAAAGGCTGCAGAGTGATATACTTGGCATTATAAAGTAACTATACTTGAAAATAACTTTATAATTGAATAAGGGTACATTAAGAAAATATGATTCAGAACCAATATTATAGTAATTAGATAAAAGAAGCATAAATGAAATAACTGCAGGAAGAGTATTTCCATAGAGATTATAAATGAGATTTTGGTGGAGCAGAAAGGCCTTTAATTGTAATTTAGTGTGCACTACAGAATTATCAGCGCTGTGTGTTAGTTCATCATATAAAAGAATATCTGATAATTTCCCCTAATAAGCACATGACAGTTCTTCATATGCTTTCATTACAGCTGATTAGGTATAAAAGCAGTATTCTTTTGTTGGACTCTTCTAACATCTTTTATGAAAAGGCAAGACACTACAACCCCATTTCTGTGTTGCTGTCCTAGGGACATGGTATTTAAAGAGGCCAGAGTGGTACTTGAATAAATGTTTAAATCTTTATTTGATTGTTTAGCTTTTAAGCTAGTTTATTTATAATCAGTTATTCTCCTGTTTATTGAAAACACTAAATTACAGTGTAAGTGTGTGTAAGCAGAACGAAAACTAACCCAAGAGAGAGCCTAGCTGGGCTGCCTGACCTGTGCAAAGCCTTTGGTCATGGTTTAGCTACACTTGCTCCCGGGATTTTGCAATGTAAGGTGTTAGGCACCCAGAACAGTAGCCTTGTGCAAGCTCCATAGTACTCTTAGCCTGAGCATGTTCCTGAATTACCTAGTGATCCATAATAGCTCAGAAACTCCCAGGTGGCAGAGAAGCAAGTTTTTGTAAGCTTTTCCCCACTTTTCCCTTTCCTAATAATTTTGAGGCCAAAATTCTTACTTACCGTTTTACGCTGTTGCAGTGCCTGAAGGTCTCTGCTGAGCTTTAATGACCCAGCTGTGACACTGTGACAAACTGCACCACCACCCCCAAGCTTCAGTGCAGAGTCAGGAAATAAATAAGGGCCCATAATTGGGAATAATGAGATGCTTAAAACGTGTCATTCTCCAAATGCCAGCTTAGCCTGGAAGTCTGTGTGTCAGGAGCAGTAAAAACGTGTGTTTCAGGAGCGCCCACGTTACCAGGCGGCCCGCAAAGGGCAGGACAAATAAACGTGGCTCCCCAGCATCCTTCAGGCACATTTGGTGAAAGAATTCCCTTTTGTTTAGAAGTGTCTTTCAGGCAGCCAGCACTGATACCACCACTTGGTTTTTTTCTCTTTGCAGTAGTCTAATTCCCCGAGGAAATGGGAAACTCGGTACAAGGCATTCCTCAATCTGACAGTGCTCTGAACATCTCCCTCCTCCTGCCCTGTAGGTGACCTACTTGGAAGCAGCTTGTTGTGCATTAGCTTGGGAAGCTGCGTGGTGGCTCTTTTCGCCCGAGTGAGATGTTGGTGATTGCTGGCACTTGCCTGCAGCGGGTTTTGTGGTCTCGGGTCCCTCCTTCCAGCACCGTTCCACACCGTGCTGCCGCCGGGTAAACTGTGAAAGGTGGTCTTGGAACTTGTGTCGGAAGGTGGGATTCCCTGCTGACTTCTCCAAGGAGAACCTCGTGTTTTCTGCAGTGCTTTTTTTTTTTCGGTGGGGGCGATGTCACAAAGTTTCCCAGGCAGATACAGGTGTGGGGGAAGGGGGTTGCTGTAGGTTCCCTATTAATCCCATCTGATACAGCGCCCACGCCTTCCAGGAGCCTGCCCTCGCTCCCACACTGCCTCAGCTTCAGTAAGAGATGAAGGGAGAGCCAGGCACTGTGACAGGCTGTCAGCAGGAATCTGAGGCCTCTTTGGGCTGCAGATAACACAAGCTTGAACTTCTTCCTGCGGGACTTTTCTAGCTGAGTGAGGAGCCGTTAGGGAGACCTGCTGTCTTCTTTAAGAGCATTTGAAAGGAGACTTTTGAGTGAACTCTTTTCTCTGGAGCAAATACCCTACTTTATGTGCCCCCATGTCTAAGAGAGGTGCCGGTCCCTAATCATGCCCTTATGACACCTTTAAGACGTGCTCCTCACTGGCATTTCCATTCCAACACTGCCAGCTCTCCCACAGCACGGAGCCAGTGCAGGGACTTAACACAGGACTGGGAATTCCAGTGCAGGAACTTAACACAGGACTGGGAATTCCAGTGCAGGTGCCAGGCAACCAGGAACCACTACAGGACCCAGCTCTTACATGCTAAACAGCATTGGTGAGCGTATGAGAGGAAGAGGAATCTTTCCTGTTGCCATTTTGCAGATAAGAACCTGTGACACGGCAAAACTGAAGCACGACTTGCAGATGCCTTCCATCCGTGAAGAGATCTCCTGTTTTGCATAAATAACGCTGGGATCAGTCGAGCCGCTTTGAAAGCCACCTCCCAGCCCAAAGCCACCTCCCAGCCTGCAGAGAAGGCCAGGAGAGGGGCTGCCTCTGGGGGCTCCCTGGCAGTGCTCTCTCATTCCTATCAGAGGTCCCCCCAGGCAGGGATGGCACTCGGGGCAGGCAGAGGGGTAGCTCCCAGGAGGAGGGTTTCCCAGGAAGGAAGGTTTCCCAGGAAGGAAGGTTTCCCAGGAGGAAGGAAGGTTTCCCAGGCTGGCTGTGGGGGCAAAGGCAAAGCTGCAGCCAAATAAGCTTCCTGCCAGCAGTCACAGCCAGTGGGGCTGGGAGCTTCCAGAAACCAAACGATGGGTGGGGTGGGAGGAAAGACAGGTACAAGGAGCCACTCCAGGCCAGATGTCACTCACACAGAGGGGCTCCTCTCTGTGCTGTGGGAACAGCATTTTAAGCAGCCCCTTCATCTCCCCGTGATGCATCTTCCTAAGCACTTAGTGTGCAAGCTCCATTAAGTGATTACAGATGTGTGTAGATTACTGGCAGTAGAATATAAATACAGGGCATGACGTTTCAGTCACTTAAAGTAAATTTACCAAAAGGCCAGCTAAATATTAACATTGTTGTGCCCAAAATTAATTACAGAGAGGGTGGCTTCTGCATAGATTAGGCCGCTGACAGGAGACACTGAGCAAAATCCTTAAAAGATGAACGAGCAAAGCAGTCGTGGTTGCCCAGGTTTTGTGGCCTTTCATGAGAGTGGGGAAAAAAATGCTGAGAGATTGGTTCGGAATTATTTCAGGAAACAAATAAGTCTCGACAAGTATCTGTCAGCTTAGAAACTTAATGATGTTTTTGCTTTCAGGAAGATATCCAACACTTGGCTTAGCACGGGCTGGTTCACGATGACGATCGCGTTAGAGCTCTGTGACAGGATAAATGTTTATGGCATGGTGCCACCGGATTTCTGCAGGTAGGATTTTGTTTTGGAACCATTATTAGCCAACAAAGTTAATGTTACAGATAAAAACATCTGAATCTTTTAATCTCTTTTTTTCCTCTTGAAGCAATTAATTAAGATGTCCCACAATCTCGTTCTGAAAGCAACAAAAATAGTTTAATTATGTTATGTAAAATATTAACAAATTTTGTTTGTAGTGCGGGAGAATTAATCCATCTTGCTGGTTTCTTTTAGTCTGTGAATATTTATCAGCTAAAAGTAATGCAATAATTGGCATGAAATTAATCTGAAGAAAGAAATACTGAAAAACATGACTTTTAATTTGTTTTTCAAGTTCCCCCCCAAATTAATAGAGGAACAGCATTCTCACAGTGACTAGTTTCTAAATTGAACTTCCTGTGCAGCAGAAATTAAGATTGTTGTATCTTTGCCACATGAATCACAATTTTACAGTAAACTAAATAATCCCCACCAGAATGTGGACACACAGGATCAGTCCCATAATTACCCAAACAGCGTTCAGAAGTGCTGGTGCCGGACCAAAACCACAACAGCCACAGGGTGCACTTACGAAGACACACAGGTTTGTTTTACATCAGCAATCTTTATGCTGCCAGAAGTCTCACCTGTCCCTCCATTTCTAGCCCAGCACAGGGTGGTGTCGTGCCCGTCAGTGCTGACCCCGCGGCCGGTGCTGCCAGTCTGGGACGAGGCATCAGGGGAACGTTTCATTGCCTGCTCACAAACCCCTTTCACTGAGAAGTACTTGCTTCAATTTTCTGTTGCAAGGGCAGTGATCTCCCTGACGTCTGGTTCAGTGGCTGATTCCAGGGGCCTCTCGGGGGCAAGGAGAGCAAGGCTGCAGTGCCAGGTTAGTGCATCTGTCAGAGAACAGGACTGCTTTGACTCAGGACTGCTTTGACTGTCCTCTGAGAAAAGTCCTCCTGACTTAAAAGGATCAGTCAGGAATCTGCATTTGTCCTGGACACATAGTAGAAATCCCTGAAGAAATCACAGTATAAAATGTCAACACTAAACTCCACTTTGTGAGGATTTCTGCAAATTATAACAAAAGACTGATGATAAATGCTGTGATGTACTGCCAGACTTCATCATGAATTCTCCAAGGGAAATAACCAACCAGATCAGATATGCCAGACAACACAAATACCTTCCACAGCACAGCATTTCAGTTCCCCTGTCATTTCAGTTGGCCAAGACACACTGTTTCAGTTTCTGTAAGTGGCTGGTCTGTCCTGCTCCTGAAATGGCTGTATTCCAGTGGTACATGGAAATAATAATTATTCAGCTGATGGTCTAAAAATGCAGAAGACAGCATTTCACTGCAGAATAATGCACAGTCCTGACTTTTCAGCCAAAGCCAGGATAATTTAGATACAAATACATCTTAAAAAAAAAACAAATAAAACAAACAAACAAAAACCCACTAAACCCCAACAGTTTTTAAGAGAGGCTAAAAATGTTCCTGAGACCATGTGAAAGGCTTTAATAGAATTGATACACTGAAATCGAATGGATGTAATGTCAAATTATAACGCAAGAAAGGCTGTAAATTAATCCTACCTCTGGTGTAATAGTGCTTACAGCCTGCATTAAAAGAAAAAATCTTAACATAAAGGTTCGCTCACCTGGTTGTAAAAAGGAGAAAGGTCATTTCTTAATCAAAATAATATGAAGTGGCTTTAACTCAGCTTGATTCCCCAGATGATGAAGGGGAAAACTGTAGTTGCCGTGAAGATCTATGAAAGGAGTGTCTTGCTATAAATACAGTTAACCTTCTTAGTTTGCTCTTCAGCCACTTTAAGAAGTTAAACAGTGCTTCCTTTCAAGGAAATAAGACAACAGAACAGAATAGCAGAAAGAAAGAAATACTCTGTAATTGTAATAACTCTGTGTGTGTGTGAAATGGTGTGGGTACCCCAGTCGCTGTGCAACTGAAGAATCATTAAAAGAAAAAAAAAACACCCCAAAATCTTATTTCTATCCAGAGTTACTATCACCAGATTTGAAATTTCAGCAGGTCCTTTTTTAAGTGTTAATTTGTGGAGCAAGTGACGAGTGTGGTGATCGCTGTGGTGGAACTAAATTAGTATCACATCTGTAACGTGAAGGACACCTCAAAGGTACCGTGAATATCATACTGTTGATTCTGCTACAAATTATTAGCTTAAGGTCATTAACCAAATTGCTTTGCACCCGTGCAAGGAAAAGTAGCCTTGTGAAGGAGTCCGGAGCAGGGAGTAAAAGATTTGTCACTATTAATGGCAACAAGGTGTTTTAGATTAATTCCTGTTTACTCTCACTGGTCACTGAGTTTTAGAGCTGAACTGGAATTGGTGTCCTGATTGTTCCAAATTTTTAGTACTTTACAGCAAAGCTGTATGAAATTTCAACCCCCTTTATTTTGCTACAGGTTTATGCTGTAGTGAGGGTTAAAGGCTTGATATTGCTCTCGTGCTGTTAAATACTTCTGACCTGCACATTCTGTTACAAGATGAAAGCTTGTGCTTCCATGCACATCCCAGATTCCTGTAGAGCGTGTGCACCTCTCCACTCTTCTGTCACAAGACAAACAAGCCATCTTGCTGTATTTTTTTCCCAGTGCCCAGGGATCCAATGCTGGCATTCAGTGGAGCAAACTATCACCCCAGATGGGAAACCTTTCCCCCTCTAAGCTGTACGTGAGATAGCCCTGCCCTTTGGTCCATGTGCTTCACCTCATTACCTTAGTAACAAAATGCATAAATGGTTTGGAAAACAGGGCTAATAATGGAGGTCAGGGAAATGGGACCCCGGGAATAGAGGGCAAAAAAAAATGATCCAGAAATCTTCATAGTCCTGGCACAGCACCTTGCCCATCGCTCAGAGTATTAAAGACACTTTATTCACCCTTCCAAAAATGAATTATTTTACAAAGTGAGTGAGTGCCTGTAGTTTTGGAGGGTTGATTTATAATGGCACTTCATTTCTAAAGGAAGAGGTTGACCAGAATGCGATACGGCGTGGCCTGGTTTTTCTGCCTTGTTTCTTTTGAGGCAACCAGTGTTCACTGTGCTTGCAGCTTTGGCTGGGGGTGGATGCCATCTGTGGGAAAATGTGCACTCAAGTGGCAAACAGCAGCTGACTGACACGGGTACAAGCACTTCCACGGGTGCTGTGCTGGCAGGCTACCAGGAAGGAAGTGTAGGATATTTTACAGAGGAACTTCCCCAGATTCCTCCCAGCTGTGATATTAATATGCATGCAGAGTCTGACAAAACACTGATTAATGTCCAGTATCAGTCAGTGATAAAACAGCATCTGTTTTAATGTTAATAAATGAGTTGGCAAGCAATTTCCTTACAGAAATTACTCATGCATTTCATTTGCTGGTGACACAAGCTAATTGCAGAGTTAGAAGATAACACGGCACAGTTAATTTGGGCTATGGTGTAGTTACTCAAGCCAGAGTTCAAATCCAAAGTTTACCAGCATGCAACCCAGGGGAATCCGAAGAACCCTCAAGAACCCAAGAGTCAAATCCAGCTTCAGAGCAGGGAGGAGGAACAGTCTAAAAGAGAGGCAGAGACCTGTTTGTTTAGCAGTTCTTAACAAAAATAAATCACGTGCAATCCTGCCAGATTTACAGTAACCATACAAATTATTCATTTAAGTAAGTGACAATAAGAAGAGGTCCAGTGTATCAAAAAAAGGGAAAAATTAATTGAGGATTGGCCTCTAATAGTTGTAGCTTAAAAGTATTAAATTTCTATCTGAAGGGTAGTTTTTACATTACAAATATGTTTTCTGTAGGTAAGGTAATGGAGGATTTTGTTTCACTCTTATATATTCCAGTGAGAATATATTTAATAAGCTTAGAATCCATCTTATTCTAGAAATGTAATTTTATTGTTATTCTGTTCTTGTAAGATTGATCACCGTGCTGTGGTACGAGGAAACCTGATGGATGGAATTAAAACGTTAATCTAAGGCACAAATGGGAAACAGCAGCAATATCATACATTACCTCTGCATACACAGTATGGATAATGGCAAAATAAGAAAAATTAGAGAATTGCTTAGGTGACAGAATTACAAGTAAAAATAATGGCCAGGACAGAACACTGACAGACTGTGGATGCATTCAATTGAAAGTGAGCTTAAATATTAGCTCTTCAAAATGGAAATAATCAACTGTATATAAGAGCTGACAGCCTGGGATGCGCATGAGATTTCTTGCTCTGTACTAGGGTCCTGTTCAGCTCCGGCTTTAACACAGAGCAGCTCTAAGGCTTCACTAAATGCTGATATTTGGATTAACTTCTCTGCCACAACAAAATGCTTGGTAGCAACTGTGGAGAGCGGTACAATTGGGTTATTCTGTCTGGAACAGCTTGCTCTCTTTGAATTCATGACAGAGAGGGTTGTGTGAGTTCTTGTCAGGCCAAAACGCCGTGCCCAGAGGGAAAAAAATCATGCCGGGTAAAGTTTAATATAGAGATTAAAACAGAAGAATTAATCACTCGGGCTTATTATAATACAAATGTGCCTTTTCCAGAACGTAACATCAAAACATTGAAGTTAGAAGGCTAAAATGAACTTTATCCTAAGTATCTAATTGGTCTCTGGCACATCCTGTGTGTCACCACGTGAGTTCTCGTTCTCCTGCCGGGCGATGCGAACAGGTTCCCCAAGGTCAGAAGGAGAGCAGGGGTGAACCGTTTCAGTTTTTAGCTCAGACACGTGGAAGTCAACACGCTGTCGTGAAACAAAAAAGGAACCAGTCTGTGCATCAGCTGTTTCGCTTAAAAACCCAGCGACAACAGAGACTGTATCACTGACCTGGTAGGCGGATGCACTCGCTGAAGTTGTGCACTTGGAACGTCCAGCTGAGCTGACACAGATATAACCACCTCCCCTCTGCCTTCTTCCCTTTCTTCCCCCAGTTCAGTAAATACCTCTGCGAGGCCTTTTACAAATCGCGGCCTAGATATAAATCTCTTTTTAGGCAGTTTGCTTCAAATTTCGTGTGTAGTAACAGAGCCCTGCAGCACTTTCCCTTGTTCCTGAGCTACTGCTGCCCTTCGTTTCACTGGGAGGAGGGGATTAAAGGAGAGCAATAGAAAGAGCAAATAGAAAGAGCTGCCCCGTTCTCCTGTATTAAACGTGCAAGAAAAATACAGCTACCTAGAAATTTGGGTTACCTGGGAGAAAAAGTGGATTTGAGCCCATCAGTTTATTAAAGATAGCATCTTTCCAATCAATGAAATGGAACATCTCGGGCTTCCATGTGCTTTCTTTTTTTCCACAGGGATCCTAATCATCTTTCAGTACCTTACCATTACTACGAACCTCTGGGACCCGATGAATGCACGATGTACATTTCCCACGAGCGGGGCCGCAAGGGGAGCCACCACCGGTTCATCACGGAGAAGCGCGTCTTCGAGAACTGGGCACGGACATTCAACATCCACTTCTTCCAGCCAGACTGGAAACCGGAGCCGCGCGCCGCGAACCGCCCCCAGACCGCGCCGCTGGCCTGAGGGGCTCCTTTCTGTGCCGGCCTTTGGACCTGCTGGGGCAGCAGCCCCGGGAGAGGGGAGGAGCAGGGTGTGCAGGCGGGAGCTGAGACGGAGGAGAGCACTTGGCGTCGAACTGCGTGTGAGCGCCGTCGACTCCCCCACACGCGCGCGCGCGACTCGTGGGAAACGCCCCAAGATGGTTTAATTCACGATGGCTTTTTTTTTTTAAAAGCGCGACGCCGCTGGAATTTTCACAGTGGAAACTTAACAGTATTTATTTAACGGAGGTTTTTATGCAACCTAGGCCAGTATTTTTCTAATTCACAGTTATGTGGTTGTTTATCTTTCATAATCTTTCAAATGCAAAGTTAATATTGCTGATGGTTTGAAAGGCCTAGCTTTTTATTTATAAAATTTGTTTGAAATATATAATTCTATATAGCATGTAATTAATATTTGATCAGGAAATGTTGCATTTCTTCTAAAAATTTTGGGCTCCGTTCCAGCCTGAAGCCTTTTAATGGCAAGAGTGGTCCCATGTGCAGATCCAGCTCACTTTACATTCTGACATCTCATGTTAATACGAAAACGGTAGTGAAAATTCTGTTTGATATTAATGTGCGTTTGCTGCTGTGCTATCGAGCTGCTGTTTTTTAAATAGGGGTGGGAGGGAGGAGGGCAAACAAAATTTATCAAAGAAACCCCAAAGCCCCAGTGGCTATGGCAGCGTGCTTCTCAGTGAAGACACCAGGCTGAGGCCGGAGGGGTTGTGTTCTGTTTTGTCACTTTACTCCTGCAGGAGGCTGACAGGGACCCTCCCGAGGCGACAGACTGCAAAACCAGGCCACAACTGCTTGAAACAAACACGAGACCAAATTTCTGGAATGAAGAAGTTAAACTACCAGGTACTACAACACCAGCCATACTTGCCAGAAAGGTCACAGCACTGCACCCGCAAAAATCTCTGCCTTACACAAGTTCCAGGATCATCAGCGAGCTCAGAGATTCTGGATCACACTGAAAGCTGGGACGCGAAAAAGAGTTCCACAAGTTCCAAAGTTGTCACCTTGAAAAGAGCAAAGTTAAACTTGGCATTTTTTTTCCACGAAGTCCCCTGTATGTGCATGGCAAGTCCCTGCGAGCCAAAGCGGAAGGACAGTGCTCGTGCTGTGTATGGAACCTCTCAGTGGGATTTACGGTTCCATATGGCTTGTGAATAAAGAAGATTTCAGTCACAGCGTTATTTTTCCTTTCGCTTCACAAGTCTCAAAGCTCTGAATTTCTTCGAAGTAACGAGTAACTGTTGCATGAAACATACCTCAGGTGATGGAAGGTGTCTCTCGCTAGACAAACGTGAAAGCTAGAACAAAGATACTACCTTTAAACATCGAAATCCGAGAAGCTGAACCTCAGAGGTGAGACGCAGAACTGGGACCAAACTCACTATCATTTAAACCCCCTTTTTAACCCGTGGTCTTCCTCTTTCCAAAACTGAATAGCAATAGCTGCAGCTGCCTGACAGACACCCTGACTCTCTGGGAACAACGTGAACTCTCTCCTGTCAGGGGCGAAACAGTGTTACCTGTGTGACACTGCCTGGACCTGAAGCGCAGGCCTCCGAGAGCCACTGTCCTGCTGCAGCCCTCCCCACTATCAAAAAAGTTAAGAAACTATAACCTATTTTGCCTTAAAAGCTTTATTTGGGTGTTGTTCCTGGTGCACACCGCTCAGCGTACAAACAACGCCAATTGCTTGTCTCTTGTCAGCTGGTGTTCAACTCTCCCTCGTTCACTGATGGTGTTTTCATTCCTTCCACTTGACTTCACTGCGTTCTGCAGAAACCAGACTGGATTCTGAACTAAGGGTAATTGGAACATCCCTTTCAACGTGTGTACTGGGGCATGGATCCAGCAGATGTTGCTCCAATTGATGGAATCTGTCAAACTGATTTACAGATCATTTCTAATGTGACTGCAGGAGATGGTACGGATCACAGTAGGTCCTCTGATGCTACCATCCTTGTTTTATTAGTGCTATGGTAATAAAAAGATCCTGTCATTCTAAACTAGAGCTCTTAGTTCTTCCATTAATTGAGGGCTGCAGGATGTGTATGCTGTATGTTTAGTTATGTTATTGTTAAAAAAAGATCGTTTGAAGATAGATTACACTGGTCAGGTTCTAGTATTCAGTAGAAACAAAACATGGGGACTTGGCAGTCTCCACTGTGTTCCACATGGCTTGTTTCCTGTCTGCAAGACTGGTCAGTGTCAAATAGATCAGGGGAAGCATTAAGAATATGAACAAACATGGGATAAACTGACTCTAAATCTCCTAACTTCTATCAGAGTGAAACTAAGGACTGTAACTTATTTCTTGTTCAGCTTCTGTTAATAACTGGTTTTGCTACCCCCATACACATCCAGTCTTTTAAGCAAAACAAACCCAAACTCACCTTGGTGCAGTCTCATCAAGTCTCATCAGCCTCTTGTGAAGTTTCAGCAAGGTCCCCCATCTAATTACAAAAAGTATGAAGGAGCATTTTCTATGAGTAAGTCACACCTGTATATATAAAAAGGAACTTGATGAAGCCAAGGAGACAGCAAGTTTTGAACAGATCAGGCAGATTTATATAAAACATAAATTGAGTCAACAAAGCATAAGTTGTAAGAGTGCAAAAGAAATGTAGATAATTGTTGAAGTGCTGCCATTTTAATTAACAAATTGCTGATATATTCCTCTATAAAAGCACAGATTTTTGAACTGCAGAATATCCCTCTGCATTTTTGGCCTGAAGTGAGGTTTTGTGGCCTAGTTATAAACCAAACAGGTTTATGATGGAAAACGCTGTCAGCCCAGGGATAAGTAGCACGAACGAGGCACTGCTGCCATTCTCTGCTTTCTGCTGTCATCTCACACTCCTCGCTGTGATTTGATCGGTTCACGATCAGCAGCACATCACTGCACGTATTAAAAGCTGCTGCCAAGCAGTGCTTGCAGACAGCAGCAGTTTTAGGGTGCGTGTCGCTGTAGTTCTGAACCCCGCGCGTACCTTCAGGCTGTGACGCGTGGCTGAGGAGGAGGAGCTGGTTCCTCATCTCCAAAGAGCCACAGCTCTTGGGCCACGATATGGTGCAGCTGGGACTGACAACGATAAAGGAGATGAGCAAAGCAAGGACAGAAAAACAGCACAGCTGCTTTCTGTCACGTTGGCACGAGGGCTGCGGGATGCCCGGCTGAGCATCGTGGTACGAAGCCAAAACCGTGACGCGCTTGGAGAAAACCATCCGTCCAAAGGGCTGAAGCACCTCAGAAAGACAAGTTAACACTGTGTTCCTGGGGAGGTAAAGAAACTGAGGCTAAGTTACAGCCTTGGAATTAGATTTGGGAGAGATTCGGGTCTGCTGACTGGCACCCCTGGCTCAATCCAGTAGAACACAGAGCGGCACTGCCACATACATCCATACACTTGAACAGGCCTGGAAACTAATAAAAGTCTTGTGGAGGTGCTTACCTGGGTCTTGTCCTGCTGTATTCTTCAGGCAGACTTCACAGGAAGCCAAGTGATTTTTACCCAAAATAGCTCTAAGGTGACAAGGAAACAATAATATAAAAATAGCTGGAAAAACATTGGGGGTGGGGGGTGAGGGGAATCTAAGGAGTAAGGAATAAAATGTGGCTTGTGCCATCTAGCTCTATTCCCCTGGAACGTGAAGGTCAAACTCCAGCTCAGGCCAGAGCTGACCGAGTGGAATCTCGTGGCTCAATAGCAATGGTAGAGATTTCAATATTCTGTGAATCCATCAGAGGTGCCACAAAAACTCTTGGAAAAACGCTGATAATAATTTCTGGCTAATGAGAGTTAATTCTTTACTTTGATGCAAGGAGACACAATTTCTAATTCAATTAAAAACACACGGATTAAAAAAAAAAATAAAGAAGCAGTTAAACAGTCAAAGAGTACTTATGAAACAGCAAAAGGTACTGCAGAAGAAAAGGAAGTACAGAAACCTTACCAGGTACCAATCCTTCCACCTTCCCCAGCACATCAGCTCATACTGATCACTGCAAAAGCACACCTTGCATATCAAAAGCGTAAGATTTTGTAAGGAGAAAGGAGAAGGAAAAAAAAACTGTTAAGGACAATCTTCTTCAATAAAAACCTAAGAATCTTGAAAGGGCAAATGTCTCAGGTTGTGAAAATGTCTCTGTGCTGAAGCAGGAAAGTTTTAAAACTCAAAGAATGTTTTATAAAATGGCTGTAAAATGGCTCTGCTTATGCCAAGTACCCTTAATACTACTAAAGTGTTAAATGTTCTCTGCGCTGAAAATGACACCAAACATGAAATGATGCCCTTTGATCACCATGTGGATGGAGATTCAGCAGAAACAAAGACGAGGACTTTTCATCTTGGTGGGCTGTAGAACAGGCTCCATGGCAAATGCAGATGTGACCCTGCATCCTTGCTGTGCCCCCCTCCCAGGGTGCCAGCCAGGGAGCACACACTGCCAGCAGGGAAGGGACATGTTCCTTCGCCTTGTCTGGCCCTGAATGCCCGGCCAAGCCTGAGAAACCACACAGCAGATGATCAAAATACAGCGTCCTTCTGTTCAGTGTGGAGCACTCTGACCAGGAGCTGTCAGGAACACGGAAAATACGGGAAACCACAGACAAGCAACCCCAGCAGTCCAGACAAACGGATGGAAAACTACAAACAGAATTCAGAGTCATGAAGAGGATCCACTGGCTAAGATGTGACACAGCTTTTGTAAGCAAAGCCCTGCCTTGCAAATCTATTTAAGACTTTTTCCTAGTTCTCTGAAGCAGTTTGATAAGGAGACACAGCTGATGGATCCACCTGAAGTCCCACAACTAGTTTTGCAAGGTGTCTCTTAAAAAGCTTTCAAAGAAGGTATGGCAACACAGAAGAAAAAAGTGAAAAAAAAAAAGATGATCCTTACCTATGGAACTTGTCTGGACATGGGAAATCAGACTAAGAAGATACAGCATCAGCTTAAGGGTACAAGCAGAATTCCACAGGAAAAATGTCACAATATATTTTCCTCTGTTTTCCTTTGCTCTTCCCTCGGTATCTACCATAGGCCACAGGATACAGGAGCCAGACTGCATTTAAAATAAATAGATCAAAAACATGAACAAATTTATCCAGTGAACATCAGCCTGTACGCTAAAGGTCACCTCCAGCCTTGCCATACCCTCCATGTGCTGAGCCAGCCACAGGAACTGCATTCTCATTTTACTGAAAGCAGTGCCAAAGCACCCAGCACAGCTGGAGAGCAAGACTGGGCCCTTTTTAACAGACACAGAAAGTCATCTTAATAATTTGGTTTCTGAGAACAGGTTTATCTCCCAGAGGAGATGCCTGCAGATATTTAAATCTGCCAGTTTCTTTACACAGCCCAGACAACTGTTTAGGTAACGTCAGTAGCTTTTAGGACACTAGCTACTTCCTGAAGTACAGGGAAGATAAAGGGAATAATACATATTTAGCAAGGTTTTAAGGACTTGGCTGATTTAACTTTGTCTGTCAGATTAGTTGGAGCCTATTAGGATCCAAACAGGCAGCATGGGGAGAGTCTATTAACAGCACACCAAAGGAAATTCTGATGGGAACCATTTGGTGGTGGCTGAGTTTAAGGCAAGAGCTTAGGTTAGGTTTATGTTTTAACAAACAGCCAAAAGAAGTGCATAACCTAAGAGGATATGCTTGCCCACTGCATCCTTGCTGTGACCAAACAAATGTAGGGACCACTGCAGAGAAGTCTGTGTAAAAACCTGTACAAAATTCAAAGATACATTGTAATGATACACTGATGGCCCTACTTGACCCTATTTGCCATCCTACCTGCATTATAAAGACCAAGGGGGGTAAAGGGACCCTAAAATTACCACAGTTTGAGCCGTAATATTTGGAGCTACAAACTTAACCTGGACAGGAAAACTAGTACAGGAAAAGTAACTTCATGGAAACCAAGCAGCAGTGTCTAATGTTTGGTGAGACTCCCTGTTGGTGAATATCAAAGCATTTGACAAAAAGTCAGTACCATTATACTGGATATAAAGAAAGAGCATCAGGCCAAAGCAGCCAAACTGGCTCAGTCTCAGACAAGGCCTCAGTGTTCTTTGCACAGAGGCATTAGAAGAAAGAAAGGGGGGGAAAAAATAAGTTAAATCTAAAATTCGCACGAGGAAAAAGACTTGGCACAATCAGACATTAATAGATGTACATCCTTGAATGGAAACCTTAAACACTATCAATTTAATCACTCAATCAGGCAGAAATCCTCATTAAGGGAGAAAAAGTAACTCAAAGAACTTGCAAGTGAAATGAGCTCTATGAAATGCTGATTCCAGAGTATGTTATGCAGCCTAGGCAAGTTTTCCTCATGAAACACCAGCACTTTCAAGATCCATTTCCTGACAGCTTTTTATTTTGAAAAGTTCACGGAAGGAGGGAAAGCAGAAATAATACTGGAGCGCAAGGGATATAATTTTCCACGAGAAACATTTCTCCATTTTGTTTTGTTGGTTGTTTTGTTTTGTTTTTTTTAATTTGCCTTTCACCACTTAAAAAATGCAAAAGCTGCTACGCTCATTACTGGACAGAAGTGCTGCAGTGATGGTTTAGAGGAGTTTTTTGTGGCTCATCTGGTCGAATATTGAAAAGAGAGTCCTGCAGCACAACCACTCCTACTGAGCCACAGCTTTCCGCCCTGTCAGCTCCAGCCTGAGTTCGATCTTCACATGGTTCAGGAGACACTTTAATTACATACACTGCTTTTTTCTACAGTTCATAACTTTATGGATAGATTAGTCTCTTGGGTGAAATATTTTACGCTTGTCTCAGTCCAAGGGTGAGTTAGTCTGGATGATATAAAAGTCTACCAGGTCACACAGGGCTGTGTGGCACAGACAGGGCTGGAAGATCTGTACGTGGGGACACGGAGCTTTGGGAGTGCCCAGTCCTTGTCCCCAAACTGGACCACATACAAAGGTGGTCACCTCTGCAAATGCCACAGACTGTGAAATGCACCATTCCCACTTCGTGGACTGCCTTCCACTTCCATCTGTTTTTATCCAGTCCTAATAACCTGACCTCATGGAAGTTTTTCAGTTCCCAACGAAACAAAGTACTGGATCGAACCTTCACTATTTACCAGACATCAGCAGCATCACATCTCCCCATCTGTACTGAATGGATAATTGGCTCGGTTTTTTGGAAGCCTTCAGAAACTTGTTTTTATTTCTTCCCTCTAAGCATCCATCAGAGAAGAGAAAGCAGCAGCTCTCAAGCTTTAAAAAAGCCATGAGTGACAAGCCCTTGGCATCAGGATTGCCAGGGCTGCACTTCCCTTGTCCTGCCTCAGTCTGTCCTTCACATCGGTCTGATGGGAATACAGTGAAACATCTCCCTGACCTTTTCACTTAGCAAATCCTCTCCACCTGAACCTGGTCTTAGCTCCGTCACAAATCACTCACAGCGCAGCTCAGCCCTGCTTCAGCATACGGTGATGCCCATCTGAAGGCGGATTAGACCACAAGATCCCTTTACTTCCAGTACATTCCGTGGATGTGTCAGCTGAGAATGGAAATCCCTGATTGCTGAAACAAGGCTCAACATGCAGACACTCAGCAAGAGAATCAGAAGCCAATTACTTCTGCTTTTCTGTAATCAATAACACAAACCAGCTTGTAGCAGGGAAAACCAACCAACCAAAAAAAAGAAAAAAAAAAAGCCAACCCACTCTCGAACTAGAGACACACTTTATCACTAATGATGTTTGTAAAGATACTTCTGAGCAGTCTCTGATATTTGCTTATGCTAAGAGAACAGCATTTCATGGTGACAGTCACATAAATATGAAAACATTCAGCTGGCATAGACCAAGAAACACTCATTGTCTCATCACTGCTCAGGCTTCTTTCTGCACTGATTTCTGCAGGAATCTCACTGTTCAGTCTGTTACGGAGGCGTAGCTCAGAGTCCCACACTGGTGTCAGTATTTGGGCATGGTCACAGGCAGCTCGGGAGACGGGAGGGAACGGCAGCTTGACCATTTACTCAGCTCAATAACAGCAATTATTACACACATTTCAATGTGTGTTCCAGAAAGAGAGCTGAAAAAACCTGAAATTATCAACTTACATTTTTATCATCCAGTGTGTTCTAAACAATGTCTTAAAACCCCACTGCGGGATCTGTCAATGCAGTGGTTCACAGACCTGTCTGTGCAGACTCACAAAACGCTGGAATTTAATTCTGCTCCGTAAGTTTCTGTGCAAAGAAACATCAAGAAACTGCCATCTGGCTTGTCTTCTGGATTCCACTAAAAAGATCATCTGTGCCCAGCAGAGGAAGTGCCTGCACTGCAGCAGCACTGCCTGCCCTGCAGAGCACAGGTGGTTTGTGAGTGAGGGGTGACCCCAGAGCCCACGTCTCAGATTGAGTTTGAAGGGCTCTCAGGGATAACGCAAAGCTTACTAACTTCAAATAAAAAAATAAATGTACAAAACGCACTTACAGGCAGGTCTGACGTTTCTGTGCCTGCTTTCAGACTGTAACTACATAAAAGTTATGGCACCACAGAAAATACTGCCTCGTAATTGCAGCACAGGTAACTTCATGGTGTCTCTGAGAACAATCCCTTTCAACCCACTCTGTGCACACAAAAATGTTATGCCTGAAGCAAAGTTTGCTGCATTCCAGTCAAACTGTTGTTCTCACTTCAATTTAATCACCTTCACAGGCACACTTACTGAGTGCCTCTATTCATAAATTGCATTTTAATAACCCACCTAATTGCATCCTTTTCCCCATGCAGATAAGCTTTTAAAAAGGCAGAATCTTTGGTATCTTCTGCTACTGGCAAAATCCTGAGTTCTGTAGATGTTCCTATCACTTCCTGCAAAAGGTGGCAGAAAGAGGGAAAAAGAAAAACTGAATAAGGCCTGAAGAGTTTGAGTAAGTGTAACTGCAACTAAAGCAAGGCACAAAGCTCCAACAGCTTCACTTTATCCACTTTGTAAGGTGAGACAAAACTTGCCTATAAAATAAATATTTGATTAAAAATATTCACTACAACTGAAAAAGAGTTGGATCAAAAAAGCAAAGCTAAGCAAATCTTCTAAGGAATTCTCTAGGATTCATTTTCATACTGCATTTCTACGTGATCTGTCTAGAACAGATCTTACACTAGAAATTGCTGGGGGGGGGGGGAAGGGGGTTCTGATTTTAAGAAAAGTCACCATTAGATCAGATTTTGGATACGAAGTCATTGCTTTTGAAGGACAGTATCCAAAAAAAACCCCAAAACCAAACCGCCTCAAACCCAACACATTGTGAAGAGATCAGAGATCCAGCATTAGAAATACTGCTCAGACCCATCCAGCAAACAGAGCTTTTCTCTTCCACATTAAATTGCACTATTGTTGGAGATGGTATCTGTGCACCAGTTGCATAAAAGCTTATCAGGAAATTGGGAAGAAACCTCTAGTGTTACCTGCCACAGAACATCACTTTACAGAACTATAAGGACAGTGGTGCACCAACGCTTTGATTTTAATCCCTATTCCTGATGCTTTGCACGTGCTACTGAAAACAATTCCTGCAACAAAGAGCTGTAGCAGGCAAGTGTTTACCTCCTGATCATGGATCGTTTTGTACCTTCATTCCCTCCAAGACCAGAAGATACCTGGGGAAAAGAAGGCTTTAATACTGCAGAGACGTCCCACGCTGCTCTGCAGCCTCCCAGCCCGCACACAGCTCTGACGAGTTCTCCTCCCCTAACCCGAGGCTGGGATGCCACAATCACGCTGAAAGAGAAGAAAAAGGGATGAAAATGTTTACGCACCCGGATCTGTACGGGCTGTGCTATAAGAAAATGCTCAAAACCATATCCTGAGACGAAGGTACTGACTCTGATGCAATGTGTGATTACAAATAATTCCTGATGGCTGCTGGAGATACAAACCTAGCACTTACACCATGGGTGCCTCAGGTCAGGCTTTGTTATGAATAAGCCACACAACAGGTTCCAAAAGCTTCTCCTCACTGACAAGACTTGTTCCTACACCTGCACAAATCCGCTCACTTGCTCTTCACTAATATTATCAATACATTACACAGACAAACCCCTGTTAGCACACACTCAGCAGTGTCCAAGAAGAACAAATCAACAGGCCAAACCAGAACTTACAAAACCCAGGCAATAAAGCGCGTTTTCCAAGGGCTCAGAAACTCCTGAATACAGCAGTACGATTTGTAACGTTCGCCGTCCTGATGCCAGAGTCGGTTTTCTCCTGTGCAAACATCCACTGCAGTGAAAATCCTGAAAGCTTCCAACTCCATATTCCACGCAGGGAAAACACAGCGCACCTGTGAAGGGTTTCTAATGGACATGGTGAAGTAGTTTTGGGGGGTTTTTTTGCATTTTTGAAGCAGATTCAGCAAGGTCGTGATTTTTTTTTCTCCACTTTCACCAACTCACAGAATCCTAAACTCAAAAAGTGAGTGCCTAAGGTGAAAGGACTGATCAAAGGGTTGCATTTTACAAGGAAGAAAGAAGAATAAGAAAAAAAAATCATTGTATTCTAGAGTATTTTTATTTTTCTGAAGAAAGCTTTCAATACATCGTGCCAAAGTCTGCAAAGTGGCTTAAGTTTTTATTGATAAAATGACACCTTAAATAACATTCTACACAATGTCCAGTTCTTCAGTGATAGGTGACTACTTCCAAGATTTACTTTGAAGTATGGGGAAAAGATTTTGCCCATTTACAATTCAGAAGCAACCTGTCACTGGGTTTAGAGTCCTGCCCCTTTTCAAGTTTGACCAGAAAGAAAAGAAAGGCTCAGAAAAGCCTTAAAAGATGTTTAAAACGAAACAAAGTAAAATAAAACCATTTGTTAGAATCTTTCCAGAAGGAGGGGCAGAAAAGATGACTTCAAAAGAACTTCAGAAGTGAGATCTCAACACTGTTTTTCACCACAGCCACAATCCACGTGCAGAGCACACACGTGATACCCAGGAGTCCAAACCCAAAGTAGCAGCCAATGCAAACATCTTGCTTGTTCCAGCTCAGAAGACGTGTTTCATGTGCTTGATTCCATAAGTTTTGAAGAAAACCATGATGATCAACGCCCAGAGTCCTAAAATAAACCCTCCAGGAGGATGCCAATCCTTTTGTTTCGGTTTCTGAAAAAAACACAAAGAGAGAAAACCAAAGTGTTAGTATTTAGCTCTCACACTAAGAAGTGCACTGTGTTTATCATGTGCAAAAAAATAATCCTTGCAGTGGAGAAAAATACCGACAAGCTGCATTTCTTCATAATGTGAGTATGAGAAACAGCTCCTGCAAGTCAAAATGTGAAAGAGAAAAGAGAGTGTTCTTTTTCCACACCTGTTTTTTGCAGCTCCTCCTGGACTGAGAATTATGTGAGTCAACAGGTATCTGACCACATAAGAAGCGAACACTCATCATTACAGGAATATCATAAAACAAAATAGGACTGTTTCTAATGTCAATCACATTTCCCAGGGGCCCCATTGAGTCTGCCTTTCCTTAATGTAGAATTATAGTCTGCAATTCCAACATCTGTCCCACTTGAACAAGTTTTTTATCTTCACTGCAATTTAAGGCCTTTTCTGTCTCACACTTAGCAGTTAGACAAGACAAAACTTGCCTGTCCTCTTCCTCCTCTTATTAAAACAAAAATTCAGATTCTCCACACTCAGTGAACGGAGAAATGGATTGTAGGAGATCAGAGCTGTCATATGCCCCAAGATCTGTCTCTGGGGCCAAGAGTAAGGTGAAGCTATTCAAATGCAAAGTTTTAGTTGAGAATATAATGACAAAAATATCAGAATTACAGTATTTAGAAGTATAACTCAGCCCCTCAGGCCTGTGCATACCCCTGCCCTCAGCAGGTATGTTTTACAGATCTTCTAGGCAGAGATGATTAACTGTTACGATAATAAATACTGAAGAGCTCACTGAGACTTTTATTCCTGCCTTGCTGAAAGATTTGCACCATTTTGTCCTTGTACAGAATGAGGCACAAGGGGCACAGAGCATTCTGGCTTTGTTGCATTTAAGTCAGATTTAAAATTCTCTTTCTGCCACATGAGTAACTATTATAAAAGATGGTGCTGCTGAGGATTCAGCATCAATGGAAGCCTGTCATTCTCCTCTACACGTACCAGGAGGCTGGTGAACTTTAACGCAATGAGGAACAGTTTGCAGCGTCTGTTCTTTCAAAACAGCTTTCCTATCAACACAAAAACAACGTTTGTTGATTGCTCAGCTCCCATTTTCTAAACTGTAACTGTTTTAGCTTCGGGATTTTTCTTGAAGTGCCGTGCCTGCTATTAAAAAGTAGAACAAATAGTCACATCACTTGAGACACCCCCAAGAACTTGGCAGTCTGAAATATTAATGCTTTTGCTCTGATAGAGGAATCAGAGAGAGCCAGCAGGATAATTTGCATCAACAGCAGCAAACCCGGAGCTGCGAGCGGAGCGCCGAGTCCCCGCGCAGCCCGAGTGCCACCTCGCTGACATCCGCCACACATCTGCTCAGAAACATCTCTGCAAACCAGCTCTGCCTGTTCGAAAGGCTGCCAGCACATCTCCCTCCCGAAAGTAACAGCACACGACACTTCTCCCCACAAAGGGACTTTTCTTGTTTAAATCCTCCTAATTAACCCGTAACTTCGTCTGCATATTGCAGCGCCTGCTCCATCAATCTCTTTGTACTATCAATCTTTCCCTTCTTGGATCTCAGACAAGGATCTCACCACAAAGTGGCACCTGACCCTTCTAGACAAATGACTTCAATTTGCAGTCAGTGACACTAAAAGCCTCTCTCTCTCCCTTTGTATAGAACAAGTAATTTAATTTCTTTAAAGAATTTATATGAATAAATATTTATAAGGTGATCTATGAGTACCGTTTTACATTTTGTCATGTCAGGGATTGAAGATGTATTTGAAGTATCCACAGAATTCTGCAAGGAAAGAGAGGCCAGAGCAGCAGTGGCTTTGCAGTGGGAAATCAAGGACATACACAGAGTTGGTTTAAAGTCATGGGATGCAACGTTCAAATGAGAAGGATTAAAACCACGAAGGCATGACAAAAATCATATCAAGGCTACACAAGAGCTACATCCTCAATAATCTTAAAAATAAATTATCTCAGTAAGAAAGATTTACAGAGCCAAAAACTGAAATCTATGCATAAATATTAACCACAATAAATGGGCAAAAAGATGTAACTCTGTTGAACACCTGTAAGCCAATAGTGAGGTTAATTGAGTACAAAATTATATTGAAATATGCCTGTATTTTCCACTAGGGACACATACACATCAAAACCTTATGAATACCTAAAAGGGGATTACACAGATTCATGTCTAAACCTACCAAATATACCTGTAAGAGCTGAAATAGCTGATTTTCTTTAAATTAACTTGCTCATGGATTCCCCAAGAAAGTTCCTCACTGAATTAAAAATGCCGAACTAACGAGTTCATCCTTCTAAAATCCTAACAAATACACCACAGAAAACGTCAGTAACAAATCTCTGTCCAGGTGGGCACATCAGCTCAGCAGCAAACAGTGCCGAAGTTCCTTTTCAAAAAGCTGCATTTGGCACCTGTGAGTCACACCCATCTGCACGGGAGATGGGGTTGCTGCTTCATAAATTATGTCAGCAAGCTGTACTTTAATAGCAAACAAAAAGTTTTCCTTTTAGAGCCACATCAAGTTTAGAAAAGACAGAATTTCTTTCTATGCTTATTTCATGAGCAGTGTGACACACTGCGGTGTGTGGCCACAAGCAATGCCTGGATAAACTGTCCCTTTAGATCAGCTTTAGGATTGATCAGAAAGCATTAGTGAAAATAAAATTTTTCACAGAATCCTTAAAAAAAAAATTCAGTATCTTTCCCACAAACATTGCCTAGTTCAGAGTTCTTGTTCCAGCAAATTTGTGCGAGAGTCAGGCAGTTTTTGGAAGTCAGGCATTTCCTTGCTTGTGAGAAATTGCTAAATGGACCAAAACCATGTTGAGCATCAAACTATCTTGATTTTAAATTAATTACCTGTCTTTATTACATCCAAACTGATGTGAGAATGTGTACCATTAACAGACTACAGGTTGGTTGCGCTACCTACAAGTGACACAGAACTGGTTCTTCTTTGGGAGGAGCGGAGGCAACGCTCCTTTTGCTCAAGTTATTCCGAATTTTATTGTTGTAGTACCCACCTAAGAACTGCCTCTGTAAGGGACATATGCAGGGTTTGTGATTTCCATCACAATACAGCCCCCTAACCAACGCCCTCTCAGCCCTGCAGTAACCACAGCAGCACACGGGTGAAATGCACCTGCAAAATGGAACAAATGCATTCAGCAGCTTAAGGACTAGTCCTTATTGAATTGCTGGAGATCCCAAATTAAAAAGATAGGTAGCTAAGCAACAGCAAGCTTCCTCCTGTGAACAGTTTGCTGTTGTATGCTCTCTAGTTCTGGTAGATACTCATTATCCTGTGGAACTTAAAAACAGTTAACAGAGAGTTGCTGCAAGCCCTGTAATTAAGGAGAGGATAAAACAGTGTATTTTCAAACTGGATGGGTCTGTAGGGACCTGAATGGAAAGTCTCCAAGACTTTCAATGAAGGTGTTTCATAAAACATGCAATACGTGTTACTGAAATTAAAATGAGTTTTATGCAAAAAAATAATAGAAGTATTACAGCTGAAGTGGTAATGAGATTAAGGATGGTTTAATTTTAAATTGTTACATGGGAAGAGAAGTAAGATTTAAAACATCACGTATTGACATTTCATGGGGAAAACACCACGTTAAATTTATCATTATAAGCCAACAGTCTTCCAACAGAACTTCCTTTGCCTTATGTCCTCTGTAAGGACAAAAATATTGGTACAGTGAGCTGTGGGTTAAACTCAGATGTGGCAGCTCAGAAAGCAGTCCATGCATCCAGGAATGCAGTGATTCCCAAATGGAAAAGGGATACACAAATTCTTCCATCTCCTCAGGCACCTTTTCCCCAAGCAGAGCTTTTAAGAAAGGGGGCACAAGCTTAAAAATGAATGTGCACGTCACCCTCGTTACGGGGGATCTTCTCCCCAGCCCGAGGCAGGTGGTGGGTGTTTGTACCACGAGTGCAAAATAACCCTCTGCAACTGCACCAAAATACCACATCAGAAGCACTGTGTGCCAAGGAGTCCATTAAAGTGGCAGCTATTGGATTTCGGATTAATCCCTGCTTAATTCTCTCTGCAGTTTCAGCACTGAGTGCCCTAGACCCAGCTTTGGCCTGTTTTCTGCAGCACGTGATATAAATCATCACTGAGGGTTGTGGGGCTGCCTGGCAGGGAACACCGGCCACAGCCCAGCCAGCCCAGCCTGTTCTCCACCTCTGCCAGCCCTGGGGGTCTTCCACTCATTGGGGTGGATTTTATGTATTTTGGGGGTGCAGATTTCCAAGTTTTCCTCTGGGTCGTTCTCCATTTAAATGGAAGTTTCTGTTTGTTCCACTGCAACACTAGAGATTTTCTTCCAAGGTGCCAAATTTTACGTTAGGGTCTGTGGTGAAGACCAGTGTTGAAATCCTGAAAAAGGATCCACGTTTCAAAACGGGTCTTTGAAATTCAAGGCTAACCTCAGATCCACAACTGAAAACAACCCACCTCCTTCCTGCCTCAGAAAACTGCTCTCAAACTGCAGGAAACTCCTTGGAAAAGCTGAATTCTGCTCCACGGTGCACTATGCCAACAGCACAGTAGGTATTTCCTAGAGGCACTCCATAACAAACTCAGGTTTACTTGCAATTTGGAATTTCAAACTGGGTAATCCTTTCAATTCCTGCGACAAAGCACACAGCAGAGTTTAATTTCAGAATGAATTTATACGTATCACAAGCAAATCACAGCATAAAAAGTATGTCCTCAAAGCTTTTAGTGGAAGTCTGCGCTTCTAATTTGTCGGGTACAGCTTGGATTTCGGGGTCCTCACAGGGGGGCGGGGGAAATCAAATAACTCCAGCCATCTAGTAACAGTTTAATCCTTTCTGTGCCCACAGCAAGATTAAAGTCAGAGGAGAACTCCAGCATAAACTGTGCCTGTTAATCCACAAAACAATTTAAAGCACTTTTGTCTGATCTCCCAGTTTGTATTTACTAACCACAGTGCCATGATTACTGATATCTCAAACATTAATAGAGTAATGAAGGAGGTTCATTCACCAACAACAAAAGGGTATGGGAGAGAACAGCAGCTAAACTGCATTAACATCAACACCAACAACTGCATTTTTAGTATTTACTTTGTATAATCACTGTAACATAACAATACTGTGATGATAGCTTTATTTTTCCATTTCCTTCTAAAATACATAACCTAGAAGGGCTTTTTTAAAAAGAGCTTCTACTTATTACTATCCACTTTCAGTGTTATCTCCCAGTATTTCATAGCACTGTAAAGCGCTTTTAGTGGCTTAACAATTATTCATTAATCTTCCAACCTGTGATACAAAATAATATAATATAAAACTTGTAATCAAAGAGAGCCTTCCCAGCACCAGCTCTGACCTGGTCAAAGGATAATGCTCTATTTAGGAAAAAAAGTCCAACTACATCCATTTAGTTAAGGATGTTGTTCTTTATATTTTAATCAAATTCATACCCACATATGAAGCCACGACCATGATTTTTCACCAAAGGACACCTAAGCCCACAGCAAATATATGAATTACGTCGGCAAACACAAAGGTTCATGCCAAGCGAGGCAGGCAGAAACACCAGATGAGCAGCTTAATTAGGCAGCCTTCCTATTCAACACTCAGTCACCACTACTTTGAGAAGCATCCTTCTTTTTTAATGTGCTTACATTGAATTAATTTAAACAAGGGGAGTATTATTAGCAAAAACAGGACTTAAGGCACTCGGTGCTCAGTGCCATGCCACGGAACGAAAGATAAACTTTTATCTTTTAGGAGAGGGTCAGCCTGGCAGGACGACTCCAAGAACCAGCCTGACCCAGCCCCATCCTTTCTGAGGAGCACAGCACTCCTCCTTCCCCCTAGGAACTCTAATTTGGATGTCCTTTAGCACCTCTCTGAACCACACGGGGAGCCCACTCAAATGCTTTTAAATCAATATGCTCTAAGGCAGGGTTTCTTTCCTAATCTCGTAAAATTAATTGTACGCTTAGGACTTTCATTATGAAGTGTACTTTTGATCATTCGAATTCAAGCAAAGTTTTCTCTGTTTATAATGGAGAAACCACAATGTTCATAAATTATTATGTTATTCCTTTCAAAGTAGTAGTGATGGTTCTAACCATACTTTTTTTCCTGGATATTCCATAATTCCATATTCATTTATTTTCAGGTGACAGGCTGTAGGACTACATTAGTTCTCATACTCAATATGCAATCAAATATTTCAACAGCTACATTTGAAACCCAAATAAATATTCCTTATTCACACAGTTTTCGATGCTCACTTCTCAAATCTGTACAACTATAATCTATAAAAGTTCTCCTTTACCCTAAGCTGTGTGCTACATTACATGTGTGTGCAGTAAAGCCCCACATTTTCTCATTCCAGCTTGCACAACTTAAAACAGCATTACATTTAAGAGGCAAGCATGGAAAAATGAATGGAGGGAAAAGCAGGGCAGAGGCAAAAGATGCTTTCACATTTATAAGAACAAGTAGGGTTGTACTTTTATTACAGTAGTTTCAGTCGGAAACCAGTGTATTACAGCTGGTGACAGACTGGTTTGTTCCCCACCATGACCCAGCTTTTAAAGGTGATTCTGTGTTCAGCAGTTTTGTACTCGTAAGCCAAATTAGTGTTCTTACCCAAGTTTATGTTGTATGTGCTCCTTTGTGGGAGCAGGAGAAGAGGAAAAGGAAAAGGAACTATTTCCTGAATCACAGCCTCATGCAAAGAACGTGCCCAGGAACGAGGAGGTGGGTCCTGTCTGCTCTGTCCAACAGGATGAACACAACTGCTCCATTACTGGAGCCTTCCTTCATTTACTCCTTCCATTCATTCCTCGAATGGAAATGATTCCATCAAATTTCAACCCTCTGAACTGTTTAGGAAAACAATTCTAGACA
Source organism: Pseudotriccus pelzelni (assembly GCA_035584735.1). Taxonomy (NCBI): domain Eukaryota; kingdom Metazoa; phylum Chordata; class Aves; order Passeriformes; family Tyrannidae; genus Pseudotriccus; species Pseudotriccus pelzelni. The sequence goes on from JAWMRA010000005.1 coordinate 11,820,969, forward strand.
GAGCACCAGAGAGCAGCCTGCCAATATCTCTATCTCTGGCCATTCATCAGTCCTGTCAAGAGTTGTGAGTTGCACCGCTGTGCTCCTCACAGCGTGCTACTGAAGAGTAAATAAAATATAATTAACCTAACACAAAAAAATCACCAATAACACCTAGAATTACACGTTTAAGTGGGATAAATGTGGGAAGATGTTTGGAGCTAACAGTGCTTTCCCCTGAGGAAAAGTGTTCACAGCACTGCAAAATAAGTCAAGATTGATAACATTTATATTTTTTCCTTATCAAAGTCAGCTTATTGGTAACAGCTACTTTTTATGCTGCATAAGCTCAGAAGAAATACAGTAGATAGAAAAACCTAGCAAAACTCTTTCTGCTAATTTTATTACTCACTGCAATACCATTTAAATAAACACTGTCTATCAGGGAGGCTTTCATGTGTAAACAATAAAAAAGTAATGATTAATAAAAACTGTACAAGGTTATGTGAGAAATGAAAATGTTACAGAACACTGAACAGACACCAGAAAATGGAATTAAATCTTGCATCTTGGACAGCCTACTAAAACATACTTCAGTAATTTCCTTTCTATAGGAAGGTCCTGATCCTGCGTAAATTTAGTGACAGGTAACAGAATTTAGTCTTGCACTTGCCTTTCTTATTCCTGGCCTTGTTACTGCAGGGACACAAACACAACCCACCTGCAGAACTAACTGAACAGCCCCAGTGAATGCTGACCCTCCCAGCCAGGCCTCATCTCAGCCCACTGCAGACCACGCTGTCCTTTAGCTGCACAGCTTTCTCACAGCCCGAACTGGCTCCTGCACAAAAATGAGGTGAAAGACAGGAAAGAGGCCCTTTCTCTGCATAGAAAAACCAGAGTCTCACTGGTCAGTGACCACTCAGGAGCATTGCTTACTTCCAGATTTGCCAGTCTCATTCCAAATGCAAAGCTCAGGCCACCAAAGATTCCTCCTACGCAACAGCAAACCTGATCTCCAAACCGAAAGTAATTCTGGAATATTTCTGCTGTTAAATACTGTATTTACCACAAGAAACAGCGATTTCATTTACCATTAAAAGGCTTTGGTAAATCAGTTGTTCCTTTAATTAGGGAAGTCCTAAAATTTATTTTAGCTCAGCCATAAATTTTGCATTACTACACCATAGCACTTCATAGGTTTTTCTCAGAGAGACAAGATTTATATTTTTTTAATTTAATAAAGATTAAGGAAATAAATGTAGCAGTAGCTCTTCATTCCATTATATTTTCAGCTTTTAATTTACAATAAAAGACAATTAATAAAGTATTTTTTTAAAATGGAGACTTTTACTGCTACTGCTTACTATAATAATAATAATAATGAACATGATAGCCTCTACAACCCCAAAATTCTACTGCTAGGAATTATGCTTTCCCACTAAGGTTTTTGTGGTTTAATTGTCTTCATGTAATATTGATAATTTGGTACTTGGAGGTAATTAAGAACAGGGGAACCGTTCTTAGAATACGATTCCAATCCATTAGGTAAATTTTCTCACTATGACATGAAAATTTTCATCTACTTAATTAGCAGACCTACTATTTCCATGCCTAAGTGCACCTAAGCTGTGTTTTATGATGGCCCAAGGAAATTAAAAAAAAAAAAAAAAAAAAGGCAACCACAACACATCAATTATGCCTCCACTCAATTGTACAACTATTTTAAAATGTGTGAACAGTTTTAAGACAAAATTGAAAAATTACCATAATAGGCTTTTGACACTTCCCTGCTTAAGCAAAAATTAATTCTAACTCCCTGTTTTTATGCAAAGCCTTTATAATTTCTCTAATCTCAAGTTCCCACGAGAGAGAACACAATACTTTCAAGTATAAGCATGTGAGGCTTGGCATCTTCTCTTTTTAGTTATGCAGTTTATTTGATGGAAGTCTAAACTGCTAAGCCTCCCTTTGTGCTTCATATAAGCCATCCTCAGTGGAAATACAAGTTAATTTAAGTAAAATGAAATTTTAGGAAGAATGCATTCTCTTGCACAGAAAGCTTCACTACAGCAAAGCCTTTTTAAACCCAGCAGCTGCTTCCTGAATTGCTCTAGAACCTGTAATAAAAATAAACTAAAAAGAAGCAAAAATTTTAAAGGGTGCTTTTACATTTGAAACACCATAAACATAAAACCGGTTTAATGGAACGGCTTATCTACCATTTTACTGTGTGTTCCAATGATTTCCAATATTTGAAGGAACACCAAATAAATGGGACCCAGAAAGACTCAGAATATCTAAGAATCTAGGCTTATAAAAGACAAAAGAGAATGAATGCAGACCAACAGCTCATGGAAGCAAAGATGATGAAAAAAGTGAATTGCATCCTTAAGAGAGGACTAAAATGTTGAGAGTGAAAATGGCTGAAGAGATAATTTTAGCAAAAAAAAAAAAAGCTCTGACATTAGCCAACCTTATTATGACCACAAAGGAGAGAGCACAGACTCTCAAAGCACAGACCTCACTTAAAAATAGCCCCCTTACATTTGCAGTGACAGCAGCAGTCCTGGCATCAGCTGCCCCAAAACAGAGGTGATATTTTACCTGCAGCACTGTGCAACATGATGGCAGCAACCCAGACCCACGGGACAGGCACGTGTTGGTGCTCCATGCCGGCTGCGACCCCGCGTGTGTGTCCCTGCTGTAACCACGGCCACGCACCAGCGTGCCTGAATCGGCCTCCTCGGTTTTTATTCGCCCCTTAATCACCCTGCTTGGAATAAACATCTCCCAGCCTCTGCTCTCTCCCTTTCCCTTACCCTTTCCTGGTAGCCACCAGAGCCAAAAGAAGGGGGAACACGAATGAAGTATCTGCGTGCTCTGAGCGGGAAGTTGGAAGAGACGAAATCAACCTCAGCCTGCAGATCAGAACCTCTCACCGCTAACCTTGCTCCGCTTCCCGCCGACCCGCTACTTGAAGTTTACTTCAAGCTGCAAGCGGTTTTGAAGCTGCCTCTTTCTGCAAAGCCCCGAGCACAGATGCAGCACAACAGAACCGGCAACCGCTGCCTCGAAATCGCAGCTGCGAGCGGGGTCGTGACGCACGACGAAAGCGGCCCGTGGCACAGCCGGTCCCACGCCAAAACAAAGACACGGAGAAATCAATAGTGCATACTGAAAGGATCTTTGTGCACGCAGGATCTTCAAACACACGGCTGCTGCAGCTGGAAAAAGGCACAAAGCAATTTTTTGAATATAAGAAACGTCATTTTTTGAGTCCACGGTCACCCAGCTCCTACCGACCCTCCAAATGCAGTTATTTGAAGCTCAGATGAGTAAACCACAAAGATCTGCAGCGCTCTATAAAGCCTGGCACCTTACAGTCACTCCCTGAACCTCTTCCTTCGTTTCACATCTTAAATAGTGCTTATTAAAAAGAAACGGTTACAGGAATTACCTCTTAAAGAAGCTGCAAATCCAGTGTGGCACCTCTGACAATTACAGCTGCTACAGAGCCAGGGTATCTTTTCTTTTTTTTTTTTTAATAGTATATCTGACAATTCCACATGCTGGTGGGTATGAAACTGATGTCTCATAATCCACAAAATGGATGATGCTACAGTCACATATAAAGCCTCATATTAACAGTATTCTCAAGGGCAAACTGAGCACTGCCATGACGTGCCCAAAGCCTTAAATGTATTTCCATTTCAACTTCCTGGAATAACAATTATTTTCACTCTCTCTCATCTGCTTGTGAGAATTATAAACAAAAAACTTTCAGAGAATGCAAGTACACTTTTATCAATTTTGGATGACACTACCTATCCTAGTTGGCTTTAGAAATTCAGGCACTCAGCCAGACTGAAAAATGCCTTTTTTTTTTTTTCCTTTCAAGCATTAGTTCTCACCTCACTGCTGTGCTCAATGAGCACAGGACTCCAACAGAACAGGGTGGGAGTGGAGCGTGGCCGCTTGAAGGGCAGCCCCTGGTTAAATTGCTCCAAGCTGCCTGTCAAACTCATCTCCCATCCTGTGCCAAAGAAGAACAAAGGTACAATGCCAGTCTGGACATGTAACGGTTTTCATAGCTTGGGAAAGAGAAAAGAGACACAACCTCAGAAAAATGGCAGTTCTTTGTCCACACTGCAGGATCTGGGCAGCCTAAAATGGTCATTTTGAAAACACTGCATGTCTCCTATTGCATCTCCCTGAAGAGGTGACTGTTTTTGAGGGAGAGCACGGACGAGGGGTCACTGTCACCTTGCTGGGCGCCACTTCAGTGGAGAAGGGATAAATTCACATTCCAAGACACGACAGCAGAGACTGAATCCTAGTGATGCACAGAAGAGCTAATTATCTGTAGATAATGCACTTCAAATTTTGGTAACTGCTCAACTAACTGTTCTTAACAGGGTGTGTAACAGGCAAAAAGAGGAAGTTCTTTTACTGGTTTAAAATACACTTTGGTTTAATTTTTTAAAAGTGCAAGGAAGGGGGTAAAGTTACATGTTTTAAGGCATAAACAGGGAGGAAAGGATGACCATGCATGCAACATTTCTGGAAAAGAAAAAGCTACCAAACACCATCTCAAAATATCTCTGGGAAGCTGCAACAGGCATGGCAAAACTTCCCCTTCTTGGCTTACAGAAACTGTTCAGTGTGGTATTTCTAGAAGGAAATGGCTAAAAACAAGAACCTCACAACTGACTGTTCAGGTTCCTCCTGCAAGGTACCTTTCAATGCATTTAGTTATTCAAACCATTGTATTCGGTATAATTGGAAAAATTTAAAACCGCATTCAGTTCCCCTGTAATGCTTGGTCAGCAACAAAACCCACTCATGCCTCTTTTCTGGCTCTGCTGAGCAGTGTTGTGTGCAGACAAAGGGAGTGCTCCTCATACATTAATATTTTGGTACTCTGGCCTTACAGAAATGCAGTTCCTCATAATTACGACTAGATTTTTAAGATTTGAGAGGCAGCATTTGAAAGAAAAATAATTCTAAGATATTTATCTTTATTCTGTCTCGAAGACTAAGAGAAGAGCTTCCACGTAATATTGCAATTTAACAAAGAGATAAACCAGCAGAACTTCGATCGTGGCCGGGCAGAGAGTGATCACCCATGAGAATCTAACAGGAAGATGGAAGACAAGACACTGCTTTACTAAGTCTCTGCTTCCAGAGGGTTTCACTTATGCTGAAACGAAAAGCACAACAAAACAAAAGCAGCCATGCCTTGTTAGTAATTTAGGTGAGCTCCACCTCATTGTCTTTTGTGACTGAAAAAAACCTGACGGACTGCTGGATTACATTTGAAGGTCCTGAATACCATTACTGACTCTACAGGACTTCCCTAGATGGAAAAAAAAAAACAAGCCTGAAAGCCTCTGGTTGAATGTTTTGCCAGTAAAAGATCTGTGCCATCTCCAACCAAGTCAAGATCGTGTTTGGTGATTTCTTGGAGTGAGCCAGAGACACGGGGCACTGTGCCGTTCTTAATCTACGACACGACTCGAGCACAGAGCAAGATTTTGCTACTCAGCTTTTTAAATCAAACTTAAAGTTAGAAAAAAATCTCAGGGAGTGAACTTCAAAGTGCTAAGAGGACAACACCATCTTCAGCATGTTGCTCAGAAGTGCAGTGGTAAGGCCTGCCCAGGCAGGTGTCCTAGTGCAAGCTGACACATCACAAGGCTTTCTGTTGGGTAGCCCGGTACTGTATTTCGTTAAAATAAAACTGGGCTCTGAAGGGAGAGTGTTTTCTAATGTTTGCTATGAAAAATTCCATTTTCAATAATCCTTGAAACATTTAGTTCTGGAAAGAAAAGCATCCCTGCCTGAGAAGACCTGTGTCTGTGCTAGCAGGTGCAGCAGAATTTGGAACTTTTGGTGAAGGGTCATATTTTATCTCTGACACCATCGAGCTGAACACCACGACCAGAGTTCTAAAAAGCAAGATATGCTTTCAAGTTATTTTCAAACACAGCTACATGAATGGATTTTCAAAGAATGTATAAATAGCTGTGTCTAAAACTTTACACATTGAACCTGACACATCTAAGTATCACAAGTTCCTTTTGAACCTCTTAGCCTGTAAAGACACGGTAAAATGCAAGTATCACTTATCAAAGTACTTTAAAACTTTTAATAAATTATTATTCATAAACAAAAACTAATGTCTGCATCAAAAATAAAAAATAAAACTCTAGGTTACTGCCATGCTATTAAACACTTTGCATACTTAACCAAAGTTGTGAACACTAATGGCTTTTATAAAACATTTACAGGAACTGAGACTCCACCATCAGGACAGATGCAGACTGAGTGCCAGGGGAACTCCTGAAATGTATCAGCTCTCAAAGGGCAGCTACAAGGCCATGAACAAGGCACCAGTGTGGACCCTGAAGTTTAAAGTTATGCTTTCAAGACTGTACCAACATGTGATGGGTTAATTTTCATATTGAGTGTTTCACGAAGATTGTAAGCCACATAAAACCGCTTTAATTTAATGTTTGTGAAAACATTTCAGTCTGAGAGCTAAAATTGTTGTGTTACAGATAATAAAAAGACACTTTAAAAAAAAAATCTATACAGCATTGTGTGTTCTATTTTCTTAATACTGTTTCAACAATTTCTGGCAAATGCTGCAGAAGAAAAGCTCAGTCAATTAAATCTGCGTGAAACCAGAATAACATCAACAAATGCAACAAACTAACAGCCCTCTACTATGTGAGAATGAAGTCCTGAGAATGAGCAAAAAAAATAATCCTCAAAGCAAAAGGGTTGTATTTGGGGAATGGTGGGGGTGGATCGTGGTTGCCAACTTGTTACAGAAGCACAGCAATGATGGAAACCAAGACCTGCTCGCAAGACTTGCTGCAGAACTGCAACTCCGCATATTCTCTGATGGCCCTCAGTCCCTGCATTTATAACTGGAGATCCTCCCACACCGTCTTTCTTAAATTTCTTATTTATTTTCCCTCCTGGTGGACTGCAGTGAATACCCTCCAGCTGGACTGGATGTAGCAACTCCCCAGTGTTCTGTGAGTGTGAACCCAGCAAAGCAAGCACCGCTCACACGAGCTGCTCAGCTGGAATCTGCACCACAGACCTATTTCCTCAACAGGGTTACTTAGCAGGATTTCCCAGTGATCTCCTGAGACTACTGAAGGCATTTTCCCTGAGGCTGCTACGGGGAGGCAACAGAAAAAAAGCACAGGTTAAAACTTCTCCAAACCAGACACACACGTACCTCCAAAAGGAAACACAGTTTAACTTCATTAGGAATTACAGCTAACATTTCCCCCACTCATTCCACCACAAGAGAAAAGAGAGAGGAACTCTTCATTTTTAAGTAAATCTGCAACTGTAAACCATGTCAGATTTCAAGCATATTCATTTATCTGCTTAGTGGTTTGAAATGGACTACAATAAGTACGCAAGTTGATCGCGGTCTGAGTTTGCTGTTTCATTTTGTTTTCAATTATAACAACATCAGGAGACCTGGCATTTATCTGGCCTTTCATCAATAAAACATTCTTCCATCGGGAAGACAGCTGTAACAATTTAAGTCTCTTCAATATCCCAAATCCCGGTTAGGCAAAATATGTTACCACACTGACATTCTGATCGCAGGCACTGGCACTGAAGTCAGGCACTCTTTTATTAAAATACCCTGCTGAACTGCAAGGCCAGCAATGAATATCCTTTATGACAGAGGAAAACAATCTCCCCAAATGCAGTTTTCCCTTTTCTTCCATCAGACCTGTTTTGACCAAAGACAAGTACGGAATTAAAGTAGTCTCTCCTTTTCCTTCCCATTATGGTTTGAGGGGTTTTTTTTTGCCTTACTATCCCTAAACTTATTCTAAGTAGCACTGTTGTACACATGGCTCTACACAAAGAACATCATTAAAAGGCCTGTCTTATGTGGGTATTATTCTGAAAATTCAACTTTTGCCGTTTTACAGGTTTGTATTAATGACTGCATTCCTTTACCAAGCACTCATGGTTTTTTATTTCAGTTAAAAGCACATATTTTTCCTTTTTGTTTTTGAAAAGGGAGAAAGCTGCTTTAATTACTAATGTCTGATTTTGTTTTGTGTTTAAGAAGGAGTGCTCTAAATGTTAGTATTTGTTTCCATTCTGCTATTTATTTTCCTTTTTTCACATTTGTCTTTTCAATTAACCATGGTCTAATGCATTAAATAAAACATGTTTCTGACAAATGGAACTGTGAACATTATAGGGTTATTATTCTTGTTTTTAGACTGCTATAATAATAAATAATTACTAGTGCCATAAAGTTTAAGATCAATCCCAAAATCAGATTCTGGGCTTCCTTTCATTAAACAGGATGCACCAGGCCTGAAATTTTCTTGTGGAATAATCAGACTAGAAATCAAAAGGTAATGACTGCCCATAAGTATAATATTTTTTAATACACCAGGGATGAAGTACTGAAGAGAATGTTAGAAATCACACGTCAACACCCCTGTTGGGTCTGCTTTGCTGCCTTGTGCAGCTCTGTAGCACTGGCAGATCCAGCAAGCAGGTCAGAGTACATAAACCCAGCTTTTTGCCTTTCCACGGTGCAATATTGCAATATTCCATGGCACTGTAACACACGGGAGCCAAATGAACCCTCCGTGGTTATTACCCACCTAATGCTGTAAAAATATTGCTATGACATTTTGGCTGCTCGACCATCTTAAAGGTTAATTCTGTTTCCTATTTGAAATTTTCCTCTAGGTGAGCCTTTCCATGCACTTTCTATTTACTGATTCCAAACAACCCCCAAACTGTTTCATTGCTCACTCTCACTGTTAAGAACATATTGACTGGCTGCCTGCTCTGCTGTTTAATTCATTTATGCTGAGAGTCAGGCATGGAGACAGAATTTTAAATGTGACATTTGCAGGCTGTTGGGTCATTTGAAGCTCTGACAACACCAGGGAGCTCCTGACATACAAACTGGTCCTGATTTTCAATCTTCCATGTTCTGAACACATCAGAGATCCTTCCCGAAGGTGCAGATTTCAGCCAAAAGTTTTTAAATCCCTCGTGCTTACATCTTGCAGAAAAGACTTGTACCCTTGGAAGTTTTAAAATAAAGCTTATGTTTCCTTTAAGGTAAAGCCAGCACTGCCTGGAGCACGCAACTCAACTGCTTAAAAACACTGATTGACAGAGGTATTTGGAAAGATCTACAATAATAATTAATACAATAAAGTTGTTTACAGAATTCTATTAAGGGACTTAGTGGACTTTTATTTGTTCCTGTTGATCTTCAAGCATTCAAAACCAGCTCAGTCTGAAACCACAGCTTTGTTTAACATTGTCTATCTGGCTTAGTGCTACCCTGACCAAAACCAATTCCCAGTTTTCAGTTTGGAAGCTTCCCCTATCTCAAGGCAGTGAAAAGACTGTACATTTTGTCTCCCGTGATGAACTGTCGTTATTGTGCCCAATTCTCAGGTCAGTTTTTCAGAGTTTACCCGATTACCTGAAAGATTCCATCCTGCCAAGGTCCCAGCTGGGCAGTAATCTGACCTGTGTGCTCCTGACTTAAGAAAATGGTAGTTATTTGTTCTACTCAATCCCAGCTCCCATGTTCACATCATCCCTCATTTGTTCCCTTAAATCAAAAGAATAGTTTTGCTTTTAAATAAAGACACGGTAAGAAGGCACTATCTAGGAAAACACACCTACCTTCTTTTTATTTATTTATTTATTGTGCAAAACAACAAGTAAATCCTGTGCAAAGCAGAAAGTAAGATGGCACTGCCATAGCCAGAAATAAAAATGGTGCTAATTCAGAACTGTATTAGCAGGACAGATTTTTTTTCCCTGCTCAACTCGGCACGACAATTATTCCACAATAATGATTCCATACTGTGGCTGCTTTTTCAGGAGGGGGGAAACTATTTAGGTCAAGATGCAAATTTGAAGAAATTAATGGATTTTTCTTTTTCTTTTCTACCAGTAGACACACAACAATTCTAACAAGAAGATCTGAAGTGTTAACTGTGTTATACAGCAAGCATCTTTCGTTGCCACGTTCAGAGTAAGACTTCTATAATTTAATAGTTGTCATCTGAACAAGAGTATCTTGTTTATACACACTTCCAGCGTAAGGACATTAATTCTGAGTGACCCAGAAAAGCAGTTTAAGTATCGCAGATGTTCTTTATTTTCAAAGAAATGTTTTAAACAGAAAGACATACCTGGTGTATTATCTGAGCTACGGGAAGTTGTTCAGCGTATTTCAGTGGTTCTGCGGCCAACTCATCCTCTGGAAACCTGCAAAGAAATTAAGTTCACATTTGTCAAAGTTAGTACAATGCCTACCAAATTAAATTACTGAAATTGGGAGTTTCAGGGATATTATTTTGCCTAAGATGAAGAAAAAGTGTATTTTGTGACAGTAAATGGAATATATTTCTTACCAAGTTGAGCAAAAGAATAAACTTATAGTAAATAGAAATGTGTGTAACATTGTGGATTGTTTCCCTGATATAAAGCACAAATTTAGCAGCAGAAACCTAAGAAAACCTTTACATTTAGTTTTAGGTGAAACAAAGCACTGGTGGAAGCTGGATTGAAACCCCCCACGCTAAAAAAAGCCTTATGCGTTTACAAAGCATTTAACAACACGAGCTTCTTCACTCCATCCTGCCAACACAATTCAAATACGACCATCTCCAAAGGCAAGAGAGATTATTCACCATCTCCCTTTTTTGCTGCAAGTGACATCAGTGTTCAGATGTGGCAGAAGTTCAGTACCACAAATATATTCCCAGCACGGTAAGTAGTGTGCACTACCCGTTACCAAAAAGCCAAAACACTAGTGTGAAAAAAAAAAGAGAGCAGAATACTTCACAAAGAATATGCATCATAACCCTTTAAACTTTGAATAAACTGTGGTTGCAGTCGAAGAATCAGAATCCATAAGCAGCCTCTGAGAAGAATATTTAAATGATAGTAAATTAATATGAAAGCATGCTTTAAACCCTTCAACCATCCTGCTTTCATCTACTGGAACTGCACAGCATGTGCTATATTTTCAAAGTATCACTCATCAGCCATTCCTCTATATTGCTGAGAGTTCTGGATATAGGAATTTGAGTAATATGAGAAGGAATGAAGGGGGGGGGAAATCTTGACTAAAAACAGACCTTTCTATAAAGTTAAAGCAGAATTATTTTCAGACAAGAATTGTGGCCAATACATTATTTTCCCAGGCTCAAATTACTACCTTATACCCATTCTGGTCAAAAATTATACACACTTGCTGGGTTAATTTACCTGCAGACCAGCTGCCAGGTAAGAGCCAGAAAGTACAGGCTCAGTCTCTGCACTGGGAGTCACCAGGCTGTGGTAAAAGAGAGGGCAATAAGAGCACATCTCTTCCCTTTTGCACTGCTGAATTTCAGCTGTGGTTTCAAAGGCTTCAAGCTCCCAATAAGAGACTGAATACTCAGAAATCTGGAATGAACAGAGTACGACAGTGTGCAAGTCTTCCTGTGTAAGAAATTTAAAAGCAGAGAAGGAAAGAGACGCAGCAATACGTCCAAGATCACACTGACAGCCTGCCTAGAACCGCTTAATGTGTTTTAAAGAAATTAAGTAAGCGTGCTTTGAACTGCTGCAGCCGGCCCAGACACAGAGCTCATTTACTGCCATGGTTTTTAGAGGTTTTGGATTATTATGGCAACGATGAATTTGTACTTTCAACAGGAAATGTACTGTCATAGTCCAACACAACCCACACGGCTTCAAGTGGGCTCAGCAGCTCCACCACAGGGTGGAAGGAGAAGGAACCTTTCCAACTCATTCCCTTCCCACCTCCTATCGTTTGTCCTGACTGGCAAACCTACCACAGTCACTGGGAAACTGGGAGATTACTTCTGTCCTACTGGGAGCCTCTTAGCTGACACAACACCTTGATTTATGGATACCAGCTACATAAACCCAATTTTTTTTTTAGCCATAGTTCTCGAGATGAAACAACCGTACACACAACACAATATTCATCAATATCTTGACCATTGATCTCTACAGTCTTTACAGGGGCACTGAAAATCTGGAAAAAAGAGAAAAGAGTAATTCAAATCCCCAAATTAAACACTTTAAGCTTTGAGTAGCAGCTAAAATTACTATAATCTGAACGTTAGCAAAAATAAAAGCAAAGCTTGTCTGTCTGTTCTGTCAAGGACCTTGTACATTTGGTAATGTTTTCTGTCTAGACAGAAGCAGCATTCCCTTCCATAGTCAAACACCCTCCTTGTCAACTGCAGAAAAAAAGGCCTTTCTTCAAATGTCAGAGGATTAAAAAAGATAAAGCAAAATGATCAAGATAATTTTAAGCCTTAGGAAGCTTAACTAAACAAAAACAGGGAGGGGAGAATAGTCTAAACACGTATTTTAAAGTAATTAGATTTAAATTGAAATTAGGCTGATAGAAGCTTTTAAACATCGAGAAATATATTTTATTTTTTCTGATTTGTTTTCTGAAAAAAATAATCACTTGAACTACACTGCATTTTTTATATAAATAAATGATAAGATACAGATTAGGGTACATGCACATGATAATATATTTACATACACATCTACATTTATACACCCACACTACAATATGTGTACAGACACGAACACGGGTATTTTGGAAGAAAAGTTCAGAACTGCTCTCTCAAAATTTTGCCTTAAATGCCATGAACTTTTTGCATCTGCACTCAGTGATGTACTAGCTGTCAAGTCTACAAAACAGTTTTGATTCTTCTCTCCCACAGATAAGCCTCCTCAACTGGATGAGCACGTATCTCAACCTTTTACAAGGAACTGTATAAATTAAAGCCTGGAAGATCAAAACTCCTGACAAAAAAAGTTCTATGATCTATTGCCCAGCTACATCCCCTACCGGGAGCAAGTCGTCAACAAGAGAGCAGGTATAAAGAAAGCAGCGTATCAGTGAACTCCGGGCATTTGAGGCTACCAAATAAACTGCAAGAATAACTCACAGTAAATGATCTCTGCAAATTTGATAAAAATAGTCTTCGCTGTGATGATACTGCAGGGCCGTCATCTAAAGCCACTCTATGGCAATTTGGCACATCCATGACTTCACCATGGTTTTCCTCAGTGATTTATTCCCACCCCTTTTCTTTGATCAACTACCAAAATATTTCAACACATTTTTCTAGTGTTGTTCTCATAACACTTCTACTTATGGTTCCAATCACGAGTCAGACCTGAATTGTTATTATATTCACTGTCCATAGCTACTTACACAGTGGAGAACTAAAAGCACTTAATAGTGGCATCCTTTGTAGGTAAAATGGGGAATTATCCTTAGAAGTTACATTGTATTTTAAGAAAAGTAAAGTAAAAATTTTGTTAGAAAACAATAGCTTTTGCTGATCTTTCTAATTTTCCTATCAAGAGATGGTTCCTGTGGCAGAAATAGAACTTCATGACAGAGGTACCTTCCAGGCCTCTGTATAACTACATCAGTTAGACATCCCACTCTCAGAATTCATTTTAACAGGTATTAGCAACCTAAATTCCTTGAAGAGAATTATAGTCCTATGAAGGCTCCATAAATCTCATTTCCATTTTTCAGTGCAAAGACCACTTTAATGATCTAATCATTTGTATAACAGATAGAAAAGACAACTTCCTCTACATTTGGGTCCTTTACCCTTTGAGAAAGCACCAGGGATAGGAAAGCCACGATTAGAGAGGAGAAAAAGGTCAATACAGGAGAGGACGTTCTACTTCCTGCTCTTTTGCAGGCTGGAGGAAGAGAAGAGATCAGCAGAAAGATCATCTCCATCACAATCCTCCCGCCTTCATCCCTCCCTTTCACAGGGGGAAACAAGGAAATCGCTTATTCTTTCCAGAGATAATTTCCAGGTGCCTGGGGTGGCATTCACTTTTGCTCAAAACTAGTTACGTCAGGAAAAAAATCCAAATACAAAAAAACCATCGCAGCTGATGGAATCTGTGCTCAAATGACATGCAGCAAGTCGAGGCTGCGATCTCACAACACCAGTCGGCCTCGCCGTGTTTGGTTCATTTCTATTTGACGCTTCAAACCTCCACAAAGCCAAGGGCTAATTCGTTGCTTTCTACAGGATTTCTTTGTTTGCTTAACTTCTCTCAAAACGATTTCTATCACAGAAACAAAAGTCATTTTTCATTAATTAATTTTCCGGTAAGAAACAAGCCCTTTCTGTCTCGACTGAGCGTGACAGCAGAGCGCTGCCAGCAGTGCCAAAGACAGCTAACACAGGGGCATAGCAGCATTTAAGGCACCATGCCTGACAGCTGGTAACGCAAAGCATAAGCAGATCTTGATTTTTCAGCGAGAAGACTAGAAAGAAACATCAAATCAGAAGAGAAGTGGGAAGCAGTAAGAGATAGCAGAATAGGAGGATCCGGAAAAATTCAATTTAAAAGTTATTTTTGTACCGCCACCGTGACTGCTCTTAGATGAAGGGAAGGGAGCGTGAACCAGAAAGTGGGGAAAGTGAATCTAAATCCAGTAAAACGTGTCATGATATTTAGTGAAATATCTTATTTGTTATTTATTTTTGCAGGCTCGCTCTTATGGGGAAAATCCTGCGGAAGTCTACACGTGCTGAAGAAAAATAAATTCCTAGAGCATCAGGAGGTGGCACATTTTGCCACAAGTGCTAACCCGGCCCATGGTCTGCTACACAGAATTGCTGCAGTGGCTTCAGGGCAGAGATATAGTTTACCTCGTGCAAGTATTACGAAATTACAGGGGGAAAAAACCAGAGCAACGCGGCCACCAATTGGTTTGCTCATGGCAAAAATGGGATATTAAGACACTCAAAAGACAGAAAAGTCTAGGTAACATAAAACCCATCTCTTAGCAAATATAAACATTCATTACAGCAGGCAACAGGACTAAAGCTAATATTTCTTCCTTCTTATAAAGCCTCTAGGTTTGATGGTCTGGACAGTTCACACAATTTCATGCATATGACCCATGCACAGGTAATACTGAATCTCTTTGGAAACTACTGTTGCTCCATGGTAAGTCCTAATAAATAACCACCTCTCTTGGAAACTACACAAAGTGAAAACTCAAGAGTGTAAAGGGGGTAAAAAAGGCTACCAGAGAAAAAAAAAATGCATAATGGAAGAAGGGGGTTGGGGATCACCAGCTTTATTTGCTGTAGATGTAAACAGGCTGTACTGCTGAAGTGATGCCTGGCTGAGACATGTTTGAGACATGATTGCTGAATGGGCAGGAAAATACTGGAATGGGTTTGTCCCTCTTCTAGGAGTATCTCAAAGCAGAAACAGTGCAAGTGGCGGGACAGTCAGCACGAGATCAAATGGTGCAGGTAACACAGCAAGGCCTAAATCACATGCCCAAGAGTGAAAGGCTGAAATTATTCATCTAAACCTGTGAATAGCACTGATAGCTTTATTGACTGTAAATACACGAACACACTTGCATCTGGCAATAAAAAGCAAACAAAATACCAGAGCTTTATGCACCACATCAGAAAAAGTTATTAGCTTTCCTATTAAAGAGAGGCTGAAATGGGCTATGTCGGGTTTGAGTGAATAGTTTTTAAAATTGGCCGTTGAGAAATTTATCTACCATATCCATGGTACAGAAGATTAAGAATTAGACCTTGGATTAATGCCAGGTACTTGATCTATCTACTAAATTCCAACTTTACACTTATTTAAGAATTAGGCATGTTTAAACAACAGAAGCATTAATGTTTCAAGCCAGTGCTTGAAAAGGTGAGACCACAGTTAACTCTGCTCTTCTCCCAAAAGTGTGCTGGCCAGTGCTCTTCTTATGCTTATAAGGGAATGCAAGATTTGCCTACCCACATGGATAGTCACAAAGAAGAGAAGCAAACACTTGAGAGCATCATCATTCCAGGGAACTCCCTCACAACATCTCCTTCAGGGCACAGTTTCTTCAGTTAAAGGGTCAAAACAAGCCTTTGTTCTGGTGAGCGTGGATGTCTCCCTCTAAAGAGCAAATATTAGAAATGCAAAATATTGCCTGTAATCTGTTCATTTCCTGTCAAATAAATGTGAAAGACTCTGACCCAAACTAGTCATACAGACTTACTCCTGGAGTTTAAAAAAATACCTTACACCTCTGAAAGTGCAATGCTTTCTGTTGGAGCCGATCATAAAAAGGTCTTCTGGTGTTCCCAGAGTCTGCCTGACACACTGAGTTGCTTCATAAGCTGGATAAAAATTGACTGTAACAAATGTTTCCTCTGCCTTTCTGTGATCCACACACAATTTCTGATCTGAAGAATTTCAGGTGATATCAAGCCACATATTCTTAATCATCCTAAGATCCTAAAAAAGAGGTAATAGAAGTCTATAGTGTGTTTTAACACAGGTTGACCAATAATGTCTCTCTCCTCTTTTCCAGCCAATGACTTTTGTCAAAATATGTTTAATCTCTGTTCTGCCTACTCCTGTTTTTATACTGAGGCAAGAAACAGGGAAGGAATTAAAAAGAATATTAGCTTAAGTAAGCAGAACTGACTTTGCTACTACTGGAAAACACATGACCTGTAGGGCTTCATTTTGTTATCTCAACTACTCCACATTTTAGGTAAATTAGAAAATCTCTTTTGAATTAATTTAAAACTTCCACATGATGATGCTGCCAAAGCACAAAATGCTAATCAAAAGTTGGAGATAAAAAGACCCACTAAGTCTCTCCTCTATCACTGAAAATCACCATTTAAGTCCAGAGCTAAAAGTAGGTACTCATCACTTACTGCTAATTCATTCTCACACCAGGCAGGGTTGGAGGGAAAAAAAGAGAACAAGTGTCTCCATCAGATTCTCCAAACTTGGGGCAGGTTTCTACAGACAAGTCCAGCAATATCAGAGGAGCTTCTACTGATGGTCCAAACTAGTCAGAGGAGAACACTGCCCACCTCACTGAGCAAACATTCCACTTAGTTTGAAGTGCATGTGTGCTGTATCTAAGAACATACCCCATTTGAATCCAGTCCCTCTTAATTGCAAGGGAACACGTTTACAAGAGTGGTTAAAAACACACACAGGTTATTATCACTTTATGACCAGTTGTCTGGAAACCCGTGACTGAATTTCACAGAAAGCTCCAAGAAAAAAGACCAAATCCTCCCATGGCACCACATCACACAGGCAGTTTAAATATTGCTACCAGCACATGTTGAAATGATACTTTCAGCTGGACAAAGCAAGCTTGTTCATTTTTCACAACTGGAAATTTGTCAGCAGTACCTGGTCTTTATGTAGACAATGCAACACCACCTGCCAGTGCACCAAAAGAGAGAAAAATCAGCAGGAAGATAATTTTAAATAGAAGAACTAACATGGCAACGTGCCAGGATAGCAATTCCACTATTTAGTGGCCACAATTAATCTTCATAGCAAAGTTCATATTTTGTTTAATACTGCTGTTCCTTCCTGCATATATTCAAACCAAACAATGTGTCTGCATCGGTTTGCATTGTTACACTGCTCAACGAGCACCTTCTAAGAACCCCATAACACAAATATTTTAAGTCCCGATATTTCTACACCCATGGTACATGCTTCTATTTCTTCAGTTCATGAGTCACACAATGTACCATCCAGCTATAATTTCTCAGGAGACTGCTTATTTCGCTACAAGGATCTGTCAGAGCGGCAGTGCCAACGCCTGCTCTCTGCCCAGCACCGTCTTCAGAACTTCTGCCTCACCCCCTCCATTTCAAGCTGCCAACTTCGCTTTTTTGCCCACTTATTCCAACTAATCAGAGGAGATGATGACACAGAATTACAGAAATCTTGTTTCTAAGGGACTCTTGGAGACCATCTGGTTCAACCTCCCAACACCAGGCGGGCTCAGCCACGGCTGTGTCTACTGAATCTCCACCACCTCTCTCTGTAACTCTGCGCTCTTTGCAAACATTTCTGTGATGTCCATTCTGAACCTCCCAAGTCACGGACCTACAGCCAAAGCCTCCTGTCACCACAAGAAGAGTTTACCTTAACCATCTCAGTAACTGCATGCCAAGCAGTTTCAGCCTTCTTAAGGGTCAGCAAGCCCAGACCTCTCAACCACCTCTCGCAGGACGTGCGCTTTGGGCACTGACCCCTCTCCACTGTCTCAGCATCCTTCCTGCAGGGGAAGGCCAAATGCCACACACAGTATTCCGCGCAGGGCTTCATCGGTGTCAAAGAGAAATAATAATAATAATACTGCTCAATCTGCTAATCACACTCCTCCCCATGCAGCTCAGTAGGCAGCTTGCCTTATCGGCGATGACAGCACTGTTGGTTCACGTTCAACCTGGTGTCCATCACCGCCTCCAGATCCTTTACAGCAGGGCTGCCAATCTGCCTGCCAGCTTCCAGCCCCTCCTGACAGGACTTTACAGGGAAGACACCACTTGAACTTCTGTCTATAAACGTATAAAAGAACGCATATACATCGGTACCAATAACAGACCCAGATTTTCTTGAAGCACGCTATAGCCTAGGCACTCCGAGAATTAATCATAAAAATTACAGTTCTGGGCTTTTGAGAAATGGTTTGCTATGCAATCAAGTCTCTCCTGAATACTAGATGTTGCTTTTGATCTTTTTTTTTGCTACAACATGATCAGCAACACATTTCCATAAAGCAGACAACCAAGATACACCAAGAACTGCAGAATACCACATCACAAAACTTAATAAACTGCTTTCCCCTCTTTCACCACGGCTGTTCCTCGCTGCAGCCAACTCCAAGAGTCCTAAGAGTGGCCACGGCAGGCAGAACTGAGCAGCATTCCAATCAGCCAGCAGGAAATGTTTTAGTTCTCCTATCAGTGCATGTACCCAGGTAACATTTTATTGCTAAGCACATTAGAAGGGCTTTTCTTCACAGAAAGCTGCACAGCATGTATGCAGCTCTTGAGCTTTTTATCAGCCTTATCTTCTTGACCGTGATTTTCTGTTATTTATAGATGACTTGTGCACTGCTTTTGTCTGGATTCTGGTTTTGTTTGTTCTTGTTAATGGCAGATGAAACCTCTAGCTCAAATACAAACACTTAGATCATATTCTCTGAGGCCAAGGTACTGCAGGTTACTGAGTCTGCCGATGGTGAACAGTGAATCTATTCATGTTTGACCCTGTAAAGCAGTCATCCTTTTTTTTTCATTGTATTATTTTATGGTCTGCCTTTCTGTCCTCACTTATTTCTGCAGTACTAGAACCAGAAAGGACTTGTCTCCTGTCCACCACAGGCCTGTACATTAACCAGAATGTTCTATGTTAAGTTCAGCGACTTTACAAACTTGATAGCCTTGAAGCCCGTGTGATTTTGGCGGTCTGCCCTCAGGAGCAAAAGCAGAAGCAGCACGTCACACTCATCCTGGGTCAAGGACACGGCACACCACTTGCTAACCTCCCAACAGGCACAGAAACCTGGGAGCTCCCCTGCCTGCCCAGGCAACCCCCGGGTGTGAGGTCTGTGGGAGAAAGAGAGACACACACTATCTCCCTGCACTCAGCTCCACGCTGCGCAGACTCCAGAACCCATCAGCTACAGCCTGCACCAGGACATACGTCTGCATTTGCAAGCTATTCCTAGTTGCAGATTTATCTGTCTTACTGCAAGGGTAATTTTGTATTGAATACAAAAAAAGCTTTTTTTTTTTTTTTTAACAGAAGCTTCAGTTTATTTACACACCTGTGTTGGTATCAGTTCTGCAGCGTGGTAAATGCTAAGTAACATTTAAGCAATCATCAAAGATCTTCTGTATGATTTAATAGAGAAAAAGCTACTTATGTAAAATGGTAAGTTCCTAAAAACTAATTAGTACATTTTTCAGGAACACCTATGTGGGTTGGATCTTGCCCACATGGCAAGTGAAAATACGAGTTATAAGAATTATTATGCTAGCAAAGATGTCTAATAACGATTAATATTAAACGGTTCTTTTTGAAAATGGGACTTAAATTTATAAAATTAAACCTTCAGTACTCGGTCACGCCCAAAGTTAAGATGAACATGACTTTCTAAGACTGTCTTATGACAGTAGAGTGTATACAGTGAATGGGTTCATCTGGTTTTACTTTCGGAAACCAAACACAGAAAAAAACAGGAAGTTCACTCTTTTATCAGAGGATTATTCACGTTATTTTTTTTTAAACAAATGCAAGGGTTTACATAAAAATTATTTACAACTTTAACTAAGACTGAAGGCCTAGTATTATTAACCTGATCTCAGTCTTCACCTCATTCCTGTGATAGATTCTTCCATTATTTAAAAGTCATGCAAACATTTACAATCCACGGAATATTGTATCAGTAAATCTGAATGTTAAGCACACATTAGCAGCAGATACTACCAGCAAGAGACTGTGTAGAGCAGAAAGGATCTGTCACTCAGCTTTTAGGACTTCAGGAGCTCAGCACACCTTAGGTAAAAGAACAATACCTCCAGTGCTGCTAAGGTCTTTCACAATCCCACACATCAACATGAACGTGTCTGTGAGTGTACACGAAGGCATAAAAGGCAAGCGTGAAACAAGAATTACAAGTTTCTTGGTTCATTTAGTACAGAGAATGAAGCCAGACTTCTCTTTCGCCCCCTGCAGATGGAATAAGTAACAGTTACAGAAAGAATGGAGAAACTCCAATTGCACAGTAACACGCTCAGGAAAAAGAACCCAAATTGAGGGAAGCACAAAGAAAGCAACAGCTGAAAGAAGGTTTCGTTCCGCAAAATTCTGTGGGCTGCACATTATCAAATACATGAGCTCTGGTAAAGAGCTTACATTTTAAATGTTTTGTGGAAAACAACCACTCATTTTCTCTCATGTTTTCACGAATGTTTAATGTATCTGTCACCAAAACTGTTAGAGTACTTTGCACGTAAGCACCACACCGGCAGGTGAGTATCCTTCTTGTCTGTGGTCATTGCTCAGCTACACAGGATCCTCACTCGTGAGTGGGACTCCCACAGACTATTGCAATATAAGCAACCAAAACCATCGCCACTGATTTTTCAGTATCAAAGTATTTTAATAGACATACCATAAAGCCCTTCTACTTGCATCAATATACAGTTCTACTCTGGTTTGGGGGTTAATAATAACCAAAAAGTGCACGAGAGCAATCGAGTATGCTGGCCCTCAACCCAAGGAAACTAAGAAAAAAAATACCTTCTTTCTGCATTTAAAGTTTAATACCTCTGCAGCAACTTTTCTATGTGTACCCTACAGGGGCTATACAGTCTAACAAAATCTTATTGCAAAACTCAGAGTATGTGTTGACTATTTGTGGCAAGTATATGTATTCTTTATGACTGCTGGTCAACTGAGGTTTCATGGGCATAGCCTGTTTATGCTTTAATATCTTATTTCCAAGAAGAAAAAAGAAATCCACCAAAATCAAACATGAATGAAAACCCCACCAAAAAAAAACCAAATCAAAAACCTTTTTTTTGCTGCATTTATCAAAACTAGGATGAATGTGGCAAACACACCCATCCCCACCCATGAACACGTAAGACACCCTGAAATGAAAAATTCCCATTTCAGTAAATCCACTGCTCCGGAATGTACTGAACTTTCACCAGAGAGCTGCTCAGTGACTGCACTTTCTGCCTCATTACAGAGCCCTGGGCTGAAAGCTGGTGATACAATATTTACCGATGCGCTGCGTTCATGGAGAGAGAAAGGCCTGGAAGACAGATATCATGGAGAAAGCAGCACGAGGAAGAACACCTCCCGTCTCCAGCTGACTGCTAAGCAGCCAACACCCCTTTCCCTGCAGCACTTGCCCTTCAGCACAGGCAGCAGCTCGCTCAGTGTTGTGGCAGCACGGCAGTGCCACTGCCCTCTGAGAAGAGCTGGCAGCCTGCAGTCTGCTGGGAAACTCTGGTAAAGTAGGATTACCGACAAGAAAATGAGAGTGCTGGTGGCTCCCCATAGGTAGAAATTCCTGGGGTCTTCCGCTCGTCTCAAGAATGTGGTGGGGTTTGTTGTCCAGAAACTTTTGTTACTCGGGGCTATAAAAAGATGTTGCCCAAGTATGGGTTACCGTGTCTTTAGTAACTTCAGCATTACACAAGAGGTCTTCAGAGGAGGGTGGAGGACACTGAAAGGTTATGTAGTCTGAATTCAAGACAACAGCACAGCCAAGTGCAACCCAAACTGCTAAGGTTATGGTATTGTCATCTCAGGAGTGCAGGGAAGGAGTACAACGAAGGTTTGGGGTTTGTTTCGTGGTTTTCTGGTTGGTTTGTCCGGGTTTTTTAAACAAAACAGAACTCCTGATCTGTTGACACACACATTAACCCTCACAGACCAACCACACACACCGCCTGCAAAAATTATTTTCTACTGGAACCTTGTTCACTCCGCTGTAAATTGACAGCAGCTTATTGAAACTTACTGTATGAAACCTGTTCTTCAAACAAACAAACAGTTTTAATCGTGGGTACACAATACCGCTGGAAAGGTAAGCAATTCCAAAGTGAAACTGCCATAGGATAAACTGCAGCAAGAGAGATCCTGAGAGAGAATTCTCCAAGCAGATGCCAGGTCTGGAAATGCCTCAGTCAGCCCCCTAGGAAGGATGTTATTCCCCAGCAGCCATTTCTGACAGCACAGCGAAACACAATGGAATCTCTCTGCTACTGCCTCTGAAAGCCACCACCCCAGCCATGAATCCAGCATCTCGACACCAGCCCACACTGTAAGAAAGGCAGACATGAAGGTCTCAGCCAAAATCAGAATGCACTTTTTTTTCTTGTTATGTGGGATGACCGGTTCAAGGCAGCATTAAATATTAAATTTTAATAACTATTGTACAAAAACACAAATGAAAAAAAAAAAAAAGGATATTTTTGGGGGAATATATATAAAGACACCTTTTTTCCTAATTTATTCATCTGGAAAGAAGCATTTTGCAAGCTGATTTATTTGCTTGCACCACCTAGTGGGGTTTAGTTTAATCTCCCAAAACATTCAAAGGTCAGTCGTGTTCCTACTTCATGGCACTAGTGACAGACCACATTTTCTCACAACACACTGTCTCAAGCCCGCACGACCCACTAACGGCACTACACTTCTAAGTTTCCACACATCTATAAAAACACAGCACAAAAAAATCCTAGAAAACAATACCTGTTTTGCTTGTATTGAGTTCTGAGGGGGCTTAACAGAGACGTCACAGAAAACTGCTTCTCTATGTAACGTTGATGAGCTTCTAATTTGAAGTGCATGTCGACAGTACCTTGTCAGAGTGTGCCATCCACAGTCTCCAGAGTCTGAACAGACTGTTAGGTGATAACAAGGCCACACACTGAGATTTGGAAGATTTCTACAGGGCTTTTGAATCAATCCTCTGGCAGAGGCAGGCACGCAGCGCAAAGATCTGTCTGCAGGAGTGACGGCTCACCAGGGAGCAGCAACCACTGGTGACAGAGTCCAGCTGCAGCTGGAACAAGCACCTCCACTGCCTCTGTCGTGGTCCCAGGTTGTCCTGCCCCAGTTTGTGCTCAAGATCTGGCTACATTTTACTACGTGAAGTCCAGCCACTCCGGAAAAATTCATCAGGTCAAACCCCAACCTCATAATGGACAAGAACTCCCTGAACGTGATCTTTAGGGCTTGTATTTAAACACTAAACTGATCTTATTCAAAACACGTTCTTCTCATAGTTGCTCCTAAGGAAGAATTCCATATTGTAGTGAGAAGTCTGTTGCATTTGATCTGGAGCAGAAGTCATGCTATAGAGGCAGTACAGAATGTTTTCAGATGAGGCAACTAAACAAGAGAACAGCACCAAAGTGCTTCTAGATCTTCCCCGTGCAGTTTTCAGAGGAGGGACCCTAAGCATTTACAGAAATTCACAAAACCTTTCTTTTTGACAACATTGTTTCATGATTTCAGCTTTATCAGTTTCAGTTCTCACTTCATTACAGATACGTATTTCTAACTCATACAATCACAAATGAGAAAAAAATGCTATGCCCACTTGACAATAAGGAACTCATCACAGATGTTTCATCTGGATGCACGGGAAGACTTTGGGGAGTGATGCAAGGCTTCTCACCCTTCCATAAACTTCCATATGAGAGAAGAGGAGAGGAAAACATTTTTGTTTCACGGCGGTTCATAAAATAAATCTGTTTATTCAGAAACAATGCCTCTTTTTTCCAAAAGAAACAGATGCAAGCGACAACTGCACTGACACGCACGCACAGCCCCAGGCTACGGCACTGCCTAGGACAGTTAAGTACCATCTACCACCACACAACAGAATCATACTCCAACAATATGAGAGGATAACTGGGCTGCAACCACAACACACACAGTCGCTTGTAGAGAAGGCAAGGAAGAGAGTCAGACTGTATTCTAAAGAAAGGGATGAAGTGCTTGTTGTTTCCCTTTTTGTATTCAAACTTTTAGGTTGTTTAAATCCTCATACAAAGCACTTTTTCAGGATAGAACATTGAAGTGATTGTTTGAAAGTTTTCTAATTTGCTGATGGTTCCAACATGGACCGTTTTGTTCTAGGAGGACTAAGATCAAATTTAGGACTTATTAGCAGCATAGGAAGCAGGAAGGAAAAGATGCTTGCAGTTTTTACCCCAAGTACATCTGACGCTCACCCACATGAAATCTGATTCTCAAACCATGAAACAACATGTAGGCAAAACACCAGGACTTCCCACCCCAGATCAAGGCCCTGCAGAAGGCTGGCTCCACCCAGAAAGACAAGAAAGGCACCAAAGCTCAGCCTTTAAATCGATCATGGTATCAGAACACACGTGCAGACACCAAGGCACAGGTCACTGACTGTACAGGTCATTTTACGTACGTTATGAACGGGCAACTCACGCCCCTAAACTTACCAACGCTGCTCTTTCCTGGAATTCTGATGCCCAAGGATTCTTTGTCACTCCCGTTCTGAAGGGCAGTGCTGTGTGGTCAGCTGACCCAACGTACCATCCCATGAAGAACTCACAGTATTCCCACTGTGGGACCACGTCTTACCAGGAAGACTTTTGGTCACGGTTATACCGTAAAGGACATTTTCAAAGCCCGCAGTCACTCACAAAACCATTTGCAGAGGGGAAAAAAAAGGTAAGAAAAAACCCCAGCAAATAACTACTCATAAAACTTTCCATCATTTTTAACCAAATTTACAGAAGTATCTCTTAAATAGGGTCTAATGTGGGCTAAACACTAAAACTTCTTTATTAACAGCGTTCCTCGTATTTAAAGACAATCTGCTGCTTATCAGGGATTTCTGAGATAAAAGCTGAATAGTAATCATATTTGCCTTAAGATTTCATTTTTATTTTTTAATGCTTTTTGAAATGGCCCTCCTATTTTCTGTTCCATTTCTCCTCTTTTTCTCGGCTACTTTCTAAAGCACTGCTGGTTGCTATGGTAACTTTGGCTTTTTTTTTCCCCCCTCACTGTTCATGCAGGTTTTCATCAAACCCAATGACTTTTTTTTAATCTTATCTACTCTACAACAATAGTTCTTTGACTAAGGTGCTGCATACTGTACCAGATGAGAAACCTGGTATTTTACAGCAGCAACTGAAAAAATGGTAAGTTTTGCTGAATTCTGAGAACTAGCAAATAAAGTGGGGGGTTTTTTTTAGAGGGTTGGTTTGGTCGTTTTTTAAATGTCTGATTAAGTTTCTTTCTTTTAATCTGTATATTATTCAGGCAAAATATATTAATTAACACACCAGTAAATGTAAGATAAAGCAACTTGTACAAACAGTTACACTTAAGAAACAGAGGATCTTGCATGGAAACTTTTTTTTGGAAAGGAAAGGAATCGCTGTTGTTTCTCAAAGACTCAGCAGGACACAACTAAGCTAAATGTTATTTACTGCACTACCACTGCAGATTACAATCAGTTGAAACCTCCCTGCCACAGAACAAAAAATACTTCTGGTCACTTGGATAAAATATTTCTGAAGATTAGCAGAGTCTGTTAATCTGTAACCTACCGGAAACAAACAGATGAAATACACGCAAAGGTTTGAGCCATTTCCAAAGTCTCTTCATTAAGATTCTATTTTAAATCTATTTTTTCCAATAATATTTAAGTTTGGGGCTCAATTTTTCAGTGTAGATCTGGTCTTTAAGTTTTGCTGTTCCCTGTATTAATGCAGAGGAGACGAATTCTTGATATTTTCCACAGGACAAGGTTATCTTTTTCTGCTCCAGGTAGGAAGAACCTCTCAGGAGGTTATTATCTCTTATTATCTCACCAAAAGTAACACACACAGCAATTCGACCAGGCTGAGCTGATTAAATGACACGAAATTATTTCAACACACAAGACTGAACATTAAAAAAAAAATAATAAATCCACACCAAGCCATTAGCAACAAACAGATTAACTCCTTCACTCACTAAATGAGGTCAAAAAGCATCACTGGACTAAAGTTTTATTCCAACATAATCACCTGGACCCTGACTTTGTAATATATCCAGGCAAGGCTGTGCTGGAGACAGTTTGGTCCAGGTCAGCAGAGAAGGTTACTGAAATTAGCAGAAGTTACTACTTTAATACTGTTATTCTTTTAAACAATATGAAAAATATGGGCAAAAGAGAAAAAGGGCTTTACAAACAAAGAAAATGGCTATTTCATAGAATTCAAGCCTGAGAATGATGTTGTATTACTCTCTGTGGAGATGGGTGACATTTAATATTCACTTGCCTCAACAATAACAACTCACCTTTTTGTCTTTTATTACGGTTATGGAAATTTTCCATAATTTCAGGTTTTATAATCAGAAACACATTACAGTTTTTGACTGGAGTAGATGACTAACATGTATATTGCTGTTATTTCTGATTGTACTAACTTCCCGATTCCCTCCTCTCATATTAACTTTGTTTTCCATTCAGTTTGTAAAGAGGAATACCTAAAAAACACTCTTCTATTTTACAAGGACAAATGAGAATAAATAATCTGCAATTTGCTTCACTTCATTTCAGCAATTTTCTTTCTTTTCAAATTCCTGGCGAAGTCAGCTTTATTATGTAATTATTCCTTTGTACAGTTCTGATTACCTCCAGCAAAATAATCTGATTACCAGATGAGCACAGCAGGCATAAAATGCATTAATACATTAATTACTCCCTGTCGCAATTTACACTACACCAGTTTTCCTGAGACTTCAGTCTGATACCACGTGCAGGATGCATATTCATTTGGCACACTGAGGATGGCGGGATTTCCTCAGTGGGTGGGATTTCCTTTCTAATGATCCCTGTATCAGCCACAGCCTCCCCAGCTTTCTCTCACGCTCACAGCACGACCCAGGAACAGTCACACAGTGATTAGGTCTCCTCCATAGCTGAATTTTAGGATGTAATTACCAAGATGTAAAACAAGCTTCCCCTCCCCCTGCTTTTGCTTTCCAGTCTCAATGTATCTTGCAAGGGGCTTCATTTTCCATCCAGAGAAAGCAGAAAGAAACAGTCGGAAACCAGCAAGAAACAATTTCCTGGGATATCTAAAAATTCAACTAAGTAGCTCCTGGGTGATGTAACACCGTAAATCAATTCCACATCACACTACTAATCACTACTATTTTAAGGCACCTCTTGCATCTGTTATTATCATCCATAAAGCTCACATACGTGTACACAAAATTCAATGCAGTGATGATGATAATATTTTAAGAACTGCACTGCAATTTTAAATGTTTTATATTTACTATTAGCTGAATTTAAGGACAGTCAGAATTTGGCATAGAATTACCAACTGACTCATGTATAATCTCACACAGTATTAAAGAAATAATTATGTTTGCACAGAACCTCAAGAGTGCAATATAATAAGAATTTTTGTGACCAGAATGGAATCCCTCTGCCTGCAGAATATGTACACCACTACATCTGTTTTCTCCCCCACTCCATCACCAAACTAGAAGTGCATCCCTCTCCATGACCTTTCTACAGCTTCTAGTGCTGCTGGAATGACAATTGGGAAAGCTGTTTTCACGTTGCTTCCTGGATGTTTGCTCATTAGTAACGGAACAGACAAACACCCATCACATAAATACAACGATTATTACTGTAAAACATTTAGAGCAGCACTGATGTAAACCATCTCTGAATCCATGCTTCCTGCCACAGCTAGCCTAACACGTGCTCCTGTCCTTCCCAAATTACTGTATAAACCCACAGATTAATAAGCAATCTAATATTTTTCAGAAGTGCCGTTAGATTCGCAAACCATGGACGAGTATTCTGATTTAAGGACAATTTTCCATCTAACCACATTTTTTTGTGTGCACACACAGTTTCCAGTTTTAAAACGTTACAGCAGAGTGCAGATTTATCCATTTTACAGATATGCCATATATTTTTATGGAGACATTTGTAAAAGCTCCTAAGCATCTAATAAGATAGAAGTCAGCTCAGAATATTTTGTAATAAAGTACCTCTTAGTAAAAACTATATCAGAGGGAAAGCACACACAAAGGAAAAAGGAACTAGGGCAGGCTATTTGACAGCTGAGGAAGAAAGAGGTTACGTCCTCTATGGCTGAGATTTAGAGCAGTTTCACTTAGTGGCTGTTCTGCTCCAATTCCCCAGTTAAAATTTAGACCTACAGCAAGAAGTCTTCATTCCTATTTTATTCTAGCAGGAAGTCATGGTTCAGACTCTTAAATAACCAACAGAAAAAAAATACTAGCCAGTGGGGAACTGTGAAGCTTAAATATTATGTTACAGTTAAATTGAGATAAACCTTACAGTAACTACAGGGTTCACTATATTCTCACAAACCAAAATGAGCTATAAATTGCTAACTATTTAGACGTGTAACTTTTGTCCTACTATTTCCAACAGAAAATATACTACTGAAATTTTAGAACAGCTGAAGCATGTCTGTGGCAACATGTCTCACTTGCAGGTAACACAGGACCAGAAAATCATCCAGGAAAACCAGTAACCCTTTCTGATTTTTATCTCACTCAAATTATTTATTACAACTATAGTATTATATGCACCTGTCAAATTTAAATAGCTACTGTGGAACTAGAGGAAAAACATACTCCTATCTACTCCTTTCATACAGTTTACACTTAGCTAATCTTTCCAATTGTATAGAAAATCCAACCATTCCTATCCTTTGGAGTGCCGTGCTGCTCAGGAGGAAATTCAGATGGCTAATCTGCAAGCCAGATTTGTCCCTAGTTTTGGAAAGCTGCTGCCAGCAGAACAGTCGCCCCAGAATGCAGTTCCAGGAAGGCAGCCGTGGGGAAAACATATTGGCACCAAGCAGCCCCCAGCCCTCCTGTCCCTCTTGGAGCCCATATGGGGTCCGTGCAGGCTGGAAACAAATAATGCCTCCTCCGACAGCCAGTCGGGCTTTCCTAAGCACAATAAACACACCCAGCTTTGGCTTCAGAACGTGCCACGTCCCAGGACAGCAAAACCACCTTCACGAATGGTTAACTTGATGAGGGTACTCGGATTCCTCGTGTTAAGTGTGAATTCAAACATTTTAGCCTGGAGAGGAGGAGGCTCAGGGGTCACCTCATCGCTCCCTGCAACACCCTGACAGGAGGTTGTAGCCAGGTGGGGGTTGGTCTCTTCTCCCAGGAACCAGCAA
>JAWMRA010000005.1:11850713-11873360 GCA_035584735.1 Pseudotriccus pelzelni
TCCATGGAGAGTGCTCAGCCCTTGGACTGGGCTGCCCAGGGAGGGGGTGGATTCCCCATCCCTGGAGGTGTTTGAGGCGAGACTGGATGTGGCCTCAGTGCCCTGGGCTGGGAACCACGGCGGGGTTGGATCAAGGGTTGGACCTGATGATCTCAGAGGTCTTTTCCAACCCGGTTTGGTTGTTGCCAATCTGTGATTTGGCAGAGTAAGCACAGGAGGTAACCCAGCTCTGCGCGGTGCCCTTCCACACATTCCGAAGCTGTACAAACCCAAGAGTCTGTCGTTTCTCATTCCTTGCTGAAAAACCAATAATCTAATGAACATTTTTTAAAATATTGAGATAAGAAACATAAAAAGAGTGAAAACACACCATCAATTTAAAGATTATCATCTGTTGAAGATTATGCTGAAAGATTAGCAGTGTTTTCCCTTATCCTTCAATCAGTGTCTAAAATTGTACCAATACACTGTCAGTATTATTCTGTCTCTTCCTCTGCATCTGGTCCCTCCAGCATTGACTTTTCGGTACGTTTTTCACATAGCAATTACACAGAGAATTACACAGAAAATACCACTGTCAAATTAAGAATCCAGCAACAGAAGGCAGGGGGAAGGTGCACTGTTTTTAATTGTTTCAGGTTCTGATAAACCACTCCCTTAGTAGTGAAATAAATCTGTACATCAGCTACACTTCAGCAACACTTTTTTAACCCACTAGGAATAGAAAATTAAAATAGCTATCATATAATTCAAGGTATTAATGCTAAAGCAACTCTGAATACCAATACTCAACATTTATGCTTGCTTTCCCCACAGGAAAGGAGATTTTAGCCTCCACTGTGGTCTTGTCTTCTCTTGGGAACTACTGGATTGAACTATTCACATCTCAACACTTGGCAGGGATGGGAAGAAGACACGCTCTCCCTTCCAAATTTGCTTCTAAATCCTCATTCTTGCCTATCACCAAAATGCTGTTCAAGCGATGCTGCGCTTTCAGGAATTGTGTAGAGTATGCACAAAGCAAAAGGGCAATTCCCTAAATAATCTGGTGGTTCTATTTTTGGAAGCCCAATTATTTGAACCATTCCCACATCCATAAGAAACCTAAATACAGAAAAAAACATAAAGTGGTGCTACACTACAGAGTATGAACACACCTCTCCACTCAACACATCCAGTGGCAACTTCCAGTTCATTTTGTTTAAGAGAAATCTTGCCTGTCTTTCTGTTCCAAATTACATCTGACCTCCAGGCAGATGACTAAGGGCTTTTCAACCTTTATAGCTCTTTTTCAGTATCATGTAGAGTTGTGGTCAATTTAGTGCTGCTTTCTTACCTGGCACAACAGAGCTGGGCTGTGACCGCTCTGTGAAAGCTGCACATCCACAGTTGCCATTATATTCCCTTTCAGCCCCAGGAATCTCCAAACAGTAATCTGGAGCCAACTGAATTAAGTTTACTGGGATTCAAAAGACACCACAACATGTCCAACCCCTGAATAGCTCCAGCTCCCTTTTGTATCCTGCTTTCATCTTTTTTCATTTTTTTTTTCCACTTCAGGGGACACAAAACACTGTTGTACTCCATTGCTTCTTGTTTCTCCTGGCATTTACCAATATCAACCCTTCATGCAACCAGTGTCCTGCCTGCAAAAACACTGAATAAATCCCATTTTGCTCTAAACTCTTTGTTTACAGAATTATTATATTTTCCTGAAAGATCAATCTTACCACACAGGTAATATTTTGCTGTCCTCCAAATTTTATAAAATCATCTTAGCAGTAGCTTGGGCACTTTGGTAGACGTATCCAGCATCTGCTATTTCCCCTCCCACACTTTGTATAGATTTCTGATACTCTTGACCAAACACATGAAACAATCTCATTTTATAAAGTAATATTAAAGAGTGCTCAGCAAGCCATCTGTAAACCCAGTGCTTTATGAGATCAGAATCGCCTTTTGTAATCACCTCCAGTTTTCTTTCCATCCTTTGATGCAATTGTCAGTTTCCTGCTCCCCTGACAGCAGAAATTCGCCTGGGTCTATTCAAAGATAGAAAAGAGATGCCTGCCAATAATGCAGTGCCTTTTTCTCTTTTTTTGTTTGAATTCAGCTCTTCTTTCAAAGTATTTCATTTCACTTCTTTGCTAAAGAACTGGAGCCCTCAGTATGCCCACTGGGCAGTGTAACTTCTCCAAGTGTAGCAGAAATAAGCAGTGCAAGAAAAGACCTCACTGTCTTCCAGTCCATCACACAGCTTTGTGAAAACCAACAATAAGGTTTCAAGGACTTGCATTTAAGAAATGAATTTAATAGCTCTACTGTTAAAGAGCTTTGGTTCACCAAACATCGACTTAAGGAAAAGTCTCTCCTACTGGGAGGGCTGGAAGATGCAGACAGAGATCAGCTTGTGGTCTTTTAGCCATCATCACACAAACATGTTGTGAAGGCAGACTGCCCCTTTCCCTCCAACAGCTCTGGGCAAGACACAAATTTTCAGTGGCAGAGATTTCTGACCACCGGGAAGGTTATCCCTCAGGCACCCAAAAAAATCAAGTGTAAGCTCTTTCACAACGGGGAAAGACTCAGAGCATTTTCACACGGCTTAAAGCCACACAAAACAAAAAGCAGCGATGCTGCTTGAGCCTCAGAGGCTTCGCAGTTACGTGCCCAGATTAATTTCTGGGGCGTAAGGAATGTAAATGTCTGCTTGGCCACTAAATTCCAAAGATTAAGAGTCCCATAATCACTGCCTCCACATGCCTGTTTGCTCTTTGCCCCCAGTTTTTTCTGTTTCCCAGAAATCACGCGAGAAGTGCGTCCTAACAAACATCCACAGCCTTTCTGGTACTTCTGAGGGGAATAAATAACAGCAACAGAGTTTTAGTGAAATGCTCACGTTATCTCACAGTGCTGAAAACAGGCCAAAATGACACGAAAATATTTCCTGGCCAGACTGATGCCAAATCCCACAGCTGTTTGCACGGTCTCCTTCAGCAGAAACATACAGAACACAGCTACAGAAGCACCTTAAGAACAGACACTCATTTATATTTAGCACCTAGGCAGCAAAGCAAAAATATCAAGCCAGTACCTTCATATAAATAGCACTAGAAAGACTAACAAGCACTTCAGGCGAGTGCAATTAAAAAGCAGCCCGCTCACCTGCAAATATAATAAAAATAATGGCAGGTAAAGATCACACTGAAGATGTGAAGAAGAAATAATAAAATAAGAATGTTACATAGGAAAGGTGAAAAAAGGAGTGGAAAAAGGGGAGGGGGGGAGAAAAACCACCTTGATTGAACATTCCGTGATTAATGGGTATTTTCAAGACATCTAGATGATTTAAAATCTACTGGATATACTTAAGGCCTCCCACTACATCTGCCATGCAACCATTTTAGACATCACCTGTCCACTGCCAGTCAACTGGCATATCTAAGTCACTTATGAAGAGCATGGAGCTTCTGGACTTGATTAAAAGCTGAAGTTAATAAAAATATTGCCATTGACTTGCATGTGCCTCACAGCACCTCTACAGACCAAGAGGCTTCTTTGCTGTCAAAGTCTATTAAAATTCTATGCATGCATAACTATATACAGGTTCAGCAAAGTAGCCTTGTACTGAAAATGTGAAATGATAGATGCATCATCCAGTACTAACAGTTGAAGGCTTCTCATAGAAGACATGCAAGATGTCACACAAAACAAAAATGGGGAAAGGGGCGAAAAATCGTCAAATTGCCAAAAAACAAAACCTGGACTCAAGAGCTACCGTTCTGAAATAAAAGTTGGTGTTTTTTCTGGCACAAAGTACAGTCAAAGAAATACTTTTAAAGGAATAAATAACATATTGTTCAAAGCTGCTTTTTGAAAGGTCTTGCTAAACAGGGACTAGAATTACCAAGCATAGCACTTTAGTGTACTTAAAGTCTTCCCAACATAATTTATGCCTGCGGTTGCTTTTGACGCTGTCATTCATCCTTCTTTATTTTATACAGATGTTATACTAGCGGGATTGTACCCTCCTATGCAATTATTCCTCCTATGCCCTTCATATTCATTTCAGCTGAAAGGATCTTTTCCACTTACAGCTATAGGAGTGTATGTATATGTGGGTGTGTACACACTGAACTGCCTTTAGGCAAGCAACGAAACCCCAAATATATTTACAAAGTACTTTAGGAAATATAGCAATAATATTTTACAGCAAGTATCAGTTCACCCATCTTTAATTACTTGCAGGCTATCAAAACACACAAGGATCACAAAATCCACACTTACCATTAAAACAGAATAAATTTGTAAGACATCAGAGGAAAATATAGCCAGTGTGTAACTGATTGGCTTCATGTAATAAATTATGAAACCCATCTGAAATGTTTCTGGAAGAACAACGCTACCTGGAATTAACAGCTTCTTAACCTCACTGGCAATTCAGTGGGGGCCTGATAACTTTTAAGTTCTTTTCCCCTTTTTACTTTACTCTGAAACTGAACCACGAGGTTGATGTCCAGCAGGAAAAGTGGAAACCCCTGCTGTTACCCCCTCAAATTTGCACCAAGCAACACGAACTCCTGCTTTCCGTGCCCGTCTGATTTCAGGCGGGTTGCACAAGGGGGGGCGAGGGCTGGGTGCCCCAAAGCCGCCCCATCCATCCCAATCCCATTCCCATCCCAATCCCATTCCCATCCCAATCCCATTCCCATCCCAATCCCATCCCCATCCCATTCCCATCCCAATCCCATTCCCATCCCAATCCCATCCCAATCCCATTCCCATCCCAATCCCATTCCCATCCCATTCCCATCCCAATCCCATCCCAATCCCATTCCCATCCCAATCCCATTCCCATCCCATTCCCATCCCGGCCCCGCCCACCACGCTCCCAGCGGGGGGATGGCGCCACCTGCCGGCACCGCCCGGGAACGGGCCGGGCCCGCGTAACCAAAGCTTTCAGAATTAGTCCTAAATTAGTCCCAAAAACGGCTTAGAAACCTTAAGAGATCTCCAAATCTGAGGCACCAGGTACAGGCTGAATGGGGGATTCCGGAACAAACCCAGGCCCTCTGGTTTTAAGGGAAGCCCACTGAGCTAAACAGCATCTACTCGCCAAACAAGCAATCTAGTGGTTCATAAAACGGGATTCCCCCAAGACTCAGGAACACACAAGGGCAGCTTTACTTATCAAGGACATCAAACTGAAAATACCTGGTGGAAAAGAAGAAAGGACAGGAAAGAGACAGAAAAGACACATTAACACACACATCCCCCAAAAAAATAGATGGAGAGAACATCAGCTGGTAACACACAGCAAATGAACCAGTTACTCATCATTATCCTGTTACACAAACATCCTTCCTAACACAAGTGGCCCATTTATTTAGTTTTAGGAAAACAATCACTGCCAGTAGTATCACAATTCTTCGTAAGAGAAGTATTAAATACAAAGCCTAATTCTCAAAAGCAATGAAACCAGGATGGGTTTATATGGCGCTGTCTTTAATTCACTTCTTACTACCCCCAAGGGAAATATTCATCCCAATTTTTACCAACACTTTCTGCTGATACAGATCTTTTCCTCACGACAAGAGCTGAAAAAGAGAAAGTGTTCCAACTGGCTGTGGAGTTACAACCCAAGTTTAATAGACACACTCCTAATTTACTGCACATTCTAAACTCTGCAAGGCTCCTTCTCCAAAGATGCAGGATTTCTTCTATTCCTTAATGTGGACTCTTTGCACTTGCATGGAGATGCAGACAAAACATAACCAGCTGAAGGCCCAGAACCCCTAGACTGTCAGATTTCCTGCTAAAATTGGCAGCTACAGACTCAGTCAGGACTGAGGCAGCTGCAGAACAAGCCCTTTGAAGTGAACACAGCTTAGACTGAAACCGCCACCGAGAAAGGAAACTGCAGAGGAACCTTCTCTTTATTTTTTTTAAAGCTTTCAGTCGCAAATATTCACCTACCACTACGTGGATAGAACGAAAGCCTCTTCTCCTGGTTAATTAGTAGTTGTTCTTTGTAAGAGTCTCAGCCCAAGCCAGAGGAAACTTCAAAGGCCTCGCTCGTCAAACAACCACGGCGTGTGCTCAACGTGGAGCTGCCAGTTCTGATCTGGTGGCACAGCCCCAGCTCACGCTGGGCCTGGGAGTGGATCTGTACGGCCAAGTAATTGCTAAGCAATTGTGTAACAAAAGAACAAACTTCTATTGAAAAGATTTGGCAAAGTCACAGCGGTGGGCAAGATGAGAACGTGAACGGTCTGCCGGCAGTACAACCCCGATACGCGTTCCCACCTCACACGACAGCACCTTCCTCACCCACAATCTGTGTAATCAGTGGTTTATCTCTGCTGTCTGGTTGGGTTTTAATGCCCTTACCTGCACATACCACACCCGCAGCTTTAAAACAAACCAACCAGGTCTGGCACAGACTCCTTCAGACTGCGCGAGAACTGAACTCTGGATTTCATTTCCCAGTCATGCTCGCCACACAAATATTCTGCAGCATTCTACTGCCACCAGCATGTAAAAGAGAAAAGGCATCAAGCTAACATGGTGTGAAGAATAAAACAAAGAGGACATGATTCATAAAGGAACGAAGCCTGGAGACTACACCAAATGCTAAACAAATAAAATGTGCACACTCAGTAACCAATGTTATATTTGTGATCCATCAGCTACTTCTTGGTAAATACTTCCTGAAAACCTTAAAGGGCCCAAGTTCAATTCTACACGAGCTTTTTCTTCTTCATGAAGGCTTTTAAAACAGCGCTGGGCATGAACAAGTCATAACTAACGTGGAAGGATTATTTAATTTGTAATAAAATTGATTTAGTTCTCTCCCAGTGATACCAAGAAGAATAAACCAGGCTGTGCTAGCCCCATCTTTCCCCAGCTTTTTTTACATTAGAGTGACAACAGCCATTGCACTCCCCAAAGGCACAGACTGGTTGAGAAGGTTAAGAATCTGCACTCACATTCTTTCATTCAGGAGTCATTCTCACATTAATTTGGGACAATCAGTGGTA
This sequence comes from Pseudotriccus pelzelni, assembly GCA_035584735.1. NCBI lineage: Eukaryota > Metazoa > Chordata > Aves > Passeriformes > Tyrannidae > Pseudotriccus > Pseudotriccus pelzelni. The sequence continues at coordinate 11,857,754 of JAWMRA010000005.1, forward strand.
GCATCTATTAAAAAAATCACATAATTTGCGTTCTGCTTCCTCAACATCCTCAGAAACAGATATATGTTTATAGTATTCTTTAAATCAGAATAGTTAGTTCTTGTAGATCAGACCCTCCAAAAATGCATTTTTAAAAACCATTAACACTTTCATTAATAAATTCACTTCAAGCTGCGATTCTCAATTTTTTTGTAGCTATACAGAGCTGTCACACTGAGATGTACTGACCTCATAACTTTGTAAAGGGAATTCATTAAGCACTCCACATCACTACCTATAACACTACATTACAACTTTTCAGCACTTTTACAAACTCCACACTTTCTCCTCCATTAAAAACATATTCTCTATAAACTCTTTCAAAGTGGTAACAACAAACCAAGAACTGAAGTACTTTTGTACATTAAGTCCTTCAAAATCTATTTCTCCTTTTAATCACCCACAAATTAGAAGCCCACATAGTAAGTTTTCATCATGATTTTAACTAGCAAAATGTTACTTGCCAAAGGATTTTTTTATTCTTCAGTGAAAAAACAAATTCGTTGTCACTAGACAGTGTTCTATGCTAAGGAGCCACAAAATGAAAGACAGGTATGGTATGTACTAATGCATGTGATCCAGATAAAAACACAGTCTGGAAATAAAATAAGAAATGTATTAAACCTTGTAGGGTATTTATAACTGTGAGGATCAGAGTTACTGGTGTCTTTAAAATAAATAAAGCTGCTATCCAGCAGCTTTGAGCAACTGCAAACAAGGTAGACAATGATGTACATAAATTTAGGTGTTGAAGAGTATTTCATCCCTGATATAGCACATTATTTCAGCCCTTTGTTTTCCCCCTCCTACAGGGCAGCTACGATGAAACATAAAAGATGCAACAGAAAAGGAAGTGCAATGGTATATAAACTCTAAAGAACAAGCACATCTTCCTTTGCATGTTCCCAATAGGTGGCAACAGAATCCCAAAAATACAAAGAGGTTTATACTTCTTTATTCATCCACAAAGTAATAGAAGCCCCGTTACAACTTCTATCAATGAACTTGCACCAGGCAATTTTAATCAAATGGATCACTGCAGCTCAGCAACGGAAATTCTCAGGACAGTAAAACGCCAAAAGCCAGAGAACTCAGAGAACAGAAACGAAGCATTTATTAAAAAGCCGGTTGTTAGCAAACAACTAATCCATGGCTTATACTCAGAGCTTACCTGAGGGAGCAGATTATCACAAACAGGAATTTACAGTAGCAAAATGTTTCTGACCACTAAAGAAGAAACGTTAAGGAAGAAAGAAAATTCTAGACTGATCCTTCCGTTGCTGACGTCCACATCTGGGTCTGGAGCAGCATTTGTTTACGAGTCTCAATAAAGGCACTTCTAAGCAGAGTTTTCAGACAAATCAAGCCTAAAAGATGGCTACTTACTTGCTTTCAAACGCAGCCAAGTCACGGTCCAGAGCGACTGTCTCGGCTGTAATTTCCACCTTGCGCACGCTGCCGAAGAAATCCGTGATCAGAACGTTCCGAGGGTCCCGCTGGAAGAGATCCGTTCGGTGCCCAGGTGTGGAAACACACAAGCTTTTCGGACAGACCTGAAACTGGAAACCGAGATGGACAATCACACCCTGTCCCCCCACTCATCCAAAGTCTCTACATACCCCTTCCAAAATGAAATTGCAATAAAAAGGAAGATAAACGGCACATAAAACTTGCACTGACTTCGGGAAAAGCTCCACAGCTGAAAAAAAAGCGGTTGAACAAAAACGTTAAAAGGCATAAACATCTTGATTACGCATTTCAGAAAACCTTTATCCTTGCAATAATTGTATTTGGGTTTAGAAACGCTTCTGTGAAGGCCAACCATCACTTACACCGAACCGGTAAAGGCACAAATATATTTCTGTAATAGATGCAGCAATCCTTCTGTAACCTTCCTAAAGTCAAGAGTGGGCATAAATTCTTTATATTTACCAAAGGGAGGCATGCAAGATTAAACAAACTTTGGTAAGTAGCTCTGTTAAAGGCTTCATGAAGCAGGAAGAATTTACATTTTGATTGAAAAACAACCATCAGTCTCGTTTCTAGTTTTCAGCTTGCAAATTAATGCAGAATACGGATCTTCAAATATCAAAGGTGCCTTATGTACATTAAGATCACAGAGACATCCTGTGAAATCCACAAATTATCAAAACACCTTATTACTTATTTTACTCCTGTGTTTTGTCTACATATCAGACGCCCCACACCCAGCGCACACTGCAACACCAGGAAGACAAACAGCACTAACAAACTGTTTTCACTGGATTCAACTCTACATAAAGATCCCTTTGCAGAAAATAAAAAGACATGACAGTAACAGATGCATTGCAGCATTTAGACAGGGCAGCATGCCTATTAAGTAACAAAATTGCTATGCAGATGTTCAAGGCAATACCAATGCATTTAGGACTCAATGCCACTTTGCACAAGTCCCACCACACAAGTCTCAAATCCTCTGCAGCAGGAGAGCCTCTTTATTTCAAGTAATCTTGTAACGTACATAATGCAGTACCATAAATACTAACTGGTCTGTGTCTTTGTTAATAATGCTACAAGTACATGAAAAGCAGCCTAAGGCTTTCTCTAGACTCCTTGATGAATGCAGAAAGCTGAGTTCATGTTTCAGTCACCAGAGAGAGACTCAAACCTCACAACCCTGCTAGGCAGAGACTCCTGAGGAAATGCTGCTGTCCCTTGCGCTGTCTCACAGGCAGCCCACAGACCACCTAGTAACAGTGCTGGTTTAGGGGAGCCCTTGTGCATCCCAGCAACACAGACTATTTAACACAACAGATTTATCATACAGGACTAAGAAGGATGCTCTCCACATGGGTGCTCATCTTTCTTCATCTTAAATTCTCCAAGTGACTTTCACAAGCAGATCCATCAGTCACAGGATCTAAATTGCATCATGGGTCAGCTTTTACGAGGTTGCATTCTTATGACAAAACCATAGGTCCTAATTAGCTCCATGCAAATGCAACCTCAATTATTCCAGATTATGAATGACAAAACCTCTGAGCTTCAGGTCATGCTTCCCAGCAGAAATTTTGTGCTGAGCCTGACACAAAATGTATAGGCTTTTGTTGCTCATTCTCCTGGGACAACAAGCCCTACATTAAAAAGGTTTCCCAGAGAGGAAACCTGGCCTTTCCTCATATAGGGCAGATTGTATCTCCCCATTCCTCCCTCCTGCTCTATTACAGTTTCTCTTTCATAGCTCGTCTATTTTGTCTAAGCCTGTGAGCACATGGCATTAAGCTGCTTGTCCAGGGAGACTTCAGCTCACTTTCACCTCTACATGAAGCACACGAGCTCTTTTTTAATGATTCCCAACTCTCCTGTTGGCAGAGCATCCCACAGCTGCTAAAGAAAAAACAGGGCAGTCCAATCTCTGTCATCCTCCCTGTGAAGTGAAAATGAACTAGATTCATCAGCATCATGCTTCCCATAAAAAAACCCCTGTCAATGCACGCACAAACCCTCTAAAGTTTCATTTTCACCAAAATGCTATCAATTTTCTCCAGCTCTGCTCCAACTGAGGGCACAAACACAAAACTTAGGTCTCTGAAGTAAACTGTAAAAGGTAAGTATTTGTTTTAATCCCACTACTTGAAGCATAAATTAATGCTGCAGCGATACCACTAACTCTCTCTGCCAAGTTCTTGAGAGTATACGTGTCCCAAAACAACTGCATCAGCACTGAAAGTGGGAAACTGATACTGCATCCAACTATTTCTAACTTGTCCCACAACAATTTACCACCATGACACGTTGATATGAATCTTGCATGGAAATGTACAGTGGCAGTGAGAAGACTTCAGCAGTAAAAATCTATCAGTGTGACAAAAGGACTGCAAAGCAATCACACCACAGCAGAGCGACACCAATAACTGAGGTCTTGTGGCAAAGAAAGAAAAGGCAAATGCTGGCTAAGTGAAACACATTCGATCCTGTATTAATTTTTCCAATTTTTTTTTAAAGTAAGATTCTATTCAAACAGAGCTAAACAATCCCCACAACATGGGAACTTTGTTATCATGACTTATCTTAACAACGATTTCAGCTACTTTATGACAAATTACATCTCGCTTAGAAATGTATTTGAATCTTATTTTAAAAGTTCAAATGTGTGACATTTCAATTTAATCTTCACTTTTTGAGAATTGTGATCAAACCTAAAGCCAGTCATCTTGCACAGCTTTATGCTATCCCTTAGCAACACAGATGGAGCAGGTGGGGAGTAGGTGGAGTGGATTGTGACAAAAGATGCCTCATTCTTTGCAGGAATGCAATATCCAAACCTTAGGTGGATGTGGAGAGAAGCTGTTTCAAGAGGGGCTAGAGAAAAGCAAAGAGGTGATGGGATAGCAGCAGTGCAACAAATACACAGTACTTCTAAAAGAGCACTCCTTTGACATATGAGAAGATCAGATAACGAAACATCAGTTAATTTAGTTTGCCAGAAACTTAAGTTATCCTGAGCTTGGAAAGCATTAATTTAGATTTAAAAAAAAAAAAAAAAAATCAGACTTGGATAAGCAGCAGGTCTTTATTCTTAAACTAGCTAACACTAACAGTGCATTCCAGCGCCAAAGTATCCCCTACAAGTGTTGGCATAAAACCAGGCTTATATCCTTACCCTGGACTAACCATATGTCATTTTGCAACTCTTGGATGAAGCCCTGAAAAGCACCCACTCAAAATCAAGTGGTCAGGTTTGCTGAAATAGGTGCAGGTCATGGCTCAGGACACGACCACAGCATGGCCTGGGCTGGAAAGGACCTTCAAGATCATCTGGTTCCACTCCCCTGCCAGGAGCAGGGACACCTCCCACTGCACACTGGGCTGCTCAGAGCCCCCTCCAACCTGGCCTTGAGCAAATCATCACAAATCATCATATATTTGGGTCCATCCTCTCTTCCTCCCAGAACCACAATCAGCAGAATGGTGTACGATAAGATGACTTACCTGGCGTAAGGAACTTACTCTTCCTATTTGGCACATAAGCCAAAACAAACACACCATTAGGTATCTTCTCCAAAGAGCTCCAAAGGTAAACTACTTGGCCAGCTAACAAATTCCTACACTGTTCAACAACCAGATTAACATTCTGCTGGCTAGACCAGCTATATCACTTCCCAGATGGTGTCTTACATTGTAGAAAGCGCTGTTGCCTCTTATGACCTTTTTTAATTAACACAAATTCATTTTCTGTTTACAGTGCTATTTGAATGAACAGGCTAGAAGATGATACTGAATCAATAAAGACTTTGCATTCTCTTCTTCATCAAGATTGTAAAGTTATCTGTATCCCATAATCAGAAGGTATTAAATTATAGGGCAGAATTTCATTCCCATGGAAGTAAAAGAACCTCGAGTCCTAGCTGCTGAATCAATCCTGTATCAACATAAAATCTGCCAAGCGTGGGCTGTTCAGAGAGAATTCTACCACTCATGTAGCAGCCAGGCTAACACTGTCCTCTGCGGACAGAGAGTGGCATCAAACTTCTGAGCAGCTGCTCTTTTTACAGAAGTGAATCAAAGACAGTGTGTTGTGTAAGTGGTGGCTCTTGGATCCCTCAGGCAGCGCATCAGCATTTACAGCTACAAGGAACCAAAGTATAACGTATGACTACAACAAACTACTGCTGGAGCAGGTGCAAAGGGTTAATAGGGTCAATAAAATAAGGTTCTTTTTTATGTCATCTCACCAGTGTGCACATCTAAATGCTACAGAGGCGCTTCCATACATTTTGTCACAGGTTATCTGACTGGCTTCTTGTTTTCCTTCTGCCTCGCACCTGATATCTGCAATAAAATTTACATAAGACATAATTTATAAGTCCAAACACTGATGGATTTGGACACGTCTTGCTCTGGAATCTAAGCAGATAGACAGACAAATTAGTCTCTGCAGGCATTTGTGATCACACATTTATTAGAATTTTAACTGTTAAATCATCTTTGCAAAACAACACCAACTCCTGCCTTTCCACAACTGCAAAATGTCTGCTATCCATTAAGCTGGTTTTAGAAGCCTCCTACTATAATTTTTCACACACAAATATTTCATTCTATTGAAATGAATATTTAATGAATACTTTATTAATTTTTCAGTGAATAAAACAAAATCTGGCTAGTTCCAGCTTATTTTTTCTGTAGCCAGCAAACCACTTTCAACCCTTGAAGTGTTACACAACTACACTTAACAATGGCAAGAAAACCACCCTTCCCCCAAAGCTTCCAAGAGAAACAGCAGGAGCACAGAAAGCATTTGGAGAACCCTACAGACAAAACAGATTAGTTTTGAAACTGTTAAAGTCATTAGCATATTCGTGAATGTTGAGTACTCTACTTACTAGGTCATTCATATTTGTCTGACTGGCAGGATGAATTTCTTCCAAGAACTCCAGTACATAGAACGTGTATCTGTCCATGAGATGAACACCAATCCCAAGGTCAGGCTGATGCTTCAAAACAACACACAACAGTTACTGGGCATTTGCAGGAGAGAATTCAGTATTCAGGAGGGAACAGAATGTAACAGCACTTAACAAAATTAAGAATAATTTTTTTGTTCTTAGGCAAATGATGCAAAGAAAATCACTACCTCTGAAGCAACATATTGCTGATAAGCTGAATAACACAGTTTATGTATAATTCTGGTAATATCTATGTTTTCCACAAAGCAGGGAACCCTTCTTCTTAATGGTCCAGCACAGATTTGAGGGCTGTCCTGACCTGCTTAGGACTTTAAAACCAGCGCTGGGAGAGCCAGTGTATCCTACAGCAGTGCAGGGGTCCAGGTGATCCTGACCTGCTGCTTTTGGTCTGGCTGGGATCTCTCTCCTATCGCTCCTTCTGTAATTCAGCTGGGAAATAATTACAACAGGTGAAAGGCAGTGTTTAGTTTTGGTTTCTATCAAGTGCAGTGAGGCCTAGATTGAATATTCCTCACACACATCTCTCAGCAGTCTTACCATAAGATTTCTTCTTACCCTGGGCAATGCTTAAGCTGGCCAGAAATCCCTCATTAGCCTGGTTCTTTGGGACAGCACACAAAAACCAGCAGGAAAAGTACACTTAAGTTTTGTCAAAATGACGCTTTGGAACTAAACGCCTTCGAGTTCAGCAGTTGGAGGGGAAATTCTTAGTTCAAGGTCAAGAGGAACCGTGCTTTTAACACAAGCTTTCTGAAAACTGTCTTCAGGATCACATAAATCTTACTTACTGATAAGGAATCTTCTCCTACTTGGCTGCTCGCCAAGGCCATTATGTTAGGTGAATAAAACCGCTCATACATGGATGCTCCTTGGCAAGTATCAATAATAAACAACAGCTCATTGTACCTGAAAGAAAGAAAACGGCCTCCTTAGCCATTTCTACTCAAACTACACATACTTTGCTCTTTAGTTACCAGGACAGCTGCTAGGAACCCCAGGGACAGGAGAATTCACTCTGACTGGTTTGAAGATGCGAGTTTAGTCAAAGCGATTCATCTGAGCAGCTCTAACTGCAGGAAGCTGAAAGCCAAAAACAAAACCCTTCTTTCTGAATGCAAACTCTGATGCACTTTTAAGGACAACAGACAGTATCACTGCTGCAGGTAAGCAAGGCTTACCAGTAGGACTTTGGGTATGTACAGGAAACACAGTATTTAATGTCTAAATAATGCTCATTTCTTACCTCCTTTTCTGCCACATTTGTTCGAAGGCATCAGCAAGTTCTACATTTGTGATTTCTTCAGAATCCTGAAATTTTAGGAAACCGTTTCCCCCATGGCCTGACAGAAAAATCAGAAGTTAGGCAAGTGTGTGGGTTAAAGGAAGACATCAGCCTGGGGGAGCATTTTTCTAAAATAAGGCAAACACAATTCTCTTTCTCCACAGACAGTCCAGCAGAAGAAATTGGTACACTAGGAACACTACCCATACACCATTTCAAATGGAAACTATACTGGCTTAGCACTGCCTTACAGACATTTTCTCTGAATCGTATGACACGCTAAAAACAGAAAAAAAACCTTTTTGTTGATCCTTTCGTTCATTCGGACTAGTGATGCCTTCAAGAAACCCACCCAACTGAACAGCAAACACCAATAAACTGCATACAGAAGCCTGTAATTACCTGTCATATATATCAGAATGTTGCTTCTGTCGTCAGAAAGAAGGCGTTTGGACCGTGGGGTGCTTGGTGGGATTCTCCCCGTTAACACACGCAGGAAATTTTCAACAGTAACCTACGGATAGGAGCCCAAAGTCACTTTCTAAAGATAAGAATATTGATCAGCTGCAGGCTGGGTTACAGAAATCAAGTAAGAGAACACTAAAAGACACAGCATACCTAAACAGACATAATATTGCTCGGGATAAACTGCATAAACAGCTGTTTTCTGTTTCAGGTTTTACTGCAGGTTCACAGTCAGGTGGTACTTTCTACTTTATTCCATTAACATCAGCCTGCTGCTTTATTATAGCCAATAAGCCCACCACCATTATCATTTCTAAGTCCATTCTCATTGATCTGAAAGCCTGTCAGCACACAGGCTCATTCTGCCAAAGTGGCCCATGCACTCACAAAATGCTCCAAACATTAGGGTGGGTCACCACGGAAAAACAAAAGTTTGAATTCCCTCCGCGCCTCCCAAAAGAAAAAACAATTCTGTCACGTAAGTCTGAGCAATCAGCACACCCCACCCGGATGGTGGCTGTAAGAAACCCTACAAAACACCCCTTCACGTGCACACACACAGCTCAAATGCCAGCAACAAATCCGCAACCAGAAGCAAAACGTCTCTCTGTTTCATGAGTGTATCTGTATTTCGGTGCTGTGCCTTCACTTCTTTCCATAAAGTTTCAGAGAAAAAAAACTCATCTACTATATGCTGAAATACGCTTCTGTCAAGCTTTAGTAATGATTACACAGCAGAGTCAAACCAAGAAATTAATGTTTAATTTAAGATCAACTGGTAAAGACACTGTCTGCTTGAAGGAATACTCCACAAAAAGAAAGGTGACAGTTATATAATAATTACTTTATGGTAATGATTAGATTATAGTCTTTGTTTTGTTTTAAAGGTATGTGCTAAAGATCAGGAATTTAAGTAGGTCTCCCAAAGAAGAGAAATTTCAGTAGTAAGATTCTATTCCTGACACACACAAGGAGCTCCATACATTCTTTCAACTGTGGATTTAAAATAGCCAATAGGCTAAACATGTTTCTAGCATTATAAACTTCAAACAAAACAAACTTCAAATACAAAAGCAAAGATCAGTGAAGGGAGGGATGTGTATTTTAAACCTGTCAGTTAATAATAAAAGCCCAGCCCAAAACGAGAAAGGATCTTCCTCAGATTTCACAGAAGCTGCATAAATCTTTAAACCAGCACTAAAAAATAAAGGCCCAGTGTTTTAATCAAAGCACAGTTACCTCATAGCTCCTGTAATCCACTTCCACATCATCTCCATAGACGTTTAGCTCCATGTTTTTATGGCTGAACACGGTAGCCGGTTTGGGATTTCTGGGATTACAGGCCATATCGTCAGCCAGCATCAAGACAATGTGACTGGGGAAAAACAAGACAAAGACACTTCAGCCACTCTACTTTCACAGAAGAGTCAAACAGAAATTACAGCAATGCTGTTTGATGGTTCCAGCAATAGCTTATAACATTAACAAGGGTCTGGAACTGCAAATGAAACTTTGCTTACTTATACCCTATTTCTTTAAGCACATCCTCACTATAATGAAGATATCACACACGGAAACACAGCTGGCTGTTATTTTTCTACAGGATTAAGTCAGGCCAAAGATGAGCATGAGAGTATTTGACATTGGAAACCTTAGGATACAGGCTTGCCTGGACCTAGGCTGACAGAACTCTTCATTAAAAAAAACTGGAGATTTTTACGGGCCACTAAATCACTTCATGCAGCACCACAGAAGAAACAACAGCGTGTGTGCACCCTTCTCAGACAGACCAATTAAAAACACTGTGATGATTTTTAATTAAATTGAGGAGCTCCTGAACATTTCTGAAACCATTATACTGCATCTGATACTCTACTCCACGATGATCTGCGCTAGTGGAATTTTCCTGAAGAACACAAGTGGGCTGACACCAGACAATTCGTTGCCTTTATAGCGCAAAATAAAAAAAAAAAACAACCCAGCACTTCACAGGACCAAGAAAAAAAAAAACAAACCCAGCATATTATGTGTGTAACAAAGCTCTTCCAGCTTGCATGCACCCAAAGATCTGTATTTAACCTGGCAGGGCCAGGTTTGGGTCAAAATATGAAATAACAAGTAGTTACCAGCCATTGTTGGTAAACAATGAAAGAAATGCTGTCAGAAATAACATAAGTCCTCAAAAATAAAGAAAGTCAACTTTTTCAATGGAAATAAAATACTGGCATAAATATGAAGCTGTGACGACAGAAGCCAGAGGAGGACAAATCATCTTCCTAATAAGTTTTGTTGCTGGAGGACAAACGTATTTAAATTACCAAATTAACATAGTTCCACTCAAAATAAGGCTATGGCACAAACCCCTCCAAAAACAACTAACACTAAGAATCAGAAAAAATGTTTATTTTTAAGATGTGATTTCCAGATTTCTTGGGAATTTTGTTTTGCGGAGGGTTGGTTTGTTTGTTTGTTTGGTCTCGTCAATCTTTTGAATGAAGTCTCGCAGCAAAGAAAGGAAAACAAATAAAGCAAGTTTATCTAAGGAAGAAACATGTTCAAATCCATGTAAAAATTGCTGCAAATAGTAAAAAACAGGAGCTCTCTTGGTCTTCTCCTAGGTCTTATTTTTAACCTGAGCCTAAAGCACTGATGGCTTTCTAAGATTAATCTGCAGAACCCTGGATACGGGTAAGAAATGGATCGGGCTACTGAACGACAGAACTCTCCAGCCACGCTGTAGCTTTCGCAGCACTGCTAAAACTTGCACCTGTTTTACAGTGAAGACAGGTGGATGCAAAGCAGATGAAAGCTCTCAGGTAAGGGCAGAACTAGGGACAGAATTTCTGAGGCAGTGCCCAGGGCGCCTGTGCTTCAAAGGAGAGAAGAGAGATGCTTCTGAGTGAGATGTGCAAAACTGAAAACAAGATTTCTGTGCTTTCAGCCCCCAGCACTTCAGCAGGGCTTTCCCTTCCACTGACAGCCCTCAAAGGCTCTTAAAAATTAGGTTTCAAATTCCACCCCCCCTCTCAAAAACTAGAAAGTCACTCTGGTTTATTTTTTCTTAGATAAACCCAGAAAACAGGATGATACTTCCCCTGCCTTCAGAGTTCAGAGGAAGCTGATTGGGGGCTCCAGATAATACAGTTTTGGAACTGGGGGAGACAAAAAAGAAGCCATCCAAATTGAATCCAGCAGAATACACACCTTGCAATGCTGAAGCAGGCCATGCTTCTTTAGGCAGACATGCTGGAGAAACTACCAGTCCTCTACACTACCATTAAAAACCAGGACCACCAGGATTTCCACAAGAGCCTACAGGTACATATTGCCTATTTTTCAGTGGATGCTGGTGCCTGAAACTCACATCCACAGTTCTGAGAAAACTGCAGTCCAAAACAGCTGGATGGAACTGTGCCAACAGGTTCCTTCCAGCAGGAACACAACTAAGAGACACTTCAGAACAGTTTGCTCACCTTCCTACTCCTGTTGTGAAAGAAGGGGTGCCATTTTAACCACTGCGCTACCTCGAGAGAAGCACAATTTACATCGACAAAGCCACCGGTTTCTCTAAAACAAATCACGCAAAACAGATCTTTTCAAGGCAGTTTTCACTTTGCAGAGGTTGCCCTGGTCAAAAAAGCCTTTAGTTTAAGGACTCGGTGTGGTTGCAGATGTGCAAGCCTGATAGCTTCATGCAGTCAGAGTCACTAAGATCTCCAGGCTGAAAGGAAATTAAAGTACAGCAAGAGCCACATCTCGGAGTAGCACTGTCAGTGCTGAGTGCATTTACCAATTTCCCCATCATGCTTTCACCAATTTACCCAGTGGTACACTTTAGTGGCCAGATCTAATTGGCCTGTTCCAAGTGGGAGTTTCACTATCTGACTTCTCGCTCTTCCTTTTGAACAACACGGCTGCACTTCTCAAGGCAACCGAGGCGATTGCATCCTTCCTTTTTTTGCTTTTACCCAGTTAAACTGGGAAGACAAATGCATTTCTGTACTGCTGCAGACAATACTGAGAACCTGAATAACACATTTGCAAGGAACTGGATTCACCCAGGTTCCCTCACCTGTCAGGAATGCCCAGTCTCTTGACACTTCTGTACACTGAGAGAGTGTTTGCCACATGACGATAATTAAACCAGAATCGAGACGTGCACACCTTGAAGAGAAAGGAAAAAAACATATTAAATAACGTAAAAGATCCAGATTGGCCTGGCACATTGCATCAGAAGACCACAATTACAGGAACAGTAAAAATAGTAACAAATCAGGAAGAACACAGCAATCCCAAGAACCCCGTGACACAAGCTGTATAAATCTTTGGTGTACCAAAGCAAAGAAATACTGACAATAAAAGTTTTAAAAAAAAGTTATTAGCATAGTGACTCATGAAAAAATTGTCATAAACCCTAACTAAGTATAGCAAGTGGCACTTTAGGGAACAATTCAGCAATAGTAAGTGGATAAGCTGATTTTTTTTTCATTTGCTTTCTCCTCAGCAAATGGAATTAAAAATCAAAGGAAGAGGTCTCATCTCAATAGCAAACCCATTCTGAGAGCATTCTCGCACAAAGGCGTAAGTGAATTCATGCAGAAGACACCCACTGGGGAAAATACACTGAGGACATTTGCATTTAAGGAGGAAAATGTAATAAAGTAAGAGCTAAGTGAGTTCTATTCAAAATCTGCGCACAAATTCTCAAAAACCTCAAGGGAATTCAGGTTCTACTATTCTAGCAGGCAAAGGGTCAGGGCTCACTCTTTCCTGCATTTAAAAACTCCCTAAATCAGACATTGTTCTGCTTCAGAGATTTCAAAAACCTCTAAAAGAAGAGGTGACTTTAAAACCACAAAAACAGATGCAGGAACAAGCATTTGGACAGTTCCTTAATTTGACAGTTTTAAACGTGAAGCTCCAAGTTACACTACGTAGCATCTTTTCCTCTAGTTTTTTTCATAAAAAGAACTGAGTAGTATCTTGAGTAACCACAAAAATTCAGCCTGAAAGGGTCCCTTTGTGTCCTGATCACCCTGCCGCTCAGGAATTCCGAAAAAGCCCACAGGAACCCGTCCGTGAGAACATCTGCCTTTCAGCAAAATTTAAAAGCTCTGAAAACTAACTGTGTCCAATTTAGCTGAGACATTTCAAGGTACTATTATCTGCACCTTCCCCCCACTACCTCCCTTACAATACTGTGAAAGATGTGTCTAAGGTTTAAATAAAGCTTCTCATACTGCAGCACATTAATGCAAACTACAGGTGCGGTGGGAATTGCAGCAGGATCCCAGGTCTGAAGGTCCTGATAGCACTAAACCTCTCCCTGTTTTACTGCTTAAAAAAATCAGTAGGAATTGTTATGAAGCTTAATGATGAACCACTGAAAAAAAATATAACCAGCAGAAAAATCTGTTCTGGACAGAAAATACAGCTCCTTGGGCTTAATTTTCCACCTTGTGTGGTTTTATGGGTGCTAATAAAAGCACCTATTTGTTAACAGTCTTAAAGTAGAATTTGATGTTTTAATAGTTTCAAGTTTGTACATTGTGGAATATAGAAATTATTCCTTCTAATTCAATTAGTTCCTGTTAACTTTCCTTTTATATTGCTCAATTTTAGTATCTGGAAAACAAACAGCTGCTACTGAGTAATTACAATAGTGTTCTGAAACAAATTAGTCATTAAGACCTGAATTCTGATTAAGAACCAATTGTGCAGCATGATTCAAAGCTAATAAAAGATACATGGCAAAGGGAAAAAAAAAAAAAGGATAAGAACAGTTGATCTAAACATTATGCTGCCTAAACTGATTTCATTCTAAGCCTGTTATCACAAGTTAACAGATTGAGTAAGAACAAAAATGAGAAATAAATTGTACCTTTCTGGTAAAAGAGACCACATTTCCCTGGTATCAGAATTAAACTTTTCTCCCATATGCAATATGTTAATTTAACTACTTGAATGCTGTCAGAACTTTTGTTTTATGAATAGTGCCATGTAGCTAGACACACTGAGCGCCTGAAATCCAGTCTTATTGAAAAGATCATTTCATTACAGGGTAATAAATTTGCAGGCACAATTTCAAATTCATTCATTTCCACATCTCTATCTTCCCATTCCTTTCAAGTGAGCAGAACTCTTCAATGACTGTTGCAATTATGGTCCCTGATAAAAAATGGTCAACTTTACTGGAAGAAAACAACCTGGACTATGCTTACCAAAACCGCCCAGTTATTTGTGTGTCCACTTCTAAAGAACTGTTCTGCTTGATCCTGAAAGATGGAGAAAATGTTACTTTTTTTTTTCAGCAACAAGAAATGACCATTCATATTTTTGTTCTTTCCACGAAAGTGTTGAATGCAGATGCTTACCACACATTGACGCTGAATAAACCTTAGGAAAGCTACCAGAGAGGGAAGGGGTTTTATGCTGTTTTGTACATTTGACATCAACTAGCTGCTCCAAATCCTTCCCTGAAACTTGCTACTTAACAAAGAAGAAAGAACTATTAGTCACTTGCAGCTTAGTTAAAACGAAAAGCCCACGCATCTCTATTCTAAAGGACACTCCAAGATATGATTTATTGACCTACACTTTCACCCTTAATGAGAAACGGGGCTTGGATTCATTTCTATTTTCAAAAGCAGGTAAGCGAATCTGCAATTTAAACCCATTTTAAACCCAGGGTGGTCACATTTATCTTCCAAAATCTGGAGCTGTGACAGCAACCTTGCATGTAATCTGTGTCCTCCATAGTTCCCACTGTGCTCTGCAGCTGAGAGGGCCCTTTTTCCTTAACATACACAGGACACAGAAAGCGGGTAAGACTTTCCAGAGGTAAGGGAATGAGTCTGTCACGGGGCAAGAATTCAAACCTGCTGGTTCTTAGATTATCTTCTCTATTAGATCTTCTCTGTTAACTCCGAGGGGTACTGGGATGATGCCCACGGTCTCACACAAAACACACAGCAACAAAAACATGTTTGTTAAAATATATGTAAAACACATTGCACTTCAAGCAGCAAACCACCTGCAGTTTCATTAGTCACCCAAAGACTCTAAAAATACATCTACCGTTTCGGGCAGGGTTTTGGTCTCATCAGTAATTAATTTCAAGCACAACAACCCGCTAATAAAGCAGAGTCCAAAGGCAAACCACACTCCAGATGCAGCGTGGGCACAGTGCATCAAGCACACCAGCGAGGGATGAAATGAAGGTTTAGGTTAGATGTTAGGAAGAAATTCTTTACAGAGAGGGTGATGAGGCATTGGAACGGCCTGCTTGGAGAGGTGGAGGATTCACCATCCCTGGAGGTTTTTAAACAGAGATTGGACGTGGCCCTTAGTGCCATGATATAGTAATTGGAGTTGG